>CM024709.1:4734695-5934695 GCA_014182895.1 Angophora floribunda
TCCTCGAGTCCACCATGGCAGGCGGCAGGGAGTCGGGGATAATATCTTATAAAGCTTAGCAGCCCCTCGGTTCGGGTGAGCTTTGACCAAACCCGTCGATGTCATATCCTCCTGATTTCTCTCGGTCAACATTCTTCCGGGCGTGGTTGGAGGGCTTGTTTCACAAGAGGAAAAGTCTGCGAGCGATGGAGAACAAAGCAAGGTCTCGTTCGGCCGACGCTGCTGTAGACATGCCTGCTTCTCGAAGAACTAAAGTGACCTGGAGCAGACATCATCATTACCATTCCCTTTAAAACTATACTTATATTCCCATCATAGATTGATTAACTTCCAAGATATCACCTACGTTCCCACATCATGCATGGATCACGTTTTTCACGAAACAAGATTAGGAGCGAACGCTTGTGTTACTTACAAAAATAAATGAACGAAAAAAATATTTTTTATCTTTTGTGAAAATGTTGAAACGTAAATTATTATTGGTAATGAAAATATTTTTTTATTCAATAATTATTTGAGTAATATACAAAAATATTTTTCAAAATATATAATTTTCGTGAAACAAACGAGTCCAAAATACGGTTTGAAAGCTTTTCAATCTTGCAACTTGGAAGATGAGCTGAATTGAAGACCTTTCTTTTGTTTGGTAGAGTGTCTAAGTCAAGAGCGGATGAGTTGGGCCAAGACACTGTATGATGATATTGACCTATCAGGTCGATTAGAATTCCGAATTATATTCGGCAATGTATTCTCTTTCCTTTGTTCCAAGTTTTATTTCTTTTTTATTTTTTTATTTTTTTTATTTTTTTATCATAGCTTTGTTCCAAGTTGATATCGTGTGAAAAAGAAATTAGTCAAGCATGTTTAGAGGTTAAGAGTTTTCTAATATAATTTTTGGGATGACGAGAACTAAAAGTCCTTGAATTTGTTGCGGCAGTGCATCTGAGTGTCAAAATTTTTGGATAGTAGACGCGCACTCTAATCTTCGTCGAATTTAGTTGGTGGGAATAGTGCCTTTTTTATCACTTTTTTAATATACATGGTCCCCACCAGACATCACATCAAAAATCAACATTTAGGAAAAATACCAAAAAGATAATTTAAAAAAAGGATAAAGATAATTGGAAAATATTAAAAAAATATAATTTTTTATAGCAAAGAAAGAAAGGGCAAGACCATGAGGATGTTCTATTTCATGTGATTGGATTATTAAAAAATGGAAAGGGGGGTCACACTAAACTAATTGCGCATCATACACAATAGTACTTAATTAGAGAAATGATTATGTGACAGTCTTTAATATATTGTGAGAATAACGATGCTCTAAACCATAAAAAAATTAAATAATAAATAATTATAAATTATTGTGGTAAGGTCCACTCCTTTAAAAAAATTTTGGCTCATAACAAGCTATTTTTCTTACTGTTATTGCTAGCAAAGCCCACTTAAATACTCAATCTAGTAAGGCACTAAACAATTTAATTCAATTGCATCATAGAGAACCTACAACACGAGCATGGCTTACGCACTAAACTAAAGTTGACCTACTGAAAACAATGAGTTTAATGGGGTCTACGTCCCAGCGTAGACCCTGCCCAGAGTCCAAAAGTTTAGATCCACTTCGCTACATACATTAGATTCCTCGAATAATGATATCTCGTGCAATCTCGATACCTTCTTTGGTCAGCAAGTAAGTGTACAAGCTCTCGATCGGCTGTCCTTGCACTATGATGCCTCCCTCCACCTGGGTTCCAGCACTGGTTGTTGGATAAACGGAGGGCAAAGCTCTATGGTGGATCAATTCACGTCAGCGAAGCTTCAATCGATAAGCATTTCCCATCGCTCGACAGGGAAGGGAAAAAGAAGAAAGGACATCTCTTATCACTCTCTCTCGTTCACAGCAGCACGATTGATGCCCACCGAAAAGGTCGCTTTTCATCTAGAAAGTGATGGCTCCAATTATGAACGTGAGTGTACTCTTAAAAGGCTCAACGAAAAATAATTCAGAAACGGACTACTTGTCTCGCCATCTGGAGAGTCTTCTGTATTCTTTGAGCCTGGGGAAGAAAAAAATTCAGACCTCAGTTTGGAGCCTTATGACGAAGAAGGTAGACTCCACGTTAAGATCTCGGTCTTGGTTACCACCACGTAGGTATGATATAATAGCTAGTCGAGCCTCGGTGAGAACATATGGGTGAAAATCCACGACTCAAACCAACCGCAGAAAAGGTCGCTTTTCATCTAGAAAGTGATGGCTCCAATCGAGGAGAGAACTCCCGAACGTGGGACGACGCGCTTGGCCCGTCGTCGCTGTCGAACGACAGTGATTTCCATCGCTCCCGGTCGTTTCGTCAGCTGTTGCTCTTTGACCATTCCCCTCGCCTCGCTCCCTCCCCAAACCCTTTTCTGTAATTATATAGCAGACGAACCTTAGCAGCCTCTCATCCCTCATCTCATTCTCATCACTCTCTCTCTCGCTCTCGCTCTCGCTCAGACGCTTCCTCACATCGATATCCATCCATCTGAGTTTTGGAGACGAAGCGCACGGACGCCGGATGTCGGACAAGGACCATGAGGCGCTCCACGCGATGGAGGACGAGGAGGAGGCGAGGCTCAAGAGGCGGAGGAAGTGGACCATCGGCATCATCGCCTTCGTCATCTTCCAGGTCGTCCAGGCCCTCTTCTTCGTCCTGGTGATCCTCAAGTTCCGGTCCCCCAAGTTCAGGGTCACCCCGCCGCAAATGATCCAGAGCCTTACCGTCGGGACCCCGGCCTCGCCCTCGTTCGACATGAGCTTCATCGCTCCCATCCAGATCAAGAACACCAACTGGGGCCCCTTCAAGTACGACGCCACCGCCGTCTACTTCACCTACGAGGGCGTCATGGTGGGCCAGGCGTACGTCCCCAACGGCAAGGCCAACTTCAAGTCCACCAAGAAGATCAACGTGGGCGTGAACCTGAAGTTGGACTCGGCGAATTTGCCGAGCAATCCGAACATCGGGACTGACTTGAATTCGGGTATCATAACGTTGAGCAGCCGAGGCGAGCTCAAGGGAAAGGTCACAGTCATGTTCATGTTCAAGAAGAGGAAGACGTCGGTGATGGATTGCAGCATGACAATCCTCGTGTCGACCAGGCAGATCCTGGCCTGGGGATGCATGTGAGGAATCGAGGGGAGACAAGAAACAAGGATACATACATATACTCGTGTATTTCTTTAATTTCGTCAAGTTTATGTCCTAGTGTATGTTCCACTATAAACTAATGGGTGTTAGGCTATGCAAATTTGTTCTTTTGCAATCATTCAGTAGATATTTTCCACAATAGTTTGGACTTGCTACTGCTTCTTACGTAATAATGGTTTAAAAACGACAGGGCCTTTGATTTGAGAAGAAAAAAGAAAGAAGGAAACTCTTAATTTTCCTCCAATTGATGACAAAACTTTTGCTGAGTAAAATATTGTATGAAGGAGGATTAGACATTGAATAGAACAAGTGAATGAACCGGCTCGGTCTTGATTTAGGTTTTAATGATTCGAAGGGCAATCCCATCGATTGATCCCGGACTTTGCTTGTCACGAGTCATAGTTACATAACAAGAACAGAGCATCGGTTAAAATAATTTTTATAATGTTTTGGGTCAAATTCATTGGGTGATCCCATCCCGCCACATCAGCCATGCGCCTATCCAGTCATTGACCGCCACATGTCTAGGTGGGACCCGCGTTTCAGATTTTCAAGCGCAAAGCTCATAAATGTCGCTCTAGGGGTTTGAATTTTTTTTTCCCCGACTACTGAGCATGGGTGTCTTCGTGCCCGGTTAAAATGTAGACCTAAGACGTGGGTACGATACAGCGGGGATGACCGAGACGTGTTTGTTTGTGCATCCTCTGCCCTCGTCTGGAGGGTGTCCTGGATTGGCAAGATCAATTTCTTCAGTATTATATCTTTTTTTGGGTGAAGAGAGCAGTAGTCCATTCGTAGAGTGAAAGACTTTTGGATTTCCTACATTGACAAAAACAGAGTTGCCTCTTCACCGTCGCATTTCCAGAAACCTTGAATCGCTGCAAAAATCGTTTACGAGCTCCTTTAAAATGAGAGCATCCATATCACAAGCGTCACTTTTCTTCCTTATTAAGCTCAAAATTACGGTACTTTGAGGCTTTGAAACTAGATCATTGAAATGGCTATGGCGGTTTTCAGGAGACAATGAAGATGAAGTTGAGGGCGTTTGCGGAAGAACAGCAGGTGACTGAAAAAGGGATTCCTGAAAATCTGTAACGTGGGGCCCCACCTGGACACGGGACAATCAACGAGTGGAGAGATGTGTGGCTAACATGATAGGGCGGGATCACCCAATGTTTCCTCCAAATCCTGGAGAATGAATCCAACTGGGAAAACAGAGGAAGTGAGTCCACTCTAGGGATTGTTCAAGCATTAGGCAATGAGCAAAGCTCACCAGTCATTCTGCTTTAAGAGGGACAAGATCAAGAAGAGACAGAGCACCTCCTCCGGCAATGGCTCTTGATAGGAACCGTTCAACTGCGTAGACTTGAGACACTATCCACCATGCCCGAAGATAAAGCTGCCATCAGGATTGTCTTCGCCACTCCCTCTGGCATCATGGCCACGCTAGCCCTAGCAGAGGAATTGAGCAATGACTTGGAGTTCGCAATGGGCGATGCTGAGGACTCGTGTCTCAGGGATTTAGTCCTGCATGTGCAAGCAGGATCATCGATTCGGAATTGCAGAACCGGCATGTCCCTGAAGTATATTCCATGTCTTTCAAGGCGGAGTCGAGCCTGTCTCTGATTAGTTTCATGAGCTTCAACCAGACTCAAACGTGCAATAAGTTTCCTGTAGCCCCGTGATCGACAATGTCAAATCAATGCACAATGGGATTGTTTCCTCTTGTTTGGTTGTTTCTGCTGTACTCGTTTACATAACAGAGTGAAATCATAGGGTGCCATAGAGTCCTCACCACTAAAATGTAAAGACAGTGCCGGCCCTTGTATATCTCCCAAGCGTATGCTGTCAAGGAACTTTTCCTTTTGTCCTTTCGACATAGAGACCAGTGAAAGCAGAGGCTCTAGTTAATCAAGAAGTTCACATACGGTGCACTTGACCTATCCTCTTCTATCTTTTGTCCGACTTGCATATCTTTGTCGACTTGGATTTGGAATGAACTAATAACTCTATAAAACTGTCAAAGTTCATGATTGTCGCAATACAAATGCACAAAGTTAGCAGATCCTGGCCCCTTTTTACGGCCTCAGCAGTGAGAGACTTGACCTGAGAAACAAACCGTGATGAGTCTAGTAATTTGGTTGAGCTGCCTATAAGAACAGCCTGAAACCAGAAAGAAGACTAGAGACCAATGCTGCAACATGAGTGTCGCGACCTATTTTTTTCTGAAAATAATAGGTTTAGGGGTGTGTTGGGCGGGCGGTAGACGGGCTCGATTAACTCTGGCCTCCTGCCCATACCCCGGGCGACGTTGGGATATTCATAAAAGCAAACAATGAGCCGCCACATTGGGCATTTATTGAGGTTGACAGAAACCAGAAGGCGAACATGGGAGCGTCTCACTTTTACGCAAACCAGGAGAATCAGAGTCGGGGGCGATTCGTTAGTCATGCACTAACGCCCTTTCTACCTAACTTGGTGTGTGTGTAAACTAAAGACAAAGACATTAAAAAAAAAAAAACCTATTGTAGAAGCCCCAAAAGGCTTATTCAATTTTGGTCTTTTTTCTTTTTTTAGGGTTTTCTGAATTTTTTGCAATGTTTTCTGATTTTTCTTTTTTTTTTTTTTTAAATTTTTTTATATTTTTTAATTTTTTTTTAATTTTTTTAATTTTTTTTTAATATTTTCGAATTTTCTGAAATTAAAGAAAACAAACTTTCAAGATTTTTTTTTGATATTTCTGAAGATTTAAGAAAAAGCATTTATTAATATTTTTTTTGGAATTTTCTGAATTTTCGAATTTTTTTAATATTTTTGATTTTCTGAAATTTTTGGATTTTGTCGTTTTTTTTTTTTAATTTTTATTAAAAAGTGATTCGGACCGGGTCAGGTGACCCGGCCCTACTAGACCGACCCGGACCCTATCGGTCCGGGCTGGAGCAACGACCGGGCTGGCCGAACGGCCCAGTCGAAAATTCTTCTAAAATGGCCCATTAGCAAAGAAATTAAAAAACAGCCTATTCCGCCCTTTTCTCAAGACTCGGCCCACTCCCCAGTTCAGGGCCCGCTCGAAATCAGCCCATATACATATTTTCAGCCTCTTTTACTTTCACTTCCTTTTATTTTTGTTTTTGTTTTTTTGTTTTTTTTTTATTGCTCTTTTTTTTTTACTTTTGTCTTTTTTTGCATGCATTTTTCTCTCTCTTCTCCGCATGTCTTCTTCTTCCCTGGTCTGCATGCCCGACGTCTCCTTCATGCACGAAGACCCTGCAACTCCGTTCCGCCGAGCCGACACCACCGCGAGTCCTCACCGGGTCTTGGGGTCGTCACTAGGCCGTCGTGTGGCGTCGTTCGTTCGGTCCGACCGACGCCGAGCGCCGCCGGCCCGTAGCCGGCCGGTGTTTCCGAAGGTCGTCGGAGAAGGCGATGAACCGAGACACTAAGGACGCCCTCAGCCAAACTAAGCCGAACCTTCGCTGACCGACCGAACAGCCGCCACTGGGACATCCTCACGAGGTCAGACCGGCAATGGCGGTTCGGTTTCTACTGGACTAATCGAAATCGGCGCCGGACCTCACTCAGGCATTACGTCGAACAGTTAACGGGCACTACGAAACTCGAAGGTTTCCGGCTCAACCGAGCCTTGAACATGCTTTGGGGACTTCAAACACGACATAAAAGGAATGCGGGAACGACATGGAAGGGCGGCGAGGGCCGGAGCTTGCGCGAGCCTGTCGGCCGCGAGCTCCGGCCCGGTATTCTCCGAAATCGAATAACCGAGGTTCAGGGAAGCTTACCTCGTTCGGGGTCGACCTGCGGCGGACGACGGCGGTGGACGGGTTCCCGGCGACAGCAAGCTGCTCCTCGAGGTTTCCTTCTTCCTCCCCTTCTCCCTCGTCCCTCGGTCTCCCCGGCCTTCTTTCTCTCGGGTCCCCTTTTCGGTCCGGTTTTTTGTTCTGTCCTGGTCTGGTTTTTTTTTAGAACCGCACTCGGCTCTCTCTTGCTCTCTTTCTCTCTGGCTCCCCCCTTCTCTCTCCGGTTTTTCTTTTTGCTCCTCCTTTTTTTTTAGACCTCCTTCCCTCGGGTCCTCCCCCTCTGCAGCTGCTTCGCCTTGTCTTCTCTATCAGCCTCTTTTACTGCCACCGCCTGACCCCGCCGCTTGCTTCATCATCATCATCTTTTCACCTCTGCTGCCCCTGGTTCCCCTTTCTGCTTCCCTGCTTCTGCTCTGACTCGCCATTGACCTTTCCCATCTCGCCTTTCTCCTCTGACCCGCCTTTTGCCCCTCCTTTTCTGCGCTCTGACTCGCCGCTCCTTCATCATCATCATCCTCTGTTTTTCTGCAGGCTCCTTCGGCGCGAGAGAGAAGGATGGAAGAAGAAAAACGAGTGGGCCAGGCCAAGAAAGAAAGAAAAGGGAAGTGGGTCGGGCCCGTGCGAAGGAAGGGAAAGGGCCGCATGGGGGCCGGGCAGGCCCAGCCCTGGCCCGGCCTCCTTGTCTTTTTTTTTTTTCTACATTTTTTTTATTATTTTTTTTTAATTTTTAATTTTTAATTTCAAAACCAGTGATACAAATGCTCCTAATGTCTATATGCAATGCAATTATAATGAAATAAATTTTTTTTTAATTTTTTTCGATTTTTTATTTGGTGTTGTTTTGATTTTTTTTTTTAGAAATTAATATATATTTATATATGTAAAAATAAATAGACATTTAAAATAAAATAAACAAAAATTCGGGTGTCAACAATGAGCCTTCTTCATAGCTATCAATAAGAACAATAAAAAGAGACAAGGGCTAAAGACCAACACCAACGTGAGAAAGGGCAAAAATGCGCAAAGTTAGCAGATCCCGGCCCCTTTTTACGGCCGCAGCAGTGAGAGACTTGACCTGAGAAACAAACTGTGATGAGTCTAGTAATTTGGTTGAGCTGCCTATAAGGACAGCCTGAAACCAGAAAGAAGACTAGAGACCAATGCTGCAACATGAGCCTTCTTCATAGCTGTCAATAAGAACAATAAAAAGAGACAAGGGCTAAAGCCCAACACCAACGTGAGAAAGGGCAAAAAAAATAAAAAAAATTTGGACCATTTCTCGATTTGTGCGTGTCATCCTTGCGCAGGGGCCATGCTAATCTTCTCTGTATCGTTCCAATTTTATCGGATGTCTCCAAAGAGACAACACTCGGCTGCTTGGTAGCTCTATATGAACTGTTCAATTTTGTGGGCGGCAAGCGATGTGGGACTTCACAATCAGTCCAGGACCCTATTTCACTCTGGTGGGCTTGCAGATTACCCCAGAAATATCTGAAGGCCCAAACCCAATGTGGGTTGACATTTTTTACTCTATTTCCTGGCTACGTCTTATCGTTTTCCCTTGTGCCAAAATTATGTAATTTCAGGTTGAAGATGTCCCTCCCTCAGTAATATAGCAACTGCAAAAAGTTGCAAATTTTGCACACATCGTGAATGAAAAGTTCTGTCATATTGACCTAATGGGCCTAGTGTCAGGCGGTTTTTCTTTTCTCACAGAAAAGAAAATTTCTTTGGTTTACAGAATTATCCCGTTCTTAAATTTTAATTAAGTCGGTTTAGGACTTGGTACATTCATTGATAATTAGTAAGCCAAATGGCGCTAGGAAATCCTAGTGCAACGCCGGAATAGAGAGACTGTTAATCAATCATTGCTTGATTTTATTTTCAGTTATCCATGAATCTGGATATAGTGAACCGATATTTAACAGCATCAAATATAATCTTTAATCAGCTACCGTGATATGTACTCGAACGAATTCAGCTTTTGCATACGAAGCACGCAAGAAATGTTCATACCTTAGATATCGACCTCGACCTCGACGTCTCTGAACCGATGGCCCTTCTGTTTCGCGAATCACTTCCCTTCTTTCCAATCAAAACAAACGCAGCACGAACTGAAAAGTCAAGCTTTACGCGTGGGGCCAATCTTTCCTACGAAGAAAAGCCATCTCATCAGAAGCTGCAGGATCCAGATCGAAGGCTGGACCCATGCACGTTCCCCTTACTTCGCATGCAAGTCTATAGCGCAACATGCTCGAGCCCGGTCCAAACGGGGAGAGCGCTCTGTATAGATCGATCGCAGGGAAACAGAGAATGTCTCGAAGAAGTTGGGAATCGACAGACGTAATTATTACGCAGGGTCTCGATCGTTTCCCATTGATTGATGTCGATGTGTTCGAGCCCGTGAGGAGTTGAATTTTGCGTATTTTAGAAGAGATGGAAAGGAAAAACAACAACAAGAAGAGAACGAATTCATACTCGAGCCTGCTCGAGAGGAGCTTTCCAACATGTTCGTTTCGGTACGCGGAGCAGACCCCCGCCGGAACGGAGTCTCGACAGTGACCGAAGGAGGAACTTTACCCAAACAAAGGACAAAAAGGGGGAGGGGATAGAAAGAGGAAGAATGAATATACTATGTATTATTATATTGAAAAACTTGTCTGAAAAATTTTAGATATATTGGACTATTGCAAATTCTCACTTTTAAACTTTTTAATTTTGTCAATTGAGTTCTAAATTTTTTTCACTTTTTACCAATTAAGACCATCGATTAATTTTAGCTAAAAATTATTAATGTAGACACTAACCGTTTTATGTGATGTAGTCAATACTAACATGAACAATTTTTAATAACATTTTAATTTTTTTAAGTTATTTTCTTCTCTTTTCCTTCTTTTATTTTTTTCTTTCCTTTACTCTTCTTTTCTTTCTTCTTTCTTTTTCCCTTTCTCCCTCCACTGGCCTCAAGAGAGGGCCGCCCTCACTAATCTCGAGTGAGGGGCGCTCAGGCTTAGGCTGTCAAGGGCCACCCTCACCAAATTTATAAAAATTTTAAATTTATTGCACTTATACCAAATCAGTCTCAAACATTTTTAATTTAACTAATTTACTCTTAAACCTTTTGACGATTTATCAATGTAATCCCGCAAGTCAATTTTGGCCAAAAATCGATGACGTAAACACCGACCATCTTTTGTGAAATGACTGACGCTAATATAGACAATTTTTGCAATTTTAGAAAAATAGGTTTTTTCTCTTCTTTCTTTTTTATTTTTATTTTTGTCCGTCTTCCTCTACCAATCATGGCCAATGAGGATCGGCCTCACCAGCTTTAGGCGAGGCTTGACCATGTCAAATCTAGCCTATGATGAGCCTCTCCCAAGGCCATAGCGGAGGAAGAAGAAAAAGAAAAGAATGAAATTTATTTATAAATAAAAAAAATAAAATTTGTGAAGATATCAACGTTAGTGTTGGCCATGCCATATAGGGCAGCCAATAACCATATTGGTAATTTCCAACCAAAATTTGTTAGAAGAACTGCATTAGCAAATCGTCCAAAAGATTTATGACTAAACTTGGATAAATACAATAGATTTCAGACTCTTTTATCTAAAATTTCTTCCTTAGAAAAGGAAGGCACACGTCAAACTCAGTGGATTTAAACTTACACTACTCAGATGACCCGGCACTCCACGAGGGTTAGGACTCCAAAAGTTTAAAATTCCATTTGCATAATTGGAAGACATATCCATTCTCTCCTGGCCGGACATCTTTAGGTATCTTTCCTATTCCGGACTCACAAAATTAATCTATCTCATCCGAACTCACGTAGGCGTTCGGATTCTCCGAGTAACGGCCGATTAAGTGAATCCGCCCACCGCTTCGTCGAAGGCTCGGGACTCCATCCACGCGTCGCTCCTTTATTTCCTCTCCGCACCACACAACAAAAAGAAAACTTCAATACGCATTCGCCATCTCTTCCCCTCGTATATTTCACTCTCTCAAACGCAAACCGCGCGAGGAAGGAATCCAAAGAGCCTCGAGGAAACCACCCCCTGTTCAATCATCGGCACCGAAACCCTAGGCGCCCTTCCCGTCAGCGAGCATGTTCCCAAAAGATCGCCGGCTAGCTCGTCCGCCGGCGCCGCCGGTGTTCAAGCCGAGGCGCGTCAACAAGTGTCCCGTGTACATCCTCGCGACGGTCGTCGTCCTCGGCGCGGTCGCCCTGGTCTTTTCCCTGATCGTGCTGCGCCCTAGTGACCCCGAGTTCGAGTTGAGCGACGTGTCCGTCAAGCTCCTCAACTACACGAGGGATGACACCGCGGCGTGGCTGGACGCGACGCTCGACGCTCGAGCGGCGGTCAAGAACACCAACTTCGGCCGGTTCGAGTTCGGGAGCTGCAATTTGACCGTGAGCTACAACGGGACTCTGGTCGGGGAGAAGGAGCTCGGCGGCGGGACGGTCTGGTCGAAGGAGACGAAGTACGTGGACGTCACGGTGCGGGTCGGGTCGAGCAGTATAAGCGATCTGAAGAATTTCAGCAGCGACATGAGCGACAACGTGCTGGAGCTGACGAGCTACGCGGAGCTGAGGGGTTGGGTTCACCTGATCAAGATCGTCAAGAGGAGGTTGAAGTCGGAGATGAACTGCACCATAAGCCTCGATCTGTCGAACCGCAGAGTCCAGGATTTGATATGCAGATAGAGACTTGATTGTTCTTTAAATTTTTTGGTTTGCCCTTCTTTTTATGCACATCCGTCTTGATACTCTATATTTTTCCGAATCAATTACTGATCATGTATATGCCCATGAAAAGGGCAAGAATTTTCTGCACAAATTTTACTGCTTTTGATTTGTGTAATCTGCATATATTTCAATCAGTGTGCATAGGAATAGTTTCCCGAGGAACCAGTCCTCTTTCCTGTTTCAAATTTTTGGAAATAGGAATAATCAGTACAGTTCCCAATTTTAGGTGTGGAACCAAACTACCCAAACTATACCATACCGATATTTTTTTTTTCTTTAAAATTGTTGTTTTCCTTTAAATAGTAAAGAAAAAAAATTACTAAAACCCTAAATTGAACCAGCTCAATATTAGATTCGGACTAACCCAGAGCCGACTGATATGATTCCTAATTCTAGAGCGGAACTGGAATCGATCATCCCTATATTTCACTTCTTTCGCTCTTGTATTAAATATCAATAGGTGCACAAAGTTTTTGGCACATTCTGTGTGTATGTGCACTCATAAATACAACAATGTAAGTACAGCAAATATCTATTTTGTTATTTATATTCATACGTAGCTTAGTTGGTCTTTGGAGATTCCTTGCGATTCCTATGTTTCTTCTAGTTCCGATCGCTTGAGCTTTTGGCAACACTAGAATGTCCTCTGGGTAAACGTACCAAAATGTACCAAAAGCAAACTGCCAGCCTTACAGATGGAGGATAACAATAATAATAATAATAATAAGCTCATAATCTGACATGTTAAATGCGTAGTAGAGGCGGCAAAGGAAGAGGAAGAGGTGAAGCCACGAGGATCCAATTGGCCAAAACAGGAATTATTATGATTTAACCTATTCCATGTGGTGAGCTGTGCTTTGATTTTGTGTTTCACACGTCAAGTGCCCGATTTTCAGGAAAGTCGCGAACGAATGACTAAGCGCAATTAAGGCTCGGTTTAATGAGTTCTTTACTAATTGAGGTTGTCAACATGGCTAAGGAAAAGGGAGGCATGTGTAGGAGCATTGACGACCGTGGCCCCCGAAAGGTAATAATGCTAATTTCAATGTCCGCGTAAACGAACGTGTTTTGGGTCTGCCTAAGAAAGAAAGACATATGAATAGCATTCGTCCTCGTTGAGTAAACCTGGCTATACCGACCAAAAAAAAGAAGAAAAGTAAACCCGACTAGACTCGCTAGGTTGGCTGTGGTTTGGATCAATGGGCCAGGCGGGTCGGGCGTTGGGGTTCAAAATTTGATGGCCAAGCTATCGTGATGTAGAGAGATATTGTCTTCGTGAATGATCTGACCCGAATGGCCCCGATGGGCGTAAGTACGTGGGGTCAGGTCAAAGAAGGGATTTGCTTTGTCTATACGTGGCTCAAACTACATTTCGAGCTAGGGCGGACTGAACATAAGATCATACATATGTGATCATATCTTACTCAATATCACTCAGGTCAGTTTCGGGTAAATATACATGATAACAACATTATATAAGATTTTATATTTTTTCGATAGGATTATGATGCTTGGAAGTTAGGGCTAATGATTCTCGTGTCAAGTTATCTCTTGGACCAAAATATACCCTTGTTATGATGAAACTTACCCCCAACACCAAATTAATTAAACATGCCTCCTTGCCGGCATTACCGACACCATTGCGTCGAGCTTAGTGGCAGGAAAGAGAGAGATAGGGGGACTGGATGAAGTGCATTGGCCGCGACAGGCAGTGATGGGTCGTGTGGCTCGACGGAGTGGTGGGCGGCAAGGCGATTATCAAGGTAGAGAGAGGGTGGTCACCTATGTTCGGAGGGTGTCGCTCAAGCTTTATAGAGAGAGAGAGGGGCAAGAGTGGATAAGAAAAGAAAAGAGAACAAGGAAAAAAAGGAGACGAAGAATAAATTAGACAACTTATATGCTGTGTGCAATGTCAACTTTTTAGAGGGTAAATTTATATGTAATTGTTACACCATGTATGAAGCTGGCATAGTATAACCAACTAATCACTTGTTTGCTTTGGTATAACCCTATCTATTAGTCATCATAGCTATATCATAACACTATCACTATCGCATCGACATATCAGACAATAGACACATTGCACATAGTAGTTACATCTAGGACGAAAGACACTATAAAAAATCATTTTTTTAAGGATAGATTAAGAGAATCAAATGTGACAAACATGTGTTGGAACACTATGAATCTCCCTTGAATTTTGATTAATTTAGCGAGCAATCTAACGCACTAAAGCCCCACCGGCCCAAAAACAGGCTCGTGAAAAGCTTTATGACACATCATGATTAAATTAGCCTCACCTTTAATTCGACTACGATTGCACTGAAATAGTTAGTATAGAGTTTAATTCTGGGCCCATTAATCAAAGTTGAAAACATCGAATGAACACAACTACTTACCTAAAATTATAGTATTATGGAAAATAGAATGTGGACCAAGACATTTGATCATCCAAGGCCCATCTTTAAAATTATGTAAATGGTCCCTACATAAGACGACTTTGATGCATTCACCAATAGGGGTGATCGGGTGGGGTGGGTAGGGTCCGGACCCGACCCCGTACTCCGACCCCCGTTATAACCGGTTCTCATTTTTTGGACCCTGTACCCGACCCTGTTTTCATTGGACCCTGTTTTGGACCCGACCCTGTTTTTCCGATCCGGGAACAAGGTCTACCCTGTTTTCATTAGAACCTGTTTTTTAACCACTTAATATCCTATACAATTTCAAATTTTACATTAATTCGCGAGAAAACAATAACATAATCCTCCTAATTTGACCGACAAGAAAGTGCAAAAACCATATCATTGCATAAACATTATCAACAAACATGGTCTAACATTAGCATCATTCCCACAACTACTAATTTAACTTTGCATTACATTCAATATTCCACCAAACACAACTAATTTGCATAAAAAATAAACAATTTAATTTGCTTGGACAGCGAGGTGGCAACGTGGTTAACTTGAATATGCTTGGACATAAAACCATTTTTCTCCTCTTTTGGTCTAACACTCCTCCAACTCCTTTCCTCCATTTGGCGAGCAAATCGGTCACCCACAACTCTTGTGCAAAATCTCTAACAAAGACCTGCAATTCATGTACAAAGAAAGGTTCAAAGAGTTTAATTTGTTCAAAAGAAACAACACCCGTCTAGAAAGTTTAAGCATTCGAGAGAATAATAAGAAAAGTCAGCACTTTTTCTATCTATCTAGACTGATCAAACTTACACACCGAATCATTCTAAGGCAAGTTAATTTTTCGTAAGAGCAAAAGCAATTGACAAAGTTTAAACTTCCATAGAAAATTATACAAAGCCACACTTTGTCTCTCCATCTCCCTCTAGCTGACCCATCAAACTTCCAAGAAGAATGAAGGCATGTTCATTTCAAAGTCTTACTCGCTACGGATTAGCAAAATCTTGGACTGATTAGCAAAATCTTCTCCCAGGGTCATCGTCTAGATGGGTGTGCAAGTTTGATCAGTGGGAGAAGAGCAGTCATCTTGGACTGATTACTCGCTACTGATTAAGAAAAGTCATCTTCTCCCAAAGCAGCAGATGCACAAATTTTCTATGGAAGTTTGGCATCTTTGCATTACAATTTTCTTGGACTAATTAGCGAAATCTTCATCAGAGCCGAGATAATCAAACCGGCTTAATCAACTGTGGACACTCTCCTGTTCTGCACAAGGAGCGCCCTCTCCTGTTCTGCACAAGAGGAGCAGCAGCGCCGAGATAATTTTCATTAGAGTTGAGATAATTTTCTGCTGTTCTGCACAAGAACCCCACCACCACCCACAGCCATCGCAGACACTCTCCCCGTACGGCGGCGGACGGCGGGAAGCGGTGCCTCCAACTCGCCGGAGTTCGAGTTGGATGGTCTGAAACCCCATCTTCCCCAGTGGACCTCCTCTCGCCGACGAGCTCTTCATCGACGGCGTCCTCCTCCCGCTCCACCTCCCCCACCCGACCCCGTCCCCAAACCCGAAACGGGCCCCGGAGGTCCAGAACCTCCCGCTCCAGAGGTGGACCACCTTCCCAACGCCCTCGACCCGGATCTAGTTTGGCAGGTGCGCCATGGACAATGGACACAAACACACACACAAGGACAAAGAGGGAGAGGGAGAGAGAGAAAAAATCGGTTACCTTTCGCGGACCCAACACTCGTCGTCGGGGGAGAAGAAGCGACCAGCAATCGTCGCCTCATCGGTTGAGCAGCGGCGGAGCAAGTAGATCGGGGGAGAAGAAGTGAGCAACAATGAGAGAAGAGCGGCGATGGGAGAGAAGAAGCTAGGGTTCATTTGTGCATCTGCTGCTCTGTAAATTGCCAAATTCTGTACTTTCTTTTTTTAAAAAAAAAAAAAACCGGTCCGGGCCGGGTGGGTTTTCCAGTGGAACCGGTTCCAACCGGTTCCCGGACCGGTTCCAACCGGTTCCCAAAAGCTGGAACCGGTTCTCGGACTGGTTCCACTAAGAACCGGTTCCCAAACCGGTTTTTCCGGGTGGTCCGGTCCGGTTCCCGGGTCAACCCGGTCCGGTTGCACACCCCTATTCACCAATACTATTATGTAAAATAAAGAGGACCTCATATTGTTTAAGGATGAGCATCGGCCCAGGGTCAACCCTGGACCAACCCTAGATCGGCCCAACCCAATTAGTCTTGGTCCAATTCCCTAAGGGACTAGATCGTGGATTGTGCTGCTAGGTCCTCGGTCTTTAGAATTTAAGGTTGATCCAATCGGACCATTTCTATACATAGTATGTATTATATATCTAACATATTATATATTATATACTTTTGTCTATTCTAAATTTTAGTGCCTCCTCCTTTGTTCTCTTCAAGTTTGTCTAGTAAATTAGAAAATAGGAAGAAACCCAACCTTAATTCGACAAAAACAAAAAACATTGCTCACTTGCCTCGGCCTCGCTCGCCTCTCTTCACTTGCCTCACTCATGCCAGTGCACTCGCCTCGCCACTTGCCTTTGTTCCCTCAACTCACATGTTCATTATTTTATTTTGCTGCTTTTAGCAAAATATAAATTTTTATTGTTATCTTATCTTATATTTATGTTTGATATGTATTGGTATTCATAGTTTAATTGCTTAATGTCACATTGTTGATGGATATGTAATTTGAAATTGTATATTTGTTCTTTTAAGGAATACAACAAATGAAACATAAAAATTATAAGTTGGTCCCGAGTTGACTTTAGAGCCGAACTAGACCCATAGGATCGATCCAATCCTCGGTCTTAGGCTCAACACGTTCACTTCGTCTCAAAAATTTGAGACCAACACTATGTAGATTAGTCCCTAAGTTAAGTGCTAGACCAACCCAACTTGGACAATGCTCGCTCCTATTGTTAAGAGTTATTCAATCTTTTTTTCTTCTCCAAATATCATCAATTACTTAATTATTTCATGTATGAATATGTAAAATTATTGATTGTGTTACACTTGCGATGTTATATTTGAATCTTTTCTTTCTTCTAACAACTTTATTTAAAAAAAAAAAAAACTCTAATTTTAAATATCTTTCTATGTACAAGCATATATTTTTATAATTTCATTTTTTTGTCTAATGAAATAAAAATTTATTAACATGAAATATTTATAATAAGGCAGTTTTGCTTAAAGAGAACTTTCAATTTTGATTTCCACTTTTCATATGACTAGAATACCCTTATCTATTGGACCAAAAAAATAATAACTTTTTTCTCATATGAGTATAGAAAAAGCAAAGAGAATGTTATATATCATCACCTTTGAAATTGGCATCGGTACTCTCTACTAAAAATCATCCAAATCCATCTTGAATTAGAAACGAGCATAACACATGCGAAGAAACTAATTTTCATTTGCCAATTTTGTACATATATGCATAATGCGTGTGCTGATTTGCTAATAATTTTGAGAGATAAGTCTATTATAAGTCGTAAAACTTGTCGTGAAAATTTAGCTAATGGAAAATACTGATGTGATTTTTTTGTTATTTTCTCTATCCTTTGTAGCACCGACATGCCAAATCTAATTTTTGAACTTTTAATTGCATTTTCGTTATAAGTTTTATAAATTTTAATACATTTATCCTTAATTGGGGTTAATACTAAGAAAAACCATAAACTGGTATGGCTATGACAAATTTAATCCAAATTAATTTTTTAACCACCAAAAATATCATTTGTGACAAATTTGCCATCAATTAGTTTCCATTAAATTAGAACAATACCATGAAAAACCATAAAAATCAGTATACCTATGATAAATGAAGAGTAAAGCTTTGAATTGGTATACCCGTCAACTACCACATATTATTCAACTCAGCAATTTGACAGTAAAATTTAAAAGAAATTAACTAAGGTAAATTTGTTCTATGTGTATCAATTTGGGGTTTTTGTTGGTCAAAAATTAGTCTGGAATAAATTTGTCATAAATATACTACTTTGGGGTCTTTTGTGATAGTAATCCAAATACTTTTCATTTATTTTAGCTCATCTCGACTCTCAAGGTTATACACTCTACGTCAAACTCCTTTTGATTCAAGAGAGCCTAGTGTGGTGCTTTACTCATACAAATTGTTATCCCCTCCGATTGAACAAAGGGTTTGAATTAGCGACATTCGATGGTTAGTTTTGATTAGTTAAACTAGCTCGACCCTATGTTTGATTAAGAATGATCTAGTAGTCTAAACTAGACCTGGGTGTGAATCGGTTTTCGATCCAACCATTAACATATTTACGTATCAAACTATGCATTCATTTAACAAATTAAGTTTTAAAGGAGGAAGGAGGAGAATGAGACGCTGAAGGAGGAGAACGAGACGCTGGAGCTATTGCTGGTCAGGCAGGCGGAGGACTGCGCGGGTCCGGCGACGGCGGCGACAGTCGCTCCGCTGTTGATCAGGGGGAAACGGCAGAGGGTAGAAGAGAACAGCAACAGCAACAACAACAACACCAGCAACCGCGGAGACGAAGAGATGCAGGAGCCGGATCCGCAGGCACCGCCCGACGAGCATGAGCCCAGGGTGGCGGTTAAATCAGAGCCGCGGGAGTATCCCTTATTTCCAACGCAGTAAGGACACACTTGGTGTAATTTTCCCGTTCACTCATCCCACCAGCCTTGCCATGTTTAGGCGTTTATATAATAATATTCAAGCTTTAAATAAAGCCAGCTGGGTTTCTCTCTTCTCCTCTGTGTCTATGTCTGTCTGTGCATGCGTGATTCGGGGAGCCCTGGTGTTTCTCCATCTTCACAAATCAACGTACAACTCTTACGTTTCTGCACCCGGATCAAGCTTTAGAGAGAGAGAAAAGGGGGGGGGGGGCATCACTCTGCATATGTTTGAGAAACACAGCAGAATCATCACTCTGCTCTAGGAAAACCAGCTAGAGAGCTAGGGAAATCTTGAAGGCACCAAAAATCATATGGATAAAAAGTACAGCTAGAAAAGTCGTTGGTCAGTTTTTGGAGCCATCCTATATGCAATCCTGACATAATTAATGAAGAAGCTGTGGCCTCAAAACAGTGCTCTGTATTTCTCCCATGCTTTGAGTTACCATCATTCCGCACTCACGGTTTGAACAAGCTCATGCCCTTAGGACTCAGAATGCACTGAACTTCGTGTCTTACATTTCCTAGTCCAATTCACGCAACAATGAAACCTAAAGGAGAAGCTACCCTGAAATTTCAACGTAGAAAATGTTTGGCTCAAGTACAAGGCAGAGAATGTTTGGCATAAGTTCAAGACCAAACATGATGACAAGATCCGCCAAACCAAGTCATTTATACACTGCTGTCAGCACAAAACATCACTCTTTTTTTCAGCTCATAAACCCTTACAGATACGATAACATAAGAAACCATTTAAAACCGTTTTATCCATGATCAAGTTACACACCCCTGTTCTATCTATGACACTGATACAAACCAGAGTTCACTTCCATATTACGGAAGCTTAGTCTACTTCCTCCATCTTGCTCTCCTCAGCAACATCCTCTTCCAAGGCGGGCATGTCGACATCATCACCAGAAGTCTCATCTTCATCAATGCTCAGACCCAGCTTCAGCATTCTATGGATCCTCGCCGCGAAAGTGTTGGGATCATCAAGACTGAACCCAGATGTTAAAAGAGCCGTCTCGAATAGCAACATCACCAAGTCCTTGACTGACTTGTCGTTCTTATCAGCCTCAGCTCTCTTTCTCAGCTCCTCCATGATGCCATTGTCAGGGTTGATCTCCATTGTCTTCTTGCTTGACATGTAAGAGCTCATGCTGTTGTCCTCGAGCCTGAGATCCTCTCCATATTTGCGGTCCATCCATATTCTCCAGTCACCAAACAGCGGGGAGAATCCACATTCTGTCCGATACCACCACTTTCTCAACTTTGTCTCCCAAAATGTCCTTCATCGTCTTGCACAAGTTCTCAAAAGACTTCTTTTTCTCCTCCTTTTTCTTCTTCTCTTCCTCACTTTCATCATCAAGTTTCAGCCCCTCTTTGGTTGCAGACACCAACTTCTTTCCATCATACTCCTTCAATTGTCCTACAGCATGCTCATCAATTGCGTCCACCGTGTAAAGCACCTCATAGCCCTTCTTCTTGAGCTGCTCCAAGAATGGAGAGTTCTCAACTGCCTTCTTGCTTTCAACAGTGATGTAGTAGATATCCTTCTGCCCTTCCTTCATCCTGGTGACATAATCCTTCAAACTTGTCATTTCGTCCCCACTCTTTGTCGAGTGGTACCGGAGGAGGTCTGCAAGTTTAGCCCTGTTCTAGCTGTCTTCATGTATACCTAATTTCAAATTCTTCAAGAACGCCTCATAGAACTTCTTGTAGTCCTCCTTATTCTCTGCAATCTCATTGAACATCTCAATGCACTTCTTGACAAGATTCTTCCCGATGACCTTCGAATCTTGTTCTTGCAAAGCATCTCACGAGAAATGTTGAGGGGCAAGTCATCAGAATCAACAACTCCCTTCACAAATCCAAGATACTCCGGAATGAGCTCTTCACAGTTGTCCATAATGAAAACCCTCCTAACATAGAGCTTTATGCTGTTCATCTTCTTGCGAGTATCAAAGAGGTCGAACGGAGTGCGTTTTGGGACGAACAGAATAGCCTTGAATTCGAGCTACCCCTCAACAGAGAAGTGCTTCACGGCAAGATGCTCTTCCCAATCGTTGGTCAAGCTCTTGTAGAAGGAAGCATACTCCTCCTTGGTGATCTCCTCTGGCTTTCGTGGCCAGATGGGTTTCTGTTTGTTGATGAGCTGCCACTCATGAGAAACCTCCTTAATCTTTCTCTTCTTGGACTTCTTTTGTTCCTTCTCCTCATTGACATCCTCAACATCTCCTTCCTCTTCCTTCTTGGGCTCATCGTCTTCATCATCACCGATCTCTTTCTCGGTTGTCTTCTCAGCCCATAGATAGATGGGGTAGCTAATGAATTCGGAGTGCTTCTTCACAAGGTCCTTAATCCTTCTTTCTTCCGGTACTCAGTGAGGAAAAGAGAGACGTGACGATGTTAGCACCATGTATCATAAAACAATAGCAAATTTCCTCTACCGATCCATAAAAGCAAACCCAAAGGAACTCACTGGTCCTCCTTAAGGAAGAGGGTGATCTTGGTCCCTCGCCCGCTTGCTCCCCGGTCACATCTCGTGACGGTGAAGGAACCACCAGCTTGGGACTCCCGGATATACTGCTCATCGTCATTGTGCTCGGTAGTCATGATGACTTTCTCAGCCACCAAGTAGGCGAATAGAAACCGACACCAAATTGGCCGATCATGCTCACATCGGCTCCCAGCCTCGCAATGCCTCCATGAATTCTTTGGTTCCCGACCTTGCAATCGTACCCAAGTTGTTCACAAGATCTGTCCAATTCATCTTAAATGTTAATATCTATTGATAGTCTCAAAACTCATATGAACTGAACGTAACAACTACTGCTGTTGCATGGGAACGGAGCCAAAAGATGCAAAAAAGAAGATTTATTAATCTCAGTAAACTAATTGCATTACTCGCTTTAGTCATGCCGATGCCACTTGTCAATGATCGAAAGGGTCTTGTTGGCCTTGTGCGGTAACAGCCTAATAAACAGCTCAGGCTGCGCATCGAGCTTGCTCTTATCCGTGAGGCTTTGGTATCTAATCTTGTCCAAGGCCTAAAGGACACAATTCCAACGCAGAGCACAATCAGTATATCATCCCCGGCATCACAATATCGCATTTTGATCACAATCATTTTTCGACAATGCTGAGGGCAGAGCCACTCAATTACTATAGATGACGCTCTTAGTCTTCACGAGACATTGAACATCTAATTCAAGCAAACACAAATCCAGAATCGCAACTGCTCTGACTAAAAGCAACGTAGAGAACTCATCGGAGCTCCAGGCTTCCTCCGGCGTGATTCTCCTTGCCTGCTCGGTGGTTGGTGAGAGAACTCATCGGAGCTCCTTCTCCTTGCCTGCTCGGTGGTTGGTGAGAGAACTCATCGGAGCTCCAGGCTCGCTGCTTTCCTGGTGCACCTTCTCTTTTTATTTATTTATTTAGTACGACCTTTTTTGGTGCATCGGTTCGCATCACCTGCTTAGCTGAGAATCAAGGGCCGGGAAAATTCCCGCTCGGCGAACGCCAGTAGATAGAGAAATAGTTTGTCTTTTTTTCTTCTTTTTCTTTTTATATTTTCGGGTTTTTCTTTTCTTTTTTTCGTAATCGAATCGGTGGGAGGGAGCTTCGGTTCTGCAATGGAGAAAGCTTCGCGTGTGTTGATTTTATGGTTCGGCGTACGATAGAGCGTCGTCCGCGAGCTGACCCGAATGGGAACCTGTCTGGTTCGGAGTCTCTCCAGGTGTCTCTTCTAGGCTTCGGATCTGAAAGGGCGCGTCCGCGGGGAGGGCGGGGGAGGGGACCCATGCCGAGGGAGCAGACGCGGGATTCCCGAGCTGCACGACCGCGACGGAGAGGCTGAAGAAGGAGATGCAGGAGGCGAAGGAGAGGCTGAAGAAGGAGACGCATGAAAGGAAGGAGAGGCTGAAGAAGGAGACGCAGGAGAGGAAGGAGAGGCTGAAGAAGGAGACGCAGGAGGCGAAGGAGAGGCTGAAGAAGGAGACGCATGAAAGGAAGGAGAGGCTGAAGAAGGAGACGCAGGAGAGGAACGAGAGGCTGAAGAAGGAGACGCAGGAGAGGAACGAGAGGCTGAAGAAGGAGACGAAGGAGAGGAACGAGAGGCTGAAGAAGGAGACAAAGAACGAGTGGCTGAAGAAGAGGAAGAGGCTGAAGAAGGACAACATGCAGATGAGCCAGGAGCTATCGCCGGTCAGGCAGGTGGAGGACCATGCGGGTCCGGCGACGGCGGCGGAGGAGGAGGACGGCAGCGGCGGGAAACGGCTGAGGGTCGAAGAGAACAGCAACAGCAACAGCAACAACACCGGCAACCGCGGAGACGGAGAGATGCATGAGGCGGATCCGCAGGCACCACCCGACGAGGTTAAATCGGAGGTTAAATCAGAAGAGCCGTTCGAGCATGACTTTATAAATTAGACAACTTTTGTGCTGTGTGCGACATCAACTTTTTAGAGGGTAAATTTACATGTAATTGTTGAGCCATGTATGAAGCTGGCATAGTATAACCAACTAATCACTTGTTTGCTTTGGTATAGCCCTATCTATTAGTCGTCATAGCTATATCATACACACTATCACTATCGCGTTGACATATTGGACAATAGACACGTTGCACATAGTAGTTACATCTAGGATGAAAGACACTATAAAAAAATCATTTTTTTAAGGATAGATTAAGAATCAAACGTGACAAACATGTTTTTTTTTTTTTCCTTACCAAAAAAAAAAAACATGTGTTGGAACACTGTGAATCTCCCTTGAATTTGAATTTTGATTACTTTAGCGAGCAGTCTTAACGTACAAAAGCCCCACCGGCCCAAAAACAGGCTCATGAAAAGCTTTATGACACATCATGATTAACTTAGCCCCACCTTTAATTCGACTACGATTGCACTGAAATAGTTAATATAGAGTTTAATTCCGGGCCCATTAATCAAAGTTGAAAACATCAAATGAATACAACTACTTACCTAAAATTATAGTATTATGGAAAATAGAATGTGGACCAAGACATTTGACCATCCAAGGCCCATCTTTAAAATTATGTAAATGGTCCCTACATGACACGGCTTAGATGCATTCATCAATACCATTATGTAAAATAAAGAGGACCTCCCATTGTTTAAGGATGAGCATCGGCCCAGGGTCAACCCTGGACCAACCTTGGACCGGCCCAACCCGACTAGTCCTTGTCCAATTCCCTAGGGGACTGGATCATGCATTGTACTGGATGGTCCTCAGTCTTCAAAATTTAAGGTTGGTCCAATCGGACCATTTCTATACATAGTATATATTATATATTTAATGTATTATATATTATATACTTTTGTCTATTAATAATGCCTCCTCCTCCGTTCTCTTCAAGTTTGTTGTGTACATTAGAAAATAGGAAAAAACCCAACCCTAATTCGACAAAAACAAAAAACATTGCTCACTTGCCTTGGCCTCACTCGCTTCTTTTCATTTGCCTCACTCGTCTCAGTGCACTCGCCTCGCCACTTGCCTTTGCTCCCTCAACTTGCATGTTCGTTATTTTATTTTGTTGCATTTAGTAAGTATAAATTTTTTTTGTTATATTTGTGTTTGATATGTATTAGTATTCATAGTTTAGTTGCTTAATGTCGCATTATTGATGGATATGTAATTTGAAATAGTTCATTTGTTCTTTTTAGGAATACAACAAACAAAACATAAAAATAATCAATTGGTCCCGAGTTGACTTTAGAGCCAAACTAGACCCATAGGGTCGATCCAATCCTCGGTCTTAGGCTCAACACGTTCGCATCGTCCCAAAAATTTGAGACCAACACTATGTAGATTAGTCCCTAAATTAGGTGCTAGACCAACCCAACTTGGACAATGCTCACTCCTATTGTTAAGAGTTATTCAATCTTTTTTCCTTCCCCAGATATCATCAATTACTTAATTGTTTCATGTGATCGTGTTATACTTGCGATATTATATTTAAATCTTTTCTTTTAAAAAAAACTCGAATTTTAAATATCTTTCTATCTCCAAGCATATATTTTTATAATTTCATTTTTGTGTCTAATGAGATAAAAATTTATTAACATGAAATATTTATAATAAGGCAGTTTTGCTTAAAGAGAACTTTCAATTTTGATGTCCACTTCTCATATGACTAGAATACCCTTATCTATTGGACCAAAAAAAATAATAAGTTTTTCTCATATGAGTATAGAAAAAGCAAAGAGAATGTTATATATCATCACCTTTGAAATTGACATCGGTACTCTTTACTAAAAATCATCCAAATCCATCTTGAATTGGAAATGAGCATAACACATGCGAAGAAACTAATTTTCATTTGCCAATTTTGTACATATATGCATAATGCGTGTGCCGATTTGCTAATAATTTTAAGAGATAAGTGTATTATAAATCATAAAACTTGTTGTGAAAATTCAGCTAATGGAAAATACTAACATGATTTTTTACGTTATGCTCTCTATCCTTTGTAGCATTGACATGCCAAATCTAATTTTTTGAACTTTTAATTGCATTTTCGTAATAAGTTTTATGACTTTTAATACATTTATCCTTAACTTGGGTTAATACTATGAAAAACCACAAACTAATACATTTGTGATAAATTTACCTCAAACTATTTGTTTATCATAAAAAAAAACTCTAAACTAGCATAGCTATGACAAATTTAATCCAAATTAATCTTTTAACTACCAAAAATCTTATTTCTAACAAATTTACCATCGATTAGTTTCCATTAAATTAAAACAATACCACGAAAAACCATAAAAATCAGTATACCTATGATAAACAAAGAGTAAAGCTCTAAATTGGTATACTCGTCAACTACTACGGTAAATTTGTTATGTGAGTATCAATTTGGGGTTTTTGTTGGTCAAAAAAATAGTTTTTAATAAATTTGTCATATATATACTACTTTGGGGTCTTTCGTGGTATTAACCCAAATACTTTTAATTTATTTTAGCTCATCTTGACTCTCAAGGTTATACACTCTACGTCAAACTCTTTTTGATTCAAGAGAGCCTAGTGTGGTGATTTACTCATACAAATTGTTATCCCCTCCCCTCCGATTGAACAAAGGGTTTGAATTAGCGGCATTCGATGGTTAGTTTTGATTAGTTAAACTAGCTCGACCCTATGTTTGATTAAGAATGATCTAGTAGTCTAAACTAGACCTGGGTGTGAATCGGTTTTCGATCCAACCATTAACATATTTACGTATCAAACTATGCATTCATTTAACAAATTAAGTTTTAAAACAATTAGCATTTCTCCCACAAACATTCACATGGTATCAATCTTTATTTGCTTCTACCATCAGTAACATAGTACTCCGCATATTAATAAGTCAAATTAGCAACTTCTGTATTTTTGAGATGTTATGTGTTTGAAGTCGCGCAAAAGATGTTATTGGAAGTCATGGTTTAGCTTCTCGTGGAGCTTACGCGGACCTTGATATCATTAAACCGAAAGGTGCGATAGCATAGCCAATTTCTATGACTTGAAATAGCTGTCCCTTTCCTTTTGTCCCTTTATTTCTTTTCACTTTTTGCTTTTTTGATCCAAGTCTCCACCGCCCTTGTTTCTAAGTGGCTGTCTTCACGCATTTGTTTCTTTGTCGCGGGAAATGGAAAAAATTTCCGGAACAAAGCTGGATTTGCACTAATCGTAAGATGAGGTGGGATCCATGTAGAACTCATAAATTCTAGCGGTGCATGTATATCTAAATCAAACGGTTCACGAAGTCAATCCTCAAGAGTATGCACAGTCTCCTAAAAAAAGTTGCCCACTCACTTTGCTTTCGATTTGCTTTAGTTGCTGGGAGTTACAGAGTATCCTTAACCACTTCGAATTGTTATAAATTCATTGTTGTATTAACCTGTGATTGACTTGCTTCGACCTAGATGAAGTCTTGACAAATTATTTATCTAAGATGAGGCACATCGTTCCAGTCTTTTTAGTGCCTTTTTTTTTCCCTAGTAATAACAGATCAGTTTAGCATCTAGATTTCCCAGAGAATCCTAAGATCATTTGAGAGACACAAACACCTCCATTTACCATCTTTAACCTAAAGGTCAAGATTATCTTTCCCATCTCCCTTAGGTGGCGAAATAAGTCGAGGTTGGCGCAAAAAAGAATCTCACGCCCCCACAAGAAAGCATGATGTGAACGTGACTTGAAACATTTCATGTGGGGCACATTCCATAGCCATTATACCTAGCGAAAATGTCTAATCAAATTTTTTTCCAAATATTTATATTTATCAATACACATCTCATCTATTTCACAAAAAATAAATGATTTTAAAAAAATTCTCATAAAAATTCTCATTTATATCACTCGAAATAATTAACTAATAAAAATATGATTAATACCATGAAAAAATTCAAATCGATATATACGTAACAAATTTACTCTTAACTAATTTATTGACCATAAAAAAAATTAATTAATATATATGTGATAAATTTATCTCAAATGACTATAAAAAACCGTACACGATAAACTAATGACCATTAGAAATGCAAACCAATAAATTTGTAACAAATATAACCTTTATTAAATTGTATTAACACCACAAAAAACTACAAAACTAGTACAACTGTAATAAACAAAAAGTAAAATTTCTAATCGATACACCAGTCAACTACTACACGTTATCCAACTTAGCAATTTGATAGTATTCAATAAAAAATAACAAATGATAAATTTGTCACAAACATATCGGTTTGAAGTTTATCAAATATGTATCGTTTAAAAATTTGAAGTCAAACAAATTAGTTTGAAATAAATTTATCACAAATATATTAGTTTAGAGAAATTTATATTTAAATACTTATTATTAAACAAAAAAAAATTGCTCATTCATTCTCACGGCTAAATCAATCAATTTTCAAGATGGTATTCATCAAATCATACATTTTTCGGGTCGAATCGTTCGTATCCCGCCAAATAACAACGGCGGAATTTCCAGGTCCGTCATGATAACGATGGAGAGGTTGCTGTTTCGGGCAGAGGAGGAGCTGCCTCTAAACCAAACTACTAATGTTCCTGTAATAATAAAAGAAGGGTTTCTCTGAAACGTGGCCCGCAATTTCCCTATCCTGAATCTCGAGGTCGAATGGACGTCCCGGATCGAAAGTGTGGAACCGATCGGACGCCCGAGATTGAACCGGTCGCCCTCCCGAAAGGCGCATCCCTTCTCCTTCTCTTTCATTCTCTCTCTTCCCGTTTTAAAAGCGAAGCGATTGTGCTGCGCGACGTCTGTAACGAGGGGGGGATTCGAAGAAATCGCCACCGGAGAGGAAGAAAGTTTGCATTTTGAGATTCGCCCTCGAACCTCAAGCGTCTCTTCGGGTTCTTAGGGTTTTTGGGTAGTGGAAAGTTTTTCTTTTTTTTGTGCGGCCATGGCGGATCACGAGGAGCACAAGGGCGAGTCCATCATGGACAAGATCGTGGAGAAGATCCACGGTCACGACGGCTCCTCCTCCTCGTCCTCCGATGAAGAGGACGACAAGAAGATGCCTTCGGCGCCGCCGGAGCCGTCGGAGTTGAAGGCGAAGGTTTACCGCCTGTTCGGTCGGGAGCAACCCGTTCACAAGGTGCTCGGCGGTGGAAAGCGTACGTCCATTCCCTCTCTCTCTCTCTCTCTCTCTCTCTCTCTCTCTCTCTCTCTCTCTCTCTCTCTCTCTCTCTCTCTCTCTCTCTCTCTCTCTCGATCGATCGGTCGATCCGTGTTGCTCTTGCTGTTTTTTTTTTTTTTTTTTGGCGATCTTGATAAATCTTTGGTTTGTTTCTTGTCGGCGTGTTTGAAAAAGGCGAGGGTTGTGACTTGATGTCGAGATCTAGCTCCGACATTTTGCTTGCTTGTTGATTTGTGGAGAGCTGTGGTGTTGTTTTGCTTTGAATTGGCTACGAAGGTGGAGCTGTGCCGAATCGGAATCAATCTATTCGATGTGCTGATCTATTTCATTTTATGAGATTCTTTCCCATTTTTCATTGTCTGCTTGATCGTTTATCACGTTATGAAATGCATCGAGGTGCATTTCGTGATGCTCGGATGATTACTTGTGATCTAGATCTGGCTTGTTGGTATCGAGATAAAGATTCCTCGATGGATTTTCTGGAAATGGTGTGGTGAACGTGCTATAACTGAAGTATATGTTGAGCCACTGAGAATAATTGCCATTCTGGGGTAATTTTTCGCACTGGCTGATGTAGCATCTGTAGGTGCCTGTGTGAAGCTTTGGTTTGTCCAGTTAAAGTTGGTTTCTTTTGTTGTGATGAGATTTGCTTCGAGCAGTTTTGAACATGTGCTGCAAATTGGTGCTATATCCTTCAAATTAAACACTCTAATTGATTGCTTGCTTCAGTCAATGTGTTCTATTTTCTTTACCCTGCTATACATATCTCTAGTGGCAGTAGGTCGTTTATTTAACTGTTCAAATTTAAATGTGGTGAAACAGCTGCTGATGTACTCCTATGGAGAAACAAGAAAATATCAGCAGGTGCTCTTGGTGTTGCAACGGCTCTATGGATTCTGTTTGAATTGCTCGAGTACCACCTTCTCACTTTAGTTTGTCATGTCTTAATCCTTGGCCTTGCGATCCTGTTCTTGTGGTCCAATGCTACTACATTCATCCACAAGTAAGTTTTTGATGGTGTACTAGATCCATTTGAGTGTAGATAATGTTAGATTCGATATCCTCTTATTTGCTTTGATGAGATTTTCTTGCCTTAATTGTTCTTTCTTAGGAAGCCACCTCACATTCCTGAAGTATCACTACCAGAGAAACCTGTCTTGGAGTTTGCTTCTGTACTTAGCTTTGAAATAAATCGTGCAATTGCTACACTGAGGGACATTGCATCCGGAAGAGATCTTAAGAAGTTTCTCTTGGTATGTTCATAATTGTTCATATGGTTGTTTGCTTGTATGCTATGCTCTCTGCATGTGTGGTGCTCTTCCAGATCATATGTTTCGGTTGAATTTGTACACATATGGCTTTGCAATCTCTGTTCACATCCTGATGGAAGTATTGAATGTGGCCAAATTAGGTGATTGCTGTTTTTTGGGTTTTGTCTATCGTGGGCAACTGCTGCAACTTCTTGACATTGTTTTACATAGGTAATGAAGTGTTTCTATATTTTTTGAATTTAATTTTGTGTATCTCCCCATCAACTCTTATGGATCATCTTTTGTTTCTTTAACAGTGTTTGTATCACTGCACACTGTGCCTGTGCTCTATGAGAAGTATGAGGACAAGGTAGACCCATTTGCCGAGAAGGCAACTATTGAGATCAAGAAGCAGTATGCTGTATTTGATGAGAAAGTTTTGAGCAAGATCCCAAGGGGGCCTTTGAAGGACAAGAAGAAGGTTTAAATTATTTAATCTTCTGTCTCATACTAGGTCCTTTGCAGTGATGTGGTAGTTTTTCAATTTTTTTGTTGAAGTTGCTAAATTACCCATGATTAGCGCGAACCCTGTTTTCATCATTTTTTTCTGGTGTTGGGTTCAGATGTGGATGAATCTGGACTTTTGTCACCTGTTTTCTTCAGACATGCTCAGAATTGCATGAATCCTTGTGCTAGCTATTATTGGTTTAGTGTTTTATGCTGATTGATAGCATGCTGTGATTTGTGTTGAATCTTTGGCTTTTGCTTTTGATATCTGTGAGTGGTGTGATTCTTTCTTGAGATGTATGGAATCAGAGCTCCATGGGATGAGCATAATAGAGCTTGTAGCATTTAAGGTTATTTTTTCAAAATATAGTCATGGCAATGCAAAAGACCATGCTGAGTCCTTCAGCAGGTGCTTCGAACTATGGCAATTGTTTATTCAGGTTTGAGTCACTTGATAGTAGAAGGTCAGATTGAAATTCTGGGTAGCTTCGAAGGTCTGTTGCTAGGCCTGTCTTGATAGAATGGATCTGTCTTGATAACCCAACTCTGGCAGATGCCAGTTGTGGCCACAAAAACTGCAAAGAGAATGGATCTGTTTTAAGTGAATGGAGGTTCTCATGGATACTGATTGCGGTGAGCTTAGATCATGTTTTCAGGAGTGCTTTCTTCTCACTTCAATATGACACCAATAGGAGCGCTTTCCATTGACACCGACTTAGTTGGAGTTGGATAAGTGTGATGGTTGCCCTTTCTCAGGGCAACCGCACTCTATGGAAGCTCTTCCAATGAGGAGTGTTGCCTTTAAAGTGGGTTTGTATTTTAATTTTGCCTACATTTTGTTTCTAAAGTTGTGTCAATTTATGGTTGGAGGGTTTAAAATCTAATGAACATGCTTAAGATCTCCGACTCTGTTAGCTTCCATCTTGAGTGGCTTTCTGATTATCAATACCTTACTTTTGTTGTTCAACTATGAGATACTTATACAAAACTCGTTGCCTCTGAACAAGCTTTGTTGAGAGTTGTTTTGGAAAGCTATAGGCGATAGTGGCACCGTTATCACTGTGCAAATGGACGAGGAGGATGTGGCCTTGTGAAATCATCTGTTTTCTCACATTAGCATTTGTCCGATGCGTCCGATGTCTTGATGATATTGCTCAGCCAAATATTTGGAGTTCTGCTGCTGCTACTTAGCAGTGAGGGATTTTGATGCTTCTTTTCTGGGCCACAAATCAGGGACTTATCTTTGATGATTTGGTGAAATCGGTACGACAAGATCCGGTGGGAGCTCTCACTGGTTAGCATTAGCAGCGCTGTGTCTCTTAGCTTTACAGAGACTGCTATGGACACATTTGAAATCCTGACAGCAATTCTCTTGGCTAGGCTGTCCAAACATCCGTTCATTGGCTGTCAAGAGCTTTGTCATATAAAAAAGTGTTAGGAGCACGATTACATTTGTCGTCTTAATTGTGACCACCGTGTCGAATTAAAGTTCACTACCGAATTTTAATGGCGACTGGCAGTTTTGCCGACATTGACAAAGTTAGCCATACATGATAGGAAAATCCCTCAATACCTCGGACCATCATTATTTGGGACAACGCCTACACGCCCTGAACTCGAAATTCCGTGAAAACAAGGGTGGGTTTCAAGGGTAAATCTGGATAGAGGCAGGCGATCCACGTCCTTAAGTTGTCGATTTCTAGGTTCCGAGATAATGAGGTGAGCTTCCAAGGTACCTCTCGCGGCCTACTTAACTCTTATAGCTAGCATTCTCGTTGCGGTGATCTTCATCTTCTTCCCTGAAGTTTGCTTTTCCTATATTTTTGAAGTACCAGAGAGCAGTTAACCAGATCCGACCTAAGATAGACCACATAAAATCGATGAACAAATTCATCAGTGGCTTAGGCTCCACATGCTGTGATCACTTTTCATCTACTACCCTTAGCCATGGAATCATTGCCCCTAGGCCTTAGCTATATCATGCTGCAGAACAGTGAGGCAGTGGGTGTGTTACCTACCAAGCTCCGGTTTCTGCCTTAATCCCACTTATATGGGCAAAGTGGAAGAATGAGAAACAAATGTGCACACCTTACAAGACGATCCGACTGAGTTCATTGCCGTTCGCGAATGCTTTCGAAAGTGAAATGGATGTGATTTTTTTGGTTTGGGGAGAGGACAGTTAACCTACTGATGTACATGTCCAAGGCAAAGATGGAAAAGTGTCAGAGGATCCGCAACTTCATCAATCTTAATAATCCTGAGAATCTACCTCAACAATTGCACCGACAGCTTGAAAATACAATCTCTTAGAAGCTTTGCAATAAGCAACACCTTCACTCAAGCCAATCGAGACATGTCCAACCTCAGACTACAAATTGGACCCAACAAAATTTCCAGTAATCTCTTGTATCTCCGCACTGATAAGGAGCAGAGAGAAGAGGCATGGATGACTCACACGCAAATCACATTAGAAAGCAAGGTTTCGGACCCCGTAGCAAAAAGCACACGAAGGCTTGTTATCTTGATACTCAAAGATCATAGTTGCGGTCATACAATCTACAATCTGCTTGCACCAATGTTTCAGGTCAATGAGATCTTCATATTTCATCCAACTATTTCCGACGTCTATTGGGTGCCAAATCAGGATTACCTTTTCTCATCATGGCAACAAACTCATCGTAGTTGATTCTCCCATCCTGATAAATTCAAAAACACTCGGATGTCACAAGAAGATTACAACCAACAGGCCACAAAGTATACTATGAAGAAACAATGTCCTCTGAACTCTATTGAGCAACAGTGTTAAGCAAGTAGCTTAGAAGACCTAATCTTGGAAAGTTCAATAGAGATTTCCAACTTACACAAATCGAGTGCTAATTAGTTTTATGCCCTGCTCTACTTTTTACTTGCTTATATGTTTCTTTTTGCACTTTATCTAATGATACCACTGTAGATTTTGCAAATTGTACATTTTCAACTGTAAATTGCTGTACAAGAAGCACTTTTAAAACATAAAAGCTACCAGCAAAAAGTTAGCCCGGAGCAAGAATTCCGTCAACCAAGCCAGAAATTATACCTGACTAGGCATTGTTTTTGCAACCATAATGCTCTAAGATTCTTTATATCACAGAAGCAATAAATGCAGGGTGTTTCCTTGATTGATGTTAATTGTGACTTGAATTATTTATGTGCCAGACCAATTTGTGATTCAATTCAATAAATTTCATGGCAACTTGATTGATCATCTTTCATGAGGTCTCTGCTGAAAATGGAGGGTCCGGACCAAAGGCTCAGGACTGTAGGTGGAGCCCTCGGTGCGTGGCAGTACAAACCAGTTTGGGTATACATTAAATTTTATTAGGCTTTTAGTTTATATATTCCATTTGTGATATTTCAAAGTATGTGAGATATAATGGGTGTGTCTAAGGGTTATGGGTTTTGAAAGTTCTTTCTCTTTTAATGTTCTTCGAATTCTGACAGGTGAGTTGCTGCTTCTCCTTAACCAGTGGACCTAGGCCGAACCATCTTCCATTGTTTCTCTACGTCAATCTTATTTGTCACTTTTGCATAACTACACTCATTAAACCAACTTTCCTCATTTACATAATATACTTGAATTACAATTTCATAGCCACATATTTGAGCTGTTCGTAAATTACATACTAGGAGATGACGATAACTGTGCAATATTTTATGCAGATTTAGTGCACTACAGTTGATCAGAAATGGACATGAGAGAAGAAAAAAAACATACACGATCACTGTCGACTTCAGCAATGATCTCCTTAATTGTTTTCTCATCACCCATATTGTACTCCTTAAGTGCATGCTCCAACTCCTCCATTGTGATATACCTTCAAAGGGGCAGCAGATACATGCAAGTGAGCATCATACTTTGGAAAAGTATAATTGTTGGTTGATAATTATATTTGCTAGCTTGAATGGGAATGTAAGATCAAAACATCATGCTCAAGTGTGAGAAAGGAAATTACCCACTCTTGTCCTTGTCAAAATATTCAAATGCCTTATATAAATGATCCTCCCTTTCCACTCTATTCAAATGCATGGTGGCTGTTATAAACTCAATGTAATCAATCGTCCCATTGCCATCGACATCAGCCTGAAAAACCAAATATTTTCTTATCCAGGAGCAACCAAGCACTTCCTTTCTTTTTTCCTTTTTCTTTTTAACAGGAAAAGAACTGGAAATCATATTGAGAAGGGAGGGGATAGTACCGCTTCCATAAGCTGCTTAACTTCACTCTCTGAAAGCTTGGTACCCAATTTTGGAAGACCAGCTTTCAACTCTTCAAAAGTAATTGTTCCGCTATTGTCTGTGTCCATGGATTTAAACATTGCCTTCAACCCCATAATTTCTTCTTCAGAAAGATTTTCAGCAATTACCTAGAAGGATGAAGAAATGACATGCAATTTATACCACTGAATCACAACAGTTTCAGCAACAAATTTATACTGCCCTTAATCCAGATACTCAAGCCTTTAATAGTTCTACTCTTTTTCCATTTTTGACAAGAAGTGCAAAAGAAGAGTGCTAAAGGTGAAGAAACCATAGATGTGTATTTTGTAAAAGGGGCACCTGAGTCAAGTTCACTGTAGAGGACAGCATTTCCCACAAAATTCTCACGATAATATGGTAAATGGAAAAGGTTCTCGGAATGTGCATTATTATAGAGAACTATGAATCAAACCGTTTTCAATACCCGTCTTGGCAAAATAATGGGTATAAAAATTTCCAAATTCTAGCTAACAACAGTGAGCTTTACAGCTGTTGAACTTCCAGTTCCTCATAATAGCTAGCCAATGAATGCTCTAGTTCCAACATAACTAAACTTCCACCAGACCATAAAGATAAAAGCCACCGTCTCTAATTGACAAACAGAAAACTAAATAGTCGATTGTCTATGCCTCGCTGTCTATAACCCTTAGACATACTGCACCAACAAAAGTCTGTTGCCAAAGGATTTGTGGTTCCTAGAACTTTTCCAGCAAAGCACAAGCCTTTAAGTGGAGAAGAAAAACCTTTGAATCACATGAGCTATCCAAATGCAAGGCTAATAGGTGCATTAAAAATAACATCTATACTAGGAGAAACAAAAGAAGAAATGACAAGAAAATTATGGCAAAACAGCCTTTTCAAATTGCTGCTCTCAACACCATGTCACACCAAAACCAACAAACTTGTTTCTTTTCTTATTTTTGGCCTTTTGGCTTTTTGGCAGTCAACCAACAAAACTTGAATCATGTGGAGTTAGCTTGATCATCCTGATCCTACACTGTTTCCATAACCCCACAACAAGAGAACAAAGTCACCAATTCTAGTCAAATAAAGAGGAAGACAAATCATGTACATGAAGAAGCTGACAAAAAAATATCTAACTGCACAGATGCTCTCACCTTTAAGGCCACTTTCTTTAGTTTGTTCATTGCCCTGAATTGTTTCATTCTAGTCAAGACAGCAATATCCAAAGGCTTATCAGAAGCATCGCCATCTTCTCTCATCCAAGGATGATCTACATAGTTCAGCATTAAAGAATCATTGTCTTAGAGCAACAACACCTTATACTTAGCAAAAACATGTAAAGTACAACACACGCCTTTTGGTAAAAGTAGAAGCACCAAATATGGTTTTCCTAATAGATAAAATTTTCTAAAAGCTAAAAAATTATATCAAGTTATTAGCAAATTTCTAATTAATGCTTGTACTTCTACATATAGCCCTAGGCTCCTGCTTCAATTTTCATAGGACAATCCTTTACTCCAAGTTCCTTAATCCATGAGCTGATAAAGAAAATTGAAAAGAAGCAAAGAAAGTGATACAATTCCGAGGCGCACACAAAAAATCCTAGTTTGATCTTCTATACAGAGGGATAGCTTCAAAATTTTGTTGGCATAATCGTCTAACTTGTTTTGACATTGAAAGTTCAGCATATCATCCCATCAATGAATAGTAAACTCATCACTAACAGTCATTTTTACTTACTTAGCACCGCAACTGCAGAAAGCCGCTCTTTTGGATCAGCACGTAGCATATTTTTAACCAGATCTTTAGCACTACTAGATATGGATGGCCAGGGATCTGATACAAAATCAATGTGGCCCCGTAGAACGGAATCAAATATGGCCTGCTCATTTTCTGCATAAAAAAAAAAAAAAAAAAGGAGAATGACTGCCAAGGTGGAATAAGTACTGTCAATATCTTCTGTCTCCTATTAACAGTGACATAATTTGATTTTGATGGTAATCAAATCGTTTATCCATGTCAAGCACTATCCCAATGCTGATTGCAAGAAGGAACATAAATGGGATCACTTAATACGCTAGTCATTACTGAGGCACAAGAAGCATACCTCCCCAGAAAGGAGGGACACCACTAAGCAGGATATAAAGGATCACACCAGCACTCCATATATCTGCTTCAGCACCATAGTTACGGCGCAGTACTTCAGGGGCTACATAATATGAACTTCCGACAAGGTCTCTAAATACATCACCTAACATGATCCATAAGCAAATATAAAAGTATATCTCATCAGGATTCAGAACATCCAAAATACAAGCATTTCGAATTCCAACATCAAAAGTTCTTTCCAAGCTCATCAACAAGGAATATATATCATTTGTTAGGAAACAACATAGAAGAATAAAAATCTGATCTTTTCCAAGATCGAAACTGTTCTTGGCCATGATTTTAAGGCCTACTTACGATGACCCCCAGTGATAGTGCACAAATGCCCTGGAAATATATATTATTCTTTTGCAGACAAATAAAAAAGTAACAATGTAAATACATGAAGGAAGCCAAAGCATAAAGGAAAAGGGATATTACCCTAAGTTGTACATAGAAAAACATATTACCTGAATACCGTCATATCATAGCTAGAAAAAGAACCAAAGCACAAGACACGATGATCTACACTTTTCATTAGTGCTAAATTTTGAAATCTCAAGTCACACGATTCACACAAAGAAATTTCATACTTTTTTCAGAAATTGGAGGATGAAACTTGTTATATGCCGCAGCAGAAGCAGGAGTTTCCACATTACCGTATTCTTAGTGTCGCAGGGTCATCTTCTAGCTTAAACTGAAGAACTGAGCAGTATATCACAAAAATGTAGGTAATAACAGGTATCACACACTCAAACATCGTTAAATGCCACTTGTGCCAAATTTCTTCTCATTGGCATCAGAATCATACTTTGCAATGCCTCATATTGTAATTACTACAGCAACAAAAAGGAAAACACATGCACGGCAAAATGGATTGTAACAGGAGAACCAGAAGTACCTTGTTTGAAGAAAACAGAGAGGCCAAAATCTGTAGCTTTCAATGGCGAATTCTCGTCAGGACTCAGAAAAAGGAAATTCTCAGGCTTCAAATCTCTGTGCATAACTCCCATAGTGTGACAATTATGAACCACCGTTACAATCTGCCTACACAGGTTCGCCGCAGCTCGCTCCGTGTAATGGCCTTTCGCTATGATCCGGTCGAACAATTCACCGCCCGCACATAACTCCATCACCAAATTAACTGAATGCCTATCTTCGTAAGCACCTTTCAATTCCACTATATTCCTGTTCAATGCAAGAAAAACTGGCAATAAGCACCAATCACAAGATAGAGAAGCAAAGTTAAGGTTTAGTCGGCTGGAAGACCTACTCTTAGCTAGAATAGACCGACCTCCTATGAATTCAACACCGATAGATATCAGTCACAGAATGAATCTACCTCGATTTGAATCAGCAGACTCAGCTCGATCGATTCCGAGAGAAGATATACCTGTGGCCGGTCAAATGGTGCATGATCTGGACTTCGCGGCGAACGTCCTCGATGTCGTCCTTGTTGACGAGCTTGCGAGTGGCGATGGATTTGCAGGCGAACTGCTGCTTCGTATCCTTGTGCGTGACCAGGTACGTCACACCGAACTGGCCGCGGCCGAGCTCGCGGCCGAAGACGTAGGTGGCGCGGACGTCCTCCATCGGCCGGCCAAGGACGCGGCCGACGGCGGTAGTGGCCGGGGGCGGACGGGGTGCGGCGGCGGGCCTGGGAGAGGAAGGGCGGATGTTGAGGCCGTTGGAGCCGGAGGCGGGGGCGGGGGAGCCGCCGCCGCCACCGCCGTGATCGGCGGAGACCGGATGCCGGTGGCGGGCGTAGGCGGAGGGGAGGCCGTTGCAGTTGCCCATAGGTAGGGAGAGAGAGAGAGAGAGAGAGTCAAAGGCTGGTCAACAAGGCCGGAGATAGAGAGAGAAAGAGAGAGGAGTTGACTGGACGGAGATGTATTTGTTACAGGGAGGTTGTCCGAATCGAACCGGAGGAAAAGTAGGCGTTGAATTTGAGATGAAAATGAATGGGCCTGGGCCTGGGCCTGATCTTGGGCTTCGGCCTGAGGGGTTTCGACGATTTTGAAGCCTAATAAATCTAATTCGAGCACGCCTCAGTCTTCGAACTCGTTTGCCCCGAGACATCATCGTCCGTGCTTCTCAGACATGATGCACGTGCAAGCGGGTACCTGAAGGAGGGATCTAGCCCGAGTAAAAGCCGCGATGATGCAGACCACCCGACACTGATACCGATCACAACTCCTTGACAACGTAGACGTATTTAAACGGCAAAAAGCATTCAGCCCGACCGCCAGAAATTCTCGGGTACGACAACCCTGATAGAACCAGGCATCTTATATGAGATCGGATTCATTCGTCGGTCAACAACGGCATTATCATAACCAGACTCCACTGCTTTTATCTTTCTTCTCAGTTCTCTTATGATCCAGAGAATGCTAGCAAATTGCAGCTCATCAAACCGACAAAGCAACAATCCTTGAGTTCAGTTCAGAACAGAGAAAGCAATGTAATGATCTTGCAGTGAAGGCACTTATTTTTACACAAACCAAGAGTTGCCAAACCATTAACGAGCTACATTTCGCCCCAGAAACATTACACATAACAAAGGCTTTATTACATAACCAGAATCCCAGGCAGACAGACCGGACGACCAACCAACCTCCGTTGACGTTACAGGCACAATACCACCTGTATTGGCAACCAGCTAAAAATACACATGAAAATATTTACAGCAGAGACGCGGAGACAAAACCAGGACTCGAGACATTAATGACTAAACCACCTACCAAATTATCCCTTCGATGTTACCATCCAAGGGTTGCAATGAATCACAAGCAAGTCACCATTGTAAAACTAAGCAAACCAGTAGAGAGAAGGCAAACACACGGGAATACTACAGACTTCGATACTCCATCTGCGACACGGTCGAACATGTTGCAAAAAGTAGACATCATGGCTTACATCCAGCTGCGAGGGACCATGGACTTCATGGATTTAGATAGATCGATAACCGAAACTTCAGGATTTGCAGGCCCGAGAGTAGAGCCATTAGCTAGCAGTGCCATCAGACTTCCACCATGGACCCTACCCTCTGGAATGGAGACTGACGCGGACGAGAGGCCTCCGTCCGTGACAGGGTAATGAGCGTTGCTGAGACCATACGGCTGGAGACCAGAGTAAGCTGTGCCAGATGAAGTCACTTCAGAACCTGTAACCTTGGTGACGTCAATGCTCGTGCTCTCTGTGGTCACAGTTTCTTTTGCCTTCTCGAGTTGGGTGACCATGGGGCTATGCACCATGGGACCCACAACCATGGCGCCGTGGACCCTCTTATCCTGAACCAGGCCGCTATGAAGTGCACAAAGACCAGTCTTCCCACGAGCAAACGAGTTGCATGGGTCACTACCTTCCCTGCCAAAACCTGATCCAGGGTGTCCCCAGGCACATCTCTTGCCACCACCATGCGCCTTGCATAAGTCAGTGCTGCCCTGAGCGCTCTTGCCACACCCAGGGGCCTGGCACCTCTTACCCCCACCATGACGGACGCAACAATCAGTTCGTCCTCTTGCACTCTTAGTGCAGCCATGCACTGCACACCTCTTGCCTCCCCCGTGGGCTACACAGAAAGCTGTCCCACCATGGACACTTTTGGTACAGACCCCACCTCCTTGGAAGGAGCACCTCTTTCCTCCACCATGACCCTTGCAAAACGGAGTACTACCCTCAGCACCTTTGTTGCACCCACAGAGGTGCAGCGCTTTCCACCACCGTGTGCCTTGCAGAACAGAGTGCTTCCTTGAGCCCCTCTGATGCAGCCTATGTGCTGACACCGGCGGCCACCTCCATGGGAGATGCAAAGGCCGGAAAGGCCTTCTGCACTCTTCGTGCAACCCTCTCTCTGGCATCTCTTACCACCTCCATGCCGTATGCACAAACCAGACTTCCCTCTGGCAGCTCGAGTGCAACCGTCATGGCTGCACCGTCTGCCACCACCATGGGCGATGCAGTGGTCTGTGCGACCTTCTGCACTTTTAGTACACCCAAGAAACTCACAGCGCCGGCCACCTCCATGTGCCTTGCAGAAGACTGTTCGGCCCTCAGCTCCCTTGTGGCAGCCAGGTTTCTGGCACCTCCGGCCGCCTCCATGAGAAATGCATCGGCCAGAAGCACCTCTTGCTCCCTTTCCACATCCTTCAAACTGACAAATTTTTGTACTACTACGATGCTGCTGTGGCAGCCTTTTCGTTATCCCGGAAGTGCAGGTGACTGAACTGTTCAGCGTTGTTATTACACTTGAAGATGGGTCTGGAACAATCGACGACAAAGCTGCATTTCTGGCATCTTGGTTGAGGAAGAAGCCAGCCTCTTGGTTCAATGGGGGCAGAGGCATGCCTGCTTTCCAGAGGCATGATGTCGATTCTACTTCTGCACTTGATGCACAGCCTGCCAATGCAACACCCTGCCCCAACTTAAATGGAGGGGAATCTGGATGAACGTTGGTGACATCTGATTCTGAAAGACCAGTTGAAAGACTCAATTCTAGGTCAACCTTTGGTTGCATCTGGAATGCTCTAGCATCTAATGTAGCGACTTTCTTTGGGCACGGCATCCTCTCACACCCGAGATGGAGGGTGAAATCCAAATCGAGATCCATTGATGACTCCTCCTCAGTTTCCTTGGCTGAGGATATTGCAGTGCAAGCAGTAGCTGAGCTACCCTTGCTGTCAGAAGAACTAGAACACCGGCCTAGCCCAAGGTACAGCGGAGAGCCAACTTGCTGTGGCTCTGTAGTTCCATCAATCAAATTCCATTTGCGTTTGATGCCCTTTGGAATAGACGACAGATGAAAGGAAGAGCCAGGGGAATCGAGCCTTAAGATGGTGTCATAATCACCTTTAGAGCCCCCAACCTGCATAGAACCGCCCAAGAGACTGAAGGGGTTCGAAGAATACTGCGGGCCAAAACCCAAATTCTGGAACCTGGGATCCATAATGTAACCAAATGCCGATGTGTATGCCAATAGTCCAAACCTAATGCCAACGCAATAGCAGTCTGCCTGACTTCCGGGATAATGATATTTGCTACAAAACTATAGTTAGAAATTAGTGGAAGCCACACATGCCTCCCCCACTGACAAAGCCAGAAGTATCACGGCGGTCCATTTTTGACCGATAATTTTAATGCTGAACTTTAACGATCAAAGCTTAACAAGCTAAGAAGAACCTCAGCATGTATGATAGCTGTAAATTGAGGGCATCGCTCTCAATTACCTGCAAAGAGTAAATGATTTAGTGTCAAAAATGATAACCACCAGAAATTTTTAACCATCATAGTCACTGGTGTTCACAAGGAAGGAATAACTATGCTATCAAAATAATGTGTAAGGAATTAGATGCTAACACAAATGAATCAATCACCCTATCATCTCAAGAGTCCACCGATCACATGAGACCACTTGACTGACAGTTTTTACTCGGAGCTTATACAGCTCACTAACTATCCCTCTACTATAGCAACAGATTAGCATACATAATTGCTCGGACAAGTGACGGGCTACATATTTATAAACCATAGACACATCTTTTTCTACCTATAAATGAAACAAAAAACTGTTATAAACTACCTAATGGTCAGAACATCATGTCTTCCTGATTATATTTCCCAGTATTAAATGGGTAAAAGTGTGCACTACACTAAACTACTGTGAAACATCATCTATCAGATATCTCATGTCACAGAGCCCCCACCAGCACAAAGCAACCAAATAAATCTTAGCAAAAACCAAAAAAAAAAAAAAAAAAAAAAAAAGGGAAAAAAAGTGCAAAGCCCATCATAGAAGTTTGTTACAGGCTAAGGTCGGTTACTTAAATATGTCAGCATTCTCACGCATGTAAAGTACTTGAAAGTGGAACATACATACAAGAGATCAATGCAAGATTTCCACCAGAAAACACATTTTATATTCTAATTTCAGTCCCAATTAACAGAATTCCCCAGATGTCTTACTCTCAGAGAAAAGAGCAAATACGGATTCCAAACACCAAGCAAAGCAACTGAGGACCTGAAAATCAAACCAAGGAAATCATCCACACAGGTGTTAGCTAACTTAAACAAATATTTAGCATCGAATCCATTAAATCAATAGACATACAGAGTAAGAGTAGTAGCTAAATATGAGACAACAGCTTATAAAGACAAACATGGACGAGATCACCAAACTAGCACGGGATGAACAAGATGTTGGTCAGGCAGAGTAAAAACCAAGAAGTAGCTGCTTATCCCATGATCTCAAGCTAGGCAAAAAGATTATGCAGATCAGATGAAAACACTACAGAAATCTAATAAAATGTAACATGAAAATCTCAGACTAGGGAAGAAAAAAGAAAGGTAGCACAAATCTACGATGCAAACAATATGGTCGAAGCGGGTGTAATTTTCCCCGCAATATCCAACTCAAGGGCTGGAGATTAATACACACAAACACACACGCCGTAGGAAAAGAAACAAGATTCACAAGACTGGATCTTGACAGGGTACAGATGTTAAAACAGACGAAACGAATTGAGACACTAATGAAAGAAGGCGTGCATGGGACAGGATCACTGTTCAGATTTAGAACACAATTGGAGATAAATCACTAAGAAAACAGAATACGCAAGAACCCTCCACAAAGCAGAGAGATTCAATCGAAATATCTGCACAGAGCGTCAGATATTCACCTCTACTTATCAAGAAAAGAAGAAGAAAGCACGAGCACAGTCGCATAGCACAACAGAGCGAATGATTTCATCATTTCTAGCTCCAGAAACAAGAAAAACTACACGCCGATAGAATCAGCAAGGGTCGTTATAATCGAACCGCTCGTCCAAAAGCCTTTTTTTTTTTTTCATTCGATTGATAAAAAAGATGCGAACAGCAAGAAGCGACACTAGAAAGCCAAAAAATTCTTCCGATGATTTCCAAGCACACGTGCTCAATCGCCTCTTCAATTGGTCGGAAAAGGCTAGAAAGATTCAGAGCTGTTTTATTTATAAAAAAAAAAAAACCCATCTTTGCACATCTCGTCTCGAATTCTGCTTAGCGAGACCACAACAGCTCGAACAATTCAGAACCCGATTTCGTCCCGCGAACAATAAACAAACCCAGAAGAGAGAAAAGACCCGACTTTACAGCAAATCAAAGCGAAACCGACATATTCCGCAGCCGCACGAAACACAAACTCGGACGAAATTCAATAAAAGGAGAGCCGAAATCACGAACACGCCCGATTCAGGGTGGAGAGGATTGGGGAGGCCGCTCACCTTCGAAACAGCGCGGCGGGCGTGAGATTGGATTGAGCCTTCCCGGAGCCGACGGGCGGCGGCGGCGGCGGCGGAGAGGAAGAACGAAAGCGGAGGGGCGCTCGAGAGAGAGAGCGAGAGCCAGAGAAGAGAGAGAAAGAGACGGAGAGGAGTGCGGACGAGTGAGAGAGCACGCGTTGGAGGCAGCGACTTGAGTTGGAGGGGAGAGGAAGGGAGGGCGGGGGTGGGGTTTAACAATTGTAGGAGGATCGAGGTGATGTATCATGAGCTGAACTAGGGTTATATTCTTGGGTTCCCCCAATCTCTCTCTCTCTCTCTCTCTCTCTCTCTCTCTCTCTTTTTTCTTTTTCTTTTCTTTTTGGCACATAATTCATTTTCCTATTTTTAATTTTTTTTTGTTTTATTGGGTCCTGCTGATGTGTCGGATCTCTCCAAACTCCACCCCCTCCCATACCCATCGTGGAATTCTAATCAATCACGCGCATTTTGGAAACATCGCCGACCCAGGATGCCCTTCAACGTAATGGATCGGCCGCGACTCGCCGTCGATTCTCAAGGACTCAGTCATTACCACTCCACGTCTACTTGACCTGAGGTGACAAATGGATTCGAAAGGAAATCGTGACTTCAAGCATGATGCTCATTAATTAGAATCGATTAAGGATATATGATCTGCACGGCAATATGAAGATCGGTGCTTATCTCGTCACCGTACAAAAATATGCCTTAATCATCATATTGTGCGCATGAAGGCGGCAAGTGATTGATTAATTTATTTGATCGGAAAAGATTACGTACGCTTTCTTACCTCCTACAATATCGCGTAGCGGAAATTGGCGCATGCAAGAATCGAATGGCCGCTCTAAGGGGTTTTTGTTTTTGAATGTTGTCGTGGTTGACTCGCCGGTTGAAATCCCAAAAATATCAATCAAGTTCATTAATAAAAACAGAAAAGATTAATTAAAACGTGAAGTCACGCAATTAAAATACACATCAGTCTCCCCTCACCCCCTTCCCCTTATTAAAATAAAGACATTTAGGAGGACAGATTCCTTAAACCAAAAGAATATCCCCGGCCCGGAAGAACGTGCTGCTAAATATCATAGGGTCTCGATTGAAATCCCAATAAAACCCCAGACGTCGGTCCAAGGATTATTAAATAAAATCCGGCTCTATCCGAAAATACGAGAGGGGGACAAAAAGGGGTAAAAAAGGAAAAAAAAAAGAGTGGGTGTTATATGACGTCAGTGAGGGCGCAACATACGTAATCATCGTCGTTTTTCTTTTTCCTTTTTAAATCGGAAATTCGGGAGCAGAAAGAAACCACGTAATTGCTGAGAAAGGATAGAGGAAAAACCGGAGCTTAATTAAAATAAGGGGTTCGACCCAAAAAAAAAAAATACTTTAAATAAGGGGAGGAAATAAAATAAAAGAGAAATTGAAAAATTGGCGAGATAAGAGGTCAACGGCGGTTGGGGTCAACGGCGGGGAGGAAGGGGATGGTGGGCCGGCGTGGCGAAACGAGGACGAGGAGGAGGAGGGGGGACGCGACCCGCATCCGGGGGCCGCCCCGCCCGACACGTCAGCACGCGCGGCGTGACGTGATTGGCTGGCGCCCCCCCTTCCTTCTCTCCCTCGATTGTTTCGCTCCATCTCGATTCCTCGTCAAGGGCGTCGGCCGCGGCTCGTCACCGCGCGTGCGCGGGGCGGGTGGCGGCCACGCGCTCGCTGCAGGCGCGCGTGGATATTGGCGCGGAGGAGGACGAGGAAATCGAGGCGATGCGAACGCGGACGAGTCGCGCCCCACGCGAATGAGAAATTAAAAATTAAAATGAAAAAGAAAAAGAAAGGAGAAAGAAAACCGGGGAGCGAACGAAAAATCCCGTGGGCGTCCGCGATCCAGTCGTGGGATATGACGACTTCCTCCGCCAGGACCGCGGCTCACGCGCCCATGAATGCGCGTGCCCCACGTCCCTGCGGTCTGCGGCTGTTGGGGACTCACCAGCGTCGCCTTTTGGATCACGCGCCCTCGCCCGGTCGCCGGCTCCCCCTCCTTTCTTTTTCCTAGGCTAAAACTGTGGCACGTTCATGCGCGCACCAAACCAAAAGACAGAAAGAAATGATAAATCGAGGAAATTAATGAATGTGTTTTAGGATAAGAAAAACAAAATTTTAAAATTTTGCCCATATCCCCAAGAAAATCATGTACTCATGCCATTAAATTTAACCCCCCACTCGTCAAATGATTCGAAAAAAACACGTAAATGATGGGAATCTTTGCTTTATATGTGACAACTAACGCTGCTATGATATCACTTGATATTACTAGGAAAATAGAATCAGTGATTCTAAATCATGAGATAAAAGAAGTGCATAGAAGGAAAGAAAGACAAAGGGGACAATAGACAATGAGATTGGCAAATGGTCATTACACCACTCCGGTAGCTATTCATGGCAATGATGGCATTGATTTGAAATGGCGGAAAAACCAAAGCAATTCCATCTCATTAATATCGCGTGAATCACGTTCCACGGTCATGTGTAAGGTACTAAAAAGAGCCGAGCGATCGCGCTTAATTTAAGGAACATAGGGCGGTCGGGGCCCACGACCCGTCGATTCATTCCAATGTTCAGCCATGGAGAGAACCCAGTGCCGCCGGCGGCCCCATTCCGGTACGGGGGTCGAGAATTGAAATTCTCGATCAATGCGCCGGAGCATATGCCCGAGCAGAAGGGACAAGAAAATATGCTCGCGGGAGGAGGCGTCGCTTTCGGACGGAGGGGTTCCCATTTCGAGGAAAGATAAGATCTCGTCGATTTTCCACGTTCCCGAACGGCTTTTCCTTACCTAAAATCAGGAAAAAGGATGGGAACCCCCTCCCCCATCCCCCTCTCCGCTAGTTTTATAAAAATAAAAAGAATTTACTGTACGTATAAATTAATAAATTAAGCAAAAAGAGTGGTTACCAAAACGAGCTCGAAGCCAAGTCACCCTTCAATATGGAGATTTTGCTCTTCTCTTCTTCTTTTTAATATATAAATAATAAAAATTAATTTGATTTCGGGCAAAAGGCCCAAATCCCGACTCGACAAAAAGTCAAAGAATCCCAATCCCCGCTTTATCTCCCGACCACTCGATCGCGACACGTGGGGTGCTGCTGGCTGACCAATGCGCCATCTCCATCAACCCGCAAAAAGGACGAAGCATCGTGCTCCCCTTCCTCTCTCTCTCTCCTCTCTCTCTCTATCTCTATTTCAATGGTGAATACATGCAGGGCAGGGTACCAACGAGCGAGCACCATTCTTTTCTTTTGGAGTGGTCGTGTAGTGCATGGCAGCTCACACTGTTGTTGTTGTTATTATTATTATTATGATTATTATTATAATCTTAACCTTTCAGCGATTTGATCGATCGTCATTAATCGAGACCATTTGATTTGATATATTAGTGTTTGGCAAAAATCAACCACGATGATGTAGACCAATTGATTTGACCTATTTTGAAACTTATAATCTTGATATTTAACTTATTTCATCTTGTTATCGATATAATTGAATTTTTGTGAAATTTTTGGGATTTGGTTTTTGCTCTTTTTCCGTGATAATGGGTTTTTTGCGAAGTTTCCTATTACCAAAACATCACCTCCATGGCCATATGATCTTATGCAGTTGCCCCGTTTACATAATTCTAAGAACTTCTTTTCTTTTTCTTCTTCTTCTACAGCATTGTCATCTCAACATTTTGTATATGAAGAATATTATGTTTGGTTCCTATAGCGTTTTTGCCGGCCATCGCTTCATAAAAGAATAAAGCTACTAATTTCTCATACGAAGGCCTATTCAACGCATGATAGATATCAATATTTATCAATGTCGGTTAATAGTTTAAACCCAACATTTTTTTTAGTCGTAAACTCAATAATTGAAGTGCAATGAAAAGAACCCAAGATCATGTGCTGTCTCGAAATTCTACACGTCCCGACTTTTTGTACCTTTCTATCACTCAAGAATAAGGACCAATTGAAAGGATGTCCTAACCTATGCCATTAAAAAGAATCCCATTTTTCAAAATAATCAAAATCAGAAGGTGGAACTTTACGAACGTTGGACTTTTCATCAACCCATTTTAAGATTATTATTATATCTTGACCTCCACCAGTTGATCCATGGCCATTGATTGTTCATTCAATTGATTTGCGCGTGCTAGCAAAAATCAACCCATAATAGTCTAAACTAATTGATCCGCCCCCTAATTTTAAAGCAATAGTCTCGAAATCTAACTTATGTTATCTCATTATAGTTATAATGGGATTTTCGTGAAATTTTACAATTGACCCGTTGAGAGCTTTTTGACTCTTGAATCTAGGATTTTTGTTCTGTTTGTGAAAATGGGTTTTGTGAACTTTCCAATTTCTGAAACATCGTAGGCTAAATTTTTGTCTACTTTTGTAGAGGCGGGTATATATATAAGTTGCATTTGAGCAATTAATAATTACCTCCATAACCATATCATCTTATGCAGTTGCTCCGTTCACATAATTCCGAGTATTTCCTCCTAGTTCCCATAACAAAAGAAAATCGGAATAGAATTGTGAGATATGAAAGAGAATTGTGTCTTGCCGGCTGCCACATTATAAAAGAATAACAGCTACTCATTTCTCACACGAATGCCTATTCAACGCATAATAAATATCGATATTTATTGGCATAAGTTAATAGATTAAACCCAGTAATTTTCTTAAGTCAGAAACCCAATAATTTAAGTGCAACGAAAAGACCCAAGATTTTGTGCTGTCTTGAAATTCCACGTCTCGATTTTTTTGCACCTTTTTATTACTCAAGAATCAGAACCAACGAAAGGAAGTCCCACCCTACGCCATTAAAAAGAATCCCATTTCTCAAAATAATCAAATTCGGAAGGTGGCACTTTACGAACGGAGGACTTTTCATCAACCCATTTTCTCTCTTCATATGTTTCTTCGAACGCCATGTATCTCACCCTATGTCTCCTCGGAACATGTTATCTTGATGTCTTTTACCTTAATCTTCTAAAAGTGCTTTTTTAGTAGTTAAAATTTGGTTCCATATTGTTTATTTATACTTGATTCTGTTTATTTCGTAGAAAATGAATAGTTTGAAAAAGACTTTCCTAAAAATAATGGCTCGTATTGCTTAAGATGATTAATCGATGGAAAAATTTTCATTATCAACAACAATTTATATATAAATAATTTCATGCATAATGCAAGTATTTTTTGTTCATTCATTTTTATAAATAATATAAGCAATATTTTTTAGAAAAATATTTTTCAAATCATTCATTTTTTGTAAAACGAATGGAGCCTTTGGTACTTGTTTATTTTGTGAAATGGCTAGCTTTTGGTTCACTCCCAGCATGTCGCAATATTCCAATTTCAAAAGGATATGGTAATGGCGCCTTTGATTATTTGTGTGGCTTTTGTATGTAAAATGGATGATTCTGTTACCAAAGTAGTTTGATGGAAACAAGTTAATCCGTGATCAATTGAATTTATAATTTTTTTTAATCAAACTATAGAAGACAAGGGATTTTTCACCTGTAATTGCGAGAACCGTCTCCACCGAAGAGTGTCAATCATGGAGTGTGTGTAGGGGAGGTAGATTTCTAAGATTATGCCTTTTATTGCTCCATTCATCTCATGGCTTTGTTATGAAGAAATATCAGAAAAATATATATTTACTGGTGATTTGAAGTTATTTTTTTTATTATATACACTTCGGGAATAAACGGTTTACGTATCTAGATTATTACGATGTTCAAACGAGTATTGTGATTTTTTAATTATAGAGCATACTGTAAATTTAATAAGTAAAACTTTTTATAGATCAACTGCGGTACAAATCGTTCAATCCTCATTTGAAAGTAAGCCTTTGCCAACTCTTCTGATTTATTATTGCATGTATAACCATATTCTGTTTTCGGTTATTTGTTGAAATTTATTGTAATAAATCTTGAATTCATGGAATCAATGTTGGAGATGTCTATTCACAATTTACGAAACAAGCCGTGCAAAAAGCTAGGGTTTTAGTACTAGTTATGAATTATCTCAAGCGCATAAAACACAATATTTCAGTTAAAGATCGATAAAAGCATCTATATTGGGGATCCAAAATCTTTTTCTCTCATCAGAGGAGAGAGATGTAGTGATTCATTAAGATGCATTCTTCAAATCTACATTTTATGTGACCTCTTAAGTGCTACTTTTGAAGACTTGAGCCACATGAAACGGGGTAGGCCACTACTTGCTGCAGAAGCACAAACCTATTAAATGGATGTGTGGGTCAAAGGTGGATTGCCCAAGCCAAGCTGACCGATTAGGGTGAATGGTGATCGCAAGGAGAAGTGAACTAGTATAAGGCACACCTCTTGGCATATTTTTAGAATGGCAAAAGAAAAGAGCGACGCAAAATGATATTGATGAGTATGTCAATCCTCCCCATCCCCCTCAAAAACAAAACAAAATGACCACTAGATTTTTGGTCGCTTGAGTATGCTTTTTTAGGGTTTAACCTAGAGAGCAATCGTTACACAAGGAACACTACAAAAATGATAAGTTAAGCAAGTCTTGAAAATTATCATATATGCCAACTAAACTTGATCATGGATTTGGCAACGGCAGCTCAAGCTGATGAATCCGCTTGGGTCCGCCTAAGCTTTGCTTATATTATGGAGACAGTCTAATATATTTCTCAAAGAAGGGCGAGTCTAGGTAAAGACTCTTAGGCCAGCAATTTGACTCGGGCTATCTACCGATTAGGTCAAGTATCAAATGCACGTGATTGTCTAATAACTTCTTTTCTTTGAGCAATCTTGTTCACGGGATTCAGCTCATCGGTACTTATAATGTTAGAGTCTATGCAAAGTCTTTTTGCACGAATTTAATCCTCAAACTACTAAATATCATTTTATCTGGAGGATGAGCATTTATGTTTTGCTTGACGAGCGGGAAAGAGGGCTCTGATGTCACGGTGATATGGGATCGTTTGTCCATCTTGGGGTAAAGCTACTCACAATTCATTGAACATTCTCAAAGAATATTCCCTCCTCACAACTTATGGAACAATCTCAAGGATATTCTCCATCCCACGCTCAACCTTTTTAGGGTTTACCATACTTTAGGCGACCTCTTAATTCCATGGACACTATACTAGCATGAAACTCGTGACATGTGGAGAGAGAGAGAGAGAGAGAGAGAGAGAGTTGTTTTTCACTCTTGTTGGGTGTTGATCCGACTTGGAAGGGATAAAGTGCGCGATTTCCGGGTCAAGCTATCGGGCAAGTAGGGCGGGCCTACGTGATCTCTTCGTCAAAGTCTGGACCCGACATGGGGACGATGGAATTCTCTATTCTTTGCATTGACATCTAAGAAAAAATTTGCGCATTGCCACGGCCAAGAGACCTCGGTTGCTGGTAGGAACCTTCCTGCTAAATTTGGTCCATTGGATCGGATCCTGGGATAATGCTGCGAGGTGTAGACGTGTCCTTTTCCGGGCACTTTCACCCGCTACGTGACGAATTGTCCCTCTCATCCCCGCATGACAACATCGAACGACTTTCCTTATCTCGACCGTGATTCGTTCTTTGCGCCAAACCACCACCGACCTACTCATCGATTGTCCTGCGTCCGTCCTTCGAGGTTGCCGAGTCATGGATCATTTCGAACTCATCTTGTGAGGAGAAAACATTGGTACATCATGTGGGGAATCGTGCTTGACTTGTCCGAAAGAAGTCTTGATAAGAGAAGAAATTTTAAGAAATGACTTTGTACAGTAGTCAATGATAAATTAGTAGAAAACTAAACTCCAAATATCATACGAATGGGGATCGTCCTCTGTACAATAATCTAAAGACCAGTTTGACTGTTGACTCTAAAATGAAAAATTAGGTTATTCTTAAATCGCGATCTTGTAGGTACACCCGTTACATAAAAAGTGCGTAGTAAAATTGAGGAGCAATATTTGATTGAGATCATGTTGATGGATAATAAGAAAACTTTTTAATTTTTTTTCTCTCATTAGTAGATTATAATTGATATACACTACTAAGATATAGGGTTCGTGAATCAACGTTTAGGCTAACCTTCTTGCAGTCGCATAAAGTAAGGTTCTAGTGGAAGCGAAAGGTGATATGTGTCCATGACATTAAAGGCCTAATTCCTTTAGAAATCTCCAATTTTAATTATAATTCCTATTTTGCCCTCGAAATTTTTTTATTTATATCCCAAATTTTCACTTTAGTCCCAAGTATGCCCATGCATCCAAGAATTGCAACCAGTTTTTCAAAATTATCAACATTAGAAATAGTTATTATCAAAAGACATGTCTTCATCACCATCGTCACTTTCGTATGGAATAACAGTAACCTTATTATGCTAATAATTTTGAAGAAACCAATGGTAATTTTTGAATGTACGAGCATGTTCGCTATTGGAGCGAAAGTTTGATGTGTTTTCTAGACAAAAAATTTTGAGATAGAATTGAGGTCCAACCTAAAATTGAGATTTTTTTGGGGAATTAGCTCGACATTAAACAATTTCTATAGTAGTTTTGTAATTGGGAAACATAATCTTTTAATTTATTCAATGCGGTATTTATATATTTTTTTTTTGGTAAATATTTAATTTAGTTATCAAATTATATGCAAATGTTTAGTATTATCTTTAAATTTGAATTAATAAAATGATAACATTGAATATTTTAGATTAAATTAAACACATGCTATTATTTTGGATAAATTAAAAATTAAAAATTTATATCGTATATTAAATTAAAGTTTAGAGAGATCACTGTGTCGTTGTCCTTGAATTTTCGTTGAACCTGGACGAATCGTGAAATGTCGTACCCATGTTGCCAGCAGATGCCAGGAACCTGCACTGATTAGACGACCAAGTTCATGAGAACCATCAAACGATTAAATTATTATTATTATTATTATTTTATCTGAGATCTGATTTCACCGGTTGGCGACTGCCGATACTTGTCAGATAACGTACTCGAATGACTAAATTTTCTCTGATCTTGCTTACAAAATAAATAAATAATAAAGAAAACCAAAACTTAATATCCCCTACGAAATTTTGAAAGGAAAAATTTTCGAGGGTTTGAACATTATGAAAAGAAACCGTGCGAAATCACCTCGGTTTTCACGAGAAATTTCTACTACAGCTTCTTGAGATACCGAAAGGTTTCAAGCGTTTGGGATAAAATGAAAATCAAATTACTTGCGAATTATGTAAATAAGAAGGGTTCTAATCAAATAACAACGGTAAAAAAAAGAGATATTTACCTAATTAGTTCCAAATTTATTGTACCGATATCAATTCAATTACAAACTTTCTAATTTTGTTGACGTAGTTGTAAACATTTACAGGAAATTTTAATTTAACCATCTCAATCAATTACTACTAGAAATTACTGACATGATGTCCAGTTACCATCGAGCATCCTCCATGGTATGCTGATGTGGATAAGTTGTGAATCGTTAGATCAATGATTTTCGCTGGCAATTGGATGGGAGGATTATATTGAAATTTTACGCAAAATTTTATAATTACATTGGTGAAATTAGAAAGTTTAGCATTGAATTAGTAATCATACAATAAGTTTAAGACTTAGTAAGAAATTATCGCAAAAAAGAGAGTTTCAAAAGTGTTTTTTTATTAAATTGTGTTAAGTAGTGTCTCGAGTGCACTCGTTAACAACACCTAATTTTATTTTATCTTCCTTTTTCATGGTAATGAACATGTGAGCTTTTGAGGACCGAATTAGTCTTCATCATAAATGATGGGCCCCTATTTTAGGGTCACGGGCCAAGAGATTACTCGCTGCGGAAAAATCATTGTGGTGGTTGACAAACTGAAAGCACGAGGCCAATTTTTTCTATTTTACCGTGAGACTAGTGAAAACAAATTATCTCATCATTACATTTATATCATGTCAAGTTTAGCTCTGGCATTCATTCTCTAGATACTAAGAAATTCAAAGCGACTTATCATTACAATTGATTTCACTGGCTCTTAAGCGACCGCACATGTGATCAATCCCGTCTTATGAAATCTCTCGATAAGATAGGGCTATTGAGCTATTCTTCTTATATAAATATGCAATTTTTACTGAATTTAAGCACGTGTAGGCACACGAAAGCCCGGTCATCGTGGTAATAATGAAAAAGGCACGTTCGTGATCCATCCTACTCTATCCCCCAATCGGAACACAAAAGCCTTAAAATTTTTCTTCAAACACAATAATTACAGTCATGTTCCTCATTATATAGTCAAATGGCGAGTTGGCCTCTTCCTCTTGGATGAATTGTCATGGGTTTAACTTCTTCTTCTTTTCAATCTATAACTTTATTCTTACCTTTTACTTACCCAATTGCGACTATTTCTCTACTTTTTCAAAAGAAAAATGATATCTTAGATGAATTTGGACTGTACAAAGATTATCTTATCTCCCGAGGATTTAGTGAAGCTCAAATTATTTTTTTTACATCACGCTCTTTACTAAATGTGCTTATAATCTTACTGTTTCTGACCCAACATTGTTATTTGGATGCACATTGCAAAAACACGTTTTTAGTTTAGATGGAATGAGAGTGTGAATTGCATTTCATTGAAATGGTCTTCTTATCAACATGGATTTTCTTTTCCAATTTGAGAAATAAGAAAGTACAATGTCATTATATTCATGTCAGCTCGAATGATATATTGTGGCATGAATTTTGAGAATTACGGATCTTTTTATCTTTTTAATTCAATTTGAAAAGTATGCAATCCACGATCTTCTTTTCTTATGATGATTTTCTAGCCAAGTAGGAAAGCCTGACAAACTGATAAGGTAAAAGATGATTGATGCAAAGGAAATCTGCCACGTTAGATCTTTAGCTTTACTTCTAACCACATCTCTCCCATTTTTAATCGTGCAAATTACTCTTTCTACTTTTCATGCGATAAAAAAGACACATTGGACCGATTTTATATTATTTTTACATCTCATACAACCACTTATGATGCTTCATTTCGAACTTTAAGATAGATATGTTGATTTTCATGGTCATATAGTGGATTTTCTACTGAACATAACTTCATTAATACTTATAATTTGGCTTTGTATGCCACAAATGTTAAAAAAAATGATGTGATTAATGACAAGCCATTTTGCACTTTAGCACTATCGATATGAGGGGTTTTGTAAACGGCAATTTAATCACAACTTAAACAAAGAAAGACAATAGGACAATAGTTTATTCTAAAGAAATAACTTCTAATTCTAAGAAAATTTAGCTACAACTATGTTCAAAATACTTCAACTTGTGAAGTTTACAGATTTTTAATAATCTAATTTATTTGCAATTATATTTATTTTGATTAAAAAGAACACTGATAAAGTTCGTATCGCGGGTTGAGAGAAATAATTCATTTTAAAGGAGGTACTTCTGGTGCTAAGAAACTTTCTTCTTATCAAGACAAAATGTCAGAAGACATCACGTGGATTTGCTAATTCATTAGAAACAAATGATTTGATTTTTTTTTTTCCACAACAATAAGATATAACTGGACCTTTTTATACATGCCTAATGCATCCGGGGCGTCGGGGATATTCTATTGCATATTCCGGGTCAACTCTGTACCCCCAAGACAAACCTGGTTTGAGCTCACGGTCTTCTTTGCTCTTCAATACTTTATGCCTAGTGCGAAAGATGGAACGCAATGGTGAGCAACCAATCAATCTAATTTCATTTATTTCGTGATAAAAGATAATTTGAAAATTATTTTTAAGAAAATAATGATTTCCATTATTTACAAAAATGAGTGAATACGAAACATCTACATTATTCACGTTATACATAAATTGTTATTGACAATAAAAATATTTTCAAATCAACTAATTATTTTATGCAATACAAGTGATTAATTTAAAAAATATCTTTCGAATTATTTATTTTTCATGAAATAAATTAAAACAAAATTATTGTTTTCCCCTCTTTAGATTATTGAGGTTACCCACGAGATTTCTCAGAAGTGTCCCATGAAATAGAGGTGGGGGGGATATCCTTCATTTAGAGCATTTTGGTGATAATTATTTATTTTGCGTGACATTAGGCAGGCACCGGACGTTGATTTCAAAGAAGCCGTAGGATGTCTCAAAAGTGTTGACATCATGAGTCCATGACTCCTATCGCTGTAAGTTGCCACATTGTAGATTGAATGGGCTTGGCCCAAATCATTGTGGGCCGGCAAGATCCCAAATTAGTGCGACTTGAATGGGCTTGAGCCTTAACCGACGGATCAACAACCTAAATTAGCACCACTCGCTAACTTTTCTTCTATTAAATTACCATTTAATATTGGATTACCAACTCTAATTTGAGTTACTTACCGATTTTTTTAAACCATTTAATATTGGGTTACTAACTTTCATTTAAGTTACCGAGTTTATTTATTTCTTTTAGTTGTCAATTTTTCTTATCTTTCGTCGAATATATTCAACTACTTATTAAATTTACCAACTCCTATGTGAAATTGCCAACTCTTATTGAAGTAACTTATCAACTTTTCTCCAATCAAGTTACTGACTAGTTGCTGTCAACTCTCACTTGAGTTAATTACCCACGTTTATTTGTATTTTTTAATATACCGACCTTTTAATGGTTTACTTAATTGGGAAAAAAAGTTGGCAAATCACTTAAATGCTAACAATTCATACTATATATGGCAAATTTAAGGCGTATAATAAAGGTAAGTACAAGTTGATAAAGATAAGGGAAGATTTCTTAGACAAAAGGCAGGGAGTCATTGGTAATTAAATAAAAAAGGCAATTAGATTAAATCAGAGTGGCAATACAAATTTAGTTGGCAACTTAAGCATGGAAAATATGTAATCATAATAATTGAGGTTAGTAATTTCTAATCGATTTCAGTAAATCTAAAAATTGGCAAAAAGGCCAATGATAGTTCTTGAATAATAAGAAAAGATGGTAAACAGAAAAATCAAATAAACACGAGAAAGTTACTCTAATAGGAGCTTATAATAAAAAAGTAGTCATTAATTTTTTTTTTTTTTTTTTTGGGTTGGAAAACTAGTCGTTAATTAGTCAAAGGAATGTTAGTAAATCATTTTCAAATATAAGTTGATAACTCATATGATTGTTGATAAATTTAAGGCGTTTGTAAAAAGGTAAATAAAATTTAATAAAAGTATTTTTTTCTTTTGGTTATAGATTAGAGCACTAGTAGTTTATAAATATCAGTAACCATATCAAACAAGAGTTGACAAAAGTTACTTGGTAACTTAATTGGAGAAAAGTTGGCACTCGCTTTAATTGAGATTGATGATTTTTTAAAAAGAATTGGTAAAATTGAAAAGTTAGTGACAAGGTAAATAAAATTTGTTAATGATAAGAAGATTTGGTAAATTAGGAGAACACAACTAAATATTCATAAGTAACTTTAGTGAGAGTTGAAAATCCAAAACTAATTGGTAACTTTTCATTCAACTCACGGGATAATGGCATTACAAGTATTAGATTTTTGGCCCCTTTTAAAATTAAGTACTTAAACCTTTTCTTTGTTTAATAAAAAAATTGACTCAATGTGAGACGTTTGTTAATTAAATTACCATGTCTTGTCATAATTTGGCTCACTTACATTACATGTGTAAGCGCAATAGATGACGTGGCTCACTTATTCAGAAAATTGGTGCGTTTCCATTTAGGTGTTGGGTGATTAGGAGGGAGAGTACCAAGTTAGACGATTTCAGCTGTTTAATATAATTCTCCTAACATGACATCACACCAAGAGGTCACATGAGATGTCGATGTGGATAATCAATAGCTATTTGACAGTATTAGTGTCGATTTTGTCATCTATTTCTGTATGCAATCTTAAGAATGTCTCATTTTGACCCACATTTGAAAAGTTGATGTATTTGAATGAAAAGTTGGAGGCATTTAGGACAGTTTATCAGAACAAGTAATAGGGAATGTGCGAGCTCTTTTGATAGAGAGAGCGGATAATTCGAACCGGTAAGAGCAAGGAAGTCTTCATGGTAAGTCAATAATCACTCTATCAAACCTGCAAAAGGTAATAATGAAACCCTAAAGGCGGAAACTTGGACCCAAGCCAATATGGTGACTTGGGACCAGCTCACACGTAACTAGCACACCACCACAATATAGAATTAGATAAAATAAAACAACTAATATTCTTAGCCAAAAAAAATAAAAAAACTAATATATCAATAGAAAACTTCATCAAAAGGGAACATAAATTTGCAGAACTTTATTTGAAAGTCTCAGTACTCGTCTTAGCTTCCACTACGGTTGTGCACATTGCCTTCCCTTGTATCTTAACGACGTTGGCGCTCTAATGAATCCACTACCAGCATTCATACAGCTTAATATCGGTGCGAAGCCGGAAGTAGACTTCTCCCTCGAACGAGTCCGTCATAAGAGTGGCCACGCCACGGGCCATGAAGAAGTCGCCGGTGCCGCCAATTACCGAAATGTCCCTAGTCTTGTTCATCAAAGGGTCAGCCCCGGCAAAATTCAAGCTACCCGTGTGCTGGGTGGAATTGAACACAAAGGAAAAGCCAAGCCAAGCTGTGAAGACATCCTTCTTGTCATAGATATAGAACCCCTGGGCACGCCCAACAGGCTTTGAGTGTAAATTGTTGTCCATGGTGATGGGGTCGTCGAACACGACCAAGTTGCCGAAATGGCTCTGCCCGGCCAAAATTGTCCGGTTGGCCCAAGCTGGTGCGCCGACTATGGCTGAGGTCGCATTCTTCGCGTTATTCCCGTTGTAGAGAATGTCGTGGAAGAAGAACACAAGCCGCTTGCAGGGGTGGCGATTGCGGATGCGCTTGTTTGCTGCGTCGACATTGGAGCGGAGAATTAGGAACAAGAAGAGGAACGAAACGATCACTCTCGTACCCATTTTCGATAACAACCGATTGTTAGAAAGAATTTCGCCAAAGACTTGTGCCCTTGAGCATGTAGGGGGATCCGATGCTCATTATATAGGGGACCTAAGGAAAACGTATTGAAAAGCTTGGCTTACACGTCATTTCCTTTTCTGGTCCAAACAACTCTTTAATTTGAATCGCTTCGTTTCCACGGCTATCGTTATGATTGGAGGTACTAGAGCTTCACAGGAGGTCAAGATACATAATAATTGATGGGGACGGAGAAAAAGGCGAGGACAATTAAACCTTAGGCCCGCGTTTAATAATTCGAGGTTGAATCTGGGTAAGATAACCGGATTTGAGTCCAAATAGAATAACAAAATATCTTATTCGGTGTTTAGTGGTATCCTTTAAATTGGATGAATCCTTATATTACTTAAATAAAATATAGGATAAAAATTCAGGTTAGGGTGAGATAAATTCAGATTGGATAATTTTTTAGATAACTTAACAATTTTCTTCCAATAATAGAGTGAAATGCTTCACCGGTCATTGCGTAAGGGCCACCTCCACGACAGACGATCACCATCACTTTCGACCATCGTGCAATCATCATCGCCTCTAAGCATTAATGATCATCATCGCCATTCAGCCAATCATGCTTCGACAACTAAAGATGAAAGTGAAAAGTTATAACTCACATTGCCATTGCCATTGCCATCGAAGAGCTCAAATCCTTTCACGAGTGCACTCGAAAGATCTCGTCGTCTATAGTAGAGGCGTGTTTGCCCTTATCACTCAGCCAGTGTTGTCCACTAGTGGATCTCCATCCACCTCCTCTCAGCCCCTCAATACTTCTAGATCGTCAGCTTCAATGTCGAGTGGCACTTGAGCTTCATATGTGGCATCCACCACCTCGTTGCCACCCTTCACCTCTTTATCAATCGTCTTGTCTATTACATTGTCGCGATTGCCATCTCCCTAGTCACTTTGTGACGTCTTGGATGACCTGAAGCTTGTCTTCACTAGTGTTTAGATCTCCTCTAATATAATAACGCTAAGCAAGGATTACAGTCTAGAGGTGGAGATGGCAATGGATCTGGCGAAGCTGGTGGTGAAGGAGGTGAACTGAATGGAGCTGGAGAGAGCGAGTTTAAGACATTGCCGAGGGAATTCAAGTGGTCATTTTAGATTGTACTAAATATGTGGTGGGATTTTCTATGATTCGGAGGATTTTTAATCAACCTTATTATATTCTATCTCAATTTAAATCTGGCTGCCCAAACGCAACTTAACTGAGCAAATATGGAAAGGATGGGATATAGCAATGTGTTTCCTTGAAGTGGAAATTAGGTTTGTCGTTGATGGGTCTCATTTATTTTGTTCCTAGTTTAAAGCTTTGGCTTGGGGCTGAGTAAATAAATCAAGTATATTTATAGTTGCATGCCAGAATTCTCTTTCATGTTACTTTAGGTTTACGTGTAATCTTGTCCTTCCGTACCGCATTTCACCATCAAGCTAACGTCTAACTGAATGACGGGATAGCCCAACGATTAGTACCAATGATGGCGATAATTCAACCAAGTCGGCAGCGTTTCTGCAACTGGGGTCTTAATTGCATGACTTTGCTTCGGATGATTTGAAATAGGCGGTCCGATTTAGAATGTTGCTATTGGAGATTTACCTGCCATCACGTCATTAAAAGTTGGTAATTTCATCATGATGAACTTCGCATTTCCATAATTACTCAAGACAACGAACCTTTTTAGATGCATCGTGGAAGGGAACTTTTGGTAAGATCCTCCCGCGCTGAATGCATGTGATTTGTTGGCGGAAAAATTTCAATAAAAAAAATTTATGCAATTGAATGGCAAGAGTTAACCAGAAGGAGGAAAAAACGCCGCATGTAATAATTCAGGTCGCATGACTGGCGTCATTTTAATTCAAAAAAAAGATGTATTTCTTTGGTAGATTAAAAAGCAAATATGATTTAACAAGAAGATTATCAAATATCGGCTAGAGGATATCTACCATGGATTTGTCTGGAAAATTATCTAAAACAAATTTAAATTTATTGTGTTTTTGTTAATTCAATTATAAATCCTTTAATTGTGTCAATTAAGTTATAAACATTTTTATGTTTTGCTAATTGAGTTTATTTAGCTAATTTTGGTTGGAAATTACTAACATGGATGCCGGCCATCCTATATAATACAAATGGCGTTGACATGAACAATTTTTAGTGATATTCTAACCCTTTTTTTATTTTTTATTTTTTCTTTTCTTGTCTTTGTTTCTTTTTTACAATTCTTGCTAGTGAGAGCAAGTGTTCCTTGCTTGTTGACACCTAAACTTTTGCCCAAAGATCGTGTTTACATGTTTCCAAAACAGTTGGAACTTGTTTTCCCATATATTTCGTGTCAACTTCTTGCATTTAGAATTTTTTTTTTTTTGGTCAATCTTGCATTTAGATTACCTATGCAATTAGTATAGTTTTTAAATAGAATGATTTTTCTCGAAATCTATTTTCCAAAAAAAGAAGAAGAGAGAAGTTGAGGCCAAGGATCTAAGTGTGACTAACAAACTCTGGGGTCGGATTGCAATTGAAGCAGTAGGTTAGGGCCAAAACGCAATTTTCAAAAGTTGGCGGATCAATTTGTAAATTTCACAAAATATGCCCAAGCCCTTAACTCATCATTTTTATCATCTTTACCCCTTAATAAGCTTGAAATTAAACTTGGGTCAGGACCAATTGATCAAATTGAGACAAAAGGACCAAATTGAATCAAATTGGTGATTCTCAAGCAAGAAAATAACCAATTTTGAGGGATTTTCTTGCAAAATCGGGTGGAGAAAATTGTAAAATCTGGTTATAGGCTTAAAGTACCATACATGAACTTGCCAATTGATAAAAAAAAAAAAAAAAAACTCCGGCAAAATTGATGGATTAAAGTACTCAAACCAGCTGCCAAAACCCAGTCCACGATTTGGCAATAATTCGATGTTAAGCAAGCAACATCGAGACTCCACCATATCCTATTTAGTTGCCCAATCAATATCATCTCTAACTAAAATGGAAGACAATCACTGGGTGTGGAAACCGACAAAAACTGATCATAAATAAGCTGGGTAAAGAGCGTGAAAATTTCAACCAAATCAGCCAAGCTTGGCGGCCGTACAATTTGAAAATCTAACAGTCAAAGAGTTGGTAAGGCCACTCGGTCGGTAGTGTTGGTGTGTGGATAAGGACCAACCAAAAACTGGCTTAGTTCAGTGGATACGTTCTGAAGCACGCTGTTTTGGAGCATAAATATTTGGAGACAAGAGACGCTTGAGAGGGTTCTTGATGACCCCCCAAAAACAACTCAAAAAACCAATTACAGCCCAAAAATTCCAAATAGACAAATTGAGAGGAAACACGTTTTTCACAAACTTACAACCAAAACTAGCCAAAACCTTTGACTAGAGAATGAAAGTAAAGTCTAATATCTTCCCAACCATAGGTTGCACGTCCCAAGTGGAGATAAGGAAGGCCTCCTAAAGCCCCTGGAATAATACGCTCTTGGTGGGCAAGGGAAGAAATTTGAAAATTTTCCCAATTTTTAGTGTTGGTTGCAAGCCGGGAAAAGAGTGAGATTTTGAAAGAAAATAGAGAATGTTGAACCAAAAAACTTATGAATCGTCCAAGGAGGCACGTTCTAGTTTAATAGAAGCTTGTTTTGTCCTTTGATCAGCTCTACATTATTCGAGTTAAGGCGAGAAGAGTGCACCAAAGTAATCCCGCAAACCCAGAAAACACAGAAATTTTTTTCGGTGTTCAGCCCAGTTGGTCACAAGTAGGGGATAGCGAGATTTTTTGTGAACAGTGAGACATTTGAGGCAAACCGAAACTTTTGGACTGAACTAGTATTACCTAGTTGGAGTAAGTGTCAAAGTGGTAAAAAAAAAGAGGTCGGGCCTAGGCTTTTAGGTGCTAAAAAAACACCTTTGCGGTCAGTTTTCTTCCTTCACAAAGTTCCAGAGACCAACTTTGTGCGACTTAGGGAGGCAAGTCCTTGGTTCCTCTGGCCAAGAACAGCGTGACCCAGCAACTAGGAAGCAATGTAAGCATCCTAGATGTATTTTTGCTCCAATTGATCACGGTTTGACCATGGAAATCTTAAACAAAACCAACCCAGGAAACTGATTCCTGAGGCTGGATTTTTCCTAGCGTTGAACCAGTGCCGACCAAAAATAAAAAAAAAACCAGTTTCAAGAGTCTTGCACGTTTGACTTGTTATAACCCTTTTCATGCATTACCTATCTTCATCAGCTTGATGAATATTATATAGGAGTAAAAATGATGCCTAGGTCAACTTGGTTTGGTCTTTGAACCTCTGTGCGAACCATAAGATTGCTTAAAAACTTGAGCCAAAAGATTGAGTAAATTTCATACTGGTTCGGGGCTGGCCGGTGTGGACCATGCAAGGAGGCTGCTTTGAGAGGATGGTTCGAGGCGTGTGGTTGGTCATTCTCCGATCTTCTTGTTGCATTTAAAAGTAAATATTACATACTTGCATTTGGATTGAGCATGTGTTCCTGTACGTCATGCATGTGATAAGTATCAGGGCTTGGATCTGGGAAGCCAACCTGTTTGCCTGGCCTGGGTTCAAACCTAGATTTGCGAAAGGTCAGACCTGTAACTTTGAGGCTAATTTTAATCGTGACAGTAGTTGCATTTGGGAATGGCCTTTGGAAGGACTTTAGGCCTCCAAAGATCTTTAGGCTGAATGTCGGGTGTGTGGTATATTTTTTGGAACCCACCGTAGGAAAAGTTTGTCTTTGCAAAGGCTGAAAGCCCAAGGCAGTTGCCTTGGGCTTTCAGCTTTCTTGGCATGCAAATGTCTAGGGTTAGTAAAAAAAAATTCTTCCGAAACTATCCTCATTGACTTTCTAGTTTTCTGGTTTTGCTCTCGTTTGTCCATTGTTCATCATCTTCTTCGTTGGGCAGTCAGTGTGGTTGCGTGTGGCTATGAGGGGACAACAATGGTCTAGAGAGAGGTCGGCGTGGTCGTGACTACCCTAGCAACCATTATCTACCAGTCGCACAACCTCGACAAGTCATGGCAACCCAGATTTGACTGTGCAACTCAACGCGACCCCCCACGAGTCGCAGTGACCCAAATTTGGGTCACACGACCTCTGTGAAGGGCCGCCTGAGATTGCCCTCGCCTATGTGATGTGGCCCTCATCGGTGGTCTCCAGGGGTCGCTCAACCCTAGGCGGCCCTCACCAGTGATCTCTAGGGGCACCTAAGGTATTGCAACCTCATATGTTGGCTGTCGGCGACAAATTTTGATTTTTGGCATCAGCAGTCGCTGTCCTTGGCTGGCCAACTTTTTCCTCTTCTTTTGATTGAAATTTTTTCTTTTTTCTTTTTATCATAAAAGTCCTTTGTAAATATAATTTTCCCAAACACTATTTTACTCAAAAATACTTCACAATATACTTTCATATTACAATTTAACAAACACAATTTGCATTTTGATAAACCCCTTTAATTTAAAAATCCTTTGGATTTTCTCAAAAGGCTTTCTCCAACAGTCCAACCAAATGCAGCTAGTGTGTGTTTTAGGATAAGATTTCTAGTTAAAATTATTGTTTGCCTATTTCAGTATAACCTTGAAGCTTTATTTATTCTTTAGATTGTCTGTAGGTCGAGGTTGAAAGCCATGAACATGGCCCGAGGCAACTGGTGTGATAGTAAGATGCGCACCAAATGTTCGATGAAATGCCCAAACCAAAATTCAATCTTGAAAACGTTGATCCGAGCTTGGTTATTGCGATATTTATGTTCTGAGTTGGTCCATGTTCAGGTAAATCAAGCATAGAGCGGTTTAATGAATTGTTTTTTTATAAAAAATAATTGAAAAATGAAAAATTTGGAAATTTTCCAAAAAAAAATCAGAAAGTGCAGGGTAGTGTTAAATTAGGGAAAAAAATAACCTTTTTTTTTTTTTTTGTAGAATTTCCTAATTTTCTACCGTCACTTTCCTAATTTAGTGTTTTTTTTTATATTGTATAATCATTTTTGTAATAATCCATTTTGAATAGATAGGGATTATTTAGCATAGTTTCATGCATTTAGAGTAATTTCATGCATATTTAGATTCCCATTTAGCTCATAGGGTATCATGTCCTGGGCTTAGAATAAGGTGATTTAATATTCTTTGCCTGATTAGTATCGGGTTTTCATTTCTACACCTTTACTTTAAGCTTTCAGTCCATTGGGTATTTCGTTCTCGCACTTTAAATAAATTGGCTGTTTCTTTTCCTTTCTAGGATGGTTAGGATAACCCTAGGAACATAAGAAAATAAAAAATCCTAAAAGAACATTTGCATGGACACATAGCGACTCAAAAACCTTTAGAATCATAATAGATAACCAAGAATGCTTTATCACTTAGATGGACAATCCCATCAATTTAGAGGTACAGGAAGGGTGCTAATTATACCGTTAGCATAATCGAGTCCCCGAACCTAGTTAATCTCTAGTTGTGGAGGAAGTGAGACAAAACTCCTATGTCTCATTGGGTTTTTAGTTGATCCTAATAGATTAGTGATGACTCCTGTCTCACGCATAAGTCCTTTAGAACTACAATCCAACTTAAAATGAAATCCAATGTTGTACGAGTTATGGGCTTGAGAGAGCTCGAGCCTAATCGACATTCGTTGGCCAAACTTAGGCAATACCCCTAAACTTATTCCCTTTCCACTGATTGCAGTGGAAAAGTTTGGGAAGATTGTGACATTGCTTGGTCTGGGCGAGGGTCGCCATCCCTTACTTATGCCATCGATAGTTAGTCGGCAACCTCATTGACTAGAGTTGAAAAACAAAAACAAAGAAAATAAAATAAAATATAAATATTATTAAAATATTATTAAAAATTGTACATATCAATATTAATTCGTGCCACATAAGACAATTAGCATTCATGTCATTGATTTTCCTCCAAAATTGGTCGAATGGACTCAATTGGAAAAACTTGAAATAATTTAGGACTCAATTGTATAATGAAAATATTTAAAATTGAATTGACAAAAATATAATATGATAAGATAATAAGAAATACAACAAATGTTCTTTTATCTTAATTTGTGCATTTTCATGTGACCACAACATTTTTTTCACCTATTAAGAGAAATTACTATACTTTTCACGTGGTGAGCTTCTTGAGTTGGAGTCGCCGGCTCTCTGAACTTAATTCTTTTCTTGTCGAAGCTGATCTCAAGCAGCACACTCATCGAATTGAGCAACCTCTGAATCCATCACAGGTCAAATATCAAACCTAGAATATTCGAAGTGCCAGTTTGAGTGATATAATACAATATGCTTGAATTTCTGGGCATATTGAACTAAAAGAGAACTGCTAGATGGACATTTGTAATATGTGAGTTCACTCCAACCTTAAAGTCAACCTAACCAAACTTTTAAACCAGAGAATGTCAATTGTATTTGTGCCAATTTAGTTTTAAACTTATTTTTGTTACCGATTCAATCTTGAACCTTTTGTTATTGTGTTAATTCAGTCCATCCGGCCAGATTTGGTTCGTCGGCACTAATGTGGATGCCGGCAACAATATTTTAACAATTTTTTTTTTATTTTTGAATTTTTATTAATTTATATATTTTTTCCTCTTTTTTTTTGTCTCCTTCCTTCTTGCCTTCCATCCCCCCTTGGCGATAGTGGTCGGTCAGCTCCGACAAGGCTTGTTGGCCATTGCATGAGGGCTACGAAGCCCTCGCCGATGGCTAGCGAGGCGGCTTCGCCTAGATTTGGGTGAGGCCGGCCTCACCATGGCCTTCTTTGTTGGCGAAGGCAGCCTCGGCCGTAGTTGGCAAGACAATGGTGACCTTCGCCCAAGCCCGCCATGGCCTTGCCAGCCATGGGCAAGGCCACCTTCGCTTGCGGCAAAGCCATGGTGAGGCTGGCCTCACCTAGATCTGGGCAAAGGTGCCTTGCCGCGGCTTCTAAGCCTCCCCCAAGTCTAAGTGAGGTTGTCGGCAAGGGCTTTGCGACCCTCACCTTGTGGCTAGTGAGCCTCACCGGAGCCGGGTGGCCATTGCTATAGAGGGGAAGGCAAGGGAGGAAGGAGACAAAAAAAGAAAAGGAAAAAGAAGAAAAAAAATTAATAAAAAAATTAGAAAAATAATATAATATTATTAAAATGTTGTCGTTGGTGCCGGATGGACTGAATTGGCAAAATTACAAAAGGTTTAGGATTGAATTGGCATGATTGCAATAGGTTTAAGACTTTTTTAGTAATTTACCCCCATACTCTCTAAACTACGTGGTTGTTTTATCTAATATTGTTTTGGTCCAACTGAAACAACGACGACGGTTCAGAGTAAGAATGAGCTTTATGCAATAAAAACATATAGGAACAAAATGCTCAGCATGATACAAATAGCATATGAGCTTCAGTCTTCGAAAAACAAATTTATTTCATCAAGGATCACACCGATTGTAATAAAAAACCCAATTCATAAAACCCCTCGAAACCAACATTTATTTCAACCAAACCACATTCTTCTAATTAACTTCACCAACACTCATAAAACTTAATATCAACACGAAGCCGGAAATAAACTTCGCCTTCGAAAGCATCGGTCATGATAGTAGCGATCCCTCTGTGCATGAAGAAATCCCCTGTCCCACCAACCACAGATATATCCCTTTCCTTCACCATTATAGGATCAGCTCCGATGAAATTTATACTCCCCTTGTAGTCCGTCGTGTTGAGCACAAATGAAAAACCTAGCCAAGCTGTGAAGGTGTTCTTGGTGTCATACATGTAAAGCCCTTGAGCCCGACCTACCGGCTTTGAGTGGAGGTTGTTGTCGAGGGTGATTGGGTCGTCAAAGACTGCCATGTTCCCGAAGTGGAAGTTGGCAGCTAAGATGGTCAGGTTGTAGCCTTGAGGGGCCCCGACGATCGCCGATGTGGCATTGGCAGCGTTCTTGCCGTTGTAGATGATGTCGTGGAAGTAGAGGACTAGGGTTTTGCATGGTTTGTGATGTTTATTCTTGCTAGGGAAAGCAGAAGAAAGAGATAGGAACATGATAAAGAGAAAAAGGAGACCTTCCTTTGATCCCATTTCGCGTAAACTGTGGGTGCGATATATCTGATGACTAATGTTTGATGAAGACGTATTAACTCTTGTGTTCGTATATATAGGAATTCCTACGTGGTACCCCTCTGCGGTCCCTATGTTGCGAATCTTTCTATGATTTTAGAAAAGGATAAAGTAAGGTAGAATAGTGATCAAACCTAAAAACAACAGAGTTCAATTGCTATTTTGATTCCTTCATATAAAACTATACCTTGGGTATAATGACAGCTATACCTACTACTTGCACAGATCATACTCACCAAATGAATGCAACATGAATAATTGATCAACATGGCCGATCTTCTCTATGCAAACCATTAAGAGAAGAATTAGGAGATTCAATGAATAGAGATTGTGAGAATTCAATCTCAAGCCCTTTCATTTTCCACAAAATAAATGGACTTTAAAAAGTGTGGCCACAAAAAGTGATGTGCTGTTTTTATAGGTACAAGCATGTTCCCATTGGATTTTGTAGGACAAACATTATAGATTATTATAACAAAATGGAGAAGTTATTAAGGTGAAATTTTTTCTGTTAATTACTAAACAATGCATAGAGTGGTAACACAAAAAAGTCCAAATAACTATATGGTGATCCCTCAAACTTTTCGCGCCTCCTAACCAAAAAAAAATCTATACCTTCCTGAGTTTGAAACAATTTAAATTCAATATTTTTCAAAAATAGGTTAAAAATTCCAATGTGGTTTCCTTCTTTACGCACAGCATGTGGGATGCTAGCTAGTAAAGAGTGGAAGATTGTCCCCAAAAAGGGCACAAGCACTTATCACTGCAGTCTCTTTGCATTACATCCAGGAATGGTGGATTTAATCAGAAGGAGGCATGGAGTGTAGTGAGGAATGGAGGTGCTGAAGTTAATCGGCCCCGGTTGGGTTTGGTTTTGATAGGACAAAGAAAATGGTGTGATGTTAACGTTTTCTTTTTCTTTTTAACAAGTGGTTTGACGTTGATAATGGCTGACGTTGGTCGGGTTGTCTTAGTTGTCGGTGGGGGCAGGAGTTGGGGTAATCTCGATGCAGGAGCACGATCTGTCTACTCATTCTTTGTCTGTTCTGTACAGGTGCCATGTGCGGATCCAGCTGCATGTGAGATGTAACTAGGGAAGAGTCCAAGCCATGGGGATGATGAATGATGATGGCAAGAGTAAGGCAGACGACCTCAGGAGAGGTCAAGGGTAAGAGTTCGATAATGGCCTTTAGTGTCCTGTAGTGAAGCGAATCTGGCGAGAGGGAATAAAAATCAGGATAAGATAAAATTTATTTTATTTCATATTTAGATTTTGGTCAAAAAAGATAAAGTTGGATGTAAAAAGATATGACCTGAAAAAACATATTCCATGAAGGAGGTGGAATAAATATAGGCAAGATTTTTTTAATTCACCAAAATGTATTTTTTGAATAAAAAATTTCATTAAATTAAAAAATTCAATATAAAATAAATATTTCCATGTAATATAAAAATAAAATTCAAAATGACAAAAAAAAAAAATAATGGATAATTTTCACTTTTGTTTTGTGTATTTGAATTTCTATTCTATAATATATATTTACATATTTGTGTTTATATTTATTACATATTTTAGGTGTATTAATACAATTTATTATTTAACTAATAAAATTTTATCAAGAAATGATGGAAATGAATAAAAAAGAAATAAAAATGAGATTAAAAATAATTAAAAAAAATAGGTAAATAAAAATAAAGTAGAAGAATCCCGATTTAAATAAACAAATTCTAATTAGAAATGAATCTTTCTAATTCATGTTGTCTCCTCCTTCTCCATATTTCTAGTTAAGCTTCACAACTTCTTTGTAATTCTTTGTTCACATGAAAGTTTCCTAGAACGATGAGAGAGTTGAAGCTTCTTTTCCTCTATAGCTCTCTGGTTCATGTTAAAAGTCCTCAAAAGCAACCAAAGATTTGAAACTTCTCTTTTCACAAAAGTGACGGGATAATTAAAGCACTATAATTTTTGGAATCGTGAAGGTAAATAATCATGTTTTCTCTTTTTCATTAGATTTGGTGTACGTTGGCTAATCTATCTCGTTGATGTTGCTATTGTCTACTTACATTTCTTATCATTTTCAAATTTGTGAAATTTACGTTTGGTCATGCAGATTTTAATCGAATAGAACTAGATAGAATGTGATATAAAATCTAGAGATTTTTCTATTTTCTATCCACTGTTTGGTGATTGAATAATACAATCGGATATATTCACATCACATTAATGGCATATTAGTGTAAATGAACCAAAATTTTTACAAACGAATATAGTAAAAATCTCTCGCAACACTCCTATCTACTTTATTTTTATTTGATTTTTATTATATTTTCCTCTCTATTTTTTATTAATTATTATTTTTATTTCTTTCTTCGCCTTCCATCATTCTCTAATAAAATTTTATCAAATACTAAAATAAAATAATATACCTAAATTACCTAAAATATTTAATAAATATAAATATAAATATATGTTTATATATATTCGATTTATATTATAAAACAGAATTAAATTCGAATAATAAAGACAAATAAAATAAAAATAAAATAAATAAATTTTTATTTTTTGTTATTTTGAATTTCTTATATTAGAATTCAAATATTACTTATATTGAAATATAATTTTAGTTTTGTTAATTTAAGAAATTTATTATTCAAGAAAAATAACTTTTCTATTATGGACATTAGAAATCCTATTTACCTTTATCCCATCTTCCTCATTGAATAATTTTATTTAGTCTATATTCTCCTTATATCCAATTTTATCCTGTTTGAGTAGATACCAAATGCTGGATATGATGTATTTTATCATATCCTAAATTTTATCTTGATTGCTAAACGCAATATGAAAACTAAAGTGTTGCAAAAGTGCAGGAGGTCACCTGGTTTTTGAGCTACGGAAGGCTCGGCCAGGGTTCATTAATGTATAGTTGTGGTCATGTGGAACACAAGAAGCTCGCTGGGAATCACAGCAAGAAGCTGCCGGCGTCAGGCAGAGCACTTTGGGCATCGGCGAGGTGACGGGCGGACGGTGAGGAGTGAGGACTGAAGCACGGGCTCGGTGGCCGGAAGCTCGATGTCAGCAAAGGCATGACGGCAGTAAGCGGCAACCGCGAGGGTGGTAGAGAGAAACTCGCGTTCTTCGTGTTGTCTGCGTGAAAGCCTCCAAAACCCCCTTCCCCATCGTCCACGTCCCCTCTCCTGTTCTTTTTCGCTGTGTATCGGCTCGGTCCTCTGGTTATGAACGTGTCTCGTCTTCTGCGCAGGCATTGTCCACGGCGGGGGTCCCCTCTTATGCTTTTATATGCCCAAAGTTTTCCCCTTCTACGTATTGTGCCCGTATTCTTTTCTTTTCCCTTTTAATTTATGAAAAAAAGGTTAAAGCCTAATATAAAAATTTAATGCCGTAAATCTACTATCCTTATCTTATCATTTAATAAAACATGAACATGAAATAAAAAGTAAACTAATATCCAAACTTTTGTTGATTTCAAAATTAGCTCCGTTTCTTTTGTTAACATGTTGTTATTCATACGCATCATATCATTTATTTTAAGTTATACATTTTTCTTCTTCAATAAGTGGGAATATTTTTGTGTTTTACGTTTCAAAATTCAGATGAAGTAATTTAAATACTTACATAGATCCTCGTGGAAAGTGATTTTGCAGAGCAAATCTTCGTTCTTTTGTTTCTTCTTTAATTAATGATCTTGTCTTTTCGTCCATTCTTGCCGTCCTCAATCCTCCACGCTGAACCCAATGTGCCGTGAACGTGCTCATGGAATGGTCAATTTCCTGCCCTCATGTCGACGGGATTTTGGCTCAACAAAGATATTCGTTATTTTTGACATATTTTGTTAGCCCTTGTTCTCAATTTAAAATCATATGTTCTAGGCATACGTATTTTCCCGGTCATATTATGGGCTTGGCAAAATCCAACACTCTCGCGGGCTTAGTCCAGAAAATTTAATTTAGCTCAGAACTTCCCTGACATTCGAAATTATATATATAAAGGTTGATTGTATAGAGTGAGGCAAACCAAGTATTGCCACAGTAATTGCTGACCGGGGTTAACATGTTCCGAAGTACTTATCGCATAATTTTCAAAGACAAAATTCATTGAATTGAGATTTTCCTAACGTACGATAGATTTTACTCATAATTTCATTGGGTTTAATATATTTTTCTGATTTATCGTTGTTTGGGATGGGCACTGATTTTCTTGTATATTTACTGAATTGCAGAATATCTTTTTTTTTTGGTGGTCAGCAAATTGCATAATATCCAGAAAAAGTATCAGATATCTTCTTTTTAATCACTCAAAGTAGACCATTTCTCACCCCTTTAGCTTAAACGCATATCTTAATTTTCACGTAGTATTTACCCACATGCTTTTATAAGTGCCATTAAACTTAGCTATCAAAATGACACCACCAGACATTTTTACTCAACCGAGGTTTGTAGCAATCATTACAAGCGAGAAGTTAAGAAAAAGAAAATAAAAAAACACCTTCTTTTTCCTTTCTTGGCCGAGACATCACCCCCTTCAATTTCCCCTTCAAGAATTGCTTTCATCTTCCATAAGCGAAACAACTTTTTCCAGTTCGAAGCTTCGATTAACCTTCAACTATCCAATTAAGTTGTGGTTTTATCCTCAACTTTCAAGAGTCTTACAAAGTAATTAAAGCCTTTGGTTATTCAAGATCTCATTCAAGGTAAGTGAAAACTCTAGGGTTAATTTAGATCGATCTTTTTAGTACTCTTAACTTGATTGGTTAATATTTGTTAATTTAAGTTTGATCTTAAGTATAAGTAGGTTCCAAGATTGACAAGTAGAGTTATGATGATTTCTTGCCTATATTGAAATCTTTAATACATGCCTAGAAGGTGTTTGAAAGAATACCCAAATGGTATTGTTTAACCTTAGATGGGAAATAATAAGAAAATGGTAATACTAGACCAAAAATAGGTTGTTTAGTAAATTTTAATATGTCTAGGGTCAATTTTGTAAATTTAAGAAATGAGAGGGCTCTTTTAACAGTGTTAATTTATGGTTTTAATAATTAATTAATGGCTTATTAATCTAGATTAATCAAAGAAAAGCAAAACGCTTCAAAATTACTAGTTTTGAAGCTTTAGCGGCAAAATTGTAATTTCACCAAGCAAAGGAACTAATTTGTAATGACTGGAAAATTGGGAGCTATTCACAGCATGACGATCCTTATTTTGATAAATGGTCAAGTTATTTTTAGAGATAATTGCCTAATCTAATTATGCAAAATTGGACGTAATTGTGTAATTAACTTGAGAGTGGAATGTTTTGGTAATTTCGTAAAATTTATGGCATGTCCATGGTGTAAATAAAATACTCATATGTGGTAGAAAATAAATCAATGGGCATTGGTGTTTAATTAATATAGCTTGATTAAGTGAAAATTGAAAGTCAGGGGAGTAAAGAAATTGTAAATTGAGAAACTTTATTGGGAGCAATTATGTAATTTTGGAGAATGATGGCATGTTTGAATCAAGGAGTTTATTTTTCTCATGCTAGTATGTGATTAATTGATTTCCATAGGATTTGGTGGTATTTATAGTGTGAAAAATGTGAAAATGGCAAACTAGATTTGTAAGAGATATTGTCGTAATTCAAACCAAGTTACCAATTTGCTTGCTAAGTGTTGTATGAGTAATCAAGTTATCAATGAAAGTTGTCAATCCTCTAAGTTATCAATTGTTGATTTCTAAAAATGCCGATTGTTTGAGTTATCGCTTAAAGTTGTTGACCCTTTGAGTTGTCGATTTCTAAGTAATTGATTCTATGATTTGTTAATTTCTAAATAAAATTGCATATATTGAAGTTGTCAATTTATAAGTATCAATTCTTAAATTATCAATTACTTATTTATCATTTACAATTAAATGACGATAGCTTAGAACGGAAAAAGTGATAGATATATGTGTTGAAGTGCACATAATTATTTGTTTATATATAATTTGCATGAGAAAGGATAAGATATTGAGATGCGCATGGCAATTGTTGCATTAAAATGATGTGTATATCTTTGATGCTATATGATAAGTACCTTTACGGCGGCTTATTCGTCATCGAGCAAATTCCCTTGTATAAGTATGTGAATAAGACTTTAGAGTTAGCCAGATATTTTACTAAATGAGATGGTTTTTTACAAGGTTGAGATGACTTGGCTTGTGTAGCCATGGTATGACAAGAGTCATGAAGCCATAGTATGATGTTAAAAAATGGCTATCATCATGCAGATATACAAAAGTGTACTTATCCTTGTTAATGTTGAGGACACCCATGATAGATGGGCTAAAAGAAGCAACAAATGGGTATGTATAATTTTTTCCCCATGAGTTGTTGGGGATGATGATGCGTTAATCAATATATCTCGCGAATCAAGATAGTCATGATCGATGATGAATATGAACTCACTTGTGTTCTCTATGAGAGATTTTGTAATATTGGCGCATTGTGAAATAATATGTCACCTGTTTGCATTTGAGTTAATAATCTTATGCAATATTATTAATTGTTTCCATTGGTATATCATGATAGGGAAGATGATGTTCTTGCTTCTGCATTTGTATATGGTTATTTTATATTACCTTGAACTCATACTGTTTGTTGGTATTAGGTTGAGTAGTAAGAGGATATCCTATCTTAGACTTAGAGATTTTATTTACTGGATTTCGGCTCACTTATTTATTTTTTAGATATTCTAATGGATCCTTCGTAACCATTCCTTTTTAGAGCTCATATGTTTTTTTATCTTGAATATCAAGATGTGCTTGTACAATATTCGTCAATAGTATATATTAAGTATAGTTCTATTGTATGGGTCGTCATGGGTTTGCTAGAGTGGATATCCCATCAATTAGTCATCTAATACTTCAACATTAGTGAGTTAGTTGAATCGCTGAGGGACTTCGATAGTTCCCTTTGTTTTTGGCGGCGATGACATGTCAATGTGCAAGATTATCGATCTCTAGTTTAGGAGTTCGAGAATTTATAAACTTTAGATTAACGTTTCTAAATATCACTTGTAAGGATTGGACTAGAGTATGTAGCGAAAGTGGAGATGGATTTCTATACAAAATGTTGTATATTAACTGAGATTAAATTATTTGTACAATTGAGAATAAATTAGTATTTTAGTAGAGGATTGAAGTAAAGTTAAATTATATGCTCATTCAATGTAATTATATGGGCGTAATTAAAATATTCTTAATATCTATGTGTAAATTAACTAATATTTTTATTGATTGATAATGATTGATCTCTAATTTTCTATATAGTGGATATTTAAATGGGTGGTCAAACTTTAAGTGTCAACATCTTTTAGTTTTCTCGAGAACCCCAATGTCATTTCATTTGGGCTTAAAAATGGCGACTCCTGATTCCCATTGATTTTTATCATCTCAACCTTGTGAGAAGCCCACGACGAAGGGCCCCCAGACCAAGAGAGGGAACTGTACACACTCGCACAAGAAGCAAAGTGAGTTCAGACACTTTTTATATGGTACATGTCTTTGGAATGATGTGCTCGCCATGATTTTGTGGATCTTCTGATAGGGTACACGAACATGAGATCCGCCAAAATGGACAGCTTTGTTGAGGACCATGCCCTAGAATTTTCACTGAATGATAGGTTGTAGTGGTTTTGGCCACAGTAATAATCTCATACATTGTTTTTATTGGAAGATATTTCATGCCCGACTTAGTTAATGAGGTCTCCAACATATGAGCTCCTAGAAGCGTCCCACGAAATAGAAGGGAGGCATATCCTTAATTTGGAGCATTTTGGTAATAATTATTTATTTTGCGTGACATCAGGCAAGCACCGAAGGTTGATTTCAAGGAAGTTACAGGATGTCTCAAAAGTGTTAACATCATGAGTCCATGACTCCCATCGCTGTAAGTTGCCACGTTGTGGATTGAATGGGCTTGACCCAAAGCACTGCAAGTTGGCGAGATGCCAAATTAGTGCGACTAGAATGGGCTTGACCCTCAATAGATGGATCAACAACCTAAATTAGTGCGACTCACTAACTTTTCTCATATTAAATTACTATTTAATATTGGATTACCAACTCTAATTCGAGTTACTTACTGGTTTTTTAAACAATTTAATATTGGGTTACTAACTTTCATTTAAGTTCTTGAGTTTATTTTTCTTTTAGTTATCAATTTTTCTTATCTTTTGTCAAATATATTCAACTAATGATTAAATTTACCAACTCCTATGTGAAATTGCCAACTCTTATTGAAGTAACTTATCAACTTTTCTCCAATCAAGTTCTTGACTAGTTGGCTATCAACTCTCACCTAAGTTAATTTCCCACTATTTGGCTTTTTTTAATATACCAACCTTTTAATGGGTTACCTAATTGGGAAAAAAAGTTGGTAAATCACTTAGATGAAAAGCTAACAATTCATATAATAGATGGCAAATTTAAGGCGTATAATAAAGGTAAGTACAAGTTGATAAAAGATAAAGGAAGATTTCTTAGACAAAAGACAGGGAGTCATTGGTAATTAAATAACCAAATAAAAAAGGCGATTAAATTAAATCAGAGTGGCGATACAAATTTAGTTGGCAACTTAAGTATGGAAAAATTTGTAATCATAATAATTAAGGTTAGTAATTTCTAAATCGAGTTCAGTAAATCTAAAAACTTGGTAAAAAGGCAAATAATAGTTCTTGAATAATAAGAAAAAAATGTTAAAAAAAAAAACCAAATAAACACTAGTAAGTTACTCAAATGGGAATTTATAATTAAAAAAATAGTCGTTAATTTTATTTTTTTGGGTTGGAAAACTAGTGGTTAATTAGTCGGAGAAAAGTTGGTAAATCATTGAAATAAAAGTTGATAACTCATATGGTTGTTGATAAATTTAAGGCGTTAGTAAAAGGTAAATAAAAATTAATAAAAAGTAATTTTTTTTTGGGTTATAGATTAGAGCAGCTAGTAGTTTATAAATATCAGTAACTATATCAAATAAGAGTTGACAAAAAGTTAGCTAGTTACCTAATTGGAGAAAAGTTGGCACTCGCTTTAATTGAGATCGATGATTTTTTAAATGAAATTGGTAAATTCGAAAAGTTAGTGGTAAGGCAAATAAAAGTTGTTGATGATAAGAAAATTTGGTAAATTAGGAGAACACAACTAAATACTTATAAGTAACTCTAGTGAGAGTTAAAAATCCAAAACTAATCGGTAACTTTTCATTCAACTCACGGGATAATGGCATTACAAGTGTTAGATTCTTGCCCCCTTTTAAAATTATGTACTTAAACCTTTTCTTTGTTTGATAAAAAAATTGACTCAATGTGACACATTTGTTAATTAAATTACCATGTCTTGTCATAATTTGGTTCACTTACATTACATGTGTAAGCGCAATAGGTGATGTGGCTCACTTATTCAGAAAATTGGTGCTTCTCCATTTAGGTGTTGGGTGATTAGGAGGGAGAGTACCAAGTTAGACGATTTTAGCTATTTAATATAACTCTCCTAACATGACATCACATCAAGAGGTCACATGAGGCGTTGATGTGCTAAATCAATAGCTATTTGATGGTGTTAGTACGAGGTTTCATTTTGACCAACATTAGAAAAGTTGATGTATTTGAATGAAAAGTTGGAGGTGTTTAGGACAATTTATCAGAACAAATAATAGGAGGTATAGACCCTTAGAGCACCAAAACTTAGCATGAGGAGATACTTAAGTATCAAAAGTTATAAAATGTATATTTAAGTGTTAAGATCGGAGTAAAAATGATCAATTAAGTACTAACAGGGAAAAAATCCAGCTAAATTGCCATGTGTTATTTTCTGACGATTTTATTTGCTGATGGAGCATTTTTCTTCAAAATAAAATATACACGTGGCAATTTAAAGAAATTTTTTTTTGTCTAAGTCATACCATAAAAAAATTAAAAAATCGATTTTATTAAAAAAATGGGGGGACGGGGGGAAGGGGAGGGTTCGGACGAGGGCGTGTAGCCCTCACTGCCCCTCTTGCCGCCCCACCATCGCGGGAAGGGCCGGCGACGGTGGCGCGGGTTGGCTGGGGTCACCGAGTTCTAGCCGGTGACCGGTGACTTTAACCGACCTGCGGCGAGGGCCTATGAGCCCTCACCCAGTTGGGGTGAGGGTCACGACCCTCCCCAGATCCAACAAGGGTCGCGGCCCTCGCTAGGCCGACGGCCACTAGCCGAGGCCCAACGACCTCGGCCAACCCTCACCTCACCGTCGTTGGCCCTTCTCGACAATGGTAGGGCGGCGACGCGGTGACGGCGAGGGTTGCACAACCCTCTCTCGAACCCTCCCCCCCCCCCCATTTTTTAAATTAATAAATTTTATAATAATAAAAATTTTAAGTTATTTAATTAATACATTTTTAAATATCATGTCGGCATAAAAACGATGTCATTTTGATTGAGTTTTTGTTGACTCATCTTCCGGCGAGCCATGTAAGCGATTTTTATTATTAAAATAAAGCATATCAGTTCTAGCGGCGCTTCGTCGAAGTTGTCGACACTTAAGTGATCCAATTTTTTAAAAAGTGGTACTTAAGTGTACCTTTTATAACTTTTAGCACTTGGGTTGTATTTTTGCCCAAGTAATAGGGAATGTGCGAGCACTTTTGATAGATAGAGTGGATAATTCAAACTAGTAAGAGCGAGGAAGTCTTCATGGTAAGTCAATAATCACTCTATCAAACCTGCAAAAAGTAAGCGGAAACTTGGACCCAAGCCATATATGATGACTTGGGACCAGCTCACATGTAACTAGCACACCACCACAAAATAGAAATAGATAAAATAAAACAACTAATATTCTTAGCCAAAAAAATAAAAATTAATATATTGTTGACACCTAAATTTTGGCAATTTGTTTAAGTGTTTATTAATTGCATTAAAAAATTAGGGATTAATTTCTAACCCCTTAACAAAAAATATTTTTCATTAAAATCGCATCGCATATAGACATTAGGATCACTTGCATCACTAGTTTTAAAATTTATCAAAAATTTTTTTTAAAAAAATTATTATAAAAAAAAAAAATTAATTAAAAAAAAAAAAGTGGGTCCGAGCTAGGGCCAGGCCTGCCCGGCCCCTTCCCCTTTTCCCTTCTCTCTTTGGTACCTGGGCCGGCCCTTCTCCTTTGGTTTCGGCCCGGCCCATCCGTCTCCTCCCTCTTCCCTTCTTTTTCTTCCACGCGCGAAGCAAGAACCTGCAGAAGAGAAATAAAAAAGAAAGCGACAGCAGTAAGTCAGCAGGAAGCAGAGCAGGAGAAGGTCACACGGCAGGGGGAACGCAGCAGCGGAGTCAGAAGGGGCAAGTCAGAGCACGCGAGGAAAGTAAAAAAAAGCGGAGAGCAGAAAGAGAACAGAGAAAAAAAAAATCAAAAAAGAAAAAACACAGAAAAGATAGAGGAGGGGGCCAGGAGGGGCATCAAAAAGAAGAGAGGGAGACCGAGAGAGGAACTCCGGCAACTGCCGCGCCTTGAACACGGCCGACGACCCGCTGCTGGGCCTCCATTCCTGTGCCTGCAACCGTCCAGTATAAGGGAGAGAACAAGAAACCGAGAGAGATCTGAGAGCGAAGGAGACCGAGAGAAGAGAGCACCCGAGAGGGCTGAGCCGAGAAAAAACGGAGAGACCAGCAGAGAAGAGAAGAGAAAACGGAGGAAAGGAGAAATGGCCTGCCGCCACGACTGACCTGCCGCCGTCAACCCTTCGCCGTGCTTCAACTCCGGCGCCGGAAACAGGTTAGCAAGAAAGAAAAACAAAGAAGAAAAGATCTGTTTTTCCGGTCCAAGCCACCCACGAGCCCATCCGGCGACGTCCGAAGGTGAACTCAACGATCAAGAGCCGGAGAAAGGAGAGTTCGGCCACGCACGAGCCTGTCTGACGGTATCCCGGCGTCTTCCTCAAGCTAAACAGGTTAGTTTTCTCCCTTTGGTTTTCGGACGAGATGGGCCGGAGCTTGCGGCCGGCTGACCCGCACGAGCTCCGGCCCTTGTCGCCTTTGCGTTTTGCTCCTGCATCCCCGTATGTTATGTCTGAAGGCCTCTAGAGCACATTCGCGGCTCGGTTGAGCTGGAGATATCCGAATCCGGTAATGCCCATTAGGTGTTTGATGAAATGCATGAATGAGATCCAGAATTTGCATAATCGGTTTCGTCCTCGATAGCTTAGTATTCTAAACGTTTGATCGATTCTCTTAGTATTATGGCCATCCTAGTGAGATTTCCTCTCGGTTTTGATCGGAGAGGAGTTTTTTTTTTTTTTCCCCGGCGACGGAGAGCTTCGAGAGTCGCCGGAAGCCATCGCCGGCGAGGTTTGGTGTCGACCGGATAGAACGACCGACGCCGGACGACGCTAGGGCAACCTCATTAGGGCCGATAAGGACTTGCGGTGACGTCGGCGGCGGCGCGGTGGAGTGTGTAGGTTTCCGTCGTGTGTGCAGGCGAAGAGGGCGTCGGGCGTGCATGGGGAGGCATGCAGGCGTGAAGAAGAAGAAGACCAAAGAAATGAATAAAATATATATATATATATATATATATATATAAAAGAAAAAGATTAAAGAAAAACAAAAAAAAAAAAAAAAAAAAAAAAAACAAAAAGGCCAAAAATAGGATAGGGCCAATGAGATGGGCTTCGCCGCTGGCTCGCTTCGGTTGGGTCGAATTTGTCACGGGCCGGGTTTTTTTTTTTGATTGGGCTGAAAATAGAAATAGAAATGGGTTGTTTTAATTTCTGTTTTGTTAATTAATGGGGATTTTAAAAAAAAATTACCGGGCCGTTCGGCCAGCCCGGTTTCATTAGTCCTGCCCGGACCGATAGGGTCCGGGTCGGTTTAGTAGGGCCGGGTTTCCCAACCCGGTCCGAATTACCTTTTTAATAAAAAAAATCGTATATTTTCAAAATTCCAAAAAAATAGAAAAATTTAGAAAATTCCAAAAAAAAATATTAATAATTTTTTTTTTAAATTCCAGAAAAGCCAAAAATTTTCAAAAATCTTAAAAGCTTGTTTTGTTTAATTTCGGAAAATCCGAAAAATATTTAAAAATATTTAAAAATTCAAAAATATAAAAAATCAGAAAAATCAGGAAAACCAAAAAATTGCAAAAAAAAAAAAATTAGAAAACCCTTAAAAAGAAGAAAACATCCAAAATTGAATAAGCCTTTAGGGCTCTACAATAGGTTTTTTTGAATGTGTTCCATGTCTTTAGTTAACACACATGATTATGTTAGGTGCAGCAGAAAGGGCGTTAGTCGCATACGACTAACATAATCAAGTCCCCGACCCCAGATTCTCCAGTTGCGTAAAAGTGAGGCACACACGCTCCCACGCTCGGTTTTAGTCGGCTTTGATGACCTAGTGGCGGCTCGACTTTGTTTGCGGTTTTTATGAATATCCCAACGTCGCGCGGGGTATGGGAAGGAGGCGAGTTAGTGGGCCCGAAATCGACAATGACAACCCCTAAACCTATATATTTATTATTTTCGAGAATTTTTAGGTCGCGACATATATCAATAGAAAACTTCTTCAATAGGGAAAATAAATTTGCAGAACTTTATGTGAAAGTCTCAGAACTTGACTTAACTTCCACTTCAGTGGTGGACATTGCCTATCCTAGTATCTTAACAACGTTGGCGCCCTAATAAATCCACTACCAGCATTCATACAGCTTAATATCGGTGCGAAGCCGGAAGTAGACTTCTCCCTCGAACGAGTCCGTCATAAGAGTGGCCACGCCACGGGCCATGAAGAAGTCGCCGGTGCCGCCAATTACCGAAATGTCCCTAGTCTTGTTCATCAAAGGGTCAGCCCCGGCAAAATTCAAGCTACCCGTGTGCTGGGTGGAATTGAACACAAAGGAAAAGCCAAGCCAAGCTGTGAAGACATCCTTCTTGTCATAGATATAGAACCCCTGGGCACGCCCAACAGGCTTTGAGTGCAAATTGTTGTCCAAAGTGATGGGGTCGTCAAACACGACCAAATCGCCAAAATGGCTCTGTCCGGCTAAAATTGTCCGGTTGGCCCAAGCTGGTGCGCCGATTATGGCCGAGGTCGCGTTATTCGCGTTGTTTCCGTTGTAGAGAATGTCGTGGAAAAAGAACACAAGCTGCTTGCATGGGTGGTGATCGCGGATGCGCTTGTTCGCTGCGTCGACATTGGACTGGAAAATTAGGAACAAGAAGAGGAACGAAACGATCACTCTTGCACCCATTTTCGAGCACAACCGATTGTTGGAAAGAATTTCGCCAAAGACTTGAGCCCTTGAGCATATATGAGGATCTGATGCTCATTATATAGGGGACCTAAGGAAAACGTCTTGAAAGGCTTGGCTTACACGTCATTTCTTTTTTTTGGTACAGACAGCTGTCTCCAATTTGAATCGCTTTATTTCCATGGTTATCGTTATGATTGGAGGTACTAGAGCTTCACGCCCATTTGGATTTTTCTCCGGTCAATCGGTTTCTGGTGAAACAGTGATGGAGTTAGGTTGCCGGTTAGCCTATAAGCGGTGGGTAAGCTACTAATCATCCCGTCCCGGTCCCTGATCTATCAAAAATTTGTTTACAGTAAACCATCTTGTGATGTCGGTGTAATATATATTAGCCATTTTGCTTCAATTCGAAACACATTTTGTATAAACCCATAATATTGATAATATATATATGATAGGCAAAAATCAATTGTTAGGGCATGTCATGCGCCGTCGTGACTTTTTTTACAAGTAAGGATTTTGTTAATAAGGACCTTCTCAAACCTCTATTAATTTTTGCCAATACTTATAACTAAAAATTATTCCTTTATTAATTATGGCTCAATTAATGTTTTGAGGACTTTCTCGACAAGAACTTTTATGAAGTCCAACGTGCAGCCACACGTTGTTTGAATGTGACTAAGTAGATATGAGATTCTTTCTATTCAGCACTGTGGGGACCGTGTTCTTTGGTGTTTACTAGTCGCCCTGTCCATTTTTTCTTGGTGAGGATCTGCCTTTTCCAATTGAGGTTGATTTATATCACAAAAAGTTACGAAAGGAGACTTCACACGAGAGACTTTAAAGAGAAACCTCTATAATTAGGACCATAAGCATAGCGATGTGAGCTACCAAGACAAGCAACAATTTAGAAAGTGACATTGAAAAGAGAATTAGCCTCGCCGGATTTGATTACTATGACCGACGAAGATAAATTTAAATAGCGTTAAAAAAATTCAAAAGGTGAAAAAAAGCGAAGAAGTGAGTCAAGGAGTTTAGGTAAACTATGATGGCCATAAAGAGATAAAAATGGAGAGAACTCAATTTAGAGTGGATTTCTTCGTTGTGAAATGAAAAGGAAAGACACAATGTGGAAATTTCAACCCAATACCAACCACACCTCTTTCGAAAAAATCTGGTGGATTTTTATTCAAAAGAAAGTGACACTTGAGAGAGTCAAATGGATGTGTTTTCAGTCCACTCTCAGATTAACTTTTTACGAAAGGAGACTTCACACGAGAGACTTTAAAGAGAAACTTCTCTATTTGGGATCATGACCATAGCAATGTGAGCTACCAAAACGAGCAACAATGTTGTAGTGGCATCGAAAAGAGAATTAGCTTTACCCAATTTGATTATTGCGACTGATGGAGATAAGGTGGAAAAAGTGAAGAAGTGAGTCAAAGTTCAAGAAAACTCTCGTTGGCCATTCAAGACGAAAATGGAGAAAACTTGATTCACAGCGGAAAATTTAACCTGGTTGATAAGCTTAGTAGAGTATCGTTATTGGGTATAAAATTTTTCTAACTTGAATAACTACGTCGCAAAAAGAGAGGAAAAAGGCAATCTATTGGAGGAACTTCAGTCCAAATACCAACCACATCTCTTTCCAAAAGTTTGGCCGGATCGATATTAGAAAAAAATGACGCTAAAGATAGTCAAATGGATACACGTTCTCAGTCCACTCTCAAATATGAAGAAATCGAAGTTTTTGTATTTCATTGATTTGATCTCTTTTGTACAGACTATATATAAAGATATTACAAGAGCCCTAAATTAGGGATGATTGAGGATGCTTAAGGCAAGCAGAGAAAATACGGGAACAATATCAATAATATCTTAAATTAGATGCAAGAGATAAGATTGCTGACTAGGAACGTTATCACCCTCCCGCAAGCGAAGCATTGTCAACAATGTGAAGCTTGGACCGTAAAAGACGAACCCGTGATGATGACAGTCCTTTGGTGAAGATGTCCGCGATTTGATCATAGGTGTTGATGTAACGGATGTCAAGTAACTGGCGACCCACCAATTCACGAACATAATGATAATCTATTTCAATGTGTTTAGTGCGACTATGAAAAATTGGATTCCGAGTTAGAGCAATGGCAGAGATATTGTCGCACCACAATATAGGAGCACGTGGGAGTGAGATTCGTAATTCTCGGAGAAGAGAGAGGAGCCATTGAATTTCAGCAGCTGTTTGAGCAAGACAACGATACTCAGCCTCTGTAGAAGAACGTGCAACAGTAGGTTGCTTCTTTGCACTCCAAGAAACAGGATTGGCCCTGAGAAATAAACAATAGCCACTAGTAGAGCGACGATCATTGGGACTGCCAGCCCAGTCAGCATCACAATAGGCATGTAAAGAAATAGGACCAGGTTGAATTTGCATGCCATAAGAGATTGTACCTTTCAAATAGCGAAGGATACGCTTTACCGCACGCCAATGGTGTTCTTCAGGTGCTTTGAGAAATTGACAAGCCTGATTAACAGCATAGCTAACGTCAGGACGACTGAGAGTAACATATTGAAGTGCTCCAACAACACTCCTATATAGTGTAGGATCCGAGACAGGGTCACCGCTTGAATGACCGAGTTTATTCGAGGTAGCCGGGCTGGAAACAGGCTTGCAGTCCAACATATTAGTGCGAGATAAGAGGTCATGAATATACTTTGCCTGATTAAGGAAGATATGATGGGGTTTCGTCGAACAAGTTGAATGCCCAAGAAATAAGTCAAAGGGCCTAAGTCCTTCATCTTGAATGAGTGGCGAAGTTCCTCAACAATAGCAGACATAGCTTTTGAATCATTTCCTGTTAAAATAATGTCGTCAACATATGATAAGAGATAGATAATGGTAGAGCCATGACTATAAATGAAGAGGGACGGATCTGAGATAGTGGTTGAAAAACCAATGTCTTCTAGTCGAGCTGTGAATTTTTCAAACCAAGCGCGAGGTGCTTGCCGTAGACCATAGATGGATTTGTGCATCAAGCAAACAGAATGAGGAGCAGCATGATCAACATAGCCTGGTGGTTGAGCCATATATACAGTTTCCTGGAGATCACCATGTAAAAATGCACATTCAACATCAAGTTGTTGAATCGCCCATCCATAAGTGACCACCAACGTGAGAATGACCCGAATAGTAGTATGCTTTACAACAGGGCTAAAAGTGTCCATAAAGTCAATGCCAGGTTGTTGGTGAAATCCTTTCGCTACGAGGCGAGCTTTGTAGCGACTGATGGTGCCATCTGGGTTTTGTTTTATCCGATAAACCCATTTGCAGCCGACAACGTTCATGGTTGGATTAAATGGCACAAGAGACCAAGTGTGTTGTTCTTGTAAGGAATTAAATTCCTCATCCATAGCTTTTCGCCATTTAGGTGATTTGGAAGCTTGAGTGTAGCATGTCGGCTCCAAGGGAAGAGAAGAAGATAAAGCAATAGGATAACGAGAAGTAAAGATTTTTGGTTTGAAAATACCATGTTGAGAACGTGTGATCATGGGATCAGTGCGGGTGGGAGGTGGTGGGGGAGGGTGTGGTATGGTGGTAGGTGGTATAGAGGGAGGTAAAGGACGAGATTGGGGTTCATCTATAGTTAGCGAAGCAGAGGCAACACCGTCGGCGGGGCTAATGGTGGGCTCAACCCATGCGGTATCCGTGGGGGCAGAGGTTGATGGCAGCCAGATGGAGATAGGACCAAGTGAGGGTAAAGTGGTAGGAGATTTTGGAGAGTTAGAGTTTGTGATAAACGGGTAAACGGATTCATCAAATTTGACGTGACGAGATATGTAAACTCGGTGACTTTGCATGTCATAGCAGCGATACCCTTTATGAGAGGTACTATAGCCTAGAAAACAACATGAAGAAGAGCGGAATTCCAATTTGTTAGAACAATAGGGACGGAGCCAGGGATAACAAAGGCATCCAAAGGCTCGTAAATGAGAATAATCAGGAATTTGTTGAAACAATTGTTGATATGGGGAAATTTGAGAAATAATAGGCATTCGGTTGATGAGATATACAGCTGTATTGAAGGCTTCAAACCAAAAGCGAGAGGGCATACCAGCTTGAGCTAAAAGGGTAAGACCAGTTTCAACCACATGACGATGTTTTCGCTCAACGACACCATTTTGTTCAGGTGTATGTGGGCAAGAAAATTGATGACCAATGCCATGAGTATGAAAATAAGATTCAAGTGCATCACTAGTGAATTCGCCACCAGCATCGAGCGGAAGAATTTAATTCGATGGTTAAATTGATTTTCAACTTGCGGTTTGAAAGCCATAAAAATTTCATAAAAATCAGATTTATGGCGCATAGGAAATATCCAGCTGTAACGAGAGAAGTCATCAACAAAAAGTACATAATAAGAGAATTTTGAAATAGAAGCCACAGGGGCTGGTCCCCATACATCACAATGAATCAGTTCGAGTGGAAATTGAGTGCGTGTGTGAGACAACGAAAAGGGTAACTTGCAACTTTTGCCTAACTGACATGCAGAACACAGAGAGTTGTCACGCTTATTTGATATTTGAAGCTGTTTAAAAATAAGATTTTGAATAGCTGCTGAAGGGTGGCCAAGACGATGATGCCAGGTGGAGGAGTTGATGCGGGAAGAAAATGAAACTTGAGGTTTGAAGCAAGGTTTGGGGAACCGCATAGGATAAAGCCCATTCTCAGTCCAACCGTGGTGCAGAATTTGCTTCGTTAACTTGTCCTTCACAAAAAATTGAGAATCATCAAATAGAAAATAGCAATTATTGTCTTTAGCAAAACGACTAACTGAAATTAAATTGGTAGATGCTAGAGGACAGCGGAGTACATTAGTCAAATGCATAGAGGAAGCGGGATGTGAGAGAGAAGTGGAACCAACATGAGTAATAGACAAACCTTGGCCATTTCCAACCTGAACTTCATCAGAACCACTATAGGGAGCGGAGATGGAGAGATTACCCAGATCGGCTGTAATATGATGGCTGGCACCAGTATCAGTATACCAAGTGCCATCGTCAGTAGGTGGTGCAATAGCCATGGCAGCAAGTTTTTCAGGAGGATTGCGACCGTGGTATGCATAGTTCATGCGATGATAGCAGTCAATGGCACTATGGCCATGTTTGTTGCGGATCTGACAGATCAGCCGGCCAGTGTTCAGTTGACGACCTTGAGGTCGAAATGATGGAGTAGGGAGAAGTCCGGCTTGATTGGAATGACCCCTGATGCGTCCTTTATAACCAGTGCCACCCCTATACGGACGAGGTGTGAATGAGTGTTGCCCAGGAGAAGGAGTTCGAGATTGTCGGTTTGCAACAAAAGCAGTAGTAGTTTTGGATACTAAATCATCAGTGATGCTCAGTTCTTCAGAGAGTAGGAGATTATGTAAATCTTCAATAGTGATGGAAGTTTGATGAGCACGAACACGAATAGAGGATGTAAAGGAGTGGTAAGCAGTAGGCAACCCATCGAGAATGCAAATTAGGAGATCATCATCACTTACTGGAGATCCGCAAATTGCGAGTTTATCAGCTAAAGTTTTGAATTGTTGGAGATATTTTTGCATGGAGAGGTTGCCCTTCTTGAGATGATGTAATTGTCTTTTCAGAGACATTACATGAGCAGGAGTGAGAGAGGCATAGCGACGAGCGAGGACATCCCACGCGGCTTTTGCAGATGTAGCACCAACTACATATGGAAGTGCAGATTCAGACAAAGCAGCGTTGATCCAGGAGAGTAGCATCTGATCTTTTTCGATCCATGTCTTGTAATTTTCGTCAGTTGAAGCAGGCGCTTGGGAGGTTCCATCAATGTAAGATATGAGGTTGTGACCTTTGAGAATTGGTTCGAAAAGAGAACGCCAAAGAAGATAGTTCGAGCTGTTCAGTTTGATGGGTATTAAGTTGGATATGTTTGAGATAACGAGTGAGGGAGATGCAATAGATGAAGATGGTTGAGATGATGGATTAGAGTCTGTCGACATTTTCTTTGGGAAGAAGAAAGTCGATGAAGAATGAGAGTAGAAGGAGATTTGAGCATCGTAGGGCGGATTACGCCTAGTGCAGCTCTGATACCATGAAGAAATCGAAGTTTTTGTATTTCATTGATTTGATCTCTTTTGTACAGACTATATATAAAGATATTACAAGAGCCCTAAATTAGGGATGATTGAGGATGCTTAAGGCAAGCAAAGAAAATACGGGAACAATATCAATAATATCTTAAATTAGATACAAGAGATAAGATTGCTGACTAGGAACGTTATCAAAATAAGCTTCCATGATTGGTTTCTTCACAAAGTCCGAGTCGTAGTCATGAACGCAATGAAAGGCTTTAAACGGTTTCTCTTCTTGCAAAACACACAGAAGAATGAGAGCTCTGGGAAGAAAGTTACTAAAATTAAGCAATATGCTTTGCACTAGGTGTTTCAACCGAATCACTCTTCACAAGATAAAGAGATTGCGCATGGAGATTTTATTTAATTTTTAAACATGGAAAACGGATCGTCCGTACAATAAGTTCTCGCATGTTAATTCGAACATAGTTTGCCAGCGATTTTGTTTTTAATAGAAAATGATAAATAAAAGTCCTTGCAAGAATTTAATCCTCGAGGTACAAAGCTTGTCTAATAACACTCATAAAGTTTGATGTCCATTTTGAGGCGAAAATACTTGGCTCCTTGAAAATTATTAGTCATGAAGGTTGCGATTCCTCTCGCCATGAAGAAATCTCCAGTTCCGCCAATGATGGAAAGATCCCTAGTTTGAGCCACCATTATATCTGCACCCATTATGTTCAAAGTGCCCTTATGTTCCGTCGAATTGAACACCAAAGTGTAGGCAAACCATGAGTTGTAGTCATTTTTCATGTCATAGAAATAGAAGCCTTAAGCTCAAGCAACCGCCGGGGAGAGAAGATGGTTATCTTTCGTCATTGGGTTGTCGAACACGATTAGCTTCCCAAACTTGAAGTTGCGGAGCCCAGTCTAGTTAGCGACTGCTGCAGACGTTGCGTTGGCCACGTCACTGCCACCAAAGAGTATGTCATGGTAGTAGAGGACAAACATCTTGCATGGTTTGTCCTTGTTGAGGGGGTTTCTTGGTGGCCGATGAGAATTGGCTTGTGAATAGGTGGAAAAGGAGGAGGAGGAAGCATGATTTGCGTGCGAACATGTTTCTCATGGTCAACTATGCGTAGTTGCTAGATATTGGCTAATGCTCGTGAATAATAGATGGGGTTTCGCTTCTCCTTATATAGGAATTCTCTGGACCCACATTTCGTTGTAGGGGCATACCTTTTTTCTTTTCTTTTTTGTTTAATTCGTTATATTATTTTCTTGAAGTAATTTATCATTTTAAGATTCTATCTAACCATTATTTATCTCCTAATGGATCTATTCTGACTGCAAAAGCACATGGTAGCTCTCTCTTGATTGGTTGGATATGTTATATTTGCTTTAGGAAGAGGCACTTACGGGAATCTGGATCAATGGTGAATTTGAGCTGGAAGCTTGTCTTTATTCTTTGGTTGGCGTTAGGCTAACAGGCAACGCATATTCTCATGGACGTATTGGCATGACCATACCAAGATTTTGATATCTTAACTTAAAAGATACCTAGCAATTAGACTAGGGCAAAGATGAGTGATTAATTAAAATAGAAAAATAGAAAAATAGCTTAGAATTATTGGTCCAAGTCCCCTTTTTTGAAAAACTAAATTAGAAAAATAGCTTAGAATTATGCCTTGATTCGATTCTAGTATTAAATTTAGCTTGGCTTCATTTTATTAGTAAATATAGTTTAGACATTTTAGTGATAACTTTCGATATAGTTTAGTTAAGATATCAAAATATTCCACAGTGGTATACTTCTGGTCATGGAACCGCCGTCAATCACCGGCCACAAACCATCCAATGTATACAAACATGGTTTTGCAGTAATGCGTAGAAGCTATGTAAAATGAAGCAAAGTTTAGGAATAGACTTGAACATTTCCAAATTTTTTTTAGGATAATATCACAAAAAATTTTAAGTTATGCCCAAGGTAATATTAATACCTCAAATAAACTTCTTTTTACGTCACCAAAAATCTTAAATATTGACTATCGTAACATTAATACCCTCAATCTTTTTTAGTTTCATTAGTATGAGCTCAGGGGGTTTTTTTGACCAAAAAAAAATGTTTGGAGTATTAATGTTGTAGTGGGCAAAGTTTAGAATTTTCTTTTTGTTGACAAATAGTGTTTTTTGTCGTATTAGTACAAGTTTGTGATTTCGGTGACAAAAAAATGTTGAGATAGGATAGACATGTTTTAGGATTGTTAGTGGTATTTTCCCTCTTTTTACTCAAAAGTATGCGGATCTTGTTCTTTGATGCTTCCTCGTCGCCTTGTCCGTTATTTCTTAAGGGGCGAAATTGACGTAGACTTAGATCCCCAAAAAGAACGTAATTGGGCTTCACATGAAGGAGCTTGAACAGAAACTTCTCTATTTAGGACCATAACCGTAGCAACGGGAGCTACCAAAACAAGCAACAAAACAGAAAAATGTTATCAGAAAGAGAAAGATACCCGATCTTATATATGGCATGCAGATTAATGGGCTCAAGGGCAAAATTTCACTATTTGAGACATTAGAATCTAATCCATTTGAAATCCTAATACAAGCGCAAACTCAAAGATGTGATGACGCGGCATCTCATTAGAGATGGCCAAATTGCGTATTGATCTACTTTCTGAAAAGATATTACATGGTCTTTGTAGCCCATGAAAATTAGATCCATTTGAAGCGCGGATCACATGGTCCTCTTAAGGAGGGGGGATTTTTCCAACTAGTCATTAATTTTTTAGACGGATACCAATTCAGTCTTAAACCTATTAATTTTATCAATTTACTTCTAAACCTTTGCATAAAATTATAATGTAGTCATTCGAGTTAATTTTTGCAGAAAAATAGCTAATTTGACGATCTAATCATCGTCGGACGACCAGATAATTTCTAACGAAAATTGATTAGAAAAATTAAATTAAAATTTCATACAAAGGTTAATGACTAAACCTGTAAAATTTGAAAGTTCAAGACTGCGATGGCATCCGAACAACATGTTAAGGACTGATATCAGTCTTCCCTATAGCTACAGACCATAAATACATTAACTAAAAAGAGAACTGTGCGAAGAAGATAACCGGATGATAATGGCCAAGGCGCACAAAGAAGTCAAATTTAAAAATGACAAATGTTGGTCGGGGTTAGGTAGCGGATTCCCACTGGCCACGAGTTTTCTAGCGAAGCATATCGTACGATGGCCCTTGACTTCCAGTGTCGTAGTCGATGCGAACGGCATCATTCCAGAAGTAATCATGTGATGGCTCTGCCCCGTTCATGAACAACACACAGCCACGAGCGATCGTCTTGGACGCCATTATTGACAAATGCTTGATGATGACTTGGTGCTTTGACACGTCGGCGGCATTCCACTTGAATTATTTGACGTTAACTCATTCTCTCAGGCGTAATCAGATGGAGATTGGGTTGGTGAAAAGGCGAGTCGGAGTTGAAGAAACCCACGATGGCGGAATAGTCAGAAAAGTGGGTTGGTTTGTCCTTTTCAGTAATAATAGCTAACCTCTAATGATTAAGACTCTAGTCCCTTTTCATTTCTAGCCATCTAGATGACATGCTAAGAGGCCGCCGTAGGCCCAGCACTTCTTTCTTCGTTCCTTTTTCCACGTTCTCACCCACGGGCATCCATCATAACATATATGTTTGGAGGGGATTTTTATGAAAAAATTCCTAAATCTATTATACAGTAAATTTTTTAATTTGATTAATTTAATCTTAAATTTTTTTACGATTTGCTAATTAAGCTTTCATTTTGGTCGGAAATCTTCGAAGTGGACATCAAACAACTTAGTTGATGTGGGTGATCTTTTCATTTTTTTTTAAAAATCATTCTTTTTTTTTTTCTTTCTTATTCTTTTTATTTTTTGGTTTATTTTCTTTTCTTTCCTTATTATTTTTGTCCCTATTTCCCTTCACCTATTGCTGGCCACGAGTTATGCAATTGGTGACGATTTTTGGATATGTAGGCAGATTTGGGACTAAAGTAAATGTTAAGAATTAAGTAAAATTGAGATTGGAATTGATATAGTTTTTTTTTAATATAAAGAATTAGCCTACCTAGACACTATTAACATGAATACAGATGTGATTGACATGACGACTCCTCTAAGTATTCCAATTGACAGAGATGCTAATTTTGAATTGATATCGAATTGTTGTATCATGTAGTATATTATAGCATACGAGTTGTGTCTTGTCATGTTAAGGGTAAGTTAGTATGAAAAATTGACAATTATAAGGTCATAACATAAATATGACGGAAAAAGTACCTAGAGTCTTGATACTGACTATATCATTCGTACATATTTTCTCTTTGTTTGCTGGCTCAAGGAAATCTTTGGAGGCCTCTGTTACCTTTAATAAGCAAAGATGAAGAGTGATCAATATATTTTGGTTACACACTGAGGAGTACAATAAATAAATTTATAATCTTTAACACCAGGTAATCATAGACGATCCTTACTGCATCTGATTTATAAGCATTTCTTCTTCTTAGACTGACAGTCTCGGCAACAATTAAATTACCTTCCGGGTAGGTCCTCAAGTAGGAATGATAGGCCAACCAACCCATTTGAGCTTTTTAAATTATCCTCTCTCTCTCTCTCTCTCTCTCTCTCTCTCTCTATGGAGCAGCTGTTGAATTTTCGTCCGGGAAATAATACTAAATTTAGTAGAGTTGTTGGTTCTACCTTGAGATCCCCCCTTTCCCGTTTGACCATTCAATCGTTGGTGTTGAGATAGGATCAAAACCAAACCCAAAATTGGTGAAGGTTTGTTACCATGGTCCATTCAATCATAAGCGCTGACTGATTATCAGTAAAGATACGAGATGGCATTGTTTGGGTGGTGACCACGTCGGAAATGATACTTTATTGCAACTAAGCACGACCATAAAGTGAAACATGAAATGAAGAAAGCAAAATTAATTTTAATATGAAATGACATGATATGTACATTATACAATTCATTTAGTTGTGCTAATAAACACATTTTTTTGTCATTAATCGTAATAAACTCGATAAAGTACATTTCGAAATTGCTTGGATGCAAGTTATTGCTGCAAGTTAACTCAATAATCCATACGGTTCTAAGTAATGTGCCTCATTATTCCCTAAAGAAAAATTAAGTCAACGCATTTCTTAGATCGAGAAAACTCAATTCAAAGAGGAATTTTTTTCTGATCTATAAGATTCCTGGAGAATCATTCATCTGTGTCTGAAACTTACCTACCTATAATGGAATTTTTTCCAACGTAAAAAACAAAAGGAAAAAGACAATGTTATGGAGGATTGCCAACCCAAATACCAACCGCATCTCTTTCGAAAAGTTTGGTGGGATCTTTTATTGCATAAAAATGACACTAGAGAAGTCAAATGATCTGTTTTCAGTCCACTCACAAACTAACTTCCATAATTGGTTCTGACAAAATGCAAGTCGCAGTCATGAATGTAAAAGAAAATAGTTAGTAGGATAAGATATCCAATCGCTCTCTTGCAAAACACACTGAAGAATAAGAGCTCTGCGAAGAAAGCTTCTCTAATAACACTCATATAATTTGATGTCCATTTTGAGGCGAAAATACTTGGCTCCTTGAAAAGTGTCGGTCTCGATAGTGGCGATTCCTCTAGCCATGAAGAAATCTCCGGTGCCGCCCACAATGGAAAAATCCCTAGTTTGAGCCGCCATTACATCTGCACCCATAATGTTCAATGTGCCCTTATGTTCAGTCGAGTTGAACACCAAAGTGTAGGCGAACCATGAGTTGTAATCACTCTTCATGTCATAAAAATAGAAGCCCTGAGCTCGAGCAACCGCTGGGGAGTGAAGACGGTTATCTCTTGTCATTGGGTCATCGAACACGACCAGCTTCCCAAACTTGAAGTTGCCGAGCTTGGTCTCATTAGCAATTGTTGCAGACGTCGCATTGGCCACATCACTGCCATCGAAGAGTATGTCGTGGTAGTAGAGGACGAACCTCTTGCACGGGTTTTCCTTGTTGAGGGTTTTCCTGGTAGCCGATGCGAGCTGGCTTGTGAATAGGAGGAGGAGGAGGAGGACAAGGAAGCATGATTTGGGTGCAACGATGTTTCTCATGGTTAAATTATGTGTAGTTGCCAGCTTTTGGCTAATGCTTGTGACCCTAGATGGGGCTTCGCTTCACCTTATATAGGAATTTTTGGACCCCGCATTTCACTGTAGTGGGAGGCCCTTCTCTCTCTCTCTCTCTCTTAATTCGTTATACCAGTTTCTTGACGCAAATTTTTAATTCAAGATATCATTGGACCCCTATTCGTCTTCTAATGGATAAAGTCTGACTGTGAAAGCACTAGACAACTCTCTTGTGATTGGTTGGGATATGGTTCACCTGCTTTGGTTGGTGTAAGGCTAAAAGTCAGTGCCTAATCACATAAACATATCGGCATGCCCCTGCCAAGATTTTGATATTTTTGTAAAGAGATACTCAGCAATTAGCCTAAAGTGAAGATAAGAGAAGAAATTATCTTAAGTTCTATTTTTTGGTAAAACAAAGCCGGGTTTCAATTTCATAGAAGTTGCATTCCAGCATTCATGGAAGCGATTTTCCTTGCAAGTCTGCATTGCTATCACGACATTGGAACTATACAACTAAAGAAATAGTGAGGTCCAAAATGAGTAAATAAAACTTATGATGAATTTATCACGCTAGGTCTAATGTGAGATCTAAACAACTTATGTCACGTGACATGCGACAGCACAAATAAAAGTACTCTAAAAGTTTAGCACCGAGGCCTAATAGCATTCATAATATCCATCTTCAAATGAATGTATAATTAAGTCCTTCGAAAGAATCCAATTCCACCGCGACGATCCCTCTCGTCATGAAAAAGTCTCCGGTGTCGCCAACAACCGAGAAAAACCTAACCTTGTCTGCTATAATGTCTACCCCCTTTATGTTCAATGTGCCACGGTGCTCCGCCGAATTGAACACCAAGCTGAAACCGAACCGCGCATTCTAGAAAGCCTTCAAGTCCCGGATATAGAGCCCCTGAGCTCGAGTGACCAGAGGCGAATGGAACACGCGGCCCCCCATCGCCGGGTCGTTGAATACGATGATCTTCCCGAAGAAGAAGTTGCCGAATCCGTCGATCTTCTCTGTGACAGCAGCTGACATCGCATTGGCCGCATTGGTCCCGTTGAAGAGCTTGTCGTGCAAGAAGAGGACGAATCTCTTGCAAGGTCTGTCCTCTTTCAATATCGTCTTGGATACGAAGGCGTGTTGGAGTGTGAAGAGGAGGACGAAAATGAAGAAGAAATTGTGCGAAATGTTTCTCATGGTTAAAATGTACGATGGATTGTGCGTGCGAGCTCTTTAAGACAGCCTGTTGATGCCCATTAGTGAGGTCTCACTTTATTTTATATCGAGATTGCGTGCCATGTCTGTGGAGGCATTGTTGCACTTCGTCTTACAAGATATTTGTCATTGTGCGTGCAGCATACTTTGTGAAGCAGGATTCATCTCCGGCCATTTGAACATAAAGAATCTGTGTGTATTGTACTTTGTATAATATAAGATGTTAAGGTGCAGGACGGAGCTAATTTTGATATACATCTTCAAATTGATAATCTTCTTTATCGTTTAGATTGCTTACATCACTGAATGAAAAGAAATCGATGGCTGAACGCTAGGGAAGTCACCAAAAAAGTCCATAATCTATTGCATTTATACCAATTCAGTTCTAAACCTTTTAATTTGATCAATTTAATCCTTTCGGCCAATTTGGCCAAAAACTATTGATGGGGATGTCAACTGTCCTATATAATATAGTTGATGCTAATCTGGATAATTTTTATAATTTTTTATATTTATATTTATATTTTCTTTTTCTTTTCTTATAATTCTTCCTTTGCTAATTGCCGGGCCTCAACAGTAGTTGGCGATCTGTAGGCAACGATTGGAAGGGGTTGCCCTCGCCAACCTTAGACGAGGTCACCCTCATCGGGATCTGGCAAGGGGCGACCAGCTAGCGATGTCAAGTCTCACCCAAGGTTGGCATGTCGGCCTTCACCAATTGTCACTTGTGGCCGGTTGTTGGCCATCGCCAAGGCTCGGCAACTAGTAGAGGAATAGAAAAAGAAAATAGAAATTTAAAAAGAAATCCAAAAAAAATAATGAATTACAAAAATTGTCCATATCAATGATTTCTAACCAAAATTTGCAAATTGTCAAAATATTAAGGGAAAATACTATAAATTATGCCACCTGAGACAATTTTACCTTGAACTTCTTTTAGTGCCATAAAAACTCCAAATATGTCACTTAGGACAATTTTACCATAAATTTTTTTCGTGCTATCAAAAACTCCAAACTATGTTACTTGAGACAAATTATTTTGAATTTTTTCTTGTACTATAAAAAACCCCAAACTAACTTGGGATACATTTACTTTAAACTTTTTTGGTTAAAGGGCATTTTTTGTCTTTTCTCTCTCTTTTTTTCTTCTTCTCTCTTCTCTCTGTCGGCCATGGCAAAGGGAAGCTAGCGAGGGCAACCCTCACGGGCCACCCTCGTCGGTGTCAGTTGAGGGTTGCCCTCCCCTAGTAGGTGTGGGCGACCTCATCGACGTTAGGCACGAGCGACCTTGCCTACGCAGGTGTGGGCGACCCTTACCCCTAGGCAAGTGCGTGCAACCCTTGCCCAACTGAGGCAAGGGTCGCCCTAACCAGAGTTGGGTGAGGGCCACCGAAGCAAGATTTGGTGATGGCGACCCTCGCTTGAGTCGGGCAATGGCCACCTTTGCCTTGGGGAGGCACAAGCGACTCTCGCCTAACTCAAGCGAGGGCTGGCAAGCCAAATCTGGCACAGGTGACCCTTGCCTTGGGCAGGCGCGGGTAACCCTCACTTGAGTTGGTGAGGGTCGCCTTCGCTAAATTCAACGAGGAACTTAGGCAAGGGCTGCCCTTGCACTGGCCAAGGTGGCCTTCGTTGACTTCCCTCTACCAAAAGAGAGGAGAAGAAAAAAAAAGAAAAAAAAGGAAAAAGATGATAATGCCCTTTAGCCAAAAAAGTTTGGGATAAATATGTCCCAAGTAACATAGTTTAGGATTTTTTGTGCTATAAGAAAAATTTTAGGGTAAAATTGTCTCAAATGGCATAGTTTAGGATTTTTGGTAGCATAAAAAAAGTTTAGAGTAAGATTATTCCAAGTGGCATAGTTTAGGTTTTTTATAGTACCAAAAAAAATTGGGTAAAATTGTTCCAAGTGGGACAATTTGGGGTTTTTTATGGTATTTTCCCAAATATTAATAATTATATTTGCCAAATTAAAATGTTTATAATTGAATTAGCACAAATATAACAGGTTTATGGTATTCTTAGTAATTTTTCCTCCGAAAGCTGGTAATTCATAGATAGTATAAAGTTATTTACCTTAGAGGAAATCTAAAAGGTATTCGCGACAAAACCTGCACTTATTTCATCTTTATTCTTCAACTTTGATAGCAAAACTTTCGCGATATCGTATCAAATTTGATAACTCGGCACACATTGTTGAGACGATTCGGAAAAAGGGGGAGAAAGGATTGCACGATTTTTTTCCTTTTCAATCTCCAACCTCAAGCCAGGGCGAGTCCCTCGAAATTTTTCTAGTCGAAAAGGTCCCGCTCATTCCTAAATATTTCATCTAGTAAATAAAGAAGTTAGAGTTACTAGTTATTTTATGCTGTATTACTTTCGTTATCAATATAAGGTTATTAACCCTTTAATTTTTCGTGTTCTTACTTTTCAAAAAAAAAAAATCACGTCTTTTTTCAGCCGATCTATATTCGAAATACCTACACGTAATCCACGTGCATGGCTGGGTAATTAAATTGTAGGTTCGGGCTTGGGCGAGCTCCAGTGAGTTTGAACCCGGTGGGTCTCACTAGAGCCCATCGAGGAAGAGAAGCTTTATATTTAGTGCATTCATTCTTTTAACAACAGAGGTGGCGAGCAATGCACATTAGGAAGACAAAGAGAAGCCGTGCCCATTGCTTGGGACTGGCTGCCGATCTTTTGGTTATGGAGAAGATGCAGATGAAGCCCTTCGCAGGGGAACAAGTCAGATAAATTTCTGGAACAATATCAGCTAATAAAAATGTCGTCCCATCATCGTGATGATTACCTCTTCGGTTTGTTCGATGTCCATTCCGAACCAGATTTACTGGGTCCAGGGACTAGTTCTACTGAAAATGACCATTCAGCATGTGTGTTGGTGATCACTTCTAGACCATGCTATTAATTTACCAATATGATGGTCCTTTGTAGGATAGATATGAGTTGTGATGTAATGTGTGTAAAAAAATTTGAAGTCGAAAGTCAACTTACAGTTTGCTTCCTAAGTCTTATTAATCTAGGAACAATACATGCCGTCTCTGTTGGGGCAAACGTATGATACAAAGCTTAGGAAGTGAAACGGGGTCGTATCAAGGGTCTTCTATGGGAAAATAGGGGACTTCACTCCGTGTGCAAAATTGACTGGCTATAGCCAGTTATTTGTAGTTTACTTCGATTGTAAGCAATATACGCATCCAAAGCTTAATTAATGAATTGTCAGATAACTTTAAAATGATTTCTTGGCATCGAAATTAGTTTTATGAACACAAGAATATGACTTATGAACATCATTTTGGATTAATAATACAATAAGATAGATTACCACAATTTGTTGGCGATTTACTAAGAATGAGTATAAATATGATTGTTAAGGATTAGCATTGACTCAATTTATCAATTACAAGGGAAATTACTACCTTAGAGGTGCATTATATTTTATAGGGTAAATTACTACTTTAAATTACTTCCTATAAGACTTATTATTGTCTTAAGAGAAGTTATTAGATAAATTACTCATTTTGTTACATGAAAATGCTTACACTTAGTAAGTTCCCTATGGCATAGTAAATTTCCTCAAACCATAACAAGTGATTTATTACTTAATAATGGCCCTAAAACTATGGTAAATTTGCTAAACTCCTCATACTTTGATTCCACTTATTGTTCCAAAGTTTCATATAAAATAGTGGCATTCCTTTACACATCGTAAGTTAGGGATGTTGTTGCTAGTAATTATTCAATGATAATGTAATTTTCTTCAATTAGACATTATTTTTAGTTCATTATGGTTAGTATTTTCCCACTGTTAATAATAACTTCTCTTTGCACTCTGTAATTTAGATGATGAATTTTTACTAAAGTAATTGTCATACCATAGTGTAACTTTCCTCAACAAGTCATGACTTGTAGTTCCTAGCTTAGTGATTATACATTCAACAATTGTGATTTGCCTGAAATTGTCGTGATCTAAGTAGCACCTATATAGTTAGACTTTACTTTTTCACAAGGTAATTGAACTCTATTCATAATAAGAAATTCCTATCATTTAGCCATTAACTAATGGGATAGTAGGGAACTTGCAATTGTCATAAGACACAACTTATAATAGACTTCAACTATTGTAAATTACTTGTAAGTCTATGTAAATGGCAATTAGTAAGCTATCTTTGGAGATAGTAAATTATTTCAAGTTATTGAAAGTTCGAAGGGTTCAACCATTGTAACTTATCTTGAGAAATAGGAAGCAACCCAAAAATATTTATTACTTTTTTTTTATATATAACTTTGGCCTTTCGAAGTATTGCGATAGTTTATTTAAACCTATTTTAACTCATAACCTCTATAGTAGCAAAAGTAGAACATTATTATAGTTGTCTTGGGTTGATATTCCTAGTATCTTAATTTCCTAATTTGCAAATTTAACTAAATTTAATTGAGAAAACACGAAACACAAAAACAAGAGGTTTTTGGAGTGAAATTTGAAATAAAGGAAAAGAGAGGGGGAGAAGACGAAGAAAGGAGAGAGAGAGAGAGAGCGTAATAAATGGGAAGAGAGAGCATTGTCCTTTCACAAGCCTTCAAAGTTTTTGATTTTTGATTTTTTAATTTCCGCATCACCTGGATGCGTGCAACTTTTTTGATGGATCATGCATGCCAAGCATGCTGATGATGTCGTGGTTAGATACCACTGAATATTTTTCTCAGCAAAATGAGATTGCATAACTCTCTATTAAAGCACTCGAGGAAACAAGTCCAGTCAACTCAAAAACAAGGAACAAGGAAATGATCAACCGACAATTATTAACATGATACATATTTATTCAAAATAAAGACTGACATCCAATTCTCTTTTCCGATCAATGACATCCTCATGTTTCAGGCCCGTATAATCAGATGGTAACGAATTCCACATTTCCGCTTGCTTATTTCACAGACACCTTCAACAATGCACCAAATTCTCAATAAGATCCCGGCAACAATAACATTCTTCCGCTTTCAGGACTTAGCTAATCTGAGGAAGAAGCGTATAAGGTGGCACACGAGCTCTACGAAGCGGCATCTGTCCAAGCATTTGTGTACATAAACATCCGAGGGCCTATTCATCTGAAATTTTCTGGACCGCCATAGATGCTTGGTTTGGTGATTGAAACCTTCACGGCCGTTCACGAACAGAGTCACAACCAACGACGTGGGTCCGTCTTTCCCCCTCTCTGTCGTGCGTTGTCTCCTTTACCTCCTCTTTTGTTTTTTATTTTTCTTTTCTGGTAGTGATTTTGCCGGTGATGCACCAACGCTATCCTTCGAAGACGTGGGGGCTGTTCTGTGATTTGCTCACAGAAGGAGAGGGCCGAAATATAAAGACTTGGGCCGGGCTTTAATTTTTTTCCTTTTTGGGCTTCAGCGAATCCCATTTTTGTGAGCCTAAAAACTTGTATGAATGGGCTAATGAATAGTAGTAGGCCTCGGAAAGAAAAAGAATAGTGGTAGGCTAGAATTGATTCGGACGGATTAAAAATGGCCGAAATTAATTTTATTTTTTATTTTAATTACTTAATTAGAAAATAAAGGTGTTAACAATCTGAAATCGTCACTATCTCAATTGCTCGTCTACTTAGTGCTTTCCTCTTCTTCTGTTTTTTGTGTGGTAATTGAGCTCTTTAGTTCGAAACAAGAAATTCCTTTTTTTTGTGTGGTAATCGATCCCATGGTTGAGATTTTTTGAACTTTAGATCCAATAAATCATATTCTTTTTTTTTTTAAACCGCTACAAATAAAATAAAATAAAACAACCATCCATTATATATCTAAACTCCATCTTTCAAATAGATTCAGCACGCATAAAACATTCATTGTTTCCACTAACACATACACACATGCATACATGCTTAAATGTATCATAGCTAAGTTGTCTAATCGGCACACTGAACAACACAGGCCGTGTAACATCTCCTCTTGCACGGCCTTAGGGCTTAAGGTACTTCTTCCAGGACAAACATATATGTAGCGATATACGTCCACTAAGCTGTAAGATCCTCCGGCTTCCATTTTGTTGTGGCTTTGCGGACGAATTTCAGGCCTTTGTGTACTAGTTTCAGGATTAAGCGAACAACGTGGCACAAGAAAATAAGAGTCATTAATCCAACCCATACCCACACAGCACATGCAACTATTTTATTTGCACTCTGCAGTTGGCTAGGCGGTGTGAAGTCCCATATGGAGATGGCATAAGTCGCTGCTGTGAAGGTTATCGCAACCCACATAGTTAGCATTGCAATCCACGTAATGATCTGGAGCCGCTCTAGAGGAAGACCACTTATGAGAAGCATAATGGTGCTAAGCGATGCAACAAAGCTTATCGTGTTACATGTTATGAAAAGCTTGTATTTACTTGGGTACTCATGTGCCATTATGGACTCACCTACTTTATGTTTATCTTTAGTATCTTGCCAAAGGCCGCCGGGCGGGGTAACACTAGCTTGGAATGCCATGGTAGCTAGCAAAATTGCCACCACCATTAGTGCTTTATGCATACTATTTTGCCACTTTCTCTTTGTTTCCCTTTTGTCCTCTTCTCCGACAGGTGGATGGAAGGTGGTGACCATGTTATTGGCGTAGATTGTTCGTCTAAATGGGTTGAGATTCTCTGAAGTTTGAGGAGCAAAATTTATAGTCTCTAAGGCTCTTTCTTCGCTTTGGCCTTGTGCCAATAGGCCTAGTGCTGTGAAGCCTCTGGAATTCGTAATGTTTGGGTCTACTCCTTTATTAGTCAGGAAAACTATAGTCTGCAGAGGAGTAACAATAGAATGTATAAATTGGGGTTAGGTTTGAACCGGATGAGCTCACGTTATATACTTTTAAGGATTAACTTTGCTACTAGTGATTGTGTCTATTATATGATGCCTTCAAAAGGGACACTCATCCCCTATTTCATCTCTTTTGCTATCTCTAGTTTTATGCTCCTTCTAATCTTGATAAAATTAGCATGATAATAGCGAGAGTGTAATGTTGTAGTCAATTATCTTGACTGGTTACTTCTTTCCCCAATATCATGACCTACAATGATTTATAAATGAATACTTTTAGCTTCTTAAAATTTCTAGGACTCTCATATATCCTAGAAGGGAAAATAACACAAATAACCCATTAACTTTAGTCCAATGTATAATGTTGTCCTTAAACTTTTAAATCATTAAATGTGGTCTTAAAGTATTCGAAATGTTTAATTTTGTCCCAAAATTTTTAATTTGTTCAATCTAATTTCTCAATTTTCCATAAAAAAAAAAGTCAAAAGTTTTCTTAATTATAATATATTGCTTGGATTTTAGAAATTTTTTTTCATTTTAATCCATTTCATAAATCAACAAAAAAATATGACTATCTCATTTATTACTTTTTTTCTATATACGTTTTTGGCCTTTATAAATATTGTGATAGTTCTATTTAAACCTATTTTAATTTATAATCTCTATAGGAGCAAAAGTAGAAGATTATTATAGTTGTATCGGGTTAATATTCCTATTATCTTAACTTCATAATTTACAAATTTAACTAAATTTAATCGAGAAAACATGAAACAAAAAAACTTGAAATTTTAATCAATCTAAAAATTAGGAGAGTAAGTATGAGAAATATGTTGATAAACGAATATACGTATGAGAAATATGTTGATAAACGAATATAAGTATGAGAAATATGTTGATAAACGAATATCATTGTTAAATATTCTTATGAAAATACTTATTTTAAAGTTGAGAACATTATGGATCCAATATCACTCTTACATTTTTACTATTATAGAGATCACAAATTAAAATTTGTAATATTTGTAAAAATCAAAATGGTAAAAAGATAATAAGAAGATAAAGTTTTTTTTTATTTAGGAAATTGATTGAAATGAAAAGATATTCTAAAATTTGGGTAATAGTACAATTGTAATAACTTGTAAATAATACCAAATGGCTTATTTGCCTTTGTTATGAAAAGTTGAGAGATTAGATTGAAAACATTGAAAGTTTAAGGATTAGATCGAACCTTTATGAAAAGTTAGAGGATCCTATCGAATAAATTAAAAGATAAAAAATGACATTGCATATTAAATCAAAGTTTATACATCATTTGTGTTGTTCTCTCATCCTCTAACCACCTTTTATTTTATTTTATTGATGAGCTCACTGAATTTGACTAGTACAAAGGCTTAGTTGTATGAACATACCTTAGTTTGTTTATTTGCAGCAGCCAAATGCAAAATCGTGTCGCCATATTCATCCCTCAAGTTGATGAATTGATCATCGCCCAAGATATCTATTAAAAGCTTTAAAGCTTCAAATCTGTTATGCTTCACGCATAAATGCAAGATTGTTTGGTCATGTTCGACGACACTACGAGCTGCTTCGGGTCTCACTCGAACCAAGCATTCCAACACATCCACATGGTTTTTCATGGCCGCAACATGAAGAGGGTTTCTTCCGTATTTGTCACGGACAAAACATATTTCAGGGCCAACTCTCAACAAGCTTGCAACTATGTTAAGATACCCTTTTGCAGCAGCAAGATGAAGAGGGGTTGAACTCTGAGAATCTTGCTCTCTTGCTAACTCAGCCTTCCAAGCTAGGACCTCTTCCACAAATTCCAAGTGTCCGAGCATTGCTGCGATGTGCAGAGGAGTCTCGGTGTGATTCCCAGTCATAATTCGATCAAGAAGCAGCTTATCTCTTTTGAGCAACTCAAGCAAAGAAGGCACATTTCCTTTCACGGCAGCTTCATAGAGTTCGGACTCCATGTTTAGATCCCTAAAAGAGAATTCTAAAATACTCGCTTCTCCATTTTGGGAGTTGAATATATATTGTCACAACCAAATCAACCTTTCTTAATAGTCTTGACGAAGACAAAACGACCGGTAGATTCTTACTTGCACGTATGTGGCTCAACTCTTGCAAATGTCTGAAAATGTAGGGTAGTGATGATTCTTGGAGCTTTATCTTGGGTACATGGGGATACGCTTGTCGGCCATTTTCTGGCGAGTCTCTCCTCCATTTTGGTCCATCTGGGTCCAGTTCGCACGTGTAACACGTCCCTGGAGCCATGACCTCCTTTGGTCATGCTAGCCGCCATGCTTTTTATTGTGGAATCACTTTATTCGCTCAAACAGGTGTAATACTTTGAAAGGACACATAATTTGTCGATACGTGAAAACTGTGTGTTTGATATCATTTCTACATTTGAGAATAATTTTTTTTTTAGAAAGAGTTGTTTTTATTTTTACTTTTTGGAATAATTTCATAGTAAAGTAATGAGTTTTGTAATTGCAAAAATTTTCTATTCTCGAAATAGAAAAAGAATAGAGATGTGTTTGGTATCAACTAATAAAATTTTTATTCCTTTTTTTTTTATGGAGGTAGCAACTAGTGGATGGGCGATCATTGGTGACGGGCATATGGTAGTGGTAGCCGGCAAGCAGCAAGCGACAGTCGGTGGCAGTCACGAGTAGTGACGGCCTAAGAAGTAACTTTCTAGAAATTGTTCCTAGAAATAAAAAAAAATTATTTTTTTTACTTCTCATTTCTATTCCAAATCTATTCTCTATAACAACTTTCTATTTTGAGGAATAGAATCACTAGTGGACATTATCAAACAAATTTATGTTCATTTTTTTATTCTAGAGAACAAAAGAGCAAAAGAATAGAAAAATTGGCAAGTTGCCCGACGCACCCTAACTCTTTCTTTAATGCTCGCTTGGTCAGAATGAGCCATAATCTAGGCACTTTCAGATATTTATCTACCATATGACTGTTAGGAAGACAGTTCCATATGGACAAGGGAAAATTCCAAGTACTCTAATTTTCTCAAATAAGAGTTCGAAATGGACATTTTAAATAAAGACCCGAAGTGCTATCATTTTTTCAAGTAAGGACCTAAAGTGAACATTGTTTCAAATAAAAGTCTAAAGTGACCATATTAATTTCAAAGAAAGGCCTACGCTCAAAGGTAATTTTGTCTTTTCAATTTTTTCAATTTTTTTCAAATTTTAGTTTTTGGCTTCTTTTTTTCTTGTCTTTTTCTTATTGCATCTTCCCGAAGCTTTCCTCACCTGCAGACCCTCGGCTAAAGCAACAATTCCATTGCGCAAAAACCAGAACTCTGGCCACCGCTCTATATCAGACAGCCAAACTCTTTGAACCACCATCGACCGCCGGACTATACCACCAACTGCCGCTAGCCTATCGCCGGTTGTATGCTCCGGCGATCATGAAAATCTAAAAAGTATCTCACCGAACTTGCGCATTTAACAAGCCAAATAAAGATGCACTAAAATGCAGCGAGGTGGACTAATTGGTGTGGCCTCGAATCGTCGGCTGCGCTGATGAGGGAAAGTAGCTCCGGTGAAGGGGAACACTCAAAGCCAAACCAACATTGACTGATTTTTTTTCCGCAAAGTCACATGAAAACCTAGCGAAAAAACACAAAAGTCAATTGTGCTCCGATAATATGTGAGCAATTAAACATTAAATAATTTTTTGCTACACCTATGCAAGGGATGGCGATCCACACCCAGGTCGAGGCGAGGGCCAGCAACACTTGTCTAGATCTAGGAGAGATTTGCCACCTTCTCTTGCTTCTAGCAAGGGCTTGTTGGCCCTCACCTTTGGTTAGTGAGTGTTGCCGGCCCTTGCCCATCCATTGGCAACCTTGCCGGCCATCGCTGCCACCCCACCAATGATGGGGCAGTGGCACCGACCTGTGTTTTCCCCCTTTCTTCAAAAAAAATAGTTTTTTTAATTTTTAATCTAATTTAATTTAAATTTAAATTATGTTTTGACAAAAGTATCCCTCATCGGCTTTGTTGGCCGATAAAGTTAGGCATTTATTTGAAACGGTCATAACTACTTCAGATCCTTCTTTGGGACTGATATGGCCATTTTAGGTCTTTATTTAAGAAAATCAGAGCACTTTAGGCCTTTATTTGGAATTTTCCCGATGAACAATAGTATCTTTAGTATATTTGGAGTTGGTCTTCTCAATATGGTAATCCCCAGTGACTTTGAGCGTGCAAATGGTTTAAGCTCAATGTGGAGGCATCGGCCTTGCTATGCCTCCAAAATTCCGCCAAAGAGAGTTGATCTTCATTTTCTTCCATGAAAATTCCTCTACCGCTTCAACACTACCAGCATCCTTCCCTAGACACTTTAAAAGAAATTATCCTGCCATATGGCTGTGTTAGGAAGATAGTTACAGATGAGAAATAGTATCACTAGTACATTTTCAGTCGGTCTTCTCAACACGGTAATCCCTAGTGATTTCGAGCTTACAAATGGGTTAAGCTGAATTTGGAGGCATCAGCCTTGCTACGCCTCTAAAATTCCGCCAAAGAGAGTCGATCTTCATTTTTTTCCTTTAAAATTTCAAAGATTGAAGGACCATTAAGTTTCTGATTGATTTTATCAGTCCCGGAAGGCCTAAATGGTACTAGGCAGGGCAATGAATCCTGTAGAACGTACACTGCTTGCCACCACAGGAATGGTTTTCTTGTTTAGATGAAGAAGCCCGGGACGATTCTATACACAACTGCTCGGACAGATGTCGTTCGTGGCTTTGTAGACGTCGTCAAACTTAGCAGCACAGGTCGGTCATAGACATTTGGAGCCTACTTACAACTGTTTCTTGGGGGAATCAAGAAGAAACCCGCAATCTCTTATCCAAATTTGTATTTTGTCAAATCGAATTTTAATTTGCCAAAGTCCTTGCCATAGATTTGCCCTGAAGAAGCTACCATTCTTCTCTTGATCGTGGCTTCTCTCGCAATGCTTCATTGCGATGATGATCTTCCCTTAAACCAGGACCAGACATTTTTTCTCAATTACGGCAATGAAACGATAGCCTTTCCGCATGGAAATCTGCGAACTGCAACTCTGTCATTTAAAAAAGTTTTGAGACATGATGGGCATATGAGAAAAGCAACTCTCAAGTTTCTTAAGACATAATGGGAAATCTGAGAAAAGCAACTCTCAAGTTTCTTAAAGTTTTAGATGTTAGAGAAAAGCAACTCTCTTTTAGAAAAGTATTTGGCATGAAGTGGCGACCATGAAACATCACATTCTGAGTTACTCACTACAATGACATTACAGAGAATCAATCACCATTACTCTTCTCTGCAGATATGTGGCCTGGTTCATCCAAAGTTTGTGCGAGGATACAATCTATATATAAACAGAAGCTGTTCCTTCATATGTTCAGAGGATTCAGTCACAGGTATGGGCTTTTGCCCCATGTATGTCTTTCTGCATGCATGCGCAAGTATGTTAAAAATTTAGATTGGCCAATTTGAGCGGTGAGAATGTGGAGCATATGGATCTCCTATATCAAAATTGAAGATTTCTTGAAGAATTATGTACCAATAGTAGACTCTTAATAGATAGACACGGTGTCATAGTCCCCGAGGCCTTCACACAATGTTAGACATGATTGGTTGAGATCAATGACCATAACTTTTTATGGTACTTTGCTAAGCAATGAGAGATATATCAACATCATTCCTTTCCTTTTCTTTCGAATATGGACATGTATGAACCACAGGTGTATCCCCCAATTCCCTAAACGCAGCATGTCAACTTCAGAAGCCCCTGTTATTGTCTTATTTGAGCCTGCGCATTGTCTAATTCTTCAGGAGGAGTATTCAACTTTATGAATTGGGTTAGGAAGATGCTTGAAATGAGCTATAGTGTCATAATTCCATTTCGATTAGTCTTCCTACCAAGCTGGTCGCAAATGATTTCGAGCTAGCAAATAATTTAAGCACAATAAGCAAGCAGCAATCTTGCTATACATTTGATTGCCCATTTCTGTTCAAAAACCAATGTGCCTTCACGATTGTCGTGTGCCACGCAAAGATTGATTTTACATTTGAAGGTATGATCAGCAAAAAGATATGGTCATAAATTAAAGAAGGGAAAGCCAATCTTTCTTCCCAGAAAGAAAGAGCAAAAAAACCAAGTCATGCCACGACATAAAGCACGTCACATGGTCGGGTCACTTGCTCCACTGCGTTCGGAAAACATAATAATGAATTCTTGAGAATGTTTTGATTCTTCCTCGCATGACTTGTGTAAAAAATTTGCTGGCACATAATCTGTATATGACATACGTTTTTTCAACAGCGGCAGAGGTGAAACATTAGGAGGATGGAGAGCCGCCGTGCCCATTGCGGCAGTGAGGACTTCTCGTATGTCATTGTGCTCCCTGCAGTGTATTAGCCCTTCAGGTGCCCAGCTGCACTGGCCTCCTCGTGGATGCGTCCAAGCACGGCACGATCGGCTGCCGATCCTTTGGTCACGGAGAAGATGCAGATGAAGGCCCGCACGGCGGAACAAGGCGGATCAATTTCTGCTAGAATATCAGCTAATATAATATCACTGGGGAATCCACGGATGACACTATGAAATGAGAAATTGTTATGTCAGTTGACCACATAACATGTGAAGAAGAATCAATCGTTTATCATAGAGAAAATGACATTAGAAGTGTTGAGTTGGAGAAAAAATGATGTTTGAGTACCTCTAGTGATGAATTCCGATAAAAAATATATCATGATTTTCCTAATAAAATGTTTAATCTGATTTTACATTTTCATATTAAAAACGAGTCCACGTGGAGGACGCGGCAGCTGGGTGATGATTCCAACAGCATATCGCGAGCAGCCGCCAGGCGTTCCTTAAGACGCCGACCGAGACACGGACGAACCAGAGGAACTCAGTGGCTCCCCCTGGGCTTGAGAGAGAGAGAGCGAGATCTCAGTGACAAGCGATGAGCACCGAGCCCAAGCGAGCAAGAGGATGTGAGAGCTAAGGACGTCATTCCTCCTCTCTCAAAAGTGAATTAGGGTTTCGATTTAGATTTGAATTTGGGGGCATCCTCTATCTCTTTCTCTCCTTCAATGGAGCCATCTGGAGGCGGGCGACCCTCTTTTTCCTCCGAACTTCATGACCGTCCACCATCTCCGAGAGCAATGGCTTAGGCGATGGCAGCCATAACAAAGACAAAAGCAGATCAAGACACGGCGACAATTAGGGGTGTACAAAGAAATCATCGGAAATCAGACCGGACTGGCCCAGAATCAGTGATTCTCATAAGAATCGATTTGGTTTCCGATTCTAATTTACTACAACCAAAGAGTACTAGTCCGATTCCCTGTTCTGGGCATGGAATCATGTACTCAAATTGGACCGGACTAGTGCGCGTGTGCATAAGTGTATCCACAATTCAGAATGTTAAGAACTCAAGTGTGTTTCATGTCGTTTACCAAATAGTTAATTACACTCCTTAATAATCTTGTTGCTTGCTCTATTTAATGTGAAAGCGAAGTTGTGATGTTATGTATTTGATTCCTTAAATTCTTCTTGCCAACCCATTAAAAAATCTCTCTTTTGGTTGCGAAGGTTGGAGAACACCATCCAACAGAGGAGACCTCGTTTCATGCTAGCGGTGATGAGAGATAGGTGATGCCGCATCTGGGCATCTCAGCTACTCCATCCTGCTCAAAGCATGTAAGGGATACGGCGGCTTAGTTCTATGGACTCACCAAGGAACCGAATCGGATGCAATTTTCAAATGGATTCATGGAACCAATGAGTAGTTCCCAATTCTAATTTTTCAAAATTGATCATTAGTGGGCTGTTCCCATCGGTCATTAGTGGACGGTTCTTGGATCCAGGATGAGAACTGCCCAACCAGACATGCTCACTCCTAGTGACAATCACACCCAACAAAACCACCACAACTACGGCCATCGCTATTGCTGTTCCTACCGACGAAAACAACCATCCCTCCTCTCTCAAAACCAAATTAGGGTTTCAATTTAGGGTTTCAATTTGGGGCAAATATATAAACGATGTCATTTGAGACTATTAATGTTGATTAGGCACACTAGTGAGCCATATGAGTTGGAAGAATTGATTAAAATTGCTACATCGAATTTTCAATAATTAATATCGACGTTAGCACTTAAGTGTTCTTTTTTTTTAAAGTGACATTTAAGAAAATCAAAATAAAAAAGTGGCATTAAAGTGAACACTTAACGAAAATTTTGGCTCTTTTAGTGTCCTTATACCATTTATTGAAAGTATTGGACACGCAAATATAGGTGTGTTTGTTTGAGTGAAGGAATTCTATCAATTAGTTTTTGACTTTCATGAATTTGGTTTTCTAAAAATAATCAATCAACGAAATGTCATTTATGGTAAAGAAAAATATACATGCTTGAAGTTTGGAAAATGAATTTCCCAACCTAAAAAAGGAAAATGTTTTCTTTGAAAATGATTTATCGGAATGCATTATTATTCATCATGAAGTTTAGTTTAAAATAATTCGCTGATAATCTTCCATGTAAGGGTGTGTTTGTTTAATTAAACATTTCATGACAAAAGAAAATATTTTTAATGGAAATCATTTTCAAGGAAATTTTTTTATTTTTTATTTGTTTTATAGTTTAGGAAAAGTGATTTCCATTTTACTAAAAGAGGCTTGTTTTCAATCCATGAAGAACATTGTTTTTAGAGCGATCAATTTTCCGTCGTCCAAATACCACAAATTCTGAAAACAATTTGTTAGAAACAATTTACCTTTAAATGAACGAATCCTAAATTATTTTCAAGGAAAATTGTTAATTTCATATGTTTGATGGTTTAGGGAAAGAGATTTCCTTCTTATTAGTAGAAGAAATTATTTTCCCCAATCTAAGCCTGTTGTTTACGATATAGAAAAAACATTTTCCGTAAATTAATCAGTTTTTTGTCATCTAAACACTGAAGAGTCGCAAACAATTTTTTGGAAATAGTTTTCTTTCAAACAAATGAACCCTAACATTTTTTAAGATTGACCAAATCTTTTCCGAATCATTTGGAATATAACCCAAGCATTTGCATGTGGCAAACTGTCTTTCCAATGAGTTGCTCCTTCAAGCTACTTACTGGACAAGTGAAAGCACGTTGTACAATTTCTTTAATAAGAACGCTACATTCTAAGTTAACTTCCTACTCCTAGAAGTCAACTGTTTTACAGAGCTAAGTCTGCTAAATAAACAAAAGCATAGCTGTACAGCACCAACACATGGCTTTGAGAGAACATACTAATTCCGCTCATTATATTATCGAAAATGAAAATATCTCTTTTATAGGCATGACCAATAAAAGTGTCTATAGATGCTCGTGCGTACTCAAGCAAAGTTAGGGCTTCCTATTATTAGTTCGAACCAAATCACTGGTCATTATGACCGATCCAACCCACAGTCCACGTCAATTTTTCTACTCTTTACTTTCGCTTTCTTCACGACATATCTCAACAATGGTTAAAGAAAATGCCGCAACCAGCGTGGCATCGACTTGTTATGACGATGCAGAGTTGATTTGTTCATGAAGTTCCCTCCTTCTCTTTACTTCATCAGTTCTCCCCCTCTCCCTTGTGTCAATTACCGGTGCAATGCCACAAGTTTTTGTTCATGGGCATGGATCGCGCGATCTCGAGCGAATTAGTAATTATCGAGATATGAAATAGGCAATAAAGTGAAGAATAGTGATACATGAATTTATGTCGTTGGACGGTGCGAGCGAAGAAAAGGCGATACACAAACTTCACAAATTTGGCAATCGTAGTTCATCATAGAGTGCAAGGATGTCGAAACTCCTGTATATACCTTAGCAACCATAAAGGGAATTGCTCACCAGAAGAAATATGGAATTAAACAGATCGGTTCGAATTTCGCTACCGATTTTTCACCATGATCTCTTATTTCAAGTCTAAATTGCGTTCAGAACCAGTTTCTGGACAACCTAACCGAATCAATTGGTGTCCGACGCTTCGCCCGGCACAGATTCGTCCTTCCCCACCGATTCGGAGTCGAGATAAATCCGGCCTGCATATTGCTGGACCACCAAGACCGAAGCCGAGGTAGAGAACTCCGATGAAGACAGTAAGCTACCGACCGGCCCCAGCTCGGGGGTGTCGCTCTTCGTGTCCATTGCTGCAGCTATCTCGCCCTCCGGCCTCCGACCGACCAAAAACAGATTGCAGCGGCTAAATTCCTTGATCACGTCGATGGCTTCTCCAGGAGTTTTTACTAGTCTCTGTTCATATTTAATAGAATCCGCAACCGGCTTCTTAATTTCAGCGAGGAACATCTCGTCCCCTGCAATTGACTTGGAGTGGGAAGAAGCATCCTCGTTGATGCGGACTCTGACAATTTCCCCGGCAATCTCGGGGCTGACGACGAAATGGACCACCGATAGACTAATGCCGGGATGCTCTGCCATGCGCTTGCCATAAGCCAGAGCTTCACGATCATCTTGGCCCCCAAAGAACAGGACAGTGATGGTCGAGGAAACGTTGCTCGCCGGCACATGGGAGCCTCCTCCGAGGCCACGGTCCACTAAGATCCCGACGGAGCATGGAGCGTGCTCGAGGACCCTCTTGTTGACGAACCGAAAATCGTTCCTTGTCGTCTCCATCGCCCCATCGAGCCTCTGGTGCTTGTGGAATGGCAGAATTATAATGGCTGCCCTTTTCCTCTCGGCACTGGAACAGATATCCTCATGTATGGTGGACATCGCAGAAATCGCAGTCATCGGGCGGATCAACACGTGACTGAGCTGCCGGAAAGCCTCAAAAGCCACGACGATCTGGTTATCAGGGTCTTGCCCCTTGTTCCAGAAGGGAAGCCCGTTCTTCCGCGCCTTGTGAACCATGAGAATCGCGGACGACCTCTCCGAGAGCTCCATTAGGTGCATCGCGTAGACACAGAGCCCTTCCCTCTTCTCTGTGCCACGCGAGGCCTCGATGAGGTTGATGAATGTCGGGATATTCCTGATGCTGTGGAAGCAGGCAAAGATGCGGAGCTGCGTCTCGGGATTTTTCCTCTCGATCTTTCTGTGCTTGTAAGTGCCTTTGCTTCTCAGCTGAGCAGGCTTGTATACTGCCACTACTAGCGGCGTCGTGATGAAGGTCGTGAACACGGCCATCAGGACCATAATGGCGAACGTTTGATCATTCAGTACCTGCCATTATCGATTTTGTCACAGCAGAACAGTCAAGAGAACAGCTTTAGCCCAGTCGAAATTTCAGAATTCAATTGAACCAGACGAAAAAACCGATCTTACCTTCCTGTCTTTTCCAATGTTGAGGACGATGAGCTCCACCAATCCTTTAGTGTTCATCAGGAACCCCAGAGCTAGAGCCTCATTAAAAGGGACTTTGAACGAAAGTGTCGCGACCAATGTGCCCACAATCTTCCCGAAACAGGCCGTGAATATAACCAGAACAAGGAGACCCCAGGACTGAGCACCCCGGATCGTCGCTATGTCCGTTTTCAAACCACTCGATACGAAGTAGAGCGGAAGGAACAGGCCCGAGATGAGATCCTCAACTTTCTCAACGAGTGCTACAGCAAATGGCCCCTCTTTCGGGACGAGAACCCCGATCACGAAAGCGCCGAAGAGGGCGTGAATCCCAATAACATCAGTCACGAAGCCTGCGGCTAAAACGCCAGCCAAGGTAGCACATACGTACATCTCGTCGACTGGCTCTCCCTCAGGGCATCGCTTCGCCATCCACCTGAAAATAGGCGGGACAAAGAATATGCAGCCGGCGACGAATGCGATGCCGCACAAGAATACCCATAGAGAAACAAGAGGAGAACGGCCGGTTCCCGAAAGTGCAATAGCCAGGGCAAGTAGAATCCACGCAGCTACATCGTTGACGGCTGCTGCCGACATGGCCATCCGGCCGAGGTCGGTCGTCAGAAGCTTCAGCTCAGCCAGGATACGCGCCAGGACCGGGAACGCCGTGATGGAAAGCGCGACGCCCATGAACACGAGGAAAGGCGGTCCATCCACCCCTTTGGAAATCGTCCCTCGGAGGATGAAAGACGTGCCGATTCCTATAGCGAACGGGAGGGTAATCCCGGCCGCCGCAATGCTCATGGCTTTCTTGCCCGTCCGGCGGAGGGACTTCGGGTCAAGCTCAAGGCCCACGAGGAAGAGGAAGAAGAGGAGGCCCAGGTTGGCCAGAGTATCCAACACCGGGAGGCTTCTCGACGGGAAGATCCTCTGGAGATAGTGGTGATTCCGACCCAGCGCTGACGGACCGAGCAGTATGCCTCCCTACCATAAGCACGACAAGACAGCGAAAACGACATCGATTACTTCAAACAAATCTCACTGACTTTCATCACACGAAAACACCATAATTTCACTTTCTAAAATCTCTTGGGAATGCACCAAAGCATACTACTCAGCAGTGTTCTAGCGTTTTCCATTTCCAGGATCAAAACAAGCCCCCGTAACACGATCTAACCTGTCCTCTGCATCAGTACCATACAATAGCAGACGCCTTCCAGCATCCTTCCCTTTTTTTCATATCAAATCAACCCAACACCGATGATCTCTCTCCAAAAATGAAAGATTTCTAACCAAAATCCTCACCGGATTAACATAATTCAAAGCCGTCAAGCTGCGACCGCGTTCGTTAAAGCAAGCAGAATCAACTCTCACACTGTAATTCCGAAACAAACCAAGCCAAAGTTTTGATTTTTCCGTCCATAAGTAGAGCGCCGTTCATCAAGAAAATCCGAAAATAACGACGGAAAGAGAGAGAGAGAAAAAAACAGGGTGAGGAACACATACCACAATCTCAGCGATGACGCGAGGTTGCCTGAGCGGCCTAAGGAGCAAAGCCAGCAAGCGAGTGACCAGGACGACGAGGCATATCTGCAGGATCGCGAGCGGGAGCGCGAAGTCCAGCGGGTTGTCGTCTTGGAACACCCCGTTCGAGGTGGCCTTCATCGGCGCTGGACACGAGGTCACGTTCGTCCCGTTCGTCGCCATCCCCTCTCCCCGCCCTTCGCCGCCGCCGCCGCTTCTTCAATGCCTCGCTGCAGAAACCGAAGATCAGCCTGAAGATCTCATGTACTGAGGACGCAAACCCGAAAACTTTTCAGAGGGTTTTACGACGACCGCACAAGCCCATCGCGATCTCGCATGTTTTTAAGTGCCCCTGAGCTCGAAAGTGGGAAAGGCGAGATATTTGAGGTATTACGGCTAATACTACTTAAAAGGGAGAAATGGATTTTTAACCAGATTATGGGAAATTTGAACACAACCCTTGTGGACTGAGGTGATCCAGATCACTAATCACATCCAAACTTGCGAAAAAGGGCCATCTTTTTTTTCCCTAAAATGCAGAAATTTTAAATGAGGATAAGGGAAATAATCTACGTGCGGACGTGGCAAGACTTCTGCATGGCGTGGCCGAACGTGGCATTGAGAGGGAGATGATGGAAAAATACGAAATCCGTTTTACATTAGGAAAGTCAAACGGACAATTTTCAGTACCGAAAGATAAAAAGAGGATAAAAGAAAAATAACCCATCGTAGATAAAGACTCGATGACTTTCCTATTGCATCATCATGGGATAGAGGGATTTGTCGATTTCGTAGACTTTTTCTATGGATCGACGGAGGAGCAGTTCGTGCGCCGCAGTTGGGTCCAATTGCACGCGAGGGGTGGGGTGTGGTTTGACTTTGAGATTAGTGACATTCCTCTTTAATCCCAAGGAAACTCACTCGAAGGTGACCGTACACGTTTCCCACAAACACACGCCGCACGAGCCGAGAGAGAGTCTCTGATGAGATGCATCAAAATAATTTAAAAAAAAAAAAAAAAAAACGAGAAAAAAACATATAGGGGAAAAGTGAAACCCAAAAAAAAAACAAAAAAAAAAACTCATTCGGTGACTCATTGATACGTTTGAATTTGACAGATCTCGTGTGAGAAGAAATTTAAAGTCAGCTACATTAAAAAGATTCGGATGTATTTAGTCATGACCCGTGAGACGGATATGGCGCCGTGCCTTATTTTATTGGGTAATCTTTTTCTGTTTTCGGGTCGATCACGAGAATCCGAAATCAAGTTGCATTAGACAGCTGCTCGAATTGAATGCCATGTTTTTTGCTGGATGGACGCAAAAAAAAAGAAAAAAGAAAAATCTCGAACGATCGGAACCCTCGTCCGCGCTTCGTTCCGAGAAAGGAAAAGTCTCCCTCATCCGTTCCGAAACGTCAAAACGAGCTATAGTTGTCCAGTGCATCCGCCAGCTCGATCCAAAAAGATCGAGACTTTCGTCTGCATCTGTCACTCCCGCAACTTCACTACCATGTCAAGAAGCCACCGCAAGAGATAATCTAAACGAGCAAGGGACGTTTTCTCTCTCTGCTCTTTCTTTCAACTCTCTCTCTCTCTCTCTCTCTCTCTCTCTCTCTCTCTCTCTCTCCTTCTACGTGCGTTTTCCGGGAAAATAACGAGAACAGCAAGAAAACACAGGGAAACAGAAAGAGAGACCTGGGATCAGCCGGACGAAACTTCGCGGTGCCTTTTGCGGGTCGATCGCTGAAGGCTTCTCTCGTTTCAGGGGCTGCCGTGTGTATTAATGGCGGAATCTTGGCGGAGTTATTGCAGTGGGCAGCAGAAAGGGAGTTGCCATGAATGGCGGGGGGGAAGGGGGAAGGGGGATGGAGACGAGGTTGAAGACTTGCCAACCCGAATTGCCCCCTCCCCCGTTTAAATAGGATCTTCCTCGCCACGATCGGAAATACCAATTCTGCCCCCCATCTCCTTTTTTTCTTCTTCTTCTTCTTTTGGGTAATGATCTTCTTCTTTTTTCCTTTTTTGAATTTCATCAGTTTGGATTTCTTTAAGGAGACCGGTGATTCACTCCACTGCCCTGCGTACTTATGCGCAAGCGCAAGCCATGGCAAACGTAGGATTTGGATTTGGATAGACACGTTAGATAGTTTACCTAAGTAAGAAACGAGATATTCTTTTTTATTCAAATCGAAATATGCTTATCATTTATTCAAACAGAATTTATTTAGAAGAATTTAAATATAATTTCGATGGATATATATATATATATATATGTTAATATCTCATGATAAACATTGCTGATATCTCATATAGATAAGAGATAAAGAGAGAAATCGATATTTTGCCATTTATATCATTGATTTGAAATTAGAGGATATTTATAATCCTCCAATCAAGAATAGATGAGGCTATTCGCGGAAAATTTCTTTTCTGTGAGTTGTGTACTTTATTTATTTTTGGTACGTGGGAGCTCTTTGCGCATGACTCACCAATCATAGGCGAGCAGTCGGCTGCTGGCCCGCGAGTAACCGGTCACACTTGCGTGTTCAAGAAAGTCAACTAAATATTTTATGACGTCATGTTTCGGAAAAAAAAAGAAAAAGGACCGACTTGAGACATCTCACCCTCGGCAAAAGGGCAGAAATAAAGGGGTTTCTTTATTCTTTATCTTTTTGTTTCTATGCAGAAGAGTGTCCTCAAAAGAAATTTCTAAATAATATGGAGCTTTAGTGGGTCAAAGGAAGGTCCGTAAAAAATTGTGAAATTATTTGGAAAAAAAAAGTTATGTATCTTCAACGAATTACTCCTCACTCTAATCTTATGTGCTGAGCCATTGACCAATTTCCGGGCAATTAACTGGTCTTAGGATAATTTCTTCGCTTCTTGATGGTTGTGTTTGTAAAAATTGATTTGCTTATAGCAAATTATAAAATCTAGAATCTCAGAAGCTAGCCATTTTGCTCTCTCTTTTTGTAGATATACAGAATTTTCCTCAAGTTCTAAAAATTCCGAGAGAAAACTATATATGAACATATGTGTTGATATTGAGATACTGTGGAAGTTTCGATACGTGTGCCCACCATCATTTGAAAAAGAAAAGAAAAATGGAAGCTCGTAAAATAGCAATCATTCGGTGCAAACTTTTAATTTATGGTGGGTGGACAGTGGCTTTGATGTATAAAATAGCAACTTAACGAGTGCTACTAATGCTTCATGTTCGTCGATTTTGATAGGATCATCTTTACGGGATCAATCGGTTTTTGAACCACTTCAATTCACCAGATGCACATTATTAAGTGATGATATATATAATAGTATTCTTTATTATATATAATAATGGAGATGTCATTCGAAATTTTAGATGTTGATGTATGCACTGGGATAATTAATCATATTTCTTTTATGAAAGTTCTTAGCGGGCTCAAAAGTCTTGGTCCATACCTTATTCTTGATTAAAAGGACCTTTTGTTAATTGGTGTCTTGAGCGCTTAACGTGGACTCCCCATCATAGGTTAGTCCATTATCAAACATTTAAAATGAGTAAACCATCATAAGATTCTTACGCACTGTCAAGAATTAAAAATGTGAAATCTAACTTTTATAATTCTCAAGTATACTAATTACGATAAAAAAATATTCCTATGGTACTTTCTTTATTGTAGAGACAACTTTATATTATAATAGAAATTCATAACCCCATCATGCTGCGCATCCACATTATGCCACCCGTTGATATGGTCTCACCAATTGACAAAGTGTTTCCAGTTTAGAAAATTACAAGTATAATTTGAGGTATTTACTTTAGGTAGGTCTTTACTTAGGAATTACTCAAAGGAAACTAGATTTCAGTTATGTGAAAGTGGGATAGACACTTTATTTGATCACTATGTTTTAGGGTTTCATTTCATTTGAATAATGATAAAAATACAAAAAACTAGTTTATAAATTGGATTACATATTGATACATAGACTCTTATTGAATGCTTACGTATAATGTTTTAATATGAGCCTTTTTCTAAAATATTCATGCATGATTTGCCACATCACTTCGCACATTAAGATCACAAGGGTTTCTAATTGTAGGGCAACATTACTATATTCATTATGATACTAAATTCATGATTTATGTAGTGACAGCCACTGAACTTTTTATATTGTATCACCGTTAGAGCTTATATGATTTGACCAAATCCTAACCACCCTTTTCTCTCTGATGTAATCTCCAATTTGTGCGATTCTTGTTCCGCCGAAATGTTAATGATTTAGGACCTGCATGGTAACACTCATGGGAACAACTGTTTTCATTCTTTTGTTCCCGAGAGCGGATATGGAACAGAAATGCATTTGGTAGATTTTTTGTTCCCTAGAACAGGTTTGGAGTAGAATCCAGAAACAAAAAAAAGTTGTTTCTTGCTCCCGAGAACAATTTTGAGAATCAATTTTTTTCTCTTTTTTCTCTCCTCTTTTTTTTTCCCTTCCCTTTCTTCTTCTTCTTCCTCTTCCTCCTCCCACCCCATCACCACCATCAGTAAGCGGCCGGGCGAGGTCCGGCGAGCTTGCCAGGGCCTCGCAAATTTGGGCGAGGTTGGGCGAGCCAAGCCTCGCCCGGATCGAGGAGGTGAGCCTTGCCCGACCTTACGCTGTTGCTTGGGCAAGGCTTGAGCCTTGTCGGTGGCGGCCGAGCAAGGCTCGGCCTCACGTCGCCTAGGCAAGGCTCACCCAGGCCGGCGAGGGTGAGCCTCCACACGAGCTTGTCGACCTCGCCCTAGCACGGCGAGCTCGCCGGACCTCGCTCGGCTACTCGTCGGCCACCACTAGTGGCGGCAGCCAAGAGGAAAAATGAGAGAAAAACGAAAAAAAAAGAAAAATATAATAAAAAGTACTAAAAAATCAAAAGAATGAAAAAATTAATTTCTTTTACCAAACGTATTTATGTTTCTGGAGTAAAAATTTTGGACAGTTACCAAACGTCTTCAAATGTTCAGAAATTATTCTTGGGAACAGAATAAAAAATAATCATTTTTGAGCAGAAATTATTCCTAGAAACAGAAGTGTTGTCATGCAGGCCCTAAGTGGCTTGGAATCTCTCGAGTTTTACCTAAAGACCTTAAGCAAATAGAAATTGTAGATTGGGAAGGGAGAAGGCTTCCCACAATCACTATTTGCAAAAATAGGAAATTTGGAAATAGACCTAACAAATTTGTGTCATTACACCTGGAGATAATAATATTGGACACGACCTGTTTGCACAATAAAAATGTGTGACAAGGTAAGTATAAATTATAGAGGGAAAACTTAAATATGACACGACACAACATGACACGTCTAATTGAATATCTCGACATAAATTCACATGAATTGATACGTTTTCGATGCATTTCAATTGTCTAGCATATCAAATCAAAATCGATATGTTATTAGTTCCACACGAATTCGAATTATAATCATAATTATGACATGTTACTACGAATTGCGAACCCTTATACCAAGAGTAACTTGCATGTCATCCATGCATCACTCAGTACACAAGAAGAGCTGAACCCAACAACAGCAATGCCAAGGAAAGTAGAGCTGACCGTATGGCGGCCGACAATGGAATGCGTCCCTTATCCGACCTTACCATCCCTTCGATCACTGGATAGCCCATCGCTAGGATGAAGAACGACAGAGCAATCTGCGCAAATAATTTGTCCCAACCTCCCAAAACAAGCACCCTCCCGATCCCTCCAACGAAAGAAGCCATGCTCAACATCACTGCAGCCACCATCGGGGCCAAGAACATGATCGATGTCCGGAAATCGAACACGCCCCTTCTGTACATCTCCGTTTGCTCGTCATCGTCGGCCTTATTAGTAGGCAAGAAGCTCCCTCTCCTCACACCAATTCTTGTCAGGACCGCGTTTATGCTTCCGTACAAGTAAGTGGTTACCGAGTGGATCATCCATATTCGTTGCTCGTTTATGAACGCCCGGACCGAGTGACCGCTCTGGACGACCTCATAGAGATGCTTGGAAAGTGAAGATAGGAAAACGAAGCAATACACGAGGAACAATGAGCTCGAAACCTGACATGCCGAAAGCGATGATGTTCATGACCATGAGTTACTTGCGCTCGACTCCATTAAAGACTTGATTAATTCATTCGATATGAAAGCCGACACATGAGAATAGCTTACCTCTGGGAAAATGGGGACGCCATTGAATAGACATATCTGGGGAACGGTGGCGAAGCAGCAGACAGGCAAGCAATAGATGGGGAAAAATGCAAGCTCAGTATAACACATGCTCTGAAGAATGCTCATCCTCCATGGTGCATATATCGGAGGAGAAAATCTGGAGAGCGCAACCTCAGCCAACCCGGAATTCCATCTCGTGATTTGTACCATTAGGTCATTCAAATTTGTCGTGGAAGCCCCCAAAAATTGCGGCCGCGACGGGTAATAGTATGCCGATTTCCATCCCTTGCAGTGCAAGGCGAAGCTGGTGAAGAAGTCTTCGGCCACCGATCCGTACATGAAACCGACCTGAATAAGAGCGACCACGGGCTAAATAAAAAGGAAATAGAGTCGCTAATCACTGCAAATTACAACGGTTTTGGTTATTATGTTCCTTTTGATTGTACTTGCCTCTTGACCCCATTTTGTTCCATTTTCGTAGCAACAAGAACCTAAAAGTTCCGTTTCTCTGCCGACTGCTCCCGGGTTGCCAAGGATGTTCTTGTTAAGCTTGTCGCTCCGCTGAAGTCGTTTGATAAACTCGTTCGAATGGCCAAAGATTGCTTTTAAATCAATGACATTAGTTGTAGCACCTTTCCAGTCAGAAAGAGAAGCAGTTAATTACACTGCACGGATTTGCTGTCCGAGTTCCTCCTTTAATATATGCCTGTTTTTGACTTACCTTCTTGCATAGGTTTGCTGTACAAGGACTCTCTCTTAGCATAAAAACCAGTGCCAGATAATAAAGGTCCTTGTAACCCGTCCATTCCATACCATAATGTCTGAAAGAAAGCCAAAGTTGTCAGTTTAAAATGGATTCATCAAAAACATATCACACGTCCGATTTGCTGTATAAGGCTGAGGAATTGGTAAACGCATAATCAGAAATTCGATCACTATTGTAGTCTTTTTTGCCCTCACCCCGAATGGTGATCTGATTTTACTATCGTAGATGTCGTTCTTGCTGATATTATGGAACAATTGAGGAAATTGAACGAACGAAAGTGACGGAGACATTTTCGGGTCCAAGTGGAAGCACATTGCCAGCCTCGCCGATGATGGGTCGTTGCAGCGCATGTCGCAGTCCAGCACTAAGATGTACGGCGAGTTGCTCATCACCCCCGACACGCGAAGCTGCAAAGGAGAAGCGATATGGAGAAGCGTGATCGATATTACAAGTAAAATTTACATGCATTGATCCTGTTCTCTCCTAAATGAAAACGGGAAACTTGAGTTAGCATACCAGAACATTGAGAGCTCCGGCTTTGAAGTTATGAGGGTGAGAAGGCCTTTTTTCCCTGGAGACGTACACGAGCAGAGGCATTTGTTGTTGGTCAGCTCGCACAACTTCGTCAGAGGAATTTCCATGGATCACCTGCAGAAGAATTTCGATTTTTCTTTTTAATCTCTTTGATCAAAAGTCTTTGACTAGAGCCTTTTCTTTTGCTCATCAAGTGGAATCGAACGGAAGCAAATAACTAAAATGGGCCAGAACCCCACGTGTCAAAATGGGCTCGAATCTCCCCATTTAAAAGCTAAGTAAAGTGAGTGTCGATGATTAATGATCAAATCTGCATTTATGAAAACATTAATACCACAAAAAATCTCAAATTATATTTGTTATGATATAAACATCCATAACTTTTTAATGTGTCACTAAAAATCCTAAACTTGTTCATTATGACACAAATATTCTAAACTTTCTTTTGTATTATAATAAACCCCAAACTTATACCACTGTGATAAATATACCTTGGATAGAATTGAAATAAAGGATATATATGTCATACATGTTTAAGTTTGTCTTTTTCAATGACACAAAAAAATTGAGGATATTAGTGTCATAGTCAACAAGTTTAGGATTTTTTTATGATACTCAAAAAAATTTGGGGTAGTTATATCACATTAGGTATAGTTTGGAGTTTTTTTATGATATTTTTGCCTTTTATGGAAGGAAAAGGGACAATTACACGACATTCCCTTGCACTTTTGAAGTAATATACGTTAATCTGAAACACTCAATCCTCACATAGTATTCGATAAAATTATATTTTGTTATAGCTATTAACCATACATCATTTTTTTAATTAGCGTGCGTAATACACATGACTTTTGAGGTGTAAAGAATATTTTCATCTCATTATCTAAATTAAATATCTCTCTTACCCTTAATTGCTGTAAAATTGAAAAATATTTAAAAATGGTGAAAATTTAAAAAATAAAGAAAAAAATATTTGTTAAAATTCAATGAACAAAGCAAAATTATTAGAACAGAATGAAGTATTTTAAGAAAAAGAATAAAAATTAAAAAAAAAGGAAAATTATTTCGATAGGAAAAAGGTCAACTGACAAAAATTAGTTAGTTATTATCTATATTTAAGGGTTGAGTTAACGTAAAAAATGATCGGCTAACTAAAAAGCTTAAAAAATTATAAAGAATGATTTCTTGGACTCATGAAAGGAAATGGCTAATCGAAATTTAAGGTGATTTTCTAAAAAAAATTATTGATCGATCATTTTTTACAGTAATTAACCATTTGAAAATACATGAGGAGTATCCAATTTTTTATTCATTTGACTTTTTGTTATAGGCCTTTTGTCCTATATACTTAACTATTTTCTTTTTCATAAAATATCTTATTAGTCTTATAAATATATTTCAACTGCTACCGACTATTACTTCTATACACAAAAATAAAGGATAAAAAAAATTCTATCCAAAAAATTAGATGAAAATACGGATTCACCTCTTGATAGTCATGTACACTACTCATGCTAACGAATAATATGGAAGGTTAGCAATGGGGGTGTCAAAAATTGAATCAAGAAAAACCAAATCGAAAATTCATGCATTTTCCATTTGGCCCAATTTCGATTTGATACTAAATAAAGAAATTTGATTAATTTGATAGTTCGGTTCAATTCGGATCGGATTAGATTAGATTTCGGTTTCCTTTTTTTTTTTTTTTTTCCCTCACTCTCACTCTCTCATATATTTATTAATTTTTTTAAGTCAGTCCTATCTACTCCTATTCGACTTTTACTCTACTCTGCCTGCTTATCCAGTTCAATAATTCACACATGCTTTTCTGATCACTCAGTTTTTCTCTCCTTCCCCTTTCTGCTTTATTCTCTCTCTTCCTCTATCTTCGTACGCTCAATGTCCTGCTTTCCTCTCCCTCACTCTCTCTCTTTCCGTTTTCAGCCTCTTTCCCTTTCTTTCCGTTTGCAGCTTTATTCTCGCTCAGGTTGGAGGCCGCAATGTGCTTGCTTCTGACCCAACATTGTGGGTGCGTTTTGGCCGTGTCTTCGTTTCCGTTGGCCCTTTCTGAAAGCAACCAAGTCCGGTTTAGACGTCAGATCCGAAGAAAACAAAAGGCTCGAACCAAGGAAAAAAGTTCCATGCAAAGTGAAAACTGGTCCCAGAGAAAAACAAGAAACGAAGGGAAGACCTCGAAAGAATGGATCGGCACAAAAAGATGGCAAAAAGAAGAAGTACTCTTTGAGTTTTGACAGACCTCGGCACAGAATCAGCTCAGACTTGTCGCTCTTGAAGCCTGTCTTGGACGCAAGCGAGCCCGCTGTTCATAAGCTCTCGCGGATTTCTATGTAGCGAGCGGTCTGTATTGCCACGAGCACAGCGAGAGAGAAAGAGGAAAGAAAAGACAGGAAAAAAGAGGATTACCGAAAATTGAGCCGATCCGAATCATGTATTCGGTTCAGTTCATGTCCGGTACGGGTCGCATTTCGATTCGGATCAAGTAAACATTAAAAAGGTCTGGTTTGGTTTAGATTTCCCGAACCATTGACACACCCTAGTTAGTAGATAGTAACAAAATGAAAGTTCATGGGGATATCATGTAATGGTTGAAAGTTATGGGCAAACATGTACTCTCTAAGTTTGGCTGAATTTATTGTAATATCTCAAAAAAGAAAAAAAAAATTGTACCTCAATGGTAGATGGATGATCTTGCCTCTGATCCCTTGATTCACTATAGTTCCTATTTCTATATCCATTTATATGCGCCTTGAACAACTCGTATTTCTCCTGCAAAAATGTAAATATTGAAGTGACATCACTTCGATAGACACAAACCCTCTGTCGATTCCATTCAAATTGGAGAGTCGTGATTAGTTGAACTTATTGCGGAAGAGTTTTCCTATCCCGAAATGGTACTTCCATTTTCGGAACCCAAAAGTCCCATTTGAATTTGTCTAAATATAACCAGTTCATGAAGAAAACCTAAAATTATAGGACGTTGCCCTAGTGGCTACCCTTCCTATATAGAAAGGGATATGTCGAGAGTTTGATTCCTACTTTCTCAAAAGGGTGGGGGTGTTTAGTTTTAGAAGTGAATTTTGATCCCCACGCTCTGTCAAAAACAAACTTGAAATTTTCATTTAGGGGACAAGTCCAAGCAAGTACTTTATGGCCTAGTGTCCAACGTGATGCATCCATTAGTTGAATCTACTTTGAACCAAGAAAGACGTGTTGAGGAACAACTTCAGCAAGGGAATTTCTAGGGCTACCAAAATTTTAGTAAAATTCTATATTGAAGTCTTCGAATGGCGGAAGAATTACAGCGCTTTAGTTACTTTTGTTTACACTAACTTTGAGGATATATTTGTTTTACGAAAAATTCAAAATTTAAAAATATTTTCTAAAAAATGATTAGTTGCATCGTTTATAAAAATGAATGAATACAAAAAATTATAGTTTTTGTCGATAATGCAAATATTTTCTTATTGATTAATTTTTTTAAGTAATATAACCGATCATTATTAAAAGAAAGTTTGTCCAAATCTTGAGTTTTCAATCGCATTCTCTCTCTCTATATATATGGTATGATATCGTGCTTTCAGCGGACAGGTCGCTCAAACGTAACAGTCCAATGAACAAATGTACGACGTCGATGCGGCTTCAATGCCTCGATAATGTCGACTATGATGGAGAATTTGCACGAACTGGCAAGAAGGAAAAATGACAAAATAAAGTGTACAACGTCAGCACAAAGTAATATGCGAACAAGACTGACCTTGACCTCCTGCTTCTCGGATTCGTACGCCGCGCTAGTGCTCCCGCCTTCTTCCTCACTGAAATAAGCCTCGGGACACCTCGTCTTTACTCCATGCCTCACGCAAAACGGCAGCCACCGTCTGGCGAAATCGTACGCCTCCCTCATCCCGTACAGCGTGAGCGGCGAGCCGCCGTCGTCCGAGAGGTACACGTGGAGCTTCTCCGGCGGATAGTCGAGCGCCATCGCCGATATCACCGTGTTCATCACCGCCACAGTGGGCTCCTTATCGGGGTCCGCCGTGCACACCAGCACATCTATCGATGGGAGCTCCTCGTCGCCGGGCAACCTCTCGGGAAAGGCAGTCCGCGACACGGGCCGCCATCGGAAGGCCTGGTGGAGCAGCCACGTGATGGACAGCGTCAGCTCGCCCAGGGAAAGAATGAGCCAGGCCAAGGTGGTGGGTCGGTCAGGCGAGCTAGCTTCTCCGGCGAAGAAGAAGGAAGCTCTGTAGTGGACGAGGATAAGCAGAGCTGCCCCGTGGATGAGCATGTGCTCGCGGTTGATGAAGATCGATTTCGGGTCGACATGGCAAAGGTTTAGAGGGGGGCGCGGATGACGCTCCATGGTTCTTTCCTCCTCTGTCCCTGAGGCGACGCCACCGGGCTTTAGGATCGATGCTCGTCGACGGTGGTCGATGAAGGAGGAGGAGTAGGAGGAGGAGAGGAAGAAGAGGCCAGCTTTATGTGGAAAGGAGCAGCAACGTGGGGCACTAGGGATGGCAAATGTTTGTGGCATGGGAACATCAGGATCCCTGTCCATGTCCTCCTCTGGTGTCGAGCCCTAGCTACTCTTCATCGATATGCTAAATACACATCATGTCGTCTTCCGTAATCGGCTGGTTCAGTAGCATTCTCGTTTGACCGGCGGATCGATGGTCCCCCTCGAAGAAAGGCTAGTGCACCATCCCTTTCTTTCTCATTTTCCTTTGCCTTAGCGGTTTGGCGGTATCCAGATCGGTTATCCGCTCATTTCGACATGTCCACATCCTCCTCGACGCTAGACAGGGTAAGGGATGTTAGGTTTTGGAGTGCATCAAAAAATGCCGAAGCTTATGATCTTTGAGAGTGGTGAACTACTAGCCATCTTAGATGACAACAAATTATAGGTGTACACTAAGACAAATTCTAGGTGTAAATTTATATCTCTAAATTAAATATGGTGGTCCCTACCTAATTTCTTTTGCCGCCTGCACGTTGCTATTATCAATTTGGTTTTGAATTCTCTAGAGTTAAAAAGAAGAATTTTACACGATAAAGTTGTCAAGTGGACCAAAATACCCTTGAATTCACATCGAACAAAGCCTAAGCACCATGCCTTAGATAGTGTCCCATCACCGCCGACCTCTTGTCACCAATAATTTGTCGGCGAACGTATCTCATTTTTTAGCTCCTCATAGGCATTACCATTTTGGCTTTAAATTCTCCGGCGTCGGAAAATTTTCACGTGATAAACTTGCTAAGTGGACCAGAAGCTCTAAAAATTCACATCACAAACCCTAAGTACATTCATTCAGCCCATTCCCTCTCTCTAGATCTTGACAAGGATGGTGAAGGGCTAAGTGATTACAACCATTCTCTATATATCGTGAAATAACATGGTAGTTGACGAATCTTGCAATTTAAATTTAATGAGTGGGCTGTTTATCAACCATAATCCTTCATTATTATTATTCTTTTTTTTTGGTAATTTGGTCTTTCCTTTTCCTTTGATTCGTCACTAAAATTGTCTAGCCCATGCCTTTTTCTTTTCTTTTTATTTATTTATAATGTAAGTATCATTTATAAGATGATATACGGGAGCTTAAGGCATTCTCAAATATTATATAGATAGTTAAGAGCATGAGAAAATGTAGTGAGAATGTCCAATTTAGTAGCCAAAAATATATTTATTTGAAAAGGTTTAAAATTTTTACAATATGATGATAGTTGTTGCTACCTTTTTTAGGTCAAAAGTGGTCACCTACTTCAATGGGAATAATTGCATGCTGAGAAAGTGAGCTGGCAAGAGTACGTATCGTCAATTCTTTTGGCAGATGGGGAACATTCATTTAATTTATGAAACGGTATTATAATCGTATGTGTACGTAAAGGAGTATAGTCACCAACCTATCTTCTCAAAGTAATTTCGCAATATACATGCGGAGGGACTGTTATACATCCAGAAAGAGATGTTTACTCTAAACCTAAATAAATCTTTAAACTGATTCGTGTGAACTCTAAGACTTAAAATACGGGGGCATTCTCACATTCTTAGATAAGAAAAATATACAACATAGAACAAGAGGTATGATGCGGGTACTGGTATGTTAAAATAAGAAATGTAGCTAGGTTGGTCGCTCACATTGGAGGGACTACTGTTGGCGGCTCTTGTAGGTCGAAACATCCCCAGAGGAGGATTGACCGATGAAGTCGCCTTCAACTTGATTTTATTGTGAGCTCATGACCCTCCAGTAGGCATTTAATTTCCCTCAGAGATCGAGATATATACTTGACGAAACAGATGTCTGCCTTCGCGTGCTTGTTATACGTGGACGGCGCTAACATGACCGCACCATCACTTGCTATGAGTGAAGGTGTACTTCGGGCCATCCCTTTCGTTTTTGTATAATGGGCCACGAGGACATAAATTTGCTGCAGAAAACTGTATGATTTGCATGCGTGTGGTATTTGAAGAAGCAAATCTTATGATATTGAAAAAAGAGAAACTCACGAAGAATTGACTAACAATTTTAGATTGTAGATATTGATCCAGCATTTAGAAAATGATATCCCGTAGTCACAGAAATTCACGTATTGTGAATGAAAATATTCATAACTTATTAAGTTTGCACTTATAACGTACATCGAAAATTCTCCGTATACTATCATAGCCATAATAGTAAAAAATTCATTGTTGCACTTGGTGACAATAAAACTTTGTCAAATGTGGTCGCAAAATACTTCAAAATTTTGAAAATGTTATAATGTCAGACACTGATGATGGGTACAATCGGTTCGTTTATGAAATCAAGTAGTTGTGGTAGGTAACATGTTTTGTGGTTGATAAGTCCATTACTCATGCAGAAAGTGACGGATCACTCTGTAGGCATTTACTTTTGTATTAGCATTTACTTCTCCCTTGAAAAGCCACTGAAGTTGAATTGCTAAAGCAAAGAGTTGGGTTGATTTATTCTGTAGTAACGGAAAGATTGTCTAATCAATCTTAAATTTATTGTACAAATATCGATTCAATTCTAAACTTTTTAATCATATTAATTTTAGCCCTAAACATTTGTACTGAATTTCAATATAATCATTTCAGTTAATTTTCATTGGAAATCGATATTTGGAGCTCTGGTGAAATTCACAAGTGCATCAAACACTCAGCTGGAGTTGTTGCAGCTTCTTAAAAGCCGAAGTAGCTATGCAATGTGATAAGTACAAACTCAGCAATCGGTTTTCAAAAACCACGCGAAGAATATACACGTCTCCAGTGGAGACTCTCCACTAAAGAAGGCATCAAAGATTTCACTTGTAATTCTTTTCCAACTCCGCATTCTTTAGTTCATCGCTTTAGAGTTTTAAGCCATTTAATCTAAAGTCCATGAAGCTTCAAACCCGTCAAGATTCTTCGAATAAGAACCTTTGAACACTAGTAATTTCATTAACTTATTGTCCTAATATGGGAACAAGAGCAAGTTTCCCATGTTTACTCCTCCCCTCTTCCCCAAGTATGTAACCTCTAATTAGGTGAGCGGTCCTAAAGAATCATGAAAGTAGGTAAATCATTTTTGATCGAATCCACTCCTATTCATTAAGGAATTTCTGTCATTTTCTTTGATTGGTTCTTCTCATCAAGGATCTTAATATGGGAATTAAAGTCTTTCTAAGATTTTGATCATCGAGTGTAGCCAGTGCCCAAGTGTGATGGGGTCAGGCGATGTGTACGAGGCTCAACAATGAACTCACTGCTATATAATCGATGGACAATTTTAGTGATTCGCATTTTATGCAAGTGAGATGTAGTGTGCAGTCTGAATTGTGAATGAGTTTATTGGCGTTAGCTCTCCCTCGTGTGATCATGACCCTTTGTCTCAGCCTTTGTAGTACATGTGCTGCCTAGGATATAAGGGGCATGAAGCCATGACATCGTCCTCATCTTTCTCTGGCATGTCACCAGAAGTCTATTTGGAATTCCAAACTTAAACGGTGACATGAGAGTTGCGTCGTGGGACTTAAAGCAACGTCTTATGGCACGAGCTGACGGCGGCCATATGCACCACTTGTGTTGTCCGCATTCCGGAAGGCACACACCTCTGGCATTGCAGATAACTTCTGTAATTTTTGGAGGCAAAATACGAGAAACAAATTTTTAGCATTTCTTCAGGATCAAGCACGATCGAGAAGCCGCTTCTCATGTGCGTGTCCTCATACAAAGGATGAAAGCAGTCACTTGCTATTAGAAAAAGAGATATCTCAAAGTGGTATAAACGCAAGTGAAAGACCATGAAGCAATCTCCACTAAGTTGACCTATCTTGTTGCTTCAATTCGGTTTATTAATGATTGGTTGGAGATGAACTTAGAAAACATAAATACGTCAAGAGTAATGCTTAAATCGGGCAGGTCCTCGATTGGCTAAGGGAGGGAATAGAGATAGAGGCCAGGCGCCAAGATTTTATGATTGAGGGGTAATTGTTTCATTGAAAATTTCATGATAAGAAAAAATATTTTTCATGAAAATCATTTTAAAGGAAAATATTTGACTTTTATTTATTTAGTGGTTTAAGGAAAGTGATTTCCTTCTTGCTAGAAGAAGTTGTTTTCCCCCAATGTAAACTTATTGTTTTCAGTTCATGATAAACGTTTCCCATAAATAAATTAGTTTTTTGTCATCCAAATACCGGCGGAAAATAGTTTTCTGGAAATAGTTTTCTTTCAAATAAACGAGCCCTACATCTTAGTATTTACAGAGGTAGACTAGGAGCTTTACCTAGTGGACCATAAGATTTAAGTCTTAGCATCCTGATTCAGTTTAGTGGGCCAATTGAAGGAGGCCCATTTATGTCTAACTGATTGGATCATGTAATGAACATGGCAATTGGGCCATGCTATTGCACCTTCGGCAGGGTCCAATGGTTTCATTTGCAATTGCACGGGCTTTTGCTTATTTAATATTCTGGTTTGCACTTTTGACCACTCCCAGCCTGCAATACTTAAATACTTGGGCATCCTCATCCGGTGGTCGCTCGATGATTCAAGCTTATTGTCTTCAGTTCATGGTGAATACTTTCCATCAATCGAGTAGTTTTTTCCATCATCAAAACACCAAAATGTCCGAAAATGATTTTTCAAAAATGGTTTTACCTCAAACAAGCAGACCTTGAGGTACTTACATATAACTTTAGTGGGAATACAATTCACCTTCATCATTGAGATACGGATTCTGAATTAACAACTGGAAGGTAAAGAAAAGACAAAAAGAAAAGAAAAGAGAGTATAAACTCTTAACTATAAAAAGAAGAAATAAAAGGGAGATGCTTAAATTGCTTCTGTCCTTTTCCATCATCAAAGTACAAGCTTGTAGCTCATTACATCCTTTAATATTGCTAAAAAGAGCTAACTTAATTAATTTATGTCACTTCAGTGAATCTTGCCATTATTAAATTCAGATGGTTCTTGACTTAGAATGCACATCAAGATTCGTGGTTTCAACAGTGTAAAGTTGAATTCCGTCGGTTTCTAATAAAAAACAATGATAAAGTACCAAGTGTGTTGGATTGCGACTTAATTGTATATTTGGAAGTGTCTCATATTGCCGAATACAGCATTAGGAATCACTATGACAAAAGAGAATAGAATTGAAATCAATCATGATAAAGATTGAAAGTGTACGCGCTTGTAACACTAGGAGCATCTGCGGATCTAAGGACTCATCGCTTTTAGATGAAGAATCGATGAATAAAGTATTTTGAATAAGAGTTAGTACTTCTTATTTTTTACTATCCTAACTTGTAAATTTGCACACGTGCTGCATGTGCGCAAAAACAGATGTGTGAATGATTGAGCAAATTCACTTATTATGAGATGTTTAGATTGCTAAATAACAAGAAACGGATTATTAGTAATGATACACGATTCGATTGTACATATATGTGGAAGAAAATATTTCAACATTTGAGATCTTTTTAAGAAATTTTTTTAGGATTGAAAATATCTGAATTTTAATGTTAATGCATGTAATAGATAATATATAATCATAAGTTTATGCATTCCTGCATAGACACAATAGTTTTAAGATAAGTAAATGAATATTTATGGGAAAAGGAATAAAACCAATTGAGATCAATACTTACAGCTCGTAAGCTTTAGAACTTAGATGATGAAAATTATCTCTTTATTTTTGTGTTTAGCTTCTCAAGAACACATCGTGAATATTGATAATTGCTGAAGAATATGTTCCATGGAATTTCCAATTTTAGAATACCAAAAGAGAAATTGGCTTTTAAAAGCACTTCCATAGATGTGCCCATTGAATAATATTTTAATATGCTTATGGGGTTCCAATGCTTCCCACCACGGACCGCTTTCATACCCGGTAGCGATAATCTAATTTGAGTAAGGTTGTATTGATTATTTTCATCTAAAAAGATATAATATAACACTTATTACATTCATCACATAATGGAAGCATGGAAAATAAAATATTTAAAGAAAACTTAACACTTTTATCATCCTATTCTCTACATAACAAACACAATCATCATGAACAATTTAAAAAATTAAGATAAAATCTGTATATTATTCACCAAACACCCATTTCTATTTATCTTTTTTTTTAATCTTTTTATGTAACGGTGGCATATTTACTTTGTTATAAAATGATTACTTCGTCATTAAATGGTTAAAATTATTGTTAGTTTGATGTCAAATGTTAATTTAATACATTATAGATAAAGGATAACTTTCAATTTTAAAGCACACTTCGTTTATGATGTTAAGGCAAATCTTGACTTTAATTTTGAAAATGATCGGTCTAGGATATGCTAACATGTCCAAATAATACATTGCTTGTTGAAATATCTAGAAGTTCTAGATTAATTCGATTGTATTTGAAGCTTTGCCCGATGGAAAATTACAAGGTGGCGCTAATTCCACACCTTAAATGATTTGATTTACACCTTTTGAGATTAATTAACTATAATTCCCATTAAAGAAAAATATCTATCTGAAACCCCTCTTCCATTTCCTCTTCTTTCTAATCCATCAATCTTGAGCCTCCTCTCCTCCATCTTTCTACACCAGATAGTTTTCAAACCAGTTGTTGTCCTTCTTGTATTTGCTTGTTGCTTTGTCCTCATCCATTTAAAAGCGAAACTTGAAAATGGCTCAGGAAAAGCAGATTTCATTTGCTTCAAATAATAATTGAATTCTGCTATTCTAATAAAAGTACATATAATTGAGATATGTCCCATCACGGCTTTCGCTTAAGGTGAGGTAAGGATCTTCAAATATGATACACCATCAATCTTCAAATATGATATACTATCAGTCAAGTCTGGGCAACGTAATTATACGAAGTTAAACATTTGCCCACCATGTTTTCAAACAATTTAATTCATTTGTATGTCATGTTCTCCTTTCATTTAAAGTTTGTTCCCCCTCAATACAATCTTGCATAGATGTAGCTTGACAACTTCTTTATTTCTTTCATATCTAATAAACCCCACTGAGAAAGAATTGATCGATGAGTTTCATGACAACTTAGAACTCTACAAATAAATTGCGATGACGTGACCGTTTGATTTATTTGTATTTTCCCTCAGTAGAGAAATGGCAATGATAGAGACTGGTTTTTATGTGGGCTGATTTGTATAAAGCTATTTCAGGTGTGGAATTAGCACCGCCGATACCATATTAGCATCTAGAACATGAAATTAAAGAAAGTTTTCCTCATTAAACCCACATTAAGGTATATCGACATAGATTTAGTATTACTTAAAAATAAAGATTTCTTAGAACAATAGGGTATGAATGTGTGAGTCAGCTTTAAAAATGTTTATAAAGAAAAGAAACGGAAAGAGAAGATAAGAAAAGAAAAGAACTAACCGCTCTGAGTTTGGGCTAGAATTGTGCCTTCTCCCGCAAGAGTACTCTCTTTATTTTTAAGGTCAGGACTTCAACCAAGTTTTAGGTAAAGATATGAGGGGTGCTTGTTTCTACTTCTTTAAAAATAATAAAGCTATTTCTCGTTTTCCCATCAAATTTAATATTGTGAAAACCACATTCGAATCTACATATTAGCATTTGATAGTGTTGTTAAAATTTCAAGCACCTTGGTCTAAAAGTATGTCAAAGTTCATAGGGAAAATTCCAAAAAATGGTCCTAAGTCTTTTCATTTTCTCAAATAAGGGCCTGAAGTGGATATTATTTCAAATAAGGATCTAAAATAACCTTGGTTGTTTCAAATGAGGGCCTAAAGTGATTATGATTGTTTCAAATAAGGGTCTTGCTGGTTGCCGGTTGCCTAAATTTTCCGATCGGTTAAGGATATTTTCGTCAAAATCTTTTTCTTTTTTCTTTCCTTTTTCTTATATTTTTTCTAGTTCTTATTCTTCCTTGTTGCCATTGGTCGACCGGCCATCAGCAATGCCCCACGTACAATTGGGCAAGGGTCGTCCTCGCCGACCATAGGTGAGGGGCAGCTTCGCCTAGGGAGGTCGGCCCTCACGATCAACCGCGAGGCCGACAAGGGCCCAACAACCCTTGCCAGCCACTGGTGAGGGTCGGCCTCACCTGCGCCTGGGCAGGCAAGGCAAGGAGGCGCAAGTGAGGCCAACCCTCATTGGCCTCGTGGTTGGTCGCGAGGGGCAACCTCCCCAGGTGAAGCCACCCCTTGCCTAGCTGTCTATGGGTGTTGCCAGTTGCTAGCCGGCCAACCACCAGCAAAGAGGAAGAAGAACCATAAAAAAGGGGAAAAAAAAAGAAAAAAAGGAAAATGATAAGTGACGAAAATACTTTTGATTGCCTGAAAGTCATGCCCCTTATTTGAAACATAGTCACTTCAAACATTTATTTGATACAAGATCCACTTCAGGCTATTATTTGAAAAAGTGATAGTACTTCAGGCTTTTATTTAAAACAATGTCCACTCCGAACCCTTATTTGAGAAAATGTGAGCACTTCGGGTTCTTTTTTGGAATTTTCCCAAGTTCATACGTTACAAGATTTGGTTAAGAAAAAAGTAAAAAGTGAAAAAAAGGAAAATATATAATTTTACTGTCTAATATTTCGAAATATCCATCCTTGTTGAAAATAACTTGAATTATCCCAACTTTCATCTACTTCTAAAGTTATACTTAGACTATGTACATTAAATTTCAAAACGCCTTGTATTTGTATATATTGAAGTCTGAGAAATAATATAAACTACAGGAGATAAAGTTGTTCTGTTGAACCTTAGAATGCAAAATGTAACATGGCTCAAAGCATAGTTTTGGAACTGCAGTGAAGAATATATTTTTTTATGGCGTCTCTTATGATTTTCTTTAGCATTATAAATCAGAAAAATATATGTACACGACTTTCCTTTAATGCAGTGAATGATTCTACCAAAGGATGGTGACAAAAGAGATGGTTCTAAAATGAAAAATAATAACAGCAAAGAAGAAAACAAAGAGTAGACATTTCAATCACCCGAACATCATTTCATGGGGACAACTCCTTTGTCGCACACCACAGCTCACTGATACTGCATCGGTACTTGTCTTCCTCCCTGCAATTTGCTGATGATGTCTGCTCTCTCTCTCTCCCTCTCTGATTCGTGCATCTTTTCGCCGGGGCGGGGAATATTTTCGGGGTGCTCAAAGCTGATCTCTTCGGCCAGGCTGGTTCTGATGAGTGCTCTGGGGAGAGAAAGATGAAGATCATGAGCGCACGCCGCGCTGGACGACACTGGGAGAAGATTAACCCGCGATCTTTCTTTGAGTTTTATAATTACCCAAATTGAAAAGGAAAAAGGAAATGAAATGTGAAAAATGGAAACGCCAAATAATCATTCGCAGTAAGACTGCAGCGCGAAAGATTACGAAGGTGCAGCAACCTAGCGATGTAGCCACGACCGGACACAAAAACGAGACATGAGAAATGGAAAGCCGGGCAAGACGGAACATGTTCTTTTTCTTCGGTCGTAAGAGACCTTCAGAATCTGCCCGATCTGCCCTAATTATTTCTTCACAGTCATCATCGTACATTGGGCTCTTTCATGGCACCACTCTCGCCACTGCTCACGGTCACAGTCTGTTTCCTTAATAATTGCACCCTTTTTTTCTTCGAAGAGAATGATGATAGAGAATATCATCAGAGCTGAAAAGAAGTTTAGGAGAAGACGTGAAATAATAGTAGGGTGTCGTTTTTTATTACCTCATAGGTACCAAAATAGAGAGATTCACGCTAAATTAATACGAATTGCGACGTATTTCTTTTTGCATTTTGTTTTGGCTTTTTTTTTCCTGTTTTTATCAATCAAATAACTCACATCTTTTTCATCATTTTTTCTTTGTTACGCCTTGAAAAGTTTCCTTTGATGCTCAAATTAAGATGTACATAATATTCAAATAATTCATATTATCTCTACTATGCTACATTATATGATTTAGAGTTGTGCGACCATCTACTCCAAAATTTTAAGCTATTACAACACTGCGCATTATACATTGCATATCACAAGATATGCGTTAATGAACTATACTACTTGATCAATATCTTGGGAGGATAAGCATTATTTATACTTGCGAGAATTGAATAGAAAACAAAAGGTACTTAATGCGAGGACCATGATGCACATTAAAGACATAGGCAGATTATCTTGTGGATAGACCCATTTTAAGGTATATTCACAAAGCTCAAAGTTTGGAATTCGGCTGGTGTCTCTATGCCAACATAGAAAATTTTAGATTGTCATGTGGTCACTCTCGATTATAACATGAATATTTAGCATAAAGCGAAGTCTTTAAATTAAGGGTGCCATCTACCTCGTTGCTAGGTCGAAAACCCTTTCGCGTCAATGGGAAATGCATATGAAATACATCGCGGAAAGGCTAGGCTAGCTAGTGATGGCAGCACGGGTTCTGTCGAGATGGGTTTTGTCAGCTGTGCCCTGGTTGTTTCCACATAAATGGAAACCCTAAGATGATGACACTTCTTTTTTCTTTCCTTGAATCCTTAGGGTTTCCTGAGGATTTCCCGAATTTTCTCTCGGACAATCGCTTTCCACGTAGCAATGTATTTCCCTGGTGTAGCAGCAGTAGTGTTTTTTGGACTATACGCTGTGTTCCTTTTCTCTTCTTCTTTTTTTATTTGTGAACTTCGTGGTGTTGTGGCCCTTTGTCGATTACATCAACTTTTTGAAACTTCGGCTGGAAATTGGAGAAGTCCTTCCTTTCCATCTTTTCATACCATCGAATTTGCAAACTAAGATTCACATGTCTCCGCCTCGCCCCACCCTCGTCACCTCACGTCCCGTCCCCGTCCCAACGTTGCCATTAGATTGATTGCTCGAAACAAACTGAAGAACTATTACATGCGCGCAATCACATTAATCATGGAACTTACCGTCTTTAATATATGTATTTCGAGACGCATTAATCTGATGTATACGGTATACGTTTGCTGTAAGGATGGGCATATAACTAGGATCTCTATCCAACATATATAATAGAGAATTTAAAAGAAATACCCTTAGAAACTGTCTTGATGTTAAATGGAATGAATTTATTATGAAATGATAACCTTGGATTATGTGCGTGTTAAATAGAGTGTACGTGATTTTGTAACGAGTGACTTGAATGAAGTGACTTGAATAATAAGGTTTACTTAATTTATCATTCATAAAATCACGTGCATGAAATAAGACGGCGTGAGTGAAAAGTATGAATAAATATACAGTTTGGCTTTAGTGGCACAATTTAGTTACGAAGAGCGAAGATCCAATTGGAGCAATATTGTCTTGATTTCAAAAGCTAGCTTATTAAAATTTCACAACTAAATGAAGCTATATATGTTTTGATTTGTCTAACAAAGAAAGATAAAGACGCGAGCCTTGATCAACTAGAAAATATAGCTGAATTGGACCCCAAAATAAAAAGTATCAGAGAATTTGCAACTTGAAAAACTCGGAAGTCTCGTTCATCTCACATTGCTTAGATTATGGGGCATCTTTAATCGAAGAACGAAACTTCGCAAACTTTAATTCACGGCAATCTTTGAATCCCGTAGGAAATGGGTTGTTGCAAGACCTTAGCATTAAATGCACCCTCGACCACACATTCCTGTTGAAACCAGAACCCGACAGCACAATTCATGAACATTTAGTTAAGCTGAAGTGCTAGATTTAACAATTAATTATTGCAGAATTCATCTTTATTCATCATATACTAGAAAGAGCATATGCAAAGGAAGATAGGATTTTTCATAATATAATGTAAGGGATAGAGGCATATATACATGGCAACAATAATGAAAGAATATGAATAACTCTGGAATTGTTTATATTATTACAAACCTCTTTGAGATTGGTATGACTGTCTTTTCTATAACCCTGCCTTCTACCTATATAAGAAGACCATTTCTCTCCATTCTCAGATCCATCAGCAACCCAGAAATTTCTTTCTCCAAGATAAATCTCCTTGCTTTGGTCTCACTTCGTCTCTCTCAACCACCTTGTCTCATCAAAGAAGGGGCTAGCTGATTGAGCCAAAGTTTCAACTTTCACCACAACCTCATATTTTGAAGTTCTTTTCCTTCAATTCTTCCTCGCCTGCTCATGTTTGCAAATTGGGTGAGATCTTCGGCAGATAAGCGATTCGTCCCGTCCTACTAAGTGATATTGGAGAGGGCGAAAGCTGGAGGGGTTAAATTTTCGCTTAATCTTACTCTTATTGTTCTTTTTAGGGTTTTGCTGAAGAGGTTGGTTGTTGAGATCGAAGAGAGCTTTCTTCAGTCCAAACACGGGAGGATTTAAGATTTAATTGGCTGCCGACTCATTCATCCAAATACTGAGTTTTATTTGTGGCAAAGATCAAAGTGCAATGGGGCAAATTATTGTTGATTACTCAGTAAATGAGTGATTGATGCGGGAGACTTGTTGGATCTTAATCTTCCTGTACTTGGACTGAAGGGAGCTCCCTTTTACTTCACGAGCCTATTTTTCCAACAAATATTGCTTGTTTAGTTCAATTCTTGCTTTGGGTTTCTTGAAATTTTCTTCAATTTCAAAATCCAGGGGTTTCTTCCTTTTCTGAGAATTTAGTCATGGGTCGAACTTATTCTGTTGCTGCTTTTGTTGAACCGAGGATTGTCGTCATTTTCTTCTATTAGGCAAGTTGATGCCAAAATCATCTTTAGAGTTCCTGCATCATTGATCTTTGCCGATCTTCCTTCCTTTGGAGCAATATGCCTTTTATAACCTTGAACTTGTCTTTTTAAATTTGTCAGTCACCGTCGATAGCTAAGTTTTGGAATCATTAATTTACCTTATTTAGTGCTCTTATTAAGTGCTATAAAAAAGTCTATGTGGCATCATTCTGCTAATTGTAGCAATGAACTTTATTTCCTTTTCAAACCATGTCATAGCCATGGCTTATTGAGGGATCAGGCTAGGGTTTAGCGAGTTATATCCGTGGGAAATCAAAAATTATTTATATCAATAGATGTTTATCACTGAGCTCGATAAAATCTAACCGTGCGATCTTTTTTTTCTAGCTAATGTTTCATATGAACAGTGTCATTTCATGCACTTTTGGGAGCAAGCAATGTCGGAGTCTCTTCACAGCAGCAGAGATGCTTAATTATTCTACGAACTCAACTCAAACCCTAGTTGATCCAGCTGAAGCAAAAAAGGGTTGAAGGTCATCTCTCATGAGCCCTTGCGCTTTACGACAACATAAGACTTCTTGGGCGTTGCTATTCTCTGCCGCAACAATTTCCCAGACATGTACTTAAAAAAAAAATAGAAATTAGAAATACATATATACTCACTGTTCTGGGGCGGTGGAAACAATTCGATCGAGTTTTCTTTTTTCTTTTTCTTAATATTGATATAAGCCATGTTGCTGACATGGCGTGGGAACAACAATTTCAAATATTAATATTTTGTTCTGTGGATACATACCACTCTTACATCTATGTTCATATGTTCTGGTTTTTCGACTATAATTTGTTTGATATGGTGATTTCACACAGATGTCCATGGTGTAAGTCTGGGCTACCCAAGAGAGGAGGAGAGCGTACATTCTTGATATTACATTGTATACAATTGCAATCTCACTTTAGGATATTTAAGTTTTAAAGAAAACCATCTGTAACAATCGTTGCCAAAGGTTAGAAAGATGTTAATGGATGCTGAGTTTATGGTGATCCATTAACACTAATCTCTAGCTGCGATGGAAATCAAAGGATTGTTACCACTTGATGTCAAAGCACTGTTGTGACTCGATGGGATTTCTCAACTGCACTACAAGGCTCAGACGCGAACGGTATAAAAGAGTCCATTTTGTTGATAAAACTAATAAGAGATCCTGATCCTAGATATATATTCAGCAGAAATGACTTAATGACAAATGTTTTCTTTTTTTGGGCGTGATATGATGATGAAGATTGTCCTGTATTATACTTCGCAATCCCTTGCACTCCCTATCACATATTGTATGCCACGATATTTACAACGTGGAGAACTTGCTGGCCTCAAGTGTCAATGCTCGAGTAGGCGTTTCGGACATTGAACCGTACAGAATAGAATCTGAGCTTCCTGTACTTGAACTCCAGATGAGCAATCTGCTAAACTTCCCAACTTCACTGCCTGACCAAGGTTAAACTCATGTAAAAAATTTTAGCCCCGTTGTCATTAGCATGGCAAACAAAAGGTGCCATGATTCATCATTTTCGTAGGATTCAATTGTCTACATCTTCATGAAGTCGTTCTGTCTCTTCATTCTCCCACATGAAGAAAAATGACGATGGGAGAGGTGAAGTTCTGCTCTGTGGGGGTGGTGCTCAGGAAAAGGACGACCCAGACAACAACTCCCCTCGTGTTTTTCGGGTTGAAAAGAGGCGGATCACGTTGTCATGTTTGATGACTCCAAAATTGGAATTACAGAAAAATAACAGGAAATAAGTCCAGGGATTTTTTTCTAATATTTACTTGAATTTAATTAATTAGCTAGATCATCTCATGTTAAATACAATGAATCCTCATGACACTTATTTAATTCGATGATTTCCATTGATAATATATCTTCATCTAAAAGCTGCAATTTTTTAAGTTATCGCTTTATTTCTTCCATTTGAAATGTGTAAATATACATATGGTAAGATATCTCTGTTTCTCGATAAATAAAGACACATCCCTACTTAGCTTAGTATGCATGCTAATGATAAATGCAACGGGAACACAAGGCCATCAAATGTCCCCAGCAACAAAAGTTGATCTAATTAAGCTACTCAAGTTGCAAGAGCCCTCCATAATATTAGGAGGAAAAGAAATAAGATAGTCTCGAATCCTTTGACCATATCTACAAGTTAGTTTACATCCTATGTTAATGAGAGGCAGAGAGGGAACATGGTTTCCCCTCGGGAGCGTGAAAATATCCCATCGGCAAGCGGACTCCTGTGAGGGTGTGAATGTACATATCTCGGGCTGATGATGTATCAGCCAGAAAGTGGAAAGCAGATTTTCCCTAGGGTTCTCTTTCTTGAATTTTTTTTCTTTGTCTTTTTTAATAATCAGCAGATGCAAGAAAAGTTTATTGAATCTTGTAGTGCTTGCCAATTGCAATCCATCAATCACCAGTGACAATTGATTGACGGGTGCATATGCCCCTCTCCACATGACTGCTCTCTCTCTCTCTCTCTTTTCTCTGAAATCGAATCTCGTCTGAAGCAAACAGTCCCGCTGCCCACCCCAAAACACACGCATAAATATAATAATTTATGGGATCAATTTCAAAAAAAACCCCAAACTTTAGGTCCAGTCCTAAATATACTATAGACTTTTTTTTGTCTCAAGAAAAACCTCAAACTTTAGGTTTAGTCCCAAATCTATCCCGAACTTTTCTTTTGTCTAAAAAAAAATCCTAAACTTTAATTTTAGTCCCAAATCTACCCCGAATTTTGTTTTGTCTAAAAAAATCTCAAATTTGTACACATATGACAAATTTACCCAAAATTATTTTTTTGACCACCAAAAAAAATTACCATATATTATTTTCCGTTAAATTTTACTGTGAAATTTCTAAATTAAATAACATGTCGTAATTAATAGGTATACTAATTTGGGGTTTTACCCTTCGTTTGTACTAAAAAAATCACCAATTTTTTATCTGTTTTCAGATATACCCTATGATTTAGTCTCTACTTAACATGGTACTTCTACATAGATAATAAATACACATAAACAAGATGTCGTAGAAAATTATTTTCAAAATAAAACCATTTTAGGACATAAAAAATTAAGGATTACTAATACGGCTTTTGGAATGAGAGGCTAACGAGGGCATTTTAGAATTAGAGTAAAATTTGCTGATTTTTTTTGGGAATAGACTAAGAGTTTGGGGTTTTTTCTAAGACAAAAGAAAAATTTTGGGTAGATTTGGGACTAAATCTAAAGTTTGGGGTTTTTTCTGAGACAAAAGAAAAGTTTGGGGCAGATTTGGGACTAAATCTAAAGTTTGGGGTTTTTTTCGAGACAAAAAAAAGTTCGGGGCAGATTTAGGACTAAACTTAAAGTTTGAGGTTTTTCTTGAGACAAAAAAAAGTTTGGGGTATATTTGAGACTGAACCTAAAGTTTGGGGTTTTTTTTGAAATTGACCCATAATTTGTGCCGTGTTTTCTCTGTTTTCTGGCGTTGCCTTACTCGTGGCAAGTGAATTAGGGTTTAACGATGCATATCTCTTTACGAGAATCACTCTCTCTCTCTCTCTCTCTCTCTCTCTCTCTCTCTCTCGTTGATTCCGGGATCCAACAGTTTCTTGCTGTTCAATCAAGAAACCCTACTTAGCCCTTTTATCTTTTCATGGAGAAGTTGAAGCCTCTTAGTTTTTGACTTTAGATTGCACCACTCTTCAATATAATTAAGCTAGCTGAAACCTTGCAGCAGAGTTGACTCTTTTTATCTGTAGAATGCTCGCTTGAATTTTTCTTCAATACCAAGCAAACCCTTGAGAATATGCTGTGCTACATCCGCAAATGGGTGCAAAGATCCAATCCAAGATGTTTTAGATGTTATGAAGTGGTCTCCCGGCCGTTTATTCGATATTAGTAATTAAAGTTGAGATTTGACTAGCGATTAACAAGCTATAAATAGGAATTGTTAGTGCCATAAAACATAGATTAGTTTTGCATTTATTCCCTGGGCCCAAATGTTTCCAAACCACTTAGGGAAATCAATGAAACATCCCGAGTGAGCAAGTAGGAGTGGGCTATTTTAGATTATTTACATGTTTCACTTAGAACCTAAAACCTACTCTCGACAACTTATTTTTTAAAAACTGAAACCTACCGGTTGAAACTTATTATTATAGGTTTCAAAGTCGATTCCAATCTACCCATCAAAATTAGGATAACGTAAAGAAAAACACAAAAAATTATTCTAAATTCTAGATTTTAGGTTTCAGATTTTACCAACCTAAAACCTAGAACCTACCTGTTGAAACAGATTCTTCGAATTTTGAAATTTAAAAACTACCATGCATACCTTGGAACTTGGAACCACAAACGTCGCATATTTGGAGAATCTATCTACCACAACCATGAGAGTCTGACACCCTTTAGACTTGGGCAAATTCATAATGAAGTCCATGGAAACACTCTCCCATTGATGCGTTGGAATGGGAAGCCCTATGTTTAGAATTCTTATTGTTTTATTTGAAGCCCTAATTTCCTATTCGCCGAATAGCTCTTGCAATTATTATTGTTGAAATCTTGAAGAGCACAACAAAGGTCAAGAAACAAGCGGCTTGCACAACGTCTCTTAGTTTCATCTTCTTCGTCCAACTCTTCGAGATTTCGACAAATTCGTGCGTAGCTGATTGGTTGGTCTAAAAGAATCAGAAGTGAAGTTATAACACTTTGTTGCTTAGCCCAACACGAATGCCACATCAATTTGTTCTTTTGTTGCAAGTTGCTTCAACATTAAAATCAATTTGGTAATGTGAAAGATTTCATCATTTTAGTTCTAATCTCATATCATTTTTTTACCACCTCATGGTCAAAAATTCAATAAGAGGTGACTATAAAAGCATGCTAGACTTCAAAAGTTCAGAATGTTACGTGCTTATGAATGTAATTGCAATCGAATTTGGTTCATTGATGCATATTGAGTAGACGTGATTACTTGTGAGACCGGTTCCATGGATCCATCTAAGAACCAGACCAAATCGGCGGTCTGGTTCTTGAGTGGATCCATGGAACTAACAGGTGGCTCTCGGATCCAATTTTTTGGAACCGGTCCTTAGTGATCGGTTCCCAATTCTATGGTGGGAACCGCCCACCCAAACTATACACACCCGTACCCATCATGCTTTTTTTGGAATAGGACCAACGCACTGAATGGAGCTTTGGACGGCCAAATATACCTCGTATCGAGCAACTCCTTGAGTTGTTTTCTTAGTTTTTCCAATTCAAGGAGTGCCATGCAATATAGTGCCATAGCTAGCGGTCAAGCATCAAGCACTAGCTTGATCCGATGATCCACCTCTCTTCAAGACAGAAGTTCTTTGGGCAGCTTGAGCGGCATCATATCATTGAACGAATCAATGACTTGGGCCACCTCAATTAGTATCCTCCCTTCCCTTTATTATTCTCGACCTTCAATGTAGACAAGAGGGTCACCTCACCCCTCCAAGCTCCCTTCAAACGTTGCATGGCTGATAGCATCTTCCGATTGTGATCTGACATGCAACGGATTAGAACCATGCATTGACACCTCTTGTTGAAGATACATATGCAATCAACGAACGGCAAAATACCAGCATTGATCCTATCAAAAAATCACATATCCAATACGAAATCATAGTGTTAAGAGGGATTACCTCGATGTCTTCTTTGCTCGTCTAGAGACCAAGGTGAAGCTCTACGTCCCTAGCCATGCCACCGGTCAGGATCTCTTTGGAGTTCACTTTCTTGAGCTAACTAGTTCCTCTCTCGACTTGAAGATTCAATTTCTTCGCAGCCTCTTGGATATGAAGAGGTCGAACACCCTCGTATTCACAAGTGCACTCATCGTGGTACCGCCAATCTTCACATCCATGAACATCATTCCCTTAGGCTCCCTTGCCTTCTTGATCCTAAGTGAGCTCAGGATGCGTAATGAACCCAATCACGATTCCTCCTTAGGCTCATCCTCCTTATATAGAACTGTCAATTTGGCCTTGTTCGAGTAATCTTGTACCATATGTGGACCATTACAAAAGAAGCACTTGTAAGTACTTGCTTTCCTTTATCCCTTGCCACTCGACTCCACATGAGCTTTAAGAGGGCCCACTGATGGTTTGCCTCCATTCATACGATTGAATCTTCCCCTATCTCTCATACCATTGGCCTTGTCCTTTGGACGAGAGTCCGACTTAGATATGGAAGGTGCCTTGTACTCTATGAGGGACTTGGCAGCAGTTATGACTGATGTGAGGTTGCTCACGTTACATTGCTTGAGGTCTTGCTTGGTTCATGACTTGAGACCACTCATGAATTGGTGGTATACCTCCGTCTCGTTCATTGAATTGCCAAGGAACTATCAACTCGTGACAAAAATGATATCAGAGCAGGAATCTCTCCAGTAAGTGGGTTGAGTTAAAAAAAACCATATGGTCTACTCGGTCCTACAAGGGTAGAGAGTGAATCGCCGAGGCAAAATTTGTTCAAACAAAGTGTGGCTCTCGACTGCTTCTAGGATGACAATGGGGGCACACATAGAAGATCTAGTTCTTCGCTGAATGGGGACAACATTCCTAGATTGTTTGGCGAATGTTAAGAAGAGGTATGTTGTCACATTTTCAACAAGAAAAGAACCTCCATTGGTTTGTTGGGGTCAAAATGCTTAGTAGGCAAAAATGATGTTGCTAAAAGATGCAATTGGCGAAAGATGCCACACTTGCCAAGGAAAATGTAGGTGAACACGAAGGGGCCAAATGGTTGTGATTAAAAGAGGCTGCCAATGGAGCAAACTCTGTTTTGTTGGGTGAGTAAGACCATTCAATCTAGAGTTCAAAAGTGGTGCATCAATGATTAAAGAGCCGCAAGGAAGCAACAGAACAAACCGCAACGAGGGTGTTGCGGAATTGAGTGGAGGAGAATGTTACGGTCCATGAATCCTCTCGTACTCATGACACTTGTAAGTGATGCTTGGGATTATCAAATGAAGAGTAATTGATGTAGAGGGGATGAATACAATTGGTCTGTGGGAGTGGCATTAGGACGGTTGGTGCTAGGAGTTCTAAGATCAAACGATTATAGTACTTAGGAGTTCTGAAATCATAGTTGGCCTCCTATGCACAAATTGGTCAAAAGTTGATGCCACTCTTTTAATGAGGCCATAGCAGGCCGAAACTAATTATCGAGCCCAAAGTAATCCGTTGTCTCGCTCAAAGGACTAGACGTCTGAGCAAAGCTAGGCATGGTATGATTTTATATAAGGAAGCTATTTGCCATATTGTTCTCTGAAACAACTAATAAATGAAGGCCAATCTAGCTAATTTCACTCACCAGGCACCACTCGGGTCATTCCATGGCCAATGAATTGTCAACTCATGACTTGTCATGGGCCGATCGACGCAGATTCCACAATGCGATTCTCAAATTTCAGGTTCTACTCTGAAATCATACTCGTCCCAATGTCACCCATTTCAATGAATTATCGCGTAGAAAGTGTTATTATTTTGAAAAAAAAATATCTGAAAATTTGATAATATTTACCACAGATTGATTGAATTGAGTGGACGGCGACATAAATAGCCTAGAACATTTGTGAACTTCTCCAATTAAATTAGGTTTCTACGCATATAAATCAAGTCTAGTTCCGACCATCTTTTAGCAATATATCATACAACCAACAGTGACCCATTGGACATGCCATGCGACTTTAAATCACCTGTCAAAATATAAATCATTGAGAATCTTGACGCAGGGAATTTTTTTTCTTCTTCCAGCTTTTAATTGGATCAGTTTGCTTGATGGAATCGGTGTAATGGAGAAGCACAAATGGCCCATTAGACATTCTGCAGTACGCAGAGGCAAGATCACATAACCTACCATGACATTCGTTCAGTTGGGATCCTAAGGAGAACAGGGGAAGTACTTGGTTGCTACAACTGCAACCAAGACAACTTTGGATCTGAGCAGGTTCTTCTCAAAAGGAAAAATTCAAGGGCAGGCCACTTACCTTGCTTTTTACCTTGCTTTCTAGAGAGTCCTCCGTATTCCTTGACCTTAGTGAAGAAAAATATCTTAAATCAACTAGGGGTGTTGGGGATAGGCTCCTCATCATCAAAAAAATTTTGAAGATCCTTGCAGCCCACCAAAATATCTTAAATCAACTGCTGGATAGATGGAGGTAATTCCAACAGGTGGGAAACCACCTTAGGAAGGTGAGAGGGAAGAAGATTAATATGTAACCTTGGCCTTCTTCCCAATGAAACTAACCTAGCCCCGATTACAGGTTACATGTGTACCATCAGCTACACCAAGATTTTTGTTGGTGAATCTTGATCTCATGATAAGCAACATATGCGAGATCCAAACTTAACCTTCAGAAGCGAAATAACAAAAACCAGCATATGGAGTACATACTCCGTCGCCATCTACATGAACGATAACGTCTGTTCCTTGGTTCTTCAGATTTATGTGTTTATCAAAAGCTTGCATTGGTTACCATCACAATTTAAACATCAAATGATGCATAAATGAGATTACCCTAAATTTGCAGCTAGACTCGGCTTCTTTATGAGGTCGATCGGCGTAACACTACTTTTCTCCACTCAAACCAAAGTACATAGGGAGATCAAAACACAATCTTTGAACAATAAAAATCTCAACCCCCAGTGCAGAATCTACAAGTGGGATATGGTGCATTAAGAATAATCATTTATAATATCCCTGCCTGCTTTGAAGACTAGAGTTTGAAATCAACAGGTAGACAAAAGACAGTAATCATTCAACTTTGAAGATAAAAATGAAAGTGGTTCATTCTCTCTCTAGAAAAATGACTTTGCAATATTACCGTCATCTAGCTGAGAAGTTAATTAGAGCTCAGTATAAACCTGCTCGCTTGCTATCAGGCTCACTGCCGTATGTTGCCACTACTTCAGGCATGTTCACTCAGTGACTTTGGGCGGCAGAGTCTTAAATATGAATGAACAGACAGTGAGCATTGCGGGAGTGAAAAAGAAAAAGGACAAGACTTCGGCATTCTGATGTCTTCAGAGAAACTGAATGTGCTAGCAGAGCAGCTGTCAAGTCTGGTTTCTCAAATGGTTAATCAATCAGAAATATTTAACTCTGGAACTATTATGCAGGTTCATGAAGGCCTACCATGTGACCATCTAAGCACCGCATAGCGGCAACCTGAACACAACCAGAATACAAATGCAACTCTTTCAGATTGAAACACTAATGTTCAGGGGTTATAATAATGAAAAAGTTGATTAAAGTTGATCTTAGTTACCTTCCCATGGATCTCATATTTGATGGGACCATCAAGCTCAGCTCCTAATGCCATTAGCTTTGTCACTGTGTTGTTGATGTCAGCAACTGTGAACGACAAGAGTGAAGAATATCCCTTCTCCACGGCATGATTGCTGTGAATTGCGGGTCATTAGTTGCAGTTGTCTAAAGAGAGCGTCTGAAAATGCAGATTGTTTTTTAATTGATTGTATGTCACAACATCAAACTCAGACCAAAACCCAGATCAAAATGCAACTTTCCAGACCAGCCGAATACCAGAGCTGAACTTGTCGGACCATCAAGTCTTGTTTTGTAATTTCATTAGGCAGATGGCCTCCTAACTCATTTGAAACTGTGACCTATATACAGGCCAATGAAGAACTCCAGAGCTCATCTCAAGTAAACCTTTCATTCTGACACATCAAGCACAAGAAAGGAAATGTACCACCATAATTCTACTGTGCCTAGAAACCACAAACCAAGATGTGAATCTGGGACCACTAAATGAATTCATTGTGAATTCACAGATTATGTGGAGTCCATACGCTAGGACTGAACCCTGCATGAATTCTAAATGGCAATCGGCACTAGCTTAACCTAAATTGGATGACCCAAGAGAGCCGCATCCGACATTTCCACTTCCTCGACTCACCCCTCCCATTGCTCCGAGCCCACGAGCAGAATCATCAGAAACGACCAAGCGAGAAGAGAGAGCAAAAAAAAAAAAACGAAAAAAAAATCCAAACTTTACGAGAGGAAACGCTAGACAAGCCACGGATTTCAGGTAAAGACGTAACAGGGACGTGGGAACGTCGAGCTGAAAACGAAAACAACGTCGTGCTCTCCTAGACAATTCGTCGAACAGGAGGAAGGCATTCGAGAAAGGGTCACCTCGACGCCTGCATCAAGGCGAGTTTGAGGGGGCCAGACTCGAGCTCGGCCCACCGGAGGGTGCAGACGTTGACGGTGAAGTCAAGGCCTTGCGAATAGAAGCGAGCAGCTCTAGGGACGTCTCTGTGGAGTTGGAGCACCCACTTGAACGAGGCCGCCATTTTTGCCCCTCTAAGAAAGCTGACCGAGCGTGGTGCTCCTGCTAGTGTCGTTCAATTCCAGACGGCCAAAACGAATTGCGTTTTGGAGAAACTAGCTGACAGAACATTTTGCGAGTTTGCCCCCCACTTTAATGCTGCGTTCGGTACGACGGGAACGGAATGAAAACGAAACGAAACGAACTGAAGGGTCGGTTAATTTGAAAGAAAATTGTTCATCGAAAATTATTTTCCAACCTTTTGGTATATGACTGACGGAAGACCATTTGATCAGGAGAAATTAATTTTCCTCTTTTGATAAGAAGAAAATCACTTTTCCTAAAGAGTTAATACCACAAAAAACTATAAATTAATGCATCTATGATTTGACTACTAAAAACTCCAAACTAATACGCCAGTGACAAATTTAGCATTCGTTAGTTTCTATTAAATTTTACCATCAAAATATAGAGTTAGATGATAGGTGATAGTTGATAGGTATACTAATTTGAAATTTTACCCCCCATTTGTTGCCATGTGTATTAATTTATAGTTTTTTGTAGTATTAATTCAATTTAATGAAAATTAACATAAGGTAAATTTATCGATGTATCAATTTTGGGTTTGGGGTTTTTTGTTGTCAAAAAATTAATTTAGAGTAAATTTATCACATATGTACTAATTTAGTGTTTTAATAACATTTTCTTAAACCATCAAACAAATAATAATCAATCATTTTCATGGAGAATTTTTTTTAATCATCAAATTTTCAACAAAGCAAACACGCCCGAAACGGCTAATTCACTATCGTCATTCAGTAAAACTATGGGAATGGAATGAAATAGAATAGTGTTCTCCTAGTGTTTGATTGTAAGAAAATTGAGGAGAATTGAATATGAATTATAAACGTAAGAGTAACAAGTACAACAAATATATATTCATAAGAATTAATATTGTACAAAGTAGAATTCCCCAAAAAATTGGACATTATTGAAGATCAACGGTCAAAAATATAAATTACCAATCAATAGGAACAAATGCAATAAACTGAAAATAGGATACATGCCTCCTATAATGTTACATCGATCTGCCTTGGTCGGTCCTTTTGACCTGGGAGTAGCAGCAAAATCACTGCCTGCAGCATTTCCAACTGCACTAAACTAAACGAAGAAACTGGCCTCACGCGATGCATTCCAACAATGTATATCAGCTTCCGCAAGCTTCATCTCAAAAGTTCTCCGAGTAATTACTCACATTCGACGTTCGAGACCAGTACTCCTTGTACAGCTGCCCGAACAACGAATCATCCTTGCCTACCAATTTCATAGGGTCATCGTACTCTACCAGTCTCCCTGTTAAATGCAAAGAACGTCATGGATCTCTCAAGGCTCTAGTCAGTTTTCAGTAAACAAGCTCACAGTAATTTCAGTTGTACCATCGCTTAAAGCCAGAACCATCGTGCAGTCCATGACAGTCGGTATCCGGTGGGCCACGGTTATGACGGTGGAGTCTGCGAATTCCCTTCGTATGGTTCTCTGGAGGATTGAATCGGTCGCATTGTCGATAGATGCAGTGGCTTCGTCCAGGACTAGGATCCGGCTTCGCCTCAGCAACGCTCGTCCTAGGCAAAACAATTGCCTTTGCCCCATGCTCCAGTTAGATCCGTCCTGTATGACTGCGCGATTTGAGTTTGCATAAACTGTCAATGATCGACAATGAGCATAATAAAACAGGACTTGTAGTTAGATTTCGAGATTACCTAGCGATTCCAGGCCCTTCTCTTTGCCTTGTATGACCTCCCGGAGCTGGCATTTTCCTAGAACCTTTTTCCACAGAAATTCAATCATTCATGAAACATAACAGCAAAGACCTTCCTTTTGCCGGGGTTTATAGTCATTCAAGATTTAGCTCAACAGCTCTCGATAAATTCAAATTATGCACGGCAAGGTTCTATTGAGTGCGGATAGTAAATGAGAGAAACATATGCCAATTGAATTTCGAGTGATGTGTGGAAATTACCTCCCATATTTCCTGATCGGTGTGCTCAGACAAGGGGTCCAGGTTATATCGAACTGTCCCGGCAAAAAGTGTTGGATCTTGTGGAATGATCCCAAAACGTGATCTCAGGTCATGAAGTCCGATAGTGGTAATGTCCAGGCCATCAACGATTATTTTCCCATCAGTAGGCTCCACTAGACGGAACAAAGTGCTGATAAGAGTCGTCTTTCCGCTACCAGTCCGGCCAACAATCCCAATTTTGTGCCCTCCTTTTATTTTACAGGTTATCCCGTGAAGAACAAGGGGGGAATCGGGCCGATACCTGACCTGTTAATGTCTCGATGATCAAACCTAAGTGTGCAACAAGATTAGTCCCAAATCAAAAGGTGTGTAAATGGTGCATGTGTCTACCTACCTTCAGATTACAAATCTCCACATTGCCAGAAGAAGGCCAGTCCGTTTCTTTCAGGCTATCTTTGATCACTTCCGGAGCTTCACTTTGAATGTGCATGTATTGCTCTAGCCTTTCTACAGAAATGATCAAATTCGATAGCGAGCACTGGAATTGGATCGAAAAGACCAGGAGGACATTTAAAGATAGACCGTATGCCAACACCATTCCAACAAAACCTGCATCAAATGATAGTGAGGCCCTGAACCCACAAAAATCTTCTAAGCTGGAAACCCACTTCCTAGATGATATTGAAGGGGGGATGAACCAACATGTGAATGCATAGCTGCCTTTAGTAGAGTTAGACATCAAGTCAAAAAGCGGCAAAGTAAAATGGTACAGCTATAACAGCCAAGCTTCTAGGTACAGTCCCAATATGAAGAAATGAATTGAGCTTTTACTGATACAAACCAGAGGAAGAGGACCCAAGATCAAGAAAAGTGATTGAGAGGGCCGAGGATGTTAGGACAATAGCGCACAGGACTTCCAGACGTTGAACCAGCCACTCATTGGCTGAAAAGCTGTGAAAATACGGACTTGCATTCCCATCGATAAGGCAAAGACTTCTTGAAAAGAATCGGTCTTCTTGGCCAAACGCTCTGATTGTCATTGCTCCGGCGATAGACTCAGCTATGTGGCTTGCGAGTGTAGACTTAGTTGTGCCATCAAGTCGCATCAACTCATTGGAAGAAGCATAATAGTATTTCTGTAGTATAAGAAAGACAAAAAATCAATGCTACATTGGAATTCAAATGATAGGAAGAAGTCTCAGGACGTAGATGTGCAGAATTTTGACTACTAAGGAACAACTGATTAATTTGAGGCATAAGCATTACCTGTATGATCAGTGTCAGATAAATCATGGGTATGACAACAAATAAAACCGGCCATGTAAGAAACGCAAGTATCAAAAAGCTCGAGTAGGCATTCATTGTGGACCCAAAGGCTAACGTTAACTTGAAGGCCACATTGATGTCGACAATGCTTAAATCTGAAGAAACCTATAAAATTCAGCAAATCATCCCATTCATCTTATACATTTTCAAAGCACAGCACAAATTCAACTTCGGAGTATGTTCTTACCCGGCTGAGTATTCTTCCCAGAGGAGTCGAGTCGTAAAAGGACATTGGCGCTCGGATAAGGGAGTTCAACAAAACAGAGAATATGGAGTTCGATGCACCGCAACCCAAATAGACTATGAAATATGATCTAAAAAGCAAAAAGAGAGCTACAACAATGCTGATGCCAGTGTAAACAGAGTTCAACTCAACGGCACTCACACTCGTGGTGTTGACTTCAGAAGCCAACCAATAATTCTGCACGAACAGCCCAACTATAAAGATAATGTGAGAAATAGCTGCCAAGGTGAAAAACAGAAAGCCCTTGCTGTGTTTCAGATACTGTAAGTAGGGCTTGAGACCGCTGTCTCCTATCTCTTTTTCCTCCTGCTTAATCAATGGACTTCTCAGAGAGGACTCAAGTTGTTCTTCAATATATATATTCTGGATCTCCTCCTTCAAATATCCAGGCCTTCCTGATGAAGTGATTCCGACTTGATTTCCAGAACCAGAGGTTGTGTTATGTGCGTTCACAAGGTCCTGAAATTCTTGGCAAGAAGCCATCAACTGATTGTACGTGCCAGTGCTGACAATTTGCCTGGATGACATTAACTGTCAGGAAACACAACTGTTCAGGAACACCACAAATTGAACAAGAAAAGTGAAAAGAGCTCTTTCAAAGAAGAGAAATTCATTGAGGATGACATTTTCTTTCGAATGAGCCAAAGATCTAAAATTCCTCACTGACACTGAATAATAAGATTTTTTTACTTTTTTGGTTGAATGAGTTACTAACCAAGATAGAGTTAAAAGCTGGAAGGAAGTCAACTTGATGCGTAACCAGCAAAACAGTCTTTCCAGATAGAGCTTTCATGACATATTCCTGCAACATCAAGCAAACATCACATTCATTTAGAACTTAATTTGAAAACAAATAGAAGTTCACTGTCCTTGAGAGGAGATCACATTAAATAAGCTAGTTGCTGTATGTGCATCCACAGCGCTGAAGGGATCATCCAACAGATACACATCCGCGTCCTGATACAGAGCGCGCGCAAGTTGTATCCTTTGCTTCTGCCCACCGCTCAAAGTGATGCCTCTCCCCTATTTGAGTTTGATCACCAAAGGGAAACATCTTGATATCCTCGGCTAGGGAACACTTCTGAATTACTTCTCGATATCTGACAGTGTCCATGGCTGATCCGAATAGGACATTTTCTTGTATAGTCCCGGTCTGGATCCATGCTGTCTGAGACACATATGCCATCCTACCATAAACGCGAACCTAAACAAGGATTGAGGATTACCAATAAGTCTTCAATCAAATCAGTTGCTAATCAATTTAATTATGACCTGATAAATCGTACATAGCAAGTCACAATAGGGATAAGATAACATGCCGTAACAGGAAATAGTACCATTCTAAAGATCTCGGAAATATTAGCTGGACAGTAACAATGCATAACTAGAAACTCCCCGAAGGAGAAGATTCATTGATTACTTACTATGCCATTGATAAAGGGAACTTCTCTGAGAATTGCAGCTAAAAGGGTAGATTTCCCTGACCCAACTTCCCCACATATAGCCACTTTCTCTCCTTTTCTGACCAACAAATTAATGTTCCTCAATGTCTCCTCAGAGGTACCACTGTCCCAAGAAATTTCACGTGCATCCAAGAAAACAGCCATTTCCAGCGACTCATTATTACTCTCATGCTTTGTGGGTTTATTTTCCAATTCAGGTGTCTCTAGAAATTCAGCAATCCGAGACAATGAAACCTTAGCCTGGATGAAGGACCCAACCACATCAGGGATCAATCTGATCGGTTCCTGAACAATTCTCAGACTCACCAAGAACATGAAGACCTTGCTTGCAGTCAAGGGAATGCTCATAAAGTAGCATGCCCAGAAAGTGATGGCAGGAACTAAAACCGCCAAAGACCAAAACAGGACCATATAGTTACCCTGTTGCCACAAAACGGCCACAATCCACTTTGATTCGTCTTTTCTCAGCTCCTCGATAACTTTCTTGAAGTGCATCTCCCAGGCATACAACTTCAACACCTTCATATTGGCAAGTGCCTCCGCAATCACCTTCAGCCTTTTATCTTGAGCCTCCATGAGTCTTCTTTGGTACTTGTGTTGCAATTTGGCCATCGGAGAAATCAAGGCAACAATCAATAAAAGTACTGCCAGAGCTGCCAAAGTTGCGAGCCCCACGGCATAATAAACAATGGCTAATGCCAGGCACAGCTGAAGGCTAGTTGACCATATCTGGTGAAACCAGTAAGGGAACTCACCAGTCCTATAGGCATCTGATGCGACATAATTTACTATCTCGCCTGGAGAGTGAGTCATTTTCGCTGCACTGGGGAGCCGCAGTTGCTTCTGACAAATCGCTGCAGATAGAAAAGATCTTATTCGGAGTCCAATCAGTCTTGCTCTAAAAACCATTGCCTTTCCGATAGAGATTCCAAGCATTTGGCCAAGAACAATCCTCCAGCTAGCACGTAACCCTCATACTCGAAAGCCTCTTCACCTTCGGCAACCATGATGAAGGCGCTGAGGAATAAAGGCCCAGTGGAGACAGTCAAGACCTTGATCAAAGCAAAGAACCCAGAAACCAAAATACCTCTCCACTCACAGTAAAATATCACAGACAAGATAGAGTAGGTATCATAGGGGTTCTTCCTCTTTTCTTTGTGCAGTTGCTCCATGAACTTTGAGTAACATGTTTCTGCTTGTTCTTCCACCCTGAGACACGGAATATCATCATCTTGAAGGATCTTCTCTTTCCCCAATTTCATTAGAGGATTCAACCACCAAAAGGACATCTTGCTGAGAAATCCTGCCTCGGCAAAAGGAGTGACATGATCCTTCCGCACTTTGGCCAGCAAAGGTTCATACACAGCACCATTTTGACGGTCCTCACTATTCTCCATGTAACTGTATCCTCTGAAAGCACAGAAAGCAGGAGGATGGCTCCAGGAAACGATAAAATATGTAACACCAATGACACGGATGCAGCGGTTTCCTCTATTTACCAAAGAAAAAATAAACAGAGAAATCCTTCATACATTGAGCCAATGGAATGTATGGAAAGTACAAGAGTAGCAGCAACCAACTGACCCCTTGGAACAAAAAGACTAGCCACTCATGCTGAGGTACAATAGTAGAATCCTCATTCAATTTCCTGAAGGTCACTCAAATTATAAGTGCAGACAAATAAGCGGAAACTGCGGTAGCAGTGGTAATTTTCTTTGAGAACCACTTACAGAGTAAGACAAACAAAAAAGTACAAAATGAACCAGATATCATGTCAAATGACAAAAATGTGGTAGGTTACAAGAATTGGGATTGATAATGGAGGCAAGCCCAGAGCAGCTGCTATGTCCAACTTGACTTGAGCACCAAGTGTAGTCGCAGATACAGTCCAGAATTCTCCCCTGATTGTGCCTCTTTCCTGAAAGACTGCAATTCAGGAATATATACTTCAAGACTACTCTCATGTCATAGTTAGCAAGTTGCCTTGAAGTTCGAATTGCCATATGAAGGCATGACTGGCGGTAATTAGGGTTACCGGAAACAGTGAGAAACATTATCGAGACACTTTGAAAGCTAAGTAATGCATTTCCAAAAACACAATCAATGGAGCCTGAAAATTGCGCCTGCGAAACTCTTCAATGATTTCCTCATAATTAGGCTAAATAGTTGTGGGCAATCCTCTCGATTTACCAAGATTAGTAATCAAGAAACTAAGACAATGAATGAATCAAATCGTTGGGGAAATTCCTGATACATAAATGGACAAGAAACCGCCAAACGAACCCATTTGACTAGAAAAAGGAATTGTCGGAGGAAAAAAAGGCAATGAATTTACTGCCTTCAGTACCCACGAAAAGCAAAAAAATCAAAGAAATTCTCGACATCCTCCTGCCCACGAAAAACATGCCCTTTTCCACGCATATCTTCAGCGATAGCAGCACTCGAAAAGAACGGACAAAGTCTCCATAGACGCAACCAAAAATCAAGACATCAAAACAGTAAGAAGAAGAAGGTAAAGAAGAAGAAACACTCACTTCCGAAGCTCTAGCCAACCATCTCCGCCGAAACAGAGCAGACGAAGAAGACGGATGTCGACTCTGCTACCGGTGCAGAGACCACAGCATCTCTGCTCGCCCGCAGAATATCCATGGTTTATGCTGAGGAAGGTTGATCCGGGTGCAGAAACGTAAGAGTTGTACGTTGACTTGTGAAGATGGGGAAACACCAGGGCTCCCCAAATCACGCATGCACAGACAGACACAGACACAGACACAGAGAGAAGAGAGAGAAACCCAGCTGGCTTTATTTTGTGGCTTTATTTAAGCTTGAATATTATTATATAAATGCCTAAACAAGGCAAGGCTGGTGGGATGAGTGAACGGGACAGCTGAAATCGCCCAACTACTCTTCTTTGCTTCTTTTTTCCTTTTCGTTGGATACAGTGTTTGAAATCTGAAACATAAAACTCGAGAATATATATCTGAATATATGAGAAACTTTAGGCAGAGAAGATAAGTTCTGTATTTTTTCTTAGAAAAAGATTACAGTCAAATAGATCAGTACAAAAATTATCCATACTTAAGATGACGAGGTGGGACTCGAATGGATTCTTGTTAGGTCGAATTGTACTAGTGCCTCTTGACCGTATAGTCCACCTCGTACTTTCGTTACGGGACATTGGAATGAGTAAAGGTCGTTCTCTTCTTGGTTGGACTTGGCGAGAGAGAGAGAGAGAGAGCAGAGTGTATACCTAAAGTTCTCGATCTTGGCCACCGCTATAGCTAACTAACGGTTTTCATGGGATGCCACAACCTGGAACTTGGGAGGATATTTTGTGGTGAATATAGGACTGTCAGGTCACGATTTTCATATATTTTTTAAAAATTTTATGATTTTGATATATCTTTTTATTTTCTCTTTTTTTTTTTTTTTTTTTTTTTTCATTCTTTCTTGCTATTGGTTGCGTGAAAGTTCAGCAGTTCTTTTCTAGTGCTACCGTTGCTGAAAACGTGCACGGAAGGCATATCTGATGGAAGAAACTTATCAAAACAATTGTGACCTATTGTATTTATGTTAATTCGGTGCTAGAATTTTAACTTAGCTAATTTAATTTTAAATTTTTTGATAATTTATCACTATAGTTCATTTTATCAATTTTGACTAGAAATTACTAATGTAAATAGTTTATTAATTTTTGTGCCACGGCCACGATGAGATGGATAATTTTATTCAATGTTATTTATTCATTTTCATTTAATTTCTTCCTCTTTTTTTTTTTTTCTTTTTTTCATTGTGGCCTATGAGCTTCGACTAGGCTCACATATTCATGTTTAATTTTAGGTTGCCATGGGCTATAAAAGAAGTCCGTCCATATGCAATTTGGACCGTCAAATTCTAACAAAATAATGTAGCCCGTTGGATCAAATCGGTTAACTCAAAAGAGCAACCGATTGCAGATTATCGAATATTATTACAAATTGGTCAATGATTTCTCATGGAAAAATTACTAGTTACATAGGCGTTGAAACATACATTTTGATAAAGGAAATTACTAAACAAAATAGGAATAAGCAATTGCTTACAACATTCAGTTTACTTTAAATAAATATGTCTAGCTTTTGCGAATACAAAGGAAGAACGCCTTTTGGGAAAAGCCCATTATTTTCTTATATCAGTGTCCAAGAGAGATTCCGCAATAGGCCATTTGTGTTAAATACAGATCATAAAGCAGAAAGAGTGACAATTATAATGAATACGGACTCGTAAGAATTGAATATTAACTATAAAAGAAGTATAATTTCCAATAATTGTAGTAGACAACAACTAATGATAGAAGTACCAAACCAACGAATACGGAGAAATGCAATAAACAAGCCTCGCTGAAAGTAGCATCCATGCTTATGACGTTATACCGATATGCTTTGGCGTCTGGTCTTTTGACCGGGAATGTAGCGGCAAAATCATCCCCCCGCAGCGTTTCCAACCGTACTAAACGAAGAAACTGGCGTCACGCAGTGCGTTCAGATACCGTATGTCGGCTTCCGCAAGCTTCATCTCAAAAGTTCTACGAGTAATTACTCGCACTCAACGTTCGACACTCGTACTCCTTGTACAGCTGCCTGAACAACCAATCTTCCTTGCCTACCAATTTCATAGGCTCATCATACTCTACCAGTCTCCCTGTTAAATGCAAAGAATGTCATGTATTTCTCACAGTTAATGCCGGTTCTGAATAATCAGTTCGTTGGAAGTTTAACTGTACCATCGCTTATTGTCAGCACCATCGTGCAGTCCATGACGGTCGGTATCTGGTGGGCCACGGTTATGACGGTGGAGTCTGCGAATTCCCTTCGTATGGTTCTCTGCAGGATCGAATCAGTTGTGTTGTCAATAGACATGGTGGCTTCGTCCAGGACTAGGATCCAGCTTCGCCTCAGCTAAGCTCGTCCTAGGCAAAACAATTGCCGTTGCCCATGCTCCAGTTAGATCCGTCCTGTACGACTGTGATTTGAGTTTGCTAAACCGTTAGTGATCGACAGTGAGCATAATAAAACAGGATTTGTAGTTAAATTTCGTGGTTACCTAGAGATTCCAGGCCCTTCCCTTTGCCTTGTCTGGCCTCCCGGAGCTGACATTTCCCTAGAACCTTTTTACACAGAAATTCAATCATTCATGAAACATATCAGCAAAGTCCTTCCTTTTGCTAGGGGTTAAGTCATTCGAGATTTAGCTCAGCAGCTCTCATTAGATTCAAATTATGCACGGTGCGGTTAGTGAAAGAGAAACATGCACCAATTGAACTTCGAGAGTTACCTCCCATAATTCCTCATCGGTGTGCTCCAACAAGGGGTCTAAGTTGTATCGAACCATCCCGCCAAAAAGTGTTGGATCTTGCGGGATGACCCTGATATGTGATATCTGTTCATGAAGTCCGATAGTAGTAATGTCTAGGTCATCAATGATTATTTTCCCATCGGTAGGCTCCACTAGACAGAACAAAGCACTGATGAGATTCGTCTTTCCGCTACCAGTCCGGCCAACTATCCCAATCTTGTGCCCTCCTTTTATTTTACAGGTTATCCCATGAAGAACAAGGGGAGAATCGGGCTGATACCTGACCTGTTAATGTCTCGATGATCAAACCTAAGTGCGCTACAAGAGAAGTCCTAAATCGAAAAGTGTGTTAATGGTGCATGTGTCTACCTTCAGATTACAAATCTCGACATTGCCAGAAGAAGGCCAGTTCATCGCTGGTAGGCTGTCTTCGATCACTTCAGGAGCTTCGCTTTGAATGTGCATGTACTGCTCTAGCCTTTCCACGGAAAGGATCAAATTCGATATTGAGCACTGGAATTGGACCTAAAAGACCAGGAAGGAATTTAAAGATAGACCATATGCCAGTGCCGTTCCAACGTGTCCTGCATCAAATGATGGTGAGACCAGGCACCCGCTAAAATCTTCTAAGCTGGAACCCCACTACCTAGATGATATTGAAGGAGCATATAGAGTTAGACACCAGGTTAAAAAGTGCCAGAGTAAAATCATACAGGTATAAGAGCAAAGCTTCTAGGGAAAGTCCCAATATGAAGAACTGAATTGAGCTTCTACTGATACGAACCAGAGGAACAGGACCTGAGATCGAGAAAAGTAATTGCGAGGGCCAAGGATGTTAGGGCGATAGTGCACAGGACTTCCAGACGTTGGACCAGCCACTCATTGGCTGAAAAGCTGTGAAAATTTGGACTCGCATTCGCATCAACGAGGCAAAGACGTCTTGAAAAGAATCGGTCTTCTTGGCCAAACGCTCTGATTGTCATCACTCCAGCGATGGACTCAGCGAGGTGGCTCATGAGTGTAGACTTGGTTGTGCCATTGAGTCACATCAACTCATTCGAAGAAGCGTAGTAGTATTTCTATAGCAATGGAAAGACAAAAACCAATGGTCAATTTAGAATTGAGTGATAGGAAGAAGTCTATCAGGAGGCAGATGTGCAGAAATTGACTATTATGATTTGAGGCATAAGCATCACCTGTATCATCAGTGTCAGATAAATCATGGGTATGATGACAAATAAAATGGGCCACGTAACAATAGCGAGTACCAAATAGCACGAGTAGGTATTCAATGTGGATGCAAAGGTAGTAAATAACTTGAAGGCCACATCGATGTCGATGATGCTTAAATCTGGAGAAACCTTCAAAATTCAGCATATCATCCTATTCATCTTAAACATCTTCAAAGCACAGCAAAAAATTGACTTGGGAGTATGTTCTTACCCGGCTGAGTATTCTTCCCGAAGGAGTTGAATCGTAAAAGGACATCGGCACACAAATGAGGGAGTGCAACAACACAGAATATGGAGTCCGATGCACTACAACCTAAATAGACTATGAAATATGATCTAATAAGCAAAAAGAGAGCTAGGAACAACACTGATGCCTGTGTAAACAAAGTTCAACTCGACGGCGCTAACACTCGTAGTGTTGACTTCAGAGGCCAATCAATAATTTTGCACGAGCTGCCAAGGCTATAAAGATTAAGTGAGATATAGTTGCCAAGGTGACAAACAAAAAGCCCTTGTTGTGTTTCAGATACTGCAAGTAGGGCTTGAAATCGCTGTCTCCCATCTCTCTTTCCTCCTGCTTAATCGACTTCCCAGAGAGGCCTCAAGTTGTTCCTCAATGTATATTCTCTGAATCTCCTCCCTCAATTATCCAGTCTGTCCTGATGAAATGATTCCGATTTGATTTCCAGAATCAGAGATAGTATTATGCGCATTCACAAGGTCCTGAAATTCTTGGCAACAAGCCATCAACTGATCATAGGTGCTGGTGCTTATGATTTGCCCAGATGACATTAACTGTCAAGAAACACAAGGAACACCATGAATCGAATGAGAAAAGTTAAAATAGCTCTTTCCTAGCAAAGAAATTCATCGGGGATGACATTTTTATCCTAATGAACCAAAGATCTAAGTTCCCCACAGACATCAAATTATAAGATTTTTTTCGGTGAATGAGTTACTGACCAAGATAGAGGCAAAAGCTGGAAGGAAGTCAACTTGATGCGTAACAAGCATAACAGTCTTCTGGGATAATGCTTTCATGACATTTCCTGCAATGTCGAGCAAACAGCACATTCATTTAGAACTTAATACGAAAACAAATAGAAGTTTCACTGTCCTTGAGAGGAGATCACATTAAATAAGCCAGCTGCTGTATGTGCATCCATGGCGCTCAAGGGATCATCCAACAGATACACATCCGCATCCTGATACAGAGCATGAGAAAGTTGTATCCTTTGCTTCTGCCCCCCGCTCAAATTGACGCCTCTTTCCCCTATTTGAGTTTGATCACCAAAGTGAAACATCTCAATGTCCTTAGCCAGGGAACACTTCTGAATTAGTTGATATTTGACAGAGTCCATGACCAGTCCGAATAGGATGTCTTCTTGTATAGTCCCGCTCTGGATCCACGCTGTCTGAGACACATACGCCAACCTACCATGAATGTGCACCTTAACACAGATCAAGGATTAGCAGTAAGTCTTCAATCATATTAGTTTCTAATTCGTTTAATTATGACCTGATAAATCATACATCGCGAGTCATTATAGGCATAGGTCAACCGGCCGTAACAGGAATTACTCCAATTATATTGTCGTATACTCGTATTCAAGATCTCGAAAGTATTAGTGGGGCAGTTGCAATGTACAACTAGAAACTCCCCGAAGGAGAAGATTCATTGATGACTTACTACGCCATTTAATAAATGGTACTCCTCCAAGAATTGCAGCTAAAAGTGTAGATTTCCCCGACCCAACTTCCCCACATATAGCTACTTTCTCTCCTTTTCTGACCGACAAATTTATGTTCCTCAACGTCGCCTTTGAGGTACCATTGTCCCAAGAAATTACGCGAGAATCCAAGAAAACAGCCATTTCCAGGACCTCATTATCACTTTGCTGCTCTGTTGGCTTATTTTCCAATTCAGGTGCCTCTAGAAATTCAGCAATCCGAGACAATGAAACCTTAGCCGAGATTAGGGGTGTTCAACGGGAATCGCCCAACCCAAGAACCGCCTGGACCAGACCGGATTAGCTAGTTTTGGGTGGTTCCCATATCTGGCTGTCTAGTTCCCAGTTCCCATTCTTAGAACCAATGACTGGTCAGTCTGGTTCCTAGTTCCAAGTTGGGAACTAGACTGGGTAGACTAGACTGATACTTTTTCATATATATAAAAATAATATATTTTTTAATTTCTTAAGAATTCAAAAATAAAGATAGGAAAATTCTTAAGAGTGTCAAGAAAACTCTTGCTCTTTCATACAGATAAATTAGTTCATGAAAGAAGTGGATTCTCTTTTGAGAATGTGTTGCAATATTAACTAATTTTTGGCCAAAAAAACAAAGTTACCATTTCCACCAAACCGAAACGCAACATTCGGTCGGTCCGGTCCACAGTCCTAGAATTTGGGAATCGATCTAGTTCCCGGTTCCACTTTGACTGGATCGGACCAGAACCAATCACCTCTAGCCCGGATGATGGACCCAGCCACATTAGTGATCAATCTAATAGGTTCATGAACGATTCTTAAACTCGCCAAGAACATGAAGACATTGCTTGCAATCAAGGGAATGGCCAGGAAGTAGCATGCCCAGAAAGTGATGGCAGGAACTAAAACCGGCGAAGACCAAAACAGGACCAAATAGTAACCCATTCGCCACAAAACAGCTGCAATCCACTCCCATTCGTCTTTCCTCAGCTCCTCAATGACTTACTTGAAGTGCTTCTCCCAAGCATACGACTTCGACACCTTCATGTTCGCAAGTGCCTCCGAGATCGCCGCCTCCATGAGTTTTCTTTGATACTTGAGTTGCAATTTGGCCATCGGAAAAGGCACGGCAACAATCAATATGAGTACTGTCAGAGCCGCCAAAGTTGCAAGGCCCCCAGCGCAGTAGACAATGGCTAATGCGAGGCAAAGCTGAAGGCTAGTCGACCACATTTGGCGAAACCAGTAAGGGAACTCACCGATCCTATAAGCATCTGAAGTGACATAATTTACAATCTGACCCGGAGAGTGAGTCATTTTCGCTGCACTGAAGAGCCGCAGTTTCTTCTGACAAATCGCGGCAGATAGAAAGGACCTTGTTTGGAGTCCAATCAGGCTTGCTCTAAAATACCATTGCCTTTCCGATAGAGATTCCAAGCATTTGACCAAGAACAATCCTCCAGCTAGCACGTAATCCTCATACTCGAAAGCCTCTTCATCATCGGCAACAGCAGTGAAGGCAATAAGGAACAAAGGCCCGGTGGAGAGAGTCAAGACCTTGGTCAAAGTGGAGAACCCGAAAATTAAAATACTTCTCCATTCGCGGTAAAAGGAAAAAAAAAATTAGGGAAAATGCCACCAAAACCCCGAACTATGTCCATTGGGACAATTTTACCCGAACTTTTTTTTTTTACCATAAAAAACCCCAAACTATGCCTATTTGAACAATTTTACCCTAAACTTTTTTTGTACCACTAAAAACCCCAAACTATGCCACTTTGGACAATTTTACCCTGAACTTTTTCTTATGTCACGAAAAATTCTGAACTATGCCACTTGGAACACATTTACCCCAGACTTTTTAACTAAAGGGCATTTTTCATCTTTTCCTTTTTTTCTTTTTTTTTTTTTTCCTTTTTTTCCCTCTTCCCTCTACTAAAGAAAAAAAAAAGGAAAGACGAAAATGCCCTTTAGTTAAAAAGTCTGGGGTAAATGTGTCTCAAATGGCATAGTTCAGGATTTTTCGTGGTACAAGAAAAAATTCAGGATAAAATTGTCCCAAGTGGCATAGTTTGGGATTTTTGGTGTCATTTTCCCAAAAAAATATGATTTTGTTATGTTTTTTAATTTCTCTTTTCTTTTTCCTTTTTCATTATTTCTTTTCTCTTACTCTTTTCTTTTTTTCCATTCTTTCTTAATTTTGGTTGCCTGAAAGTTCAGCGGTCCTCTTCTTAGTGCTACCGTTGCTGAAAACGTGCACGGAAGCCATATTTCATGAAAGAAAAATTATCAAAAAAATTATAGACCTATCGTATTTATGTCAATTCAGTTCTAAGTTTTTAATTTGGCTAATTTAATTCTAAATTTTTTGACAATTTGCCAATGTAGTTCATGTTGTCAATTTTGACCAAAAATTACTAACGTAGATACTCGACTATCATATGTGGTAATAGATAATTTTATTCAATTTTATTTATTCATTCTCATTTAATTTCTTCTTCTTTTTTCCTTCTTTTCTTTTATTTTCTTTTCACTATGGCCTGCCAGCTCCGGCTAGGCTCACATATTCACATTTAATTCTAGGTTGCTATGGGCTATAAAAGAAGTCCATCCATATGCAATTTGGACCGTCAAATTCTAACAAAATAATGTAACTCGTCAGATCAAATTGGTTAACCCAAAAGAGCAACGATTAAGCAAATTATCAAATATTATAACAAGCTAGTTAGTGATTTCTTATAGAAAAATTACTAGTCACATAGACATTGAAACATACATTTCTATAATGAAAATTACTAAACGAAATAGGAAAAAAATTATATTAGCTTCTTATAAGCAATTACTAACAACATTAAGTTTGCTTTGAATAAGTATGTCAAGCTTTTGCATATACAAAGGAAGAACACCTTTTGGGAAAAGCCATTATTTTCTTATATTTGTGTTCAAGAGAGATTTCATAATAAGACATTCATGTTAAATAGAGATCATAACACGGAAAGAGTAACAATTATAATGAATATGGACTCCTAAGAATTGAAAATTGAATGTAAAATAATAGAATCTCCGATAAATATTGAGTATTATAATAAACAACAACTAATGATGGAAGTACCAAACCAATGAATAGGGAGAAATGCAACAAACAAGCCTCGCTAAAAGTAGCATCCATGCTCATGATGTTATACCGATATGCTTTGGCGTCTGGTCTTTTGACCGGGATTGTAGCAGCCAAATATCTCCCTACAGCGTTTCCAACTGCAGCAAACGAAGAAACTGGTGTCGCGCAGTGCATTCGGATAATGTATGTTGCCTTCCGCAAGCTTCGTCTCAAAAGTTCTCAGAGTAATCACTTGCATTCGACGTTCGAGACCAGTACTCCTTGTACAGCTGCCCGAACAACGAATCTTCCTTGCCTACCAATTTCATAGGCTCATCATACTCTACCAATCTCCCTGTTAAATGCAAAGAATGTCATGTATTTCTCACAGCTCTTGTCAGTTCTAACTAAACAGTTCTTTGGAAGTTTTAACTTTACCGTCGCTTATTGCCAGCACCATTGTGCAGTCCATGATGGTCGGTATCCGGTGGGCCACAGTTATAACGGTGGAGTCTGCGAATTCCCTTCGTATGGTTCTCTGCAGGATTGAATCAGTGGCATTGTCGATAGACGCAGTGGCTTCATCCAGGACTAGGATCAGGCTTCGCCTCAGCAATGCTCGTCCTAGGCAAAACAATTGTCGTTGCCCCATGCTCCAGTTGGATCCGTCCTGTACAACTGCAATTTGAGTTTGCGTAAGCTGTCAATGATCAACAATGAACATAATACAACAGGATGTGTAGTTGAATTTCAAGGTTACCCAGCGATTCCAGGCCCTTCTCTTTGCCTTGTATGGCTTCCCGGAGCTGACATTTTCCTAGAACCTTTTGCCACAGAAATTCAATCAATCATGAAACATAACAGCAAAGTCCTTCCTTTTTTGCTAGGGGTTATAGTCAATCAAGATTTAGCTCAGCAGCTCTCATTAGATTCAAATTATGCACGGTGTGGTTAGTAAAAAAGAAAAACATGCGCCAATTAAACCTTGAGGGTCGTTGGGAAATTACCTCCCATATTTCCTCATCGGTGTGCTCCAACAAGGGGTCCAGGTTGTATCGAACTGTCCCACCAAAAGTGTTGGATCTTGCGGGATGACCCCGATATGTGATCTCAGGTCATGAAGTCCAATAGTGGTAATGTCTACGCCATCAATGATTATTTTCCCATCAGTAGGCTCCACTAGACGGAACAAAGTGCTGATGAGAGTCGTCTTTCCGCTGCCAGTCCGGCCAACTATCCCAATCTTGTGCCCTCCTTTTATTTTACAGGTTATCCCATGAAGAACAAGGGGAGAATCAGGCTGATACCTGACCTGTTAATGTCTCGATGATCAAACCTAAGTGCACTACAAGAGAAGTCCTAAATCAAAAAGTGTGTTAATGGTGCGTGTGTCTACCTTCAGATTACAAATCTCAACATTGCCGGAAGAAGGCCAGTCTGTCGCTGGTAGGCTACCTTCGATAACTTCTGGAGCTTCGCCTTGAATGTGCATGTACTGCTCTAGCCTTTCTACAGAAACGATCGAATTCGATATTGAGCACTGGTATTGGACCGAAAAGACCAGGAAGACATTTAAAGATAGACCGTATGCCAGCGCCATTCCAACGTATCCTGCATCAAATGATAGTGAGGCCCGGCACCAGCTAAAATCTTCTAAGCTGGAAACCCACTTCCTAGATGATATTGAAGGGGCAAATGAATCAACATGTCGATGCATAGCTGCCTTTAGTAGAGTAGACATCAGGTTAAAAAGTGCCAAAGTAAAATGATACAGGTATAAGAGCCAAGCTTCTAGGAAAAGTCCCGATATGAAGGACTGAATTGAGCTTCTACTGATACGAACCAGAGGAAGAGGATCCGAGATTGAGAAAAGTAATTGTGAGGGCCAAGGATGTTAGGACGATAGCGCACAGGACTTCCAGACGTTGGACCAGCCACTCATTGGCTGAAAAGCTGTGAAAATATGGACTCGCATTTGCATCAATGAGGCAAAGACTTCTTGAAAAGAATCGGTCTTCTTGGCCAAACGCTCTGATTGTCATCACTCCAGCGATGGACTCAGCGAGGTGGCTCGCGAGAGTAGACTTGGTTGTGCCATCAAGTCGCATCAACTCATTTGAAGAAGCGTAGTAGTATTTCTGTAGCAAGAGAGACAAAAACCAATGGTCAATTTAAAGTTGAGTGATAGGAAGAAGTCTATCAGGAGGTAGATGTGCAGAAATTGACTTTTATGATTTGAGGCATAAGCATTACCTGAATGATCAGTGTCAGATAAATCATGGGTATGCTGACAAATATAACCGGCCACGTAAGAAAAGCGAGAACCAAATAGCTCGAGTAGATATTCATTGTGGACGCAAGGGTAGTAAATAACTTGAAGGCCACATCGATGTCAATGACGCTTAAATCTGAAGAAACCTACAAAATTCAGCAAATCATCCTATTCATCTTAAACATTTTCAAAGCACAGCAAAAATTTGACTTCGGAGTATGTTCTTACCCGGCTGAGTATCCTTCCCAAAGGAGTTGAGTCGTAAAAGGACATCGGCGCACGAATAAGGGAGTGCAACAACACAGAAAATATGGAGTCCGATGCACCACAACCTAAATAGACTATGAAATACGATCTAATAAGCAAAAAGAGAGCTAGGACAACACTGATGCCAGTGTAAACAGAGTTCAACTCGACAGCGCTCACACCCATAGTGTTTACTTCCGAAGCCAACCAATAATTTTGCACGAGCTGCCCGGCTATAAAGATTATGTGAGATATAGTTGCCAAGGTGATAAACAAAAAGCACTTGTTGTGTTTCAGATACTGTAAGTAGGGCTTGAAACCGCTGTCTCCTATCTCTCTTTCCTCCTGCTTAATCAATTGACTTCCCAGAGAGGCCTCGAGTTGTTCCTCCATGTATATATTCTGGATCTCCTCCCTCAAATAATCAGGCTTTCTTGATGAAAAGATTCCAATTTGATTTCCAAAATCAGAGATAGTGTTATGCGCATTCACAAGGTCCTGAAATTCTTGGCAAGAAGCCATCAACTGACCATACATGCCGGTGCTTATGATTTGCCCGGATGACATTAACTGTCAAGAAACACACTGTTCAGGAACACCACGAATCGAATGAGAAAAGTTAAAATAGCTCTTTCCTAGCAAAGAATTTCATCGGGGATGACATTTTCATCCTAATGAGCCAAAGATCTAAGTTCCCCACAGACACCAAATAATAAGATTTTTTTGGGTGAATGAGTTACTGACCAAAATAGAGTCAAAAGCCGGAAGGAAGTCAACTTGATGCGTAACGAGTATAACAGTTTTCCGGGATAATGCTTTCATGACATATTCCTGCAATGTCAAGCAAACATCACATTCATTTAGATCTCAATAAGAAAACAAATAGAATTTTCACTGTGCTTGGGAGATCACATTAAATAAGCTAGCTGCTGTATGTGCATCCACGGCGCTGAAGGGATCATCCAAAAGATACACATCCACGTCCTGATACAGAGCGCGTGCAAGTTGTATCCTTTGCTTCTGTCCCCCGCTCAAATTGACGCCTCTTTCCCCTATTTGAGTTTGATCACCAAAGGGAAACATCTGGATGTCCTTGGCCAGGGAACACTTCTTAATTACTTCTTGATATTTGACCGAGTCCATGGCCGATCCGAATAGGATGTTTTCTTGTATAGTCCCGCTCTGGATCCACGCTGTCTGAGACACATACGCCAACCTACCATGAATGTGCACCTTAACACAGATCAAGGATTAGCAGTAAGTCTTCAATCATATTAGCTGTAATTGATTTAATAATGACCTGATAAATCATACATCGCAAGTCATAATAGGCATAGATCAACCAGCCGTCACTGGAATTACTCCAATTATATTGCCGTATTTCAAGATCTCGAAAATATTAGTGGGGCAGTTGCAATGTACAAATAGAAAATCCCCAAAGGAGAAGATTCATTGATGACTTACCACGCCATTGATAAATGGAACTTCCCCAAGAATTGCAGCTAAAAGGGTAGATTTCCCCGACCCAACTTCCCCACATATAGCTACTTTCTCTCCTTTTCTGACCGACAAATTTATGTTCCTCAATGTTGCCTTTGAGGTACCACTGTCCCAAGAAATTTCACGTGAATCCAAGAAAACAGCCATTTCCAGGACCTGATTATCACTCTGCTGCTTTGTTGGCTTATTTTCCAATTCAGGTGCCCCTAGAAATTCGGCAATCCGAGACAATGAAACCTTAGCCTGGATGAAGGACCCGACCACATCGGGGATCAATCTGATCGGTTCCTGAACGATTCTTAAACTCGCCAAGAACATGAAGACATCGCTTGCGGTCAAGGGAATACCCATGAAGTAGCATCCCCAGAAAGTGATGGCGGGGACTAAAACTGGTGAAGACCAAAACAGGACCATATAGTAACCCTTTTGCCACAAAACAGCTGCGATCCACTCTGATTCATCTTTCCTCAGCTCCTCGATGACATTCTTGAAGTGCTTCTCCCAAGCATACAACTTCAACACCTTCATATTCGCAAGCACCTCCAAGATCGCCTTCAGCCTGTTATCTTGAGCCTCCATGAGTTTTCTTTGATACTTGAGTTGCAATTTGGCATTCGGAGAAGTCACAGCGACAATCAATATGAGTACTGTCAGAGCCACCAAAGTTGCAAGGCCCACAGCGTAGTAGACAATGGCTAATGCGAGGCAAAGCTGAAGGCTAGTCGACCATATTTGGTGAAACCAGTAAGGGAACTCACCGATCCTACATGCATCTGAAGTGACATAATTTACTATCTGGCCTGGAGAGTGAGTCATTTTCGCTGCACTGGAGAGCCGCAGTTGCTTCTGACAAATCGCCGCAGATAGAAAGGACCTTATTTGGAGTCCAATCAGTCTTGCTCTAAAATACCATTGCCTTTCCGATAGAGATTCCAAGCATTTGACCAAGAACAATCCTCCAGCTAGCACGTAACCCTCATACTCGAAAGCCTCTTCACCATCGGCAATGGCAATAAAAGCAATAAGGAACAAAGGCCCGGTGGAAAGAGTCAAGACCTTGGTCAAAGCGAAGAACCCCGAAATTAAAATACCTCTCCATTCGCAGTAAAATATAGCAGACAAGATAGAGTAGGTGTCATATGGGTTGTTCTTTTCTCTGTGCAGTTGCTCCATGAACCTCGAGTAACATTTTTCTGCTCGTTCTTCCAACCTGAGACACGGAATATCCTCATCTTGAAGTATCTTCTCTCTCCCCAATTTCATTAGCGGATTCAACCACCAAAACGTCGTCTTGCTGAGAAATCCTGCCTTGGCAAAAGGAGTGACTTTGTCATTCTGTTGTTTGTCCAGCAAAGGTTCATACACAGCGCCATTTTTGCGGTCCTCACTATTCTCCATGTAACAATCCTCTGAAAGCACAGAAAAGCAGAAGGATCGCTCTAGGAAATGATAAAATACTCCACACCAATGACACAGATGCAGTGGTTCCCTTTATTTCACAACGGGGACACATACAGAGAAATCCTGTGTACAATGCAGGTAATATAGACTAAATCGAAGCCAATGTGATGTATGGAAGGTTCAAAACTAGCAGCAACCAACTGACCCCTTGGAAACTAGCCACTCATGCAGAGGTAAAAGAGTAGCATCCACATTGAATTCCCGAAGATCACTCATATTCTGAGTGCAGACGGGTGAGAGGAAACTGCAGTGGCAGGTGTGACTTTCTTTGAGGACCACTTATAGGATAAGACAAATAGAAAGGGCAAAATGACCAAGAAATCAATTCAATTGACCAAAATGTGGTTGGAACAAGAAGAGGGATTGATAATGGACGCAAGCCCAGAGCTGAAGCTATCTCCAACCTGACTTGAGCGCCACGAGTCATCACAGAACACGGTCCCAATGTGCATCTGTCCTGAAAGACTGCAGTTTGAGGACATACTTTAAGACTATTATCATGGTGTAATTAGCAGTTGAAATTTGAATTGCCATGTGAAGGCATGACCACATATATTGTCTAGTTAACAAATGCCCTTGAGTGCACCAATTAAGGTTACTGAAAACAGTGAAAACATTATCAGGACACTTAACAAGCCCAAAAGGTACATGTCTCAAAAAGGCTACCTACTTCGGATAGGAAGTTATGCATTTCCAAAGCATGATCAATGACTCTTCAAAAGTGCAACAACAGATTTCTTCAACGGTTTCCTCATTATTATGTCAATAGGAGTGACATATTGAATGAAAATTCATGACAAGTTGAGGTTCTTGGCATCGTACTGCAACATTTCTGTAAATTGAGAGTGAAATGAGATAATCAAAAAGTTGTGATCCATTGGCAAAGTGTCAGATCTTTTCATTTTCTGTCTCGAGTACACGAGCACCATCTTTGGATGTTTTTCTGGAAGCTCAAAAAACCCAAGGGCAAATTTCTGCGTTGACAACTTCATACTTAACAGCAACAAAAAGATTCCACTCGATTTGCCAAGACTATCAAGGAACTAAGCTAATGAATCAATCATATTGCTGGGAATAATCCCTGATACATACATGCACAGATACCATTATGTGAACCATTTGAGTAGAAACAAATTTTCAGAAGAACAGCAATAAATTCATGTCTTCTACCAACGAAAAGCAAAAATTCTATTTTTTCTTGAGCCCTCCTGCACACAAAACATGCCTTTCCATGCACAGTTCAGCAACAGGAACACTCGGCAAGAACGGATGAAGTGTCAGAAACGCAACCAAAAATTAAAACTACGAAGAAGAAGAGGAAGAAGAAGAAGAAGAAACTCTTACTGCCAAGCTCTAGTTAGCAATGTTTCCTAAAACAGAGCAGATAAAGAAGGCACATTTGACTCTGCTTTCACTGCAGAAAACAGAGTATCTCTTGTTGCTCGCAAACAATCCATTTTGTTATGTCCGAAGAGCATTATAGGGTAAAAAAAGCAAGACTAACTTTCATCTATAAAAATAAAGAAACACCTGGCTCCCCAAATCATGCATGCAGAGAGAGGGAGAGAGAGACCCAGCTGGCTTTATTTAATTGCTTAATATGTTACCATAATATGTTCCATTAACTTTTACGTTAGGTAAGGCAGTAGCAGGACGATGAGTAGACGGCACGGTTGGAATCACCGGATCGCTCCTCTTCTCCTTTGAGATGAGTGCGCAGAGAGAGAGATACAAAAATGTCTTTCAACCAAAAAGTTTGGGGTAAATTTGTCCCAGGTGTATAGTTTTGGGTTTTTGATGACACAAAAAAAGTTCAAGGTAAAATTATCACAAATGACATAATTTGGGGTTTTTGCTGGTATTTGCCCTTAATAAAAATTATGCAATTTCATACATGCTTACATTTTCTACACATAATCTTTACCATATTCCGTGTATATGATGTTGCTGCTAAATCAAAATTCGCAATTTTCACTACCAAATTATATTGCATGACACATGAAGATATTATGACTATAAAAGCCTCTAGAATAGAAATATAAAAACGTAAGAAGTATATTATATTTAAATGGATTTTGGCCTTCTTATTTTTCCCTTAAAGACAGAATAAAAGGAAAAGGAGTAAAAATATGACAATTTTTTAATTTGGGGAAAAAAAGAAGAAATTGAAAAGAAAAAGGGTTGGTCGGGAACCAAAACTACCAGTTTTTTTTTTATCTGATTTTTGTCCTAAATTTTGTGATGTAATAAATCTGTAAAAAATAAGAAATTACTTCTGAATTTGGTACGACTTTCCTCATGTGTGAGATAATGAGATGTCAAATGACCTTTTAGACATGTTTGACTTTCTAGTTGTAGCTTCTGCATGAGAATAGATCGAAAAGATGGCCGACAGTGTTCAACTTTCTCCTTTGATAATTCCGTTGAAGATCACAGAGCTGGATGAACTTGGAACCTGGGGTATTAGGTTTTTTTTATTTTCTTTTTGGTCAATCAGGATACTAGATTGACAAGTTGTTAACAAGATAACTATTCAAAGCATGGATCGACCTCACAGAAATCTGAAGATTTTGACAGGGGCTTTCAACGGTAGTTCGGTAACTCAGCATTCAACCTAGATGCGTTTCTTAATTTTTACGTGTTGGTACCCGCATGCCCCCGGAAAAATTCATATTTTTCTTCCTTATTAAGCGGAAATTTGAGAAGTGACATTGAGGAGTCTCATCCCTCAATAATTCTTTTTCCTATTTCTTTCCTTTTGAACATTTTAATGATTTGCTCAGGTCCAAGCTTCTGCATATGAATAGATTAAAAGAATCGTCGGCAGTGTGTGACCTTCTCTTTCGGTAATTGCGTTGAAGATTACAGAGATTGATGAACCCGGAACACGAGGTTTTGGAATAATTTGAATAGTTAAGTCTTCAGTCGATATAAATGATTGATATCAAATCACTTTTAGAAGTTTATATTCGCAAAGGCTTGGTTATTTAACTAGTCTTTTAGTGCCCCACGTCGTCGAATTTTAGTGCTGGCAATTGGTGTCATTGTACTAGGGGTGAGCATGGTCCGGGTTGGGCCGGTCCATCCCCTAACCCTAGGACCAACCCGCTTGATGTTGGTCCCTCAATTTTAGGACCGAGGACCGAGCCCTATTGAGCCTAGGACCGAGGACCGGACCGACCCAATGGGTTCGGTCCGGTTCGTGGTTAACCCAAGACCAATAATTAATTTTGTTCATTTTTTTTATATTTCTAAAAATTAAACCAATTATTTCAAATTATATATTTATTGATATTGTGATTTTAACTAAACTATAAGTACTAATACATATTCAACAAATGTAAAATAAGGTAATAATAAAATTTTCACACTTGCTAAAAGTAAGAAACCATAACAAAAATTAAGATTTCTTATAGAGCTGCAAGACGAGCGTTGCTCACGAGCAAAAAGAATTTCTAATCAAGACTTTATTTCCTTATGATTTACTCAGAACGAGCAAGGTTAGCAAATAGAGGTAAGCGGCGCAAATGTCGAGCAACAAGTGAGGTGAGCATAGCAAGTGGGGTGAGTGTCAAGTGGTAAGTGACCAAAAGTGAGCGAGGTGAGTGTCGAGTGGCGAAGCGGGCAAGATTGCTCACGAGTGAAGTTGTTTCTTTCGATTTTACTTGGCAAATTGAATACTAAGAGGATAAAGTAGAAAGAAGAGAACAAGAGTATTGGAGGAGGGACGCCATTTGAATTAAGGTTTCTTTCTTTAAAGATAAATAAAAATATATTATATATAATATAATATATAAGGCCAGGGTTGGTCGGGTTGGGCCACCAACCCGAAACTCCTAGGACCGGGACCAAGCCGCACAAGATCGGCCCAAAGATTTTAGGGCCAAGGACCGACCCAATCGTCAACCTGGGAAGCCGGGCCAGGGGCCAGGCGGGGTTGGGCCGGTCCAGGGTCGGTCCAGGTCGACCCTGGACCGATGCTCACCCCTACATTGTACCGTCTCCATTTCTTATTAAATTCAGGTTTAAGCCAAGCATGGCAATTTTAATTGATGTTGTTATATCATTGAGTCTACACAGCGACGTGTTTATATACAGGTGCCGCCAGAGTTGCGAGCCCCATGACGTAATAAACAGTGGCCAATAAATGCAAGGCGCACAGCTGAAAGCTAGACGACGAGAAATTTGGTGAAACCGGTAAAAGGGAAACTCCCCAATCCTATCCTATAGGCATCTGATGCCAACTAACGTGCTATCTGGGCCCGGAGAGCGAGTCATTTTCGCTGCACTGGAGAGCCACAGTTGCTTTCTGACAAATCGCTGCTGATAGAAAAGATCTTATTCGGAGTCCAATCAGTCTTTGCTCCATGGTAGCGTTGCCTTTCCGAAAGAGATTCCAAGCATTTTGGCCATGGACGATCCCCCACCTAGCACGTAACCGTCATACTCGAAAGCCTCTTCGGCAACCATGATGAAGGCACTGAGGACTAAAGGCCCGGCGGAGAAAGTCAAGACTGCGGTCAAAGCAATGAACACCGAAAGGATAATAATACAAAAAAATTCGAAACTTTAACTCAATTTATAATATTATTCTTAAATATTTGGAGCGCATATGATATTACATTTGTTTTTAGAAATAGTTTATATTTTAAGATATTTTTTTCTATCTTTACTCATGAACGTGTTTTTGAATAGAAAAATAATTTTAGCAATTGCACAAAATTTCTATGTCAAAATTTCTATTTTTAGAATAGAAAATGAATATAAATGTGTTTGGTACAACTCTAAAAATTTCTATGCTCAATTTTTTTTCATCTAATTATAAAAATGTCAGTAGAATGTATAAAATTTCGCTTTTGTAAAGATTTCACTTATTGGCCTTAGAAAATCCATCTAATAATTAGTTATAGATGGATGGCTAAAAATTGCAGTAGAGAGTCCTACTAATATTAAAAATAATTTGGGTTTTTCTGTGACTCGAAAATAATTTTGGGTCAATGTGGCACTGGTATACATGTTTAAAATTTTCTAGGACACAAAAATATCTTTTGGATAAATGTGGTACAGATGTGTTACTTTGTGTTTTTTTATGCGAAAACTAATTTAGATAACTATGACGCGAATTTACCAATTTAGGAAAAGAAATGGCAGAAAGGCCACAATTGGGAGCCAAACCCTTAGCCTGGCACTGAAAGTTTGCGCATAAATCACTAGCAATTAATGCCTCATTCATCATTATAATTTGCAGACAGTGATTATTTTACTAAAAACTTTATTATAATTTATAAAATAATTCTTAGGTGCATCACTATTTTAATCCGTAATGTAAGAGATAATTATATCCACTATTATAATTCAGTTATATCCTAATTATTATAGTTGCTTTTATTATTACTAATTAAATAGGTGGAGTGTGCTCTTGAATGGCAATTCCAAAACTATATGAAATGCCCATTTCATTGGAATTAGCCGTCTTCAACTTCCTAAGTGTCCTCAAACATTGGAATGGCAATCAAGACCATTCATTTCTTGCGATTCTGTCAAATCCAAACATCACTTTTGAAGAGCATCCACAACTTTGTTTTGAATCTCTATGTTGCTGTGGGACATAAAAGAAGTCCATTCTTACGTAGTAGGTCAGACCGTCTGATCAAATCAAAAAAATGTAGGCTGTTTGATCGAATCAATTAAATCAAAAGGTGCAACTCATTAAGTCGATTATCAAATATTATCACACACTAATTAGTTATTTGTTGTAAGAAAATACTAGTTATCGAGATGTTGAAACTTACATTTTCATTAAGGAATTTACTTAAAAGGAATAGGAAAAAGTTAGAAAGCTTTTTATGAGCCAATTCATTCAACATTATATTTTCTTTGGGAAAGCATGTTTATCTTTCGCCAGTCCAAAGGAAGAACATCATTTGGAAAAACCCATTATTTTTTTATATTAGTGTTCAAGAGAGAGATCCAGCGATTACCCATTCGTGTTTCATGGAGATCATAACACGGAAAGAGTAACAATTATTTATGGACTTATAGTAATTGAATAATGAATAAAGAAAAAAGTATAATTTCCAATTATGATTGGATATTATTATAGAAGACAAGACTAAAGATACAAGTACCAGTCAATAGGGAGAAATGCGATAAAACAAAGCCTCACTGAAAGTAGTAGCCATGTTTACGATGTTATACCGATGTGCTTTGCTTAGTTCGGGCTTCTCTGGCGTCTGGTCTTCGGACCGGGGACGTAGCAGCAAAATCATCTCCCCACAGCATTTCCAATTGCACTGAACGAAGAAACCAGCCTCGCGCAATTCATTCGGACAACGTACGTTGGCTTCCGCAAGCTTCATCTCAAAAGTTCTCTGAGTAATTACTTGCATTCGACATTCGAGACCAGTACTCCTTGTACAGCTGCCCGAACAACGAATCTTCCTTGCCAACCAATTTCATAGGCTCATCATACTCTACCAATCTCCCCGTTACATGCAAAGATTGTCGTGTATTTCTCACAGCTCTTGTCGGTTCTCACTAAACAGTTCTTTGGAAGTTGGACTTTACCATCGCTTATTGCCAGCACCATCGTGCAGTCCATGATGGTCGGTATCCAGTGGGCCACGGTTATGACGGGGAGTCTAAAAATTCCCGTCGTATGGTTCTCTGGAGGATCAAATCGGTCGCATTGTCAATAGAGGCAGTGGCTTCATCCAGGACTAGGATCCAGCTTCACCTCAGCAATGCTCGTCCTAGGCAAAACAATTGCTGTTGCCCCATGCTCCAGTTAGATCCATCCTGTACGACTGCTATTTGAGTTTGCACAAACTGTCAACGATCGACAATGAGCATAATAAAACAGGATGTGTAGTTAAATTTTGAGGTTACCCAGCAATTCCAGGCCCTTCTCTTTGCCTTGTATGGCCTTCCGGAGCCGACATTTTCCTATAACCTTTTGCCACAGAAATTCATTCAATCATGAAATATAACAGCAAAGTCCTTCATTTTAGGGTGGTTTACAGTCATTCAAGATTTAGCCCGGCAGCTCTCATTAGTTTCAAATTATGCAGGTGCGGTTAGTAAAAGATAAAAAACATGCGCCAATTGAACTTTGAGGGACGTTGGGAAATTACCTCCCATATTTCCTCATCGGTGTACTCCAACAAGGGGTCCAGGTTGTATCGAACTGCCCCACCAAAAAGTGTCAGATCTTGCAGGATGACCCCAATAGGTGATCTCAGGTCATGAAGTCCGATGGTGGTAATGTTTAGGCCATCAATGATTATTTTCCCATCAGTAGGCTCCACTAGACGGAACAAAGCGCAGATGAGAGTCGTCTTTCCACTACCAGTCCGGTCAACAAGCCCAATCTTGTGCCCTCCTTTTATTTTACAGGTTATCCCATGAAGAACAAGGGGAGAATTGGGCCGATACCTGACCTGTTAATGTCTCGATGATCAAACCTAAGTGTGCTACAAGAGAAGTCCTAAATTGAAGAGTGTGTTAATGGTGCGTGTCTACCTTCAGATCACAAATCTCAACATTGCCGGAAGAAGGCCAGTCCGTCGCTGGTAGGCTACCTTCGATCACTTCTGGGGCTTCGCTTTGAATGTGCATGTACTGCTCTAGCCTTTCTATAGAAACGATCGAATTCGATATTGAGCACTGGTATTTGACTGAAAGGACCAGGAAGACATTTAAAGATAGACCGAATGCCAGCGCCATTCCAATGTATCCTGCATCAAACGATAGTGAGGCCTGGCACCAGCTAAAATCTTCTAAGCTGGAAACCCACTTCCTAGATGATATTGAGGGGGGAAATGAACCAATATGTCGATGCATAGCTGCCCTTAGTATAGTTAGACATCAGGTTAAAAAGTGCCAAAGTAAAATGATACATGCATAAAAGCCAAGCTTCTAGGGAAAGTCCTGATATGAAGAACTGAATTGAGCTTCTACTGATACGAACCTGAGGAAGAGGACCCAAGATCGAGAAAAGTAATTGCGAGGGCCGAGGACGTTAGGACGATAGCGCACAGGACTTCCAGACGTTGGACCAGCCGCTCATTGGCTGAAAAGCTGTGAAAATTTGGACTTGCATTCGCATCAATGAGGCAAAGACTTCTTGAAAAGAATCGGTCTTCTTGGCCAAACGCTCTGATTGTCATCACTCCAGCGATGGAGTCAGCGAGGTGGCTCGCGAGAGTAGACTTGGTTGTGCCATCGAGTCGCATCAACTTATTCGAAGAAGCGTAGTAGTATTTCTGTAGTAAAAGAAAGACTAAAACCAATGGTCAATTTAAAATTGAGTGATAGGAAGAAGTCTATCAGGAAGTAGATGTGCAGAAACTGACTATCTTGATTTGAGGCATAAGCATTACCTGTACGATCAGCGTCAGATAAATCATGGGTAAGATGACAAATAAAACCGGCCACGTAAGAAAAGCGAGTACCAAATAGCTCGAGTAGGTATTCATCATGTTCACAAGGGCAGTAAATTACTTGAAGGCCGCATCGATGTCGATGACGCTTATATCTGAAGAAACCTACAAAATTCAGCAAATCATCGGACTCACTTAAACGTTTTCAAAGCACAGCAAAAATTCGACTTCGGAGTATGTTCCTACCCGGCTGAGTATTCTTCCCAAAGGAGTCGAGTCATAAAAGGACACCGGCGCACGAATAAAGGAGCGCAACAACACAGAATATGGTGTCTGATGCACCCCAACCTAAGTTCTCGATTAGAAGTTTCGGGGAAAAATATGCGCTCAGAGAATTGGTCATTATCCGGTTAGCACTTTTATATTTTTTTTCCTTTTCAAGGATCGGTTAGGGCCAGGTAAGTTATCGATAAAATGAAATTGTTGAAAATTGACTCTAGATGTAAGATATGGATTTTGAAAAGTCAAAAGAAAAATAATAAAAGAAAAAAAAAACTCAAATGTTGAAAAGTCGAGGAGGGGAAGTGAGCTCAGGTTATACCTTGAACAGCGCGGAGATGGAAAAAGAAAGTGAAGAAAGAAAAGAAAGAAGTGAAAGGAGGAAGAAAGAAGGAAGTTCTATTCACAGGGTTTCATCAAGCCGATTCGAATTTGTATCGTAAGTCTTATAAGTGACCACGCCCCTTGTTTGTTCAATTGGAGTAGTTTCGGTGTGGAGCCTTGAAATTTGGAATTACGTAAGTTTTGGGCTGCGAAGTCTGATTTGTGAATCGTTAAGTACATTTAAAATAGGAATCAATGGAGAAACTTAAGGCGCAATCAAGTTGCGTGCTCAAGCTCCATGCTATAGACAGCTTTGAGTAATCACTTGGGGTGAGCAATTGTTGGCGCATGGCAATCCTTTTGCAAGTGTTTAAGTATATTTTAGTCGAGTCATAGTTGAGCTAGTGTTTTACTCGATTTTAATGTTGTTTCTCGCTTATATGATAGAATTGGGAGTTTGACAGCTCGAGTAATATTTGTTTTCTGAACGTAGGCATTTCAAAGTAAGTGGTGCTATCTCTCTTCTAAGAATTTGTAAACTCATGCCTTAAAAATTTAAATATTTGAGATATTATGAGTTAAAAATAAGCATATTTGTTGCATGTGGATTGAGCATTTTTTACATTTTGGTATTTATAAATGGTTTGAGAATTATTTGGGGTAAATATATATTTTTTGTTGGATGAACGAAATTGAGAAATATTATATATTTTGGGATTGCAAAACCTTTTTTACAAAAAACTCTTTTGAGCAAGAGTCATGGAATGTTAAATTTATTGATTTGTGAAATTATTTATGACATGCATTTGATTTAATTCAGTTTGTAAAAGCCAATTTATGAGACAAATCTTGAAGTGATTTGAGAATATTTTACGAAAAGTATTTCTATGGATGAGTTAAATTGCTAAAGGTTATGTAGTTGAATTGCGAAATGTATTGTGATATATTCTAGATTTAATTTTGTAGTTTACGGGGGATGTTATGGATTGGTGTTGATACTCAATGTCACTGTGAGCCCAATGAGAGATTTCTGGGTATGCGCATATTGTCTAGTATATCCTTGTAAGCCAAACTACCGACGAATAATAGATGAAAACCAAACCAAATAGGGAATTTTGGTTGCCTTGTCACATGGCATTTTTCATGACCATAGTTAGATATTTGAACTGAATTTGGTCATTGGAGTGAATCATTGACATTAAATTTGAGTTTCATCAATGGAGTTGACCATTAATATGCGATTTGAGATTAGTCAATGGAATGAACCATCGATGCGTGGTTAAATGAGATTAATCAATAGAATAAACCATTGATAGTTAAATTGTTTTTATTAACTAATGTTATTATTGATTTATACATAATAAAAAACTGTTGGAAAAATATTATATACTTTTGATATGTTGTGTATAGTACTCTAGCTTTGAAACTGATAAATGGTGATATCGTATTTGTAAGTGAGCATAGTAAATATTCGATCCACTTAAAACATATGTATTACTCACTAAGCTGTGGTTGTCCATCCCTTTATTTTTCCAATCTTTTCAAGTTTTTTGGTTAGTGATGAATAATACGAGAGCGATAGTGTGACAGCCTGGGCGACGGTGTGCGAGGAGGAGGGATGACGGTGCGTCCGCGCCTCAGTCCTCGGACGTGTGCAAGGGAGGGGGGTCACATGTCTTGTCCCACATCGCTTAGGGAGGGAGTCATAGGCTAATATATAATGCTGGGATCCCTCTCCCCTTAATAACGCGTTTTAAAGCCGTGCGGGTCTCGGCCCAAAGGGGACAATATTACTCAGCGAGCCCCAGGTCCTTACAAATAGTGATAGAGGGACTTTTGGGAGTTGAATTTAGGTGGTTTAAGGCTGCATTCTTCAGGAATGACGGCCATGTTATCCCCCATTCATGATGATTTTGGGGTGTGACACTAGAACCTACTAACCAAATGAGCAACTATTTGTACTGGTAAAAATATGAGGAAGTATTGTAATTTTTAAGGCAATAACTATCTTAATGACATACACAAGCATAATCAATGCTTTGAAAATCAAATATTTCAAAATTAAACATGTTTAACAAGTGCTCGAGAGTATTCGTTAACATAATATTTACAAATATATTTATTTATTTATTTATTTGAGAATAAACTACATGCAGTCTCCAAATGCCATGCAATAAATTTTACGGGGAGGTTAGCAGCTGTCGCATGTTTAAACTTGTAACACGTGATTTTCTGTTGTAAACTACATGCCAGTGGATTGAGCGGAAATGAAGAAAAAGGGTCGTGGGTCTTTATTCCTTTTGTCAGTTGTTGCAGCTCCCAAAAAAAAATTAATAACTAATATCATTTTCAAAGTCAGAAGTTCTCGAGTGTGACGAGACACTATGCAAAAACAGCTAGAAGCACTCGATAAAAATGGTATTTAGGATATCGTCGCGTTACCTCGAAGGAAAGCATTCCATTGGCTGCATATGGGTGTCTAAAATTAAATTCAAAAATGATGGTTCCATTAAGTGTCACAAGGCAAGACTTGTTGCCAAGGGCTACACTCACACATATGATGAAGACTAAAAAAAACATTTGCTCCAGTAAGAAAAATGAACACAATGAAAATGACAATGTCCATAGCAGTAAATTGTGATTGGTCACTCTTTCAAATGGATGTTTAAAACTCATTCTTACCGGAAGAAAAGGTTTATATGAACATTCTTCCTGGACATCCTTCAAAATATCAACCCAATGTAGTATGCAAACTTAATAAAGCCATTTATAGTCTCAAACGGTCGCCACATGCTTGGTTTGGAAAATTAAGTTCCACTCTTAAAAGTGTGGGTTTCAAGAAGTGTGATTCAGAATCCTCCTTTTTTGAGAAGCCCAATGCCAAAGGAACAATGAATGTCATTGTCTATAAGGATGGTATAGTTATTACCGGTGATAGTCTTCATAAAATCGAGGCTCTCAAGCTGCGCTTGAATGTGAAGTTTAAAATCAAGGCTTTGGGACACTTGAGCTATTTTCTTGGTATAAAGGTGGCTTACTTTAGTAAAGGATTATTTATCTATATTCTTAACTTGTTAAAAGAGTCTAGGAAACTTATAGCTGCTTTTACAGAGCCTCCCATAGATAATAGTAGTAATTATTGACAACGTCACCCCATTACCCGATAATGGTCAATTTCAAAGGTTGGTTGAACAGTTGATATAGTTAACCATTACTCGACCTAATATTGCTTATGTCGTTGGTTATGGAAGCCAATTCATGCATGCCCCTACTAAAGGACATTTGATGCTTGTAGATCACACACTTCAGTACCTAAAGTTAGTTTAGGTCGGGGTACTTTGACGAAGAAACATGGTCATATTGGTATAGTAGTGTACACTAATGTGGACTGGGCTAGGAACCCACAAATAGAAAATAAACTACACATTTCTACACCTTTGTAGGCGGCAACTTAGTCACTTGGATAAGTAAAAAACAGACTATTGTGGCAAGGTCCAATGTAGAGGCCGAATATGGAGCCATGGCCTCAACTATAAGGGCAATTGTTTGACTTCGATGGCTTGTGTAAGAATTAGGATTTGGAAACCCTAAGTCTCCTTTGAAGTTATTTTGTGATGATCAAACTATAATCCATATTGCTTCAAATCCACCTTTTCATGAACAAATAAAACATGTAGAATTCAATTGTCATTTTGCTCATGAGAAGGGTCAAGACAAGACAATTGAAACTCCCCTATGTCCATAGTGATGAGCAATTTACAGTCGTATTCACCAAAGCTCTCTATAAATGTGTTTTCCATAATATGGTATCCCAGGTGACCTCTAAGGACATCTTTGCTACATTTTGGAGGGGGAGTGTCAAAACAATAAGAATGCCAAATCGTCCTAAGCACAATATAATGGGAGATCTGGCTAGGTTGTGCAATAGTTGTAGCTACCAAATCTATGACTGTTAACCCATATATTAACTTAATTAAAGGATAATGAATCATCCCAAAAGGTAACAAGATAAATTGGGAATTTACCACCATGGAGGTAAGTTTTCATGTGATACTCTTGGTCGTCTAAACCACATTATCCATTGGGTGTTTCTATTCTCTTTGAACTCTCCTCTATACATTATCATCATTAAACAAGAGTAGTGAAATAGAAAGCACAATCCTATCCTTCAATCATACCAATTGTTCATGCTCGAATTTGAATCCAGCAGGCATTCAATGCATGCATCTAAATCAAGTCTAATAATGTTGCTAGTTGTTGCTGGTTGTTGCTAGTTGTTGCTGGTAACTTTGGAGGAAATTGTCCCATCAATACTAAATCTATTGTATGAATGTTAATTCTATCCTAAAATTTTAATTACTCCAAGTGAGTCACAACCTATGTGTGAAATTCTAATATAGTCCTTCCGGTTGATTTTACTTGAAATTGCTGACATGACGGTTCAATCATCATTGACCATTTGACATGGCAATAACCAAATCTTCATCTCAGCAATTTCCAATGAAAATTGATTAAAAGGACAATATTAAAATTTTGCACAAAGATTTGTGACTCAATTAACAAAATTAAAAATTTGGAATTGAACTAGCACCCATACAATGAGTTTAGAACTCATTAAGTAGTTTTCTCAATAACTTTGTTAACTTGAATTCATAATGGCACATCTTACCTTTGAGGCTAACTAATAGACAGGTTGTCTTCGCTTTTGTTGGATAAATTGTTTTCGATGTTAAGACACTACCCGATGACATGTTTAGAATATTGCTATCAACGGTATCTTTGCAGCTTTTCTCGTGTTTGAATTGAGGTTGTCTCTCCTTCTCCTCTCCCATGCCCATGTTTCGAATTCAATTCTCCCATCCGCTGAGGTTTTAGTTTTCTGGCTACAACCCCTCGCCCCCCCACCCTCTCCCCGGAGGTGTGGATCAGCTTTTGTTCGATCCTTGTTTCTTTGTCTAATAGAAATCCAAGATAGATGTACGACGACACTTTTGATGAGCTAGTATGAACATGCAAATATTAAGAACAACAAAAGAAAATATCAACCGAAAAAAGAAAAAATTCAACAAGAACCAACAATGAAGAACAAGCGTAAATTTTCACCACAAGTCACAACTCTTGTGAATAAATTTATTTACTCTCTTTCTCAAGCAAGGCAATATCTTTCACGTTTGCATGAAGCCATAGATCGCAGAGAAAATGCATTATTTGGCTCTCAGTTGTTCACAATGCATTATTTGCTTTCTAGTCCTCGTGACCTTGATATGGCATTCATGTCCGAAGGTTCAGAAAAAATGACTCAATCACTCGTGCTATATATCTCTGTGTAGGTGGAGACAGTTTTGCAGTGGCGACGTTGGGATCTGATCATGCATGCAGTTAGAAATTTATTTGCAGGATAACTGGTTTTTTAAATATATATATATTTGTGTGTGTGTGTGTGTGTGTGTGTGTGTGTGTGTGTGTGTGTGTGTGTGTGTGTGTGTGTGTGTGTGTGTGTGTGTGTGATCGAGGTTAGGGACCAAATTAAGAAAAACACTTCTTGAATTAGTCTCCATATCTCTAGCTAATCCCCCATAGGAATGTTCTAATTTATTCTAACGTGGACATCACTTTTATGTGGGTTAGGTTTGTTCACGGCTTATTAAAAGGCTCAAAGTAAGTTGGGTTCTTTTGTTGAGATGAAAGGACATGTGGGAGCTACCATGATGATACTCAAATCCTGTCTAGAGCCATGTTAAGCATACAAAGATTAATGTGCAAAATCAATATGTTAAGTGATATGTCTCCTCACAAGAGAGTGTTTCTATAGATAAATCATATTCGATATTCGATAAGAATATATCCAAACTTTTGATAATGAAATTTATAGACAAATCGTAATGTTTGTCATATTACAAAAATATATTGACCAAAAGATGCACTGTGTTTGAATTTTATTTTATTTTTGTATAAAAATTACAAACAAAATAAAAAGGGCCGAAGCACCGGAGTAGCGAGCCAAACCCTAACCTGGCACCGAGAGTTCACGCCACAATCACTAAGCAATTAATGCCTCGTCTATCATTATAGTTTAAAAACAGTGTTTTTTGAAAGACTTTATTATATTTTATAGGATGATTTTTAAGTGTATTTGTATTAAAAAAAATAATCTAATAAACAATTCTGTCCAAGATTGTTTCTAATTTATTATCATTAATTGGTATGATTATTTTTGTTATCAACTTCTTAAGTGTCCCCCAAACATTGGAATGGCAATACTGACCATCCCATTCCTTTCGCTTCTGTCGGAGGAAACATGCCATAATCCTCCGACTGGTCGTGTTCGAAGAGCTTCAACAACCTTGTTTTGGATCTCATATTCACGTTTAGTTCAAGATTGCTATGGGCTATAAAAGAAGCCCATCCATATGCAATTTCGGCCGTCAAATTCTAACGAAATAACGTAACTCATTAGGTAAGATTAGTGATTTCTTATATTAAAAACTACTAGCTATTGAGATTTAGAAGCATACATTTTGTCAAAGAAAATTTACTAAACAGAAAAAATTATATTAGCTTCTTACAAGCAAATAACTACAGCATTCGATTTACTTTAAATAAGTATGTTTAGCTTTTGCAAATACAAAATAAGAACATCTTTTGGAAAAATCTGATATTTTCTTATAGCAGTCTTCAAGAGAGGGATTTCACGATAAACCATTCGTGTTAAATAGAGATTATCATACGGAAATAGTAATAATTATATATGCATTCATAAGAACTGACTATTGAATATTAAAAAAAGTGGAATTTCCAATTAAACATTGGATATTAGTAGTAGACAACAAGTTGTCGTCAACAACTAATGATAGAAGTACAGATCAATAGGGAGAAATGCAATAAACAAAACAAGCCTTCAAGAGAGGGATTTCACGATAAACCATTCGTGTTAAATAGAGATTATCATACGGAAATAGTAATAATTATATATGCATTCATAAGAACTGACTATTGAATATTAAAAAAAAAGTGGAATTTCCAATTAAACATTGGATATTAGTAGTAGACAACAAGTTGTCGTCAACAACTAATGATAGAAGTACAGATCAATAGGGAGAAATGCAATAAACAAAACAAGCCTTGCTGAAAGTAGTGGACATTTTTATTATCACCGATATGGTTTGGTTGGTTCGGTCTTTCTCGTCTGGTCATCTGACCGGAAACGTAGCCGCAAAATCATCTCCCCACAGCGTTTCCAACTGCACTGAACGAAGAAACTGGCCTCACGTAATGCGTTCGGACATTGTACGTCGGCTTCCGCGAGCTTCATCTCAAAAGTTCTCCGAGTAATTACTCGCATTCGACGTTCGAGACCAGTACTCCTTGTACAGCTGCCCGAACAACGAATCTTCTTTGCCTACCAATTTCATAGGCTCATCGTACTCTACCAATCTCCCTGTTAAATGCAAAGAATGTCATGTATTTCTCACATCTTTCTTTGGTTCTCGCTAAACAATTCCTAGGAAGTTTAATTTTACCATCGCTTATTGCCAGCACCATCGTGCAGTCCATGACAGTCGGTATCCGGTGGGCCACAGTTATGACCGTGCAGTCCGCAAATTCCGTTCGTATGGTTCTCTGGAGGATCGAATCGGTCGCATTGTCAATAGATGCGGTGGCTTCATCCAGGAATAGGATCCGGCTTCGCCTCAGCAACGCTCGTCCTAGGCAAAACAATTGCCGCTGCCCCATGCTCCAGTTAGATCCGTCCTGCACGACTGCAATTCGAGTTTGTGTGAACCGTTAATGATGGACAATGAGCATACTAACACTAAATTTTTCTGTTTGATTCATCCTTACCTGGAGATTCCAGGCCCTTCTCTTTATCTTGTATAGCCTCCCTGAGCTGACATTTTCCAAGAACCTTTTTCCACAGAAAATCAATCATGAAATATAACCGCGAGTACTTCCTATTGCAGGGGCCAAACTCATTCAAGATTTAGCTCAGGAGCTCTCATCCGATTCAAGTTATGCACAGGATGGTTCTTTTTATAATGCCAATGCAGTCAGTAAAAGAGAAAAACATGCGCCAATTGAACTTCAGGAGACGTTTGGGAATTACCTCCCATATTTCCTCGTCCGTGTGCTCGGACAAGGGGTCCAGGTTGTATCGAACTGTCCCACCGAAAAGTGTCGGATCTTGCGGGATGACCCCGAAATGTGATCTCAGATCATGAAGTCCGATAGTGGTTATGTCTAGGCCATCGACAATTATTTTCCCATCGGCAGGTTCCACGAGACGGAACAAAGCGCTGATGAGAGTCGTCTTCCCGCTACCGGTCCGGCCAACGATCCCAATCTTGTGCCCTCCTTTTATTTCACAGCTTATCCCACGGAGAACGAGGGGAGAATCAGGCCGATACCTTACCTGTTAATGTCTCGATGATCAGACCTAAGTGAACTACAAGACAAAGTCGAAAATTGAAAGGCGTGTTAATGATGCGTGTCTACCTTCAGATCGTAAATCTCAACATTGCCAGAAGAGGGCCAGTCTGGTGCTGGTCGGCTATCTTCGATCACTTCCAGAGCTTCGCTTTGAATGTGCATGTACTGCTCTAGCCTTTCTACGGATACGATCAAATTCGACAGCGAGCACTGGAACTGGACCGAAATGACCAGGAAGATATTTAAAGACAGACCATACGACAGCGCCATTCCAACAAATCCTGCATCAAAATATAGTCAGGCCGGACAGCCACTAAAACTTCAAAGTTGGAAACCCATTTCCTAGATGACATTGAAAAGGGAAGTGAACCAACAGGTCGATGCATAGCTGCTTTGACATTAGATTAAAAGTGCCAAAATAAAGTGACATCTATAAGAGCCAAGCATCCAGGGAAAGTCTCAATATGAAGAACTGAATTGAGCTTTTACTGATACGAACCAGAGGAAGAGGACCCGCGATCAAGGAAAGTAATTGCGAGGGCCGAGGACGTTAGGACAATAGCGCACAGGACTTCCAGACGTTGGACCAGCCATTCATTGGCTGAAAAGCTGTGAAAATACGGACTTGCATTCGCATCAATAAGGTAAAGACTTCTTTTCAAGAATCGGTCTTCTTGGCCAAACGCTCTGATTGTCATGACTCCAGCAATGGACTCAGCGAGGTGGCTTGCGAGTGTAGACTTGGTTGTGCCATCGAGTCGCATCAACTCATTAGAAGAAGCGTAGTAGTATTTCTGTAGCAAAAGAAAGACAAAACTCAATGCTACATTGGAACTTGAATGATAGGACTAAGTCTCTCAAGAGGTAGGTGCACAGAATTTTCGCCTCTATTGAGGAAAAATTATTTGATTTGAGGCATAAGCATTACCTGTATGATCAGCGTCAGATAAATCATGGGTATGATGACAAATAATACTGGCCACGTAAGAAAAGCAAGAATCAAAAAGTTCGAGTAGGTATTCATCGTCGATCCAAGGGCAATGGTTAACTTGAAGGCCACATCGACATCGATGATGCTTAAATCTGAAGAAACCTATAAAATTCAGCAGACCATGTTATTCATCTTAAACATCTTTAAAGCAAAGCGACTTCAGAGTATCTTCTTACCCGGCTGAGTATTCTTCCCAAAGGTGTCGAGTCGTAAAAGGACATAGGTGCTCGAATAAGGGACCGCAACAACAAAGAGAATATGGTGTCCGATGCGCCGCAACCTAAATAGACTATGAAATATGATCTAATAAGCAAAAAGAGAGCGAGGAGAACGCCGATCCCAGTGTAAACGGAGTTCAACTCAACGGTGCTCACATTCGTGGTGTTGACTTCAGAAGCCAACCAGTAATTTTGCGCGAGCTGCCCTGCTATAAAGATTATGTGGGCTACAGTTGCTAATGTAAAAAAGAAAAAGCCCTTGTTGTGTTTCAGATACTGCAAGTAGGGCTTGAAACCGCTGTCTCCTATCTCCCTTTCCTCCTGCTTAATCAATTGACTTCCTGGAGAGGCCTCGAGCTGTTCCTCTACATATATTTTCTGGATCTCCTCCTTTGAATATCCAGGCGTTCTTGATGAAACCATTCTGATTTGATTTCCAGAACCAGCAGTTGTGTTATGCGCGTTCACAAGGTCCTGAAATTCTTGGGAAGCAGCCATCAACTGATCGTATGAGCCGGCACTTACAATTTGCCCGGATGACATTAACTGTCAAGAAACACAATTGTTCAGGAACACCATGAACTAATGAGAAAAGTGAAAAATAGCTTCTTTTTATTATTAATGAGCCAAAATCCGAATTCCCCAGACACAGAAAAAAAAAATCATCCTTTGGGTTGAATGAGTCACTGACCAAGATAGAGCTAAAAGCTGGTAGAAAGTCAACTTGATGTGTAACAAGCAAAACGGTCTTCCCTGATAAAGCTTCCATGACATATTCCTGCAACAATGAGCAAACATCGATCGCATTAATTTAGAACTTAATACAAAAATAAAAAGAAGTTTCGCTGTCCTTGAGAGTGATCACATTAAATAAGCTCGCCGCTGTATGAGCATCCACGGCACTGAAGGGATCATCCAACAGATACACATCCGCATCCTGATACAAAGCGCGTGCAAGTTGTATCCTTTGCTTCTGTCCGCCGCTCAAGTTGACGCCTCTCTCCCTATCTGAGTTTGATCACCAAAGGGAAACATCTCAATGTCCTTGGCTAGGGAACATTTCTGAATTACTTCTATATATTTTAGAGAGTCCAGGGCAGATCCGAATAGGATATTTTCTTGTATAGTCCCCGTCTGGATCCATGCTGTCTGAGAGACATACGCCATCCTACCACGAACGCGCACCTAAACACGGATTAAGGCTTACCGGTAAATCTTCAATCACATTAGCTGTTAATTGATCAATGACTTACTATAGACATAAGATGAACTGGCCGTAACAGGAAATAGTACAGTGCTCTCGTTACAATGTATAACTAGTAACTCCCCCAAGGAAGAGATTAATCAAAGACTTACTATGCCATCAATATGTGGAACCTCTCCAAGAATTGCAGCTAAAAGGGTAGATTTCCCCGACCCAACTTCCCCACATATAGCTATTTTCTCTCCTTTTCTGACCGACAAATTTATGTTCCTCAATGTTGCCTTAAGGGAACCACTGTCCCAAGAAATTTCCCGTGAATCCAAGAAAACAGCCATTTCCAGGACCTGATTATCACTCTGCTGCTTTGTTGGCTTATTTTCCAATTCAGGTGCTTCTAGAAATTCGGCAATCCGAGACAATGAAACCTTAGCCTGGATGAAGGACCCGACCACATCAGGGATCAATCTGATTGGTTCCTGAACGATTCTTAAACTCGCCAAGAACACGAAGACATTGCTTGCAGTCAAAGGAATGCCCAGGAAGTAGCAAGCCCAGAAAGTGACAGCCGGAACTAAAACCGGTGAAGACCAAAACAGGACCATATAGTAACCCTTTTGCCACAAAACAGCAGCGATCCACTCCGCTTCATCTTTCCTCAGCTGCTCGATGACTTTCTTGAAGTGCTTCTCCCAAGCATACAACTTCAACACCTTCATATTTGCAAGTGCCTCTGCAATCGCCTTCAGCCTTTTATCTTGAGCCTCCATGAGTTTCCTTTGATACTTGAGTTGCAATTTGGCCAATGGAGAAGTCACAGTGACAATCAATATGAGTACCGTCAGAGCCGCCAAAGTTGCAAGGCCCACAGCATAGTAAACAATGGCTAATGCTAGGCACAGCTGAAGGCTAGTCGACCATATTTGGTGAAACCAGTAAGGGAACTCACCAATCCTATAAGCATCTGAAGTGACATAATTCACTATCTGGCCCGGAGAGTGAATCATTTTCGCTGCACTGGAAAGCCGCAGTTGCTTCTGACAAATCGCTGCAGATAGAAAAGATCTTACTCGGAGTCCAATCAGTCTTGCTCTAAAATACCATTCCCTTTCCGATAGAGATTCCAAACATTTGGCCAGGAACAATCCTCCAGCTAGCACATAACCCTCATACTCGAAAGCCTCTTCACCATCGACAACAGCAATGAAGGCCCTAAGGAACAAAGGCCCGGTGGACAAAGCCAAGACCTTGGTCAAAGCAAAGAACCCGGAAATTAAAATACCTCTCCGCTCGCAGTAAAATATAGCGGACAAGATAGAGTAGCTGTCATAAGACGTCTTCTTTTCTTTATGCAGTTGCTCCATGAACCTCGAGTAACATGTTTCCGCTCGTTCTTCCAACCTGAGACGTGGAATATCCTCATTTTGAAGGACCTTCTCTTTCCCCAATTTCATTAGCGGATTCAACCACCAAAATGACATCTTGCTGAAAAATCCCGCCTTGGCAAAAGGAGTGACGTTTTCATTCTGATCTTTGTCTAGCAAAGGTTCATACACAGTGCCATTTCCGCGGTCCTCGCTATTCTCCATGTAATTGTATCCTGCGAAAGCAGAGAAAAGCAGCAGGAACACTCAAGGAAATGATAAAATATCACGCACAGTGACACGGATGCAGTGGCTTCTTTTAGGAAGATATACAGAGAAATCCTGCTTACAATGAGGGTGATATCGAATGAATTGGAGCCAATGTGATGTGTGGGAGGTGTATCCTCCTAATGGTCCCGGTCAAAACTAGCAGCAATCAACTGAACCCTTGGAACAGAAAGAGAAGCCACTCGCGTTAAGTTACAAGAGTAGCATCCTCATTCAATTTCCTGATGATTATCCTTCCGAATGCACATGAACAAGTGGAAACTGCGGTGGCAGTTGTAATTTTCGTTGAGGACAAGTTACGGAGTAAGAGAAACAGGATATCAAGTCAAATGACCAAAATGTGGCTGGTATGAGAACAGGAATCGATCATGGACGTGAGCCCGGAGCTGCTGCTATCTCCAACTTGACTTAGAGCACCGAGAGTCATCGCAAAACACGGTCCAGAATCCTCCTCTGATTGTGCCACTTTCCTGGAAGACTGCAATTCAGGAATATGCTTCAAAGACTATTATCGTGTTGCAATGGGCAAGTTGCCTTTAAATTAGAATTGCCATATGAAGGAATGGGCGACATATAGCGTCATGCTAACAAATGCCCTCGAGGGGCACCCATTAAGGTTTACTGAAAAAGTGAGAACATTATCACGACAGCTGCTTTGAGAGCCCGAAGGGTACATGTCGTAAGAAAGCTACCTACCTCCGGTAGGAAGTTATGCATTTCCAAAACGTAATAAATGAGACTTGACAAGTGCATCAACGCAGATTCAATGATTCCCTCATAATTAGGACGATAGTTGTGGATAATCCACTCGATTTGTTAAGACTACCAATGAAGGAACTAAGTTAATGAATCAAACATATCGTTTAGAAAATCACCTGATCCATACATAGACATAAAACGGCTAAATGAGCTATTTGATTAGAATTAGACCCAAAAGAACTATTGGATTAGAAAAAGGAAAAGTTAGAAGAAAGAAAAGCAATGAACTCATGTCTTCAATAACCACGAAAAGCAAGAATTGAGAATTTCTCGAGTCCTCCCGACAAAACACTCCTTTTCATGCACGTTTACAGCAACAGCAGCACTCGAAGAGAACGTACAAAGTTTCGCAGACACAACCAAAGTCGAGACTTCGAAGAAGAAGAAGACAAAATACTCACTTCCAAGCTCTACCCAGCAATCTCTGCCAAAACAGAGCAGACGAAGAAGGTAGAGGTCGGCTCTGCTTTCACCGCAGAAAACAGAGCATCTCTTCTTGCTTGCAAAGAATACATTAGTTGCGTCCAAGGAGCTTGATCGCGGTGCAAAAACAAAGATTAACCCTGACTCAAGAAAATCGAAGAGGACCAGGCTCCGCAAATCATGCACAGAGAGAGAGAGAGAGAGAGGAAGGAAGAGGAGAGAGAGAAGCCCACCTCCGCTTTATGTCGCTGCTATAGCTTTTAATACTACGTACGCCAGTAATTTGATTTTTCACGTTAAAGAAGGCCAGGGCAGGTGGGATGGAGTGATTGCCTGAACGGGACAGTCGCATCACGGATCACCCGGCGCTGTCCTCCTCTCCTTCTTCTTGGAGATGATGTGCATGCGCGAGAGAGACAGAGACAGAGTGAACTGTGATTTCTTAACATTGGCCACCATAGCTTAGGAGCTAACCAGTTTCGATGGCGCTTGTGAGGATACTTATGCATTCATTCATGCAGATTGCAGACGCATAATAGCACCCCATTGCAAGCCTTCATTAAAGACGATGTCCACCTTTGATTGACAGTTGCCTGTACGATCCTTCTGAAATTTGAGGGACGTTGTCCACTTATTGCTTCCATGTGGAAAATTCAGGCGAAGAAAACACTAGTCGGGCAGTGTAGCATGGTCCAAAGCACACTTTTCTTTTGTACTTGAAAGATTAGTTCAAATGGACCTGAGCAGGCTCTTAAATTATTTTGTGTGAACTCTAAAATATTAAAATTTGGGAATATCCCCTTGAAGAAAAATATTCATCTAGGAACTAAGGGGGCCTTGAGTACAACTCATCTCCGGATGAGGTTACTTCCAAGTAACCGGTATACTAACCACCCACACTTAGGGAAGCAAGGTGGAAATCCAAAAGGGTTTCTTTATATAACTCATGTGTCGACTCAAGTCCCATTTAGTTCGTCTTTGCGAAGGGGCTTTTGGCCTCTAAAGGACCTTGCCCAAAGTGCTTCTTTTTATATCTTAAAAAACAATGACAAACGAAACAAAAAAAGAAACAAGATGGAAGCACCAAAAGTGGATGCTCGAGAGCCTCCCTCTCTAGGGGTGATTAGTTCTCGGACCTAGGAATTAGATTGGAGGGACCAGTTCCCAGTTTCCATAACCGAGGACCAGACCGAAGGTCCCTAGAACCAATTGTGGAGCAAAAGGAAAAGAGAAGAGAAGATCTACATGAGACATTTTAAAATAAAAATCGGTCCAAATCTCCCTTGGAACGGGGGGAATCGAACCATCTGATACCAATTCCACTTTTAAACCGGACTAACACTCCCAAGCTAACTAGATCAAACCGCCAATCAAATTCAATACAACTGGTTCATAATTCGATCGATCCGTCTCACTCATCTCTATCCCTCTCGATGTGCCATTTTGATTTTTTTCCAAAGATATGTTACAATATATGATGAGTTGAGAATGCCATGCTCATATACTGCAACTATACCAAATATATTATGTACCGAAATTTGTGTATACCCTATCCAACTAAGTATATGGGTTAAAAGCAATGACATCGCAACAATAGCTTCTTTCAATAATCTCTATAGAAGGCTGAATTGTTATTATATTTGTAGCATTCTTTACGTATTTTCGTCATGCTTAATGATATTGAAAAAATGTTCAATTTGTAGACTTATCGCTATGGTTCCAAACTTAAATGTAAGTTTTGCTATTTCAAGATTATCATTTTGTCAAGATCAGTACTTTAATAGAAGTTATGCGATTTCACAATACATGCCTCCTCAACCAAATTAGGTGCACATCACATTACTCCTATATCAAGATTCGCAATTTTCAAAGATGATGCATGACATATGAAGGTATCATGACTAAAAAAAGTCTACAGATTAGAGAAAACAAAAACCTGAGAAGTACATCATATTTACAATGGATTGTGGCCTTTTTTTAAAACACATGCTAAAAGGACAAGGAATAAAAACTATATATGAGAAAGTTTGACCTAGATTCCGTGATCTGATAGATCTAAAAAATATATATAATATTTACAACTGAGTTTTGGTACAACTTTACCCGTATGCGAGATTTCCAAAATCTCACTCCTCGCTGACCTTCTAGCTATTGCTTCTGCGCACGAACAGACCGAAAGATCGCCGACAGCATTTCCTCTCTCTTTCGATCAGCAGCGTTGAAGATTACAGAGATTGGCGAGCGTGGTTCATGAGGTTTCGGTTAGGAATAATCTGAATTTTTTGATTCTTCCGGTCAGCAAGAATGGTTGAGATCACCTTCTTCTTCTTCTTTTGTCGGAAGAGATCACCTTTTTAGACCGTCGATATTCGCAAAAGCACTGCTTATTTGGACCTACTCTTTCGGTGCCCGCGTCGTCGAACTTTAGCGCTGGCAATTGGGGTTATCTTTTGTACCTTCTCCACGTGTGTAACCACGTGTTTAGACACGTTGAACGAGCCTTAAATGCATCGAAACACACGACGTCTTGACGAGATTAGCACGCTAATGGCCCGTTTTTTCAATTGAACACGTTTAAGCGAGTCATGAACAACGAGTTGAAATGCTGACTGTACGAGCGATGTTTTTATGATTCATGTATAGATAGATGGACCCATTTACGAATAGACTGGACATGACTAAACTGCAACCCACCATGCTAGATTTTCTAGGGTGTGAACAAGTCGGTGTCGAAATTTTTCAATTTTAAACCTGACACATTAATTTTAGTCGCTGGGGTCGTGTCATCTAGACCTACACGACCTACACAATGGCTTGTTTATCAAACGGGCCACACGATTAAACTCATCAAGCACGGTGAAGAGCCCGCGATAACGAACGCTATCGAGTGGCAGGCATCCGCAAGTTTTCCAGCCATGCGTTTCACGATCGTCTAGAGACCAAGAAAAAGCCGAAAACCGCCGGGTCCTACATCCCTTGCCTTCCCCTTCGCTATCCCGGGCTCCTCCGTACAAAAATCTTAAATTTCCAGGGCCATTTCTCGATCAAAAAAACAAAGGATTTGGTAATTTGCGAGCGCGTAACAAAGAGAAGAAGTAGAGCTCTGCTCGTCAAGTCACATCACGTCCGGGACAGGGCCGCGACGTGAGTGAAAACAAAGAGCGAAACCGACCGATTTCTCCTGTCAACAACTACAGTTCACGCTCCCGTCCAAACCCAGCGGACATTCAGTGTAGATGCGCCCGATCTTTTGAGGAGCGAATCTTTCGAATTTTATATGTATTTCGGATCTTGAATTTGTTTATGCGTTGTAGGCTTTTGGCCAAGAGGGCTTTTCGTTTATGTTTCAATAAAAAATTTCTCACGCGATTTGTTCAAGGGTTGTTGGAACTCGGAACGCATGTGAGGATCCAACATCTGCCCGATCTACCGTCGTGACATTTAGCTGGATTCGCTGCCTAGCTCTTAGAAATGCCGTTCGCCTTTCGTTTTGTGCTATATTTTAGATTAGGGTTTGCCTTTCGTTGGACAAATCTACGATAGATTGCTATTGACAGTTCCCTTACAGCTACTTTGTATTTGAATCGATCTCTTCCTTTCTTCCTCCTCTCTCGTGCCCATGTTAGTTCCAGGTTCCCTTGTCCGATCTGACTGGGGTTTTAGGTTTTTTTCAGCTACACCCTCCCGGCTTCGGACCAGACCTTAACCCAATTCCGATCGATCGGCTTTTTGTTCCATCCTTTTTATCTTTTGTGAAAGAAACCCTAGGATAAGGTAAATGACGATTCTCTGGACCGAGTTACATGAACACAAGGTCGTCGTCTTAGGAGTCCTTCCTAGCTTGGTTTCCAGTATTTTTGTCCAGAGGGAAAGAAAACGACTCGTAACTAGGGCTCTTCGTGTGTTGGTGGGGATAGTTTTGACCAGCCTCTAGCAATTAGTTCTTCCTCTTTGAGGGTGCAAAATTGATTTTTCTAATCACCAACATTATTTTTTAATAAATAATATAAATAATTTTGAACTTTAACTCAATATGTTGTACTGATTATTCTGAACTTTTAATTTATTCATGCGATTCATTTAACTTTCAATTTATTCAACATTATCCCCCGACTTTTGTTATATAGTTTAACTTAGTTCCTAAACTATATGAAAATATTTAATATTATCCTTTAATGATGTTCATAAGGCAGCATTTACTTTTTCATATAATTTAGTGATTAAATCAAATACGTATCAAAAATCAGAAAACTATATATGAATAAATTCAAAATTCAAAAACTATATTATATATTGGGTCAAAATTCGATGATTATTTATTTCATTATCCTTATTTTTCCCCCTCAATCATGCAATTCCTTACTAGGATTGATTATGACACTACAAGAATGTGGTTTTGCTTTCTTCGCCGATCGAGACAGGTGTGGTTTTTTTCTGTTTTCGCCATGTCCTCCCTAATCGTCATGTCAATTTTTCTTATGAGCCCGACAAAGTTTTAATAATTGCAACATGCTGTGGATTTGTTTGGTCATTGTCTTTTTCCCTTTCGCCTAGGAAAGATGATCTGATTGGATATAAAACAATGAGTTTTGGGGCATAAAGAGTTTATTTCTTAGTGAGTAATATCTAGCACTATTTGTTTGATGCAAATGATGTCACCCTTCCGTTGAATGTTTTGATTATACATGTGCTTTGCTTGTTCTAATTATTTATTTAGAATTTCTTATGCCGCCATACAAACCAATTTGATGAATGATGTTTACTCTAACCATAATCAATGATAAAAGTATATTGAGTGATGATGTGAAGGTCCGATTGAATATACAATTGAAATCAATTTCACACGATGGCTTGTTTCTTTAAATCTACATGCGATGGCATCTTTAGATCTTATGTCTAAGTCATCTTTTCTTAATGAACGAGGACAAATAACAAATGCTTGCTGAATTTGTCTCCATACCTTTAGCAAATCCTTACAAGAAATTTCTGCTTTATTCTAATCGGGACAAATATTTTTTTGGTTAGGTTTGTTCATGGTTTATTAAAGGGACAAATATTAGGTTTGGTTGTCGACAGACGTGGAAGCTATCTTGGTTGATTAGGATGCTCAAATCTTGTTTAGAGCCATGTCAAGGTACTGAAATTGCTCTATGAAATCAATATATTAAGTAGCATCTTGCATTATAAGTTGAGTATTCAAATATATATGACGTATTTAACTTCTAATAAAAATTTATCAAAACGCTCAATAATTAAACTAACAGGTCCGTGTCAATATCTTTGTCAAGCTCCAAAAATCTTATCGCCAGAGAGGGCGGTGCCCTAGAACCCGAACCTAGAAAAGTGGCCATGACGAAAGTTGCACGGATTCTTGTCGCGTTCACAAGGGGTTCCATGGATTCTGCACTAAAGCAAAAGGACAACTGCGATCAGACAAAAGCATAAAGTAAAAGGCAAGCACAGACACGACACGATTGCAATCAGATATTCCATCAGCGTCGTTTCCATGCAGATTGCCAACGAGAGCTAAGACCCTCCTTTTTCCTTTTTTTCTATTTCGAGACCGTGTCAGGAACTTTGCTCCAGAGCCAATGCGAGTGCTCAAAAATGTAAGCACGGATGGCGTAATTCATGGCAAAACGAGAAAGAAGAAACTTGTCTAGCAAGACGTGATTCAGATCGAAAAAGGATCGAGTGTTCTCAAGTGGAGAAAATATTCAGTGCTCACCAAGCACCACGTCAATTGCTGACATGGCGTGTATTTTTTCATTTTACCCAATAACAGATCGACAGGTGGCAGCTGAGATGGAAAAAAAATAATGAAAATTTTTTCTTTCTCTTCATCTTCCTCGCACAACCCCTCCGGCCATCTTTTCCGCCTCTTCCGGCGGCGCTTGGCAGCATCCAGATCTGGAATCGCAGAACCATGGCCGCAACAGACCTGGCCAGGCCTTCAGATCTCAGTGACCTCTGCGACTCCATCCTCCAATCATCTTGCCCAAGCAAACCCGTCGTCGAGCTTCAGAAGAGCCGAGCGCTAAGCCTTCTCCAAATCTCGACTGGGCCATGGCCGAGCAACTCCTCCAAATCTCGGTCAAGTCATCATGGCCGAACCTTCAGAAAAGATGGAACAAGCCTTGGCGAGGCCATCCCTCGCCCAGATCTGGTGAGGGCCGGCCTCATCTGTGAAGCCATGGCCGCGACAGATCTGGCCCCAAGCCATGGCACCGGCCATGGACGAGCACGGATGACCGAGAACTTCCAGATCTGGTGAAGACCCATGATGGAGGCGAGCAAGAAGACTGCGAACTTTCAAATGGGAGCTCATCCATGGCCGCGGGCCTTGAAGGCGAGGTCCATGGCGACTCTGCCGGTAGCGACGACGGAGAGAGACGCCAGATCTGGATGAGCAACATTGGAGCGGACAGCGAGCAACGACGGAGGTATAATCTGGGCTGACCGGAAGCGGTGGAGATGGTGACTGGAGAGGTGGTGCTCTGTGACGGAGGAGGAAGGACCGCAAGCAACGCCGGAAGGGGTGGAGATGGTGGCCGGAGCAGGGGTGCTCTGTGGTGGAGGAAGAAGAAGATAAAAATCAGATCTTTATTTTTTTTTCCACCTCAGCAGGCACGTGTCAACTTATTATTGGACATGAGTAAAAAATGCACGCCTCGTCAGCAGCTGACGTGGTGCTTGGTGAGCACTGAATATTTTCTCTTTCAAGGTGGGATCGGGGGTTGTAAAGTAAGCTAGCAACGTGGCGTCGAGATCGTATTATTAAGTTCATAGAGGCGAAGAGGCCAGCCATCATCAATGATCGCGGTTAGACTTGGTCAAAAGTACAGACTGATTGACAGGCACGAGTTGATCGAGAGCATGATGAAGAGCCAGCCCAACACAACTCAATTCGATTCCTTCGAATCTCGAGCTGGTTGGGCCAGATGGGGCAAATTCAATCATGCTCGGACCAGAACTCTATTTGAATCACTTTCTCGGCGAGTTGTTCTCGCAACCATGGACATAAATATGAACATGCACCAGAAGTCGGAGGCCACATCTCTTGGTCTGGAACATTTTTCTAGGTAAAGATCTTGAGATTTAACAAGCACCACGTAGAAGAAATAGTCACCATTGGAATCGCAACGTGCAACCAGAAAGCAGAATAGTAAAGTGCAAATTCAGACCAAAGTCCTAACGATACCCCATTCTTGATGGTGGGGGCGCTCCATGAAAGGGAAAGATGCGTTCTTGGATCGAGCAGAAAAGAATAAGTCAGTAGAATAAAACAAAGGAAAATACAGGGGCGATCTTACTATTGACATCGTTAGATTTTGATAGTGCCCAATTAATATACAATTTGACAGATTTAATCAAACAAAGAAAGAGTATAACAATAACAAGCTTGATGCAACAAAAATGTTGGTAGTGAAAAGCTTTATGTATCTCAAAAGCAACTCAATCTTTGACTTGGAGGAATTACATGCTACTTGCAATAAAAATTTCCGGATGATTTGGAGAAACAATCTTTATCGTCGAAAATGAGATGATAAAACCATCGAGATTTCTAGAAGGGGCTTGATTAATCACCAATTGACTTCGTATTCCTGAAGTTAATTTTGCTAGCATGTACATATCATTGTTGATTTTTAGCACTCAACTTATATTAAGCTGATCGAATTTATCCGATTGTCAACAAGTACGTAACATTTATTTTGCGTCGACACATGCACAAAATCTTGAATAAGTCTAGAAGAGTTGCATTTGTGAACTCGTGATTTGACACAAGCAAATGCAGGAAGAGGATGCGGTTGGGATGAGAGGCCCAGGCGTTGAATGATAGGCGTAGTGACCGGTGTGGGATGGTGTCACAGCGGAACTGAGGGCGGTTCTGGTTGAGGGCGGGGATAGAAGGAGAGAGAAAAATAACAAAAAAAATCATAAATTTATTGCATTAGTCTTTTCAATTAAACCGATTTAGTCCTAAACATTTTCACAGTGATATCAATTCAGTACATCCGGTCAATTTAGGCTGAAAATTGATGACGTGGACATTGGCGATCCTACAAGACATCACCAACACTAATATAGATATTTTAAAATATTTTTTTAACAATTTTTTGATATTTGTTATTTTTCCTTAATCTTATTTTTCCTTTTTTTTTCCTATTCTTTTTCTTTACTTGTGGCCGATACTGGCCATTGCCAGCGACCGGCCATAGGCAGGAGCAGATGAGGGCGTCATGGCCTTCGTCGGCCATAGGCAAATGTGAGACCCTCACAACCTAGGCAAGGGCTACCCTTGCCAAATTCAACAAGGATGAGGCCAGCGAGGGAGACCCTTGCTTGTGGCTGGCAAGGGCCACTATGCCCTTGCTTGTGATTGGTCACCGGCCATAGCCAGTACCAACCATAGGCCAAAGAAAAAGAATAGGAAAAAAAATTAAAAATAATACTAATAAATTGAAAAATTAATTTAAAATGTCAACATCAAGACTGATGATACCACATAAAATCACCATCATCCACGTCATCAATTTACGACCTAAATTAGCCGAATTGACTGAATTAATATTAATGTGAAAAGATTTAAGACTAAATTGATCTAATTGAAAATTTTAAGAATTTATAGTACCAATATAATAAATTTAGGACTTTTTTTATACTTTTTCCCTGGAAGGAAAAGGTATAAAAAACACTTAATGCGATAAAAATGTTGGTAGTGAAAAGCTTTATGTATCTCAAAAGCAACTCAGTCATTGACTTGAAAAATTACGTGCTACTTGCAATAAAAATTTCCAGATGATTCGGAGAAACAATCTTTATTGTTGAAAATGAGATGATAATCAGTCGAAATCCTTGGAAGGGGCTTGATTGATCACCAATGGACTTCGTATCCCCGAAGTTGATTTTGCTAGCATGTACATATCATTGTCGATTTTTAGCACTCAACTTATATTAACCCGATCGAATTTATCTGACTCTCGACAAGTACGTAACATTTATCTTGCGCCGACACATGCACGAAATCTTGAATTAGTCTAGAAGAGTTGCATTTGTTAACTCTTGATTTGACACAAGCAAATGCAGGAAGAAGATGCGGTTGGGATCAGAGGCGCAGGTGTTTGAATGATAGGTGTAGCGACTGGCGTGGGATGGTGTCACAGAGGAACTAAGGGCGGTTCTGGCTGGGTGCGGGGATAGAAGTAGGGAGAAAATTATAAAAAATCATAAATTTACTACATTAATATCAATCCAATCATAAATTTTTCAATTTAATTAATTTAGTCCTAAACAAATTCACAATGGTATAAATTCAACAGATCCGACCAATTTAGGTCGAAAATCGGTGACGCTAGCAATCCTATAAAATACTGTCGACGCTAATATAGACATTTTAAAATATTTTTTAAATAATTTTTTGATTTTTTTAAATGTTTGCCCTTTTTCTTTTTTTCCTTTTTTTCTTTCTTTTTTTTTCCTATTCTTTTTCTTTAGCTTGTGGCCAATACCGACCATTGCTAGTGATTGACCACAAGTGGGAGCTGACGAGGGCGAGACCCTAGCGGCCTAGGCGAGGGCCGCCCTCACTGCACTCGATTGGGACGAGGCCAATGAGGGCGACCCTTGCTCGTGGCCGGCAAGGGCCACAACGCCCTCGCCTAGGGTCAGACACCGGCCATGGCCAATACCAACCACGGGCCAAAGAAGAAGAATAGGAAAAAAAATTTAAACATAATAATAATAAATCGAAAAATTATTTTAAAATATCCACGCCAACACCGACAATGACAGGTAAAATCGCCGGCATCCACATCACCAATTTCCAGCCTGAATTAGCTAAATAAACTGAGTTGGTACCAATGTGAAAAGATTTAGAATTAAATTAATCCAATTAAAAATTTTGAGACTAAATTGGTATTAATGTAATAAATTTAAGGATTTGTTTTTTATACTTTTCCCTGGAAGGAGTGGGCGACCAGAGACGCAGCAGCGATGCTGTAATGCTGGCTACGGTTTGATTGTAGAATGGTGGTGATGGTGGTGGCGGAGGCAACGTGAGGTCGGTCTTCTGGTAGTAGGAGAAGAGCCATGCCTGAAGTTCAAACCGCATGCGAGGGCGGATCTCGAAATACAAGAAAAATAAAAAGGAGAGTGCATGCAAGTTAAGTCCTTACATGTCAAGGTTGAGCTATCTCAGTAAAAAATTAATCATAGAGACTCGAGTATAGGCAATCTGGCATTTTTATTCACGTCGTAAATAGCTAGTCATCAAATAATTTATAAGTAGCAATCAGTGCTTTACCACACTCCAGAAATAATCTTGAAAAACCAAAGAACAGATTTTTCAACGGAGAGCACAAATCTCAAAAGAACACACGATCTTCCGTGCCCATACACATCCACGAATTCCAATGCCTCTAAATTTCTGACATAAACAATATAGGCACAACCAAGCAAAGCGATCTGACCAAATTAAGCAGCAACCTGACCATATAGCCACTTGCGGATCTGCAATAGCAAAGATTAAAAACTATAGGTCAAAGGCTACTACGAGTATATATAAATAAGAGTTTGTGCAATTTCCAGAAAAGCCACAGCAAACAGGAAGTACAAACTTTCTTTGGAGGTTTTCACTAGTCAATTCAGGGAAAAAAAAATGTACTCTGCTATGAAACCATCAGTACAGTGTAAGCCTAATCGAACTCTTGATCACTTATGTTCCTCTATTATAGTGAGACTTTTCTAAAGGGCTCCCAAACAACCCAACCAACAGGACCCCTCCAGTAAACCTCAGTCACAACGTAACCAGTTCCGAGCAGACATTTTACAGTCAAAGGTGCTCATCCCACAAAAATTCATGCTGAAATTGACAGTGTCCACCAATTTTTGTTGAGGTTTATGCCTTGATTCACAAGCAATAGAAATTTGGCAAAGACACACCTAAAAAACACGATATATTTGCTTTTCTAGCCAAAAAGTTTTGAATATTAGAACAGAAGTACTATCATCTTCCACTGTGTGCTCCCATCACGCAATGAGGACATTTTACAAACTTAGACGTCTCCAATAACCTACAGACACTGATCAGTGCATCAGCAGAAGGTTTTATCTCAGCCAAGTCTTAGTAACATCCTCAGGGGCTCAAAGTAGAGCCCGACGAATTTTGCATAGAGCATCAAACACCATGGTGATAACAGGCACACCATCTCATTGATTCATTTACAAGGCAAAATGAAACAATATGTACACTAGATGAAGCAGCAAAAGCAAAGCCATAAATGATTTCTCCATTACTAACAACCAGAGATTTCAACATTTGTTTGTAAGACAAGCAAATCCATTCTGAAGATAGATATGGGAAAGCAAAGTCAAATATTCCTATTTTCTTTTCTTTGTGAGATCAATATCTATTGTAAGTAAATAGCAATGATCTCTAAGCCTCAAAACCTGTCCATTCCTAATTCCTAATCTTCTAAAATTTCTTAGCAACAGAGTACAGGAAACCATGTGATAATTTTCCATTTCATTTCAAGCACTAGAAAACGGGAAAAAAAAAAGGAAAGTAATAACTTAAAACATATACCTCTGGAAGCTTTTTCCTGAAGACAACATCCAATCGAGCATCAAGTGTGTTCTCACACACAATTTTCCCATCTCGGGAAGCCAAAACAACTCCTCCCGAACTGCAAAAAAAAAAAAAAAAAAAAAAAAAAAGACATGGAAAAAACTTCAGAAACTTCTTTACCAATGCTCTGTTGCTTACCACAGTCAGATAGCATGAAAAGCTGTGGCTAGCTGCCTTATGAACACTTATCATCCAGATAATCATATTATATGCCCCACAAGGCACAGAACCTAGTTTTAGTACCACCACATGCTTTTTAGATGCTGGCAAACTGACCCCAAGTAAGGCTCACCTTTGCCAACCAACAACAAACATAGTTATCTCTTACAAAATGAGTGAAGTCGGTAAGGTAATTACCAGTGAAGGCCATGGGCATTGTGATGGGAAGGAGCAGGCGGAAGATAAACACGATGGTCAACTATGATTTCTGGAGAATGAACACTCGCTTTCTCTGCATACTCCTCTTTGGCAGAATCCAGGACAGACTCCACCAGATGCAGGTCATCCTTTCGACAACGAAGTAGCACTGCAGGCTCTTTCAATCTTAACAAACTCTGAAGCGCAGAATCAATAATGTCAGCGTGTTAGCTTTCATTCCTGGAGATCTCTAGTCCAGAGCATATACATGCTTTATCACATGTATAAAAAAGCCAGACAGAACTAAGTGACTCAGATGCTTACTAAAACATCAACCTATATAATAATGAAGGTGTCAAAAGTTCCAATTATTTCAACTTGCTTCAATGATACAGAAAAGCTAATAAAGTTATCATACTAAGAATAGTATTCACCAGTATTGTTATGAAGCATGTTAATAAACTGGGAAAAAATATCTATGTTTCTATAAACCACTATGAAGAACCACCCAATGCTTAAAGAGACCATAATCCAACCATTTGCCATTTTAAAACCCCCAATTAAAGTCAAACTTAAGAGTTTAAATGGTCGGGAAACACGTCCACTGTGTTTATCTATTTCTCAACTTCAACACTTCGCATAATATTACACATAAAATGTGAAGTGTCAAAAATATTAGTAAACCCAAAAGTTTGGGATTATCATTGCATTTGTAGAATATTTATAAACATTCTCAAACATTGAGAAAACTAGCACTTGGCTAGTATGAACAATATTCAGACTACCAAAGTCAGGCCTGAGAGTTTAAATGGTCAGTAAGCAAGTCCTGTGTACATCTTAATTATCTCTCAACTCAAAATTTTGTGTGAGTAGAGTATTATGTATAAAATGTGATATGTGGAAAATATTAGGAAACCTAAAAGCTCGTGATTCTCATCACATTTGTAAAATATTTCTTAACATTCTCAAACATCGAGAAAACCAGCACACGTTTAGCATGAACAGTATTCAGACTACCAAAGCAATTTAAATTTCACAAACCTGGACGATGAGATCATTCAAAAGCTTCCTATAGACATGGTGATCATTACTCACGCTCAGAAGCTCCTTGGCTGCTGCATCTTTCATAGAATTAACCACATCATCTTGACCTTGAAGAACCTTGATCCGAGAAGCATTCAGCTGCATCGAATATTCACTGCCAGAAGCAATTGCAACAAACAGAAAGGCAAATATTGAGCAGTCTACCATTTTGTCATCAAATTTAGAGTAGCAAGCAAGATCACATTCGGATGAAGTAAATTATGTTGACAGAACAAAACCACAAAGAGTACTTGTTTAATGCCCTACTGAACTCCCTGCCAAAAGGCACATTTTCTCTTCCCTATAAGTTGCACATGATGTCTTCTCAAAATTGGCAAAAATGTGAATCTTAAATCTTCAAAAAAATCCAAGGATGGTCATCGATAACATTTCAATGGTCAGATAATCAATAAAATGAGCCTTTCAGCACATAAAAAAAACATTTTTCCAAGGTTTCAGTGTTCCTCTGCTTCAACCAATAATGATTCACTCCAGTTCACCAAACGATTCAGTATATCCAATGGCATTCTAACCTTATATACAATGTCAGTAGCATCCAATTTTCATTCTGTCAACAATAATGCATTCAGATCAACTGTAGCCATTTTAAATCTCGACCGATTGATCAGATCGCTTGAAATTTGAATGCAAAAAAAAAAAAAACTGAAATTTCTCAACCATGAACAAAATTTAACCTAATCCGAATCCAAAGAAGCTCGTCTATCCGGCAAAAAAATAATTAGAAGATATTGTTACATAATCGAATAGGGAAGTTACATCTTCTTTCGAATTTCCACTTGCTTCTCCTTGCGCTCATACTCCTGTCTGATCTTCTTCTTCTCCGCTTCCACTAACTGCAACTTCTCGATGTTGAACTCCTGCAACAAAACAATCTCACCCGCCTCAACACAACACAACCGAAATCCCACCGAAATTCGCGCGTAATCCCGCTCCCCCACCAAAAAAAAAAAACCTAACGAACGGCCGCAGCAAAAGCTCGACATCACGGATCAATCGACTCGAATCGGGAGGGAAAGAGAAGCGGCACGCACCTCTTCAGCAGAGACGGAGATCTCGTTGGCCTTCTCCTCCGCCTCCTGGCGGATGAATCTGACCATCTGCTGAATCTGCTTCGACACATCGGCGTCGTTCATCTTCGCTGTCGGCGGCGATCGACGGCGAACCGCGGCGGAGATCCGGACGAGGAGCGAGAGACCGCGCGAGAGAGGACGGAAGGCAAGGGAAGGGAAGGGAAACTTCCTTGGGGAGACGAGATAGATCGAGGCTTTCCTTTGGGAGTTCGGAGTGATGGGGGAGCGAGGGAGACAGCTTCTATAAGGCTAACGTGTGGAGGATCACGAGTGGCCCTGGGCCAATCTTGTCGTTTCTTCATTAATTTCGGCTTCGCTTTTCCCTTCTTGTTTTTTTATGCTTATTTGCCTTGGGAGAATTACTCTATTGCCATAATTTAATCTTCCTAGCTTCCCATATGTATTAGAAAAAAAAAAAAGGGAGATATAACACAAATAATATATAAATTTTGACTAAATATGCAATTTGGTCCTTGAACACTTAAGTCTAATGTATAATGTGATCCTTGAAATTATTCAAAATGTTCAATGTTGTCCATAGTATTGAATTAGTGGAAGGATTATATTCAACATTTCCATACGATTTAGGGATTACATTGAACATGTACCAAAAGTTCAAGGATTACATTTTATGCATTGAGCTAAAATTCGGAGATCAAATTGTATGTTGAGCCAAAGTTTTGAAGACTATTTGTGTAATTATCCCAAAAAAACTATGGATTAATTTCATCAATTTTTATGACCTAACTCGAAAGGCCTAATTCCAATTTTATGATAAAGCAATTACCCTAGGTGATTTCTGTTGAAACCACTTAAAGTATACCTTTGTTTTTTCGTGCGTTTGTCCTATTATAACTCTCAACTCAATCTCAACCATTTGTCCTACTTCTTTGTAGAGCCTAGAAGTCGAACCACATACCTAAAAGTCCATACTTCCCCGCATTAAGATATAAACTCCTCCCTGATAGTTGGGTAACCAACTATGAAAAACTCCATCAAAGTTGCAAACCAATCCAGTCAAGTGAACCACAGTTCACCAGGAAAAAAGATGGTACTGTTGCCATCAGGTTTAGTAAAACCAAACAAGAACCTTCCTCCATTTTCCCCACCATCCTCCACTTTACACCCTGCACTGCTGACCCTGTTTCAAGCGAACCAGATGACAAACGATTTATCCACTCTTTTGATTCTCAGGGACAACCAATCCACCTTTTTAAAGACCCTGCTGGGCATTGCTTTTAGGATCCAGATTATGCTTGCTCATCTTGTACCAAATTTGAAGATGAAGATGACAGACCTTCTTCCACAAAGAAGAAAAAGAAAAAAGATACCATTTATCAAAGGTATCTTGACGGAGATCCAACTGTTGGACCTCTAGGAGAAGACGGTGGTAAATACCAGTTTATTGTCTTACAGACCACCTAAAACTCCTACGGTAACCTCACCACCAGTTCCCTGCAAAACAATCACTTCTTCCCAACCCCCAACCAAACCCATGATCACTTCCTCTTTCTACAAACCCATTCAAAAATGGGTAAAGAAGAATCCTTCATGTCCCCTAAACCTACCAAGACCAAGCACCTGCATATCCAAACCAGTTCCACCCCCTGTTTTACCCAGCATATGTATGTTCCACCCCGATGACTTCCCTCCACTCGAAGCCACCGAATCATCTCGAAACCAAAGACTCATCCCCGAAAATTTCCTCCATTGGAAAAGTTCTCCGACCCTCACCAAAGATTTCAGCACTCCCTCAAGATACCAAACCCCACTGGCCTTGATGCACAAGGACAACGGAAGCAGCCCTCTACTGCTGAAACTGTCTTGAACTGGCAAATTGAAAATGTTTTGGCCCAAAATGAGCTTCTTGGCACTGTTGCTACACGTCTTGAACGTGTAGACAAGACTACTAACTTATCTTGTCGTATCTTTGAAAGACTTCCGAGAAAAAGGCTTCATCTGCTAGAAACCAAGCAGCACCTCCTAGCCATTATTTGGAAGACCAAAAGCCGAAATTGAGAAGCTCAAAAGGCAAATTCAAATTCTCAAAAGCCAGCAATCCTTCACTCCAATTGATCCACCATTTTTTCCCTCTCCTTCTTTACCACCCAAACCAGAATCATCTCTAGAATCATCATCCTCTTTTTTTGTTCTCGCCCTCGCCCGCTCCTCCACCTCGTAACAATTTCTTGATTCTCCGTGAAAAGCTCTGCAAGCTTAAACAAAAGCAAAAGGAATCTTTCACTCCTACAGAATCACCATCTCCTCCTAGTACACCTGAACACTCACCCGGTGATCATCCTCCCAGAAACCCACCTGCTACCTTGACCATTTCCAATCCCATCGAGAATTTTTTTCGACGGCAGATTCCTTCAATTGTTGTCATCAAACCATCCACAACTGAACAGGTTGAAACTTCGTCTGAATCCAATTTCGATGTTTTTACCGAATCAGTCTCTTCGGAAGAAACTCTGTTTATGGCAAATAGTGTCAAAGACGAAGATATATTTTCTAAACCTGAAATACACCACCCAGAGTAACCTGATGCAACCCAGACTTTCACTGCCTCGTCCTCCAAAGTTTACTTTACCTTGGATGACATTCTGTATCATAAGTGGCCGATCGACTCCAAGAATTCCAAGCTTGGCTCACCACTGTGCACATATCTCGAACCCAACACCTATGATATTCTCCCGGAATTTACCAGCCGTTTACTGAGAGCACTTAAAGATTGGTGGCATACCGCCTCCGAACAAGACCGAGATGTACTTCTTACCTCGGCCATTGGATAATGCTATCCAGATTATCCACATGTATTTCATTGGCAAACCTGAAGACTCCAAAGAACTCAAAAGAAAGGAGTTCTTCGACCGAAAATGTTGCTCATTAAGGCGCAAAGATCTTGACCGACATTTCCAAGCCATGATCAAGTTATTTTATTTACTTGGTGCAGATTGGAATCTCAAGCCTATTTTCTTGGCATCCATCCCAAGAGAACTAAGCCAAGCTGCAGAAAAAACCCTTCAACAGCGACAAAAAAGCCTCACAGAAGCCACTCTTGGTGAAATCCAACATGCTGTTCATATCGCCATAGAAAAACTTTGTCTCCGCAAAGAAGCCTTCCGAAGCTTCCTCAAAGAAAACAGACATCTTGACAAAGCATGCTTTAAACCCGGTCTGAAGATCAAGTGTCCCAAGGATTGCACCGATCCTTCTTGTACAGGCTGCAAAAAGAAGAGACACTTTAAAAAGTTTTCCTTCAAGAAGACACGCAAAGGAAAAAGCAAAGGCAAATGGAAATTCTTGCGTAAGAGCCATCATCGCTCATCCAAAAAACGAAGCAAAGATAGATATTATGTTTGCAACAAAAAAGGACATTTTGCCAAAAATTATCCAAAGGCAAAGAGTCGTGGAAGCCATTTGATTGATAAAATCGCTAAGAGCATCGGCATCCAACTTGATGATTTCGACATTGAGTCCTGTCTTCTCCTTAGACGACCAACCATCGAAAATACTCTCGTGCTATCCAAACATATAGCTCGACTCGGCCTCGGATTCTCGAAAATGATGTCTTCACCTTCTTCCCCGACACTCCCGATGACATCCATACCACTGAACCAATACACCATCCATACATTCCCATCCATATCATTTTGTCCAAATACCATAAACCAATCCCTTTGGTGGCACTCATCGATACTGGAGCAAGTTCTTCCATCCTAGACACTAAGATTCTCCCAGAAGAATTTTGGAAACCCTACACCAGGTATTTCAATTCGGCCGGTGACACCTTTGCTACCAAGTATCGTAGTAAGCCAATTACCATTCAATTCTTTCCCCAGTGTTCTATCACCACCAGGGTCCTTGGTTCCAGATCCCCAGACAAAGATATTATCATTGGTTGGGACATCTTGACCCAACTCCCCAAGCTTAGAATACTTTCCCGTGATTTACGTTTCAAAAATCAATTCAGGGAATTCGTAGAAATCAAACGATTCTATGCACTCGAACCCGCCTTGTTTGACCCAATCATCCAAAGTCTACTTTCCTCTTGTGCTGAGTCACATTCCCAATTTTCCCAGACTTGCACCCAGCCCTTATGGAAAAACTCTCTTTTTTATGTCAAACTTCCATTCAAGAAGAATGAAGACATTAATCCGACGAAAGCAAGTCATTCTGGAATGAGCCCACAACACCTTGCACTTGCACAGCAAAGAATGTGCGTAATCAAGTTAGCACAAGGTCTCATTGAACCATCTGACTCTCAATGGGCATGTGAAGCATTTTATGTCAACAAGCGAGCTGAACAAAACTGTGGAAAGATGATGTTAGTAATTAATTATTAACATTTGAATGAGTTCCTCCAGGATGATAAATTCCCATTGCCCCATCGAAATTCTCTCTTTCTTAGCCTTGCTCAAGCAAAGATCTATTCAAAATTTGATCTTAAAGCAGGATTCTGGTAGTTGGGAATTGACCCATCAGATAGACCCAAGACAAGGTTCTGTATCCCAAACCAACACTTTCAATGGACAGTTGTTCCTTTTGGTCTTAAAACTACATCTTCTCTTTTCCAAAAGGCTATGTGCAAAATCTTTGAACCAATTCTTCCAAATTCTCAAATTTATATTGATGACATTCTTTTGTTCAGCCCTGATGAACAATCTCATTGCCAACTTTTGACACAATTTGCTGATATTGTTAAAAGGTATGGCATTATGCTTTCTAAAAAAAAAATGATTATTGCCCAACCAGAAATTGAATTCCTTGACATGCATTTGAAAGAAGGAACCTATTGCCCTAAACCCCATATTGCTGAGCAACTCCAAAAATTTCCTAAGAAGGATTTGAATGCCAGACAAGTCCAGCAATTCTTTGGCATTGTAAATTACTTGCGAGATTTTATTCCCCATATTTCTAAATATCTCAGACCTCTCCACAAAATGCTCAAAAAGAATCATCCCACATGGGGACCCAAGCAAACTCAAGTTATTTCTCAGCTTAAACAACTTCTACAGCATCTTCCTCCCTTAAAGATCCCATCTACTGGCAAAAAGATCCTCCAAACTGATGCCAGCGACAAATATTGGGTAGCCATTCTTTTTTAAGAAATTGATGGGAACATGCATATTTGTGCCTACAAAAGTGGTCGATTCTCTCAAGCAGAAATCCATTACCATTCCACTTTCAAGGAAATACTTGCAGTTAAATACGGCATCAAGAAGTTTGAATTCCACCTCATTGGACACCATTTTCTTGTTGAAATGGATATGTCTTCATTTCCCCAGATGCTCAAGTTTAAACAAAAGCAAGTCCCTCATCCACAATTACTCCGATGGGCTGAATGGTTTTCTAAATACTCCTTCGAAGTCAAACATATTCCAGGGACTAAGAATGTCCTAGCCGACTTCTTATCCAGACCAAAAGAACCGATTCAATCAATTCACATGTATGTCAAGAAGGAGCCTCTCTTAGAAACATACCGCACCACTGACATGCAGTGTGGTTGGCCAAGTCTTAAATACCCTCCTGAGATTCCATTGGCCATTCTACATAATGTCTTGAAAGATAGACTTCCGGAATTAATGTGGGAATATCAGTTCCGAATTTTTCGTGAGCATGGCGGCCTAATGCTCAGACCAAATGGACTCCATCCACAATATCCATTCATCCATCCCCTTCGATGGTCTCCTAATGATGCATTTCCCGAAGATTTGAAATGGTTACTTCGGTACATGTTCAACCTATACACAATAGCCATTGAATTTCCTACTGAACAAATTTTGCAGGTTTTCATCAAGGATGCAGCCGGACGTGATCATAACCGAAATATCTCCTAGATATTTTTGCATGGTTCAAACCACTCCAAGATCGAAAGAACTCTTCAAAATCCAGAATCGTCAAGGAAGGCCTGAACCAGAACGTCATACTATTGTCCTGTTCCACCGCCCATGGACATACTGCCATCCCACTAGATGGATCTCTGACAAACCTTCTGTTGTAGGAACGTCAAGTTACAAACCTCAGGTTTTTCAAGAATCTGCACAAATTCACCAGACACTACCTTACTCCATCACCACCAGCCGATCTTCATCAAGAGAACTCCAGAGAATCCTATGTCAGGAAAATCGCACCATCCCGCCAGAAGCATGGCCATCCGCCCAGATCCCTGTTTCCTGGGACCACCTCGATGCTTGGGATCCAACACGAGACAAGATCCAAGAAGCCCTCCAAATCTTTCAACAAAATAATCCAGACTCCTCCACCCCCTATGATCCTTGGGGGGGACCACTTTCCCAAGATCCATGGGGAGACACCCCAAATTACGCCCATTTTCCTAACTCTTTCGGTGCTAGCTCCTCCCGTCCACCAGACTTGTCGGCAAAAGAAATCGAGAATCTCATCTGTGCCTTCAAAAGAGAAAAAGACGGAGGCTCCAGTCCATCCGATATTGATGAGGACGCACTACTCAAGGAATAGATAGCTCACCATAGCTCTGATGATTCAGACTATGACTACAATGCTAGAGACGGAAGAGACAAATAAAGGACGTCCTGAAAACACTGTACACTGTTCATCCAGTCTGTTTTTAATGTAGCACCAGGCGAAAAGCTACTGTTCATTGCCTGTCACGGGATTTCTTTAGGACTCCCTAGTTGTGTAGCCCATAAGTGGCTAGTTTGCTCCCATAATTATGTCCGAGCAATGCCAGTCTGCCTGCTCTTGTCTTATGTACCCTCATTTGCCTATATAAGAGCAAGGAGTCCCCATTGTAAAAACCAGAGAGTGAAATAAGAAGTGTGTTGTGTACTCTACTCCCAACATGATCTTCTAAAACACTCTCATTCTCTTCTAGTCCAGAACGAAAGTTCTGAACAAACACTATGATTGAGAAAAATCCTAGAGTATGCTCTGCACTTGCCCTTAGGGGATCCTGTGCATCAGAATTTTCGATATTCTAAAGATTACTATGATCTAAGCTCATGGCTTGAAAAGCGATTTGATGGCTAACAGACAGTCCCTTTTAAGACCAGAAGAGCCATGTGTGGGATAGCATACTTGCCATAAGTTTGAAACTCAAGTTTATGAATTAGTTTCATAAGATACTACTTGGTTATCAGTCCATTCAGGATATGATTTCCTACGAACAATGTAACAACACCCTATCTAACCTTAATTGTTGTGGAACTTTTTCGACAAACTATACTAGTGGATTCGGTTGGCTATTTTGCCCTCTAGGTGGTAACGATGGTCTTGCTCAATTATCAACGTAAATCAACATGTTAGGCCTAATAGAATTATTCACATTGAGTGGAATTGGCCTTATATCTTCAACATTCGGCTATTGACTAGCCTGTTGACCATTTTGATTTGTCAAATTATTGTCACCTCTTTGATTATTTTGACAAACATAACGTATTATTCTCATCAGTGACCTTGATTAGAAGATTCAAGCCTTTACATAATTTTTACAAAGGTTGACAACTCCAACAAATATTATTGGCATTAATTGTGATATCCAAAATTTTATGTGTAGTTAATGTATTTCAAATATATAATTACTCTAGTAATTGTCAATGTGGACCGATGCACTCTTAAATATGTATTGAATAATTTTCAAACATGAAATTTTTACTGAGTTAAGGTTTCTATTGTTCTATACCTTTTGTTAATAATTTTGGTGGTTTCAAAAAAATTTCTGATTTGCCAGCATTTCAAAGAATATCGATTTACATGTTTATTTAATGCAATATAAAGTATATATCCAAAATAACCTAATATATCCATCTTTTTATTAAACCATGCCATTTTTCACTATTTAAGCCTGGACAAGTATCTTCATTCCCATCTTATTTTTGCCCACATGTCTTAATTAAATTTATTGAACCTAGCCCTCATGACCTCATGCATGACATTAATTTAACCCTAATTACTTTTTATTTACTTTTAACTCAAGTTAATTGGAATTATTATTTTTAATCAAAGCCAATAATTGTTACTTCAAGCTACTCTTAAATATAGAATCAATGTAGAAGACAAGAGATAAATACTCTCATTCCTCTCTTGAAAATGCGAATCCATCACTTCATATCTTCAAGTTCAAAAAAATTTATATTCCTCTCTTTCAAGACAATCAAGGTCCAACCCCTCACTTTCAATCTAGTGTCTTACAAGGTATATTCATGGGTTTTCTTTATTTTTATCAAATTAGCTTTGTTGTTTTCTAAAAAATGAGACTTGTTAATTTTAGTAATTATTTTGATTTCAAGGTGGTTAAAGGCTTAATTTGTTGAAAATTTCACTCATGGTAAGTGAAAACAATAAGGACTAAGCTAGAATGATCTACTTGTTACTCTTGAGATTGGTTGCTTGATTGTTTGTTTATTTAGTTTAGATTTTACTGTATGTGGTGGTAAGTGTCAATAATTGTATGTCAAACTATCATGGTTATTAGGTTTGTATTAAAACACTTTCCTCATGCCTAGAATGTCTTTGAGAGATTAGACAAAGGTTTTGTTGCAACTTGAATGGAAAAAAATGTGAAAGTGGTAAAACTAGATATAAAAATGGGTATTTTGGTAAATTCTTGACAAGTTTAGAGGCAATTTCGAAATTCCAAGAACTAAGATGGGGCAGTTAACCAGGTTTTTTGTGATTTTTAGTGTTAATTAGTGGATAATTAAGTAAGAATTATTATGGGGAATCAAATTGGTTCAACAAAATGAGTTAAGAATCTTTAAGGGCAAATTTGTAATTTCACCAAGTTGAGGGGATAAATATGCAAAAACTGAAAGTTCTGGGGTGTCACATCAACAAATGAAGAGGGACTAGGAACGTGCCCTGTTATCACTGGATTGGATGATGGTGATTGATTAAACAATCGCAGCCCCTAGAAAATATCATTCCTGGCATTGAGGATGATAAGTTTAATCACAATTAACGTGTGAGTAATAATGCAATTGGCTATATTGACGGCTCTTCAAACAATCTCTTCGTAGTGACCAATATACGAGAATTTGGTGCAACTTCTCTTGATGATCTTCATTGAGACGTCAAGAAAGGTCTGCCCCTCGCACTAGCTTTCTTCTACTGTTCGATTAACGATTGAAGATCAGAAGTGTGCGAACTTGATTTGGGTAGACCTATCACTACATTAGGATTTGGTGCAACATATGAGAATTTGGTGCAACTTCTCTTGATGATCTTCATTGAAACGTCAAGAAAAGTTTGCCCCTCGCACTAGCCTTCTTTTACCGTTTAATTAATAGTTGAAAATTCGAAGTGGACAAACTTGATTTGGGTAGAACTCTCACTACCATTAGGATTTGGTGCAACTTCTCTCAATGATCTTCATTGAGAAGTCGGGAAAGGTTTGCCACTCGCACTGGCCTTCTTCTATCGTTTGGTTGACGGCTCAAGATCCAAAGTTTGCAAATTTGATCTGGATAGACCTGTCATTACCATTAGGATTTGACGCAACATATGAGAATTTGGTGCAACTTCTCTCAATGGTCTTCAAGAAGACGTCGAGAAAGGTTTGTCCCTTGCACTAGCCTTCATCTACCACTCGATTAACGGCTAAAGATCCAAAATATGCAAACTTGATCTGGGTAGACCTGTCACAACCGTTAGGCTTGTTACCCACGGCATTGTCACACTCTATATGATTCCTTGTGCACAGCATTGAATTCCCTCAAATCAAACTACCAATTATCCCATCAAACATACAAATAGATGTTTTGACAAAATTGGATTGTCGATGAAATACATCTCATCAAAATAAAATTCATTCTTTAACTTCTTCTTTTTTTAAGATAGATATGAATTTTGTGGTGATTCCAAACAAGAGACTCAATGAATCACAAGGAACATATATGCTTTGTGGGTATTTAATTGACAACAAAATACATAAAAATTTATCGGAATTTAATTGACATCAAAATGAGATTATAAAGAGATATAACATTAGAATGTAATCGACAATGAAGACTTAAAAATTACAACTAAGTTATATTTAGGAATTTCATCAACGACAAGATATCTATAACAACAACTAAAGTGCAAGAATTGAAAGATAATTTAGAGCGCACATGGTAACGCTTATGTTCCTGGGAACAAATTCTACTTAGAAATGATTATTTTTTATTATGTTCCTGGAAATAATTTCTGAACATTTGAAGGTGTTTGGTAATTATTCATTTTTTTTCCCGGGATAGAAATGCGTCTGGTAAAACCTTAGAATTTTTAGTCCAAAATATTTTATTTTAATTTTTTAATGATTTAAATACATTTTTCTTTTTCTTTTGTCTTTTCTTCTTTTTCTTTTTCTTTTTTATTTTTCCCTTCCCCATTATGGCCAATCGCCACCGCTGGCGGTGGCTAGCGCCGACAAAGGTGGCCGGTGGGCGGCGATGGGGTGGTAGTAGGCTGAGGGAGGAAGAAGAAAAGGAAAGAAAAAGAGAAAAGAAAAGAAAAACTAATTCTTGAAATTGTTTCCGGGAACAAAAAGCAACTTTTTTTTTTATTCTCGATTCCGTTCCAAATCTATTCCCGAGGACAAAAAATTTACCAAATGTATTTTTGTTCCTAGGAACAAAATAACAAAATTAGTTGTTCCCGAGAGTGTTACCATGCAGGGCCTTAATTGACGAAAAGTAAATATAAGAATAAATTTGTGAAAACATTGAGTTGTAATTGATTGATAAGGCTTTACAAAGAATACACGTGGGATATTTGTAATCCCCCACTGGCATCTACAACTTTAAAACTCAAATAAAATAACTTCCTAATGGCAATTACTGGAATTGTGCAAAGAAAGAACAATCAATTACGAAGAAAGAAATATCTGATTTCTATGCCTAATATGATCTTTTGTACCATGAACCACCGTCCAAATCCCATAAAGGGAATCATTCCCAAAACAACGAAATGCACAAATATCAAAACTCAATCACTAGAATTTATTTTACTTACCTTTACCAAAAAAAATCACTAGAATTTATCCCAATAGTCATTCTTCCCTTATGAAAAAGGGGAGGTGGAGGGTTCAAATTCTCACCTTTTCAGAGGCGTTGGGGGTGATGATGATTTAATTTCAAGCGTAGATTTTGATTTATACGCCCTGCAAGCAGGCAAGCATGCCATACAATAAGGTATAGTAAAAGTTTGAGGGTGATTGTTAGATTCATAATAGAGTATGACGGATCCAAAAAAAAAATTATCAAAACTCTAAACCTTGTCCCGATAAACCTGGGAAAACAAGAGAGCAAAAGATCAATAAAGATATCAAATATTATACATGTGGTAAAAGAGGCCATATCGCTAGGTTCTGTAAAATTAACCCCCCCAAAAAAACTCAACGAGCATGATGACAAATTGACAATGACACCCATTATCAAATCAATGAAGCTTTCAACACTATGAGCACAGAAGATCACACCACCAGAAAATTTATCCAAAAAAGAATAAGGTCTTCAAGTTAATGAATGAAAGAAACCTCTTCAGAATCAGATACTACACCTCCTGAAATAAACATGTTAACAAAAGACGAGGAGTTCCTATTAATAATTGCAGATCAAATACTCGATCCTCGATTGAAAAAGTGTGTCTAGACCAACTACAGTTATTTATACAAATCCACCATCCCAGGACTATCACAACCTACAATCTTCGAAATATTTTTGATAGACAATATAAAGCTCAGTACATACCAATCAATATTCAGGATCTTAACAATGAAATCAAACAACAAATAGAATCCCACGTCACTAGAAGAAACGAAATAGATGAACAAACGACACCCGCAATATCTAATTTCGCTCCAAACTTCTCAATGACCTTATAAGAAATAACTTCTATAAAACTAATCATAGCCATAACAATCTCTATTGACTATGAATTCCTTCTTGATACCGCAGCACTTTTTGATATTTCGGCCGACCTCAGTTGTACCAACCAAATATTTTATAATAAAATAAAAACAATCGATTCTCTAAAGTCAGCTTTGGGAGATAAACTCCGTATCAAATACAAACTTTTGAATGATAAAATTGTTAATAATCACATTTGTTATGATAGATTTTTCCTTTTAGCCAAAGATATACGCCAAAATATCATCTTGGGCCCACCACCATTCATCCAGTTGATACAACCCTTCATCATGACGAGTGAAGGTACAGAAACTCGTGCCTTTGATAAGATTATTTTTAATTTCATCACTAAAAGTCTGAACCACAAATAATCTAAACCTTTTACAAGAGTAGTTTATTTCTGAAAGTAATTATCTAAGAACAACTCCAATTCTTAAAAGAAGACTTAAGCTTTAAGAAAATAGAACAACCACTGCTTGAACCAAAAGTTAAGAACAAAATCGCCTCCCGACAATCGCTTATTGAGCAAACTATTTGCTACACCTTGCCTAATGCATTTTGAGAAAGGAAAAACATATTGTTGAATTACTTATGAATCTGATTTTTTTTTTTTTAAAAACAAATTCCAACTTAAGTCAGCCCATCCCAAATTAAGTTTATTTATTTTTTTATTTACATTTTACATTTTTAATGAGTTAATATTATTTACATTTTAAGTTAGATCCACTTTGATATGTGATATATATATATACACACACTCTCAACTACACATCTTAATAGATCATTGAGCTATGCCTTTGGTGGATCTATTCCCTTGGCACAAGGCGCTATCTCTTTAAAGCAAACTTCTATCCGGATAGTTCAACTCTAATTTCAATCACCAAATGCATCGAAATTCTGCTTACTTGCAATTGCACTCCGACTACCCTGTGAACAATTAATTATCGTGTATATGCGGAAATAAAATGTTCTTGTCTAGGACTACTAATGGCACACCCTATAGAGAGTATTCCAATTTGGACCGATTGATTAGTCAGAGCATGAGCTAAAACTGAAATCATTTTCTTAGATAGTGGCCTTCCACTTATCTAATAGTGACCCCACTGTATCTGCATCATCCTTAGCACTTTCAGCCAAATCTCAATTGATTTCCACAATTTTTCAGAATTTGCAAGCGAACAATTGATTATTAATTATACAACTGCAACGCATGCCTTTCGTCCTCGTGTCCTTATTTTATATCATTTTTTTTCGACTTTAGCTAGATTACAATCATCATTACTTTCTTAATATTTTTTTCGAATCTAGCTAGGTATGTGTGCATCAATCTAGAGAAAGCAATAGCAGATGTTGAAGAAGATGTATCTATGGATTAGCCCACACCTTTTAGTCAGAATGATCGAATCAAGTAGTGGGTTGATGTGAGAATTTTGAAGATGACAAGTAGATGGGATCTTTTCCCTTACGTTTTGTCACCGTAAGTGGGCATCATCAATTTGATAAAGAGTAAAAGTGGTACGCCGCTAAATTAGGTGATTTCATCTTTTCAGTCCAATCAAATGCAGGTCGCCAATTTTAAGACAAGGAGATTCATTTATATTGAAGGAACAATTAGGTCAGAGTGAAAATAAAGTCGATCATTTTGTACAGAATTGAACTCGACTAGATAGACCCATCAATCGAGGCTTAATGCTAGACCGTCACCATCAATCACTCGAAATTTGACCTACCACTATGCTGGTCTTACATGTCTAATAAGATGAAATATGCTGAACTGAATTAGGAAATTGTGAAATCAAATACGATCTCATCGGTGCAATAAAATAAATTGGAATTTCATTAGTTATCACTAGTATGATAATAATGACACGTCACGTTATATAATGCGACACGATAAATTATAATCGATTTTCTTTTAATGAACAAGCCACAGAAATGAAATCGAACTTTTTTCATAAAAAAATCCAAGGTCAAATTATGTGCATTTCATGCATATATAAAACTCCACGAATTATCCTTTGAAAAACCTCGAAGGTCTAAAACTCAAAAGCCACCAAGCGATCGAAATCCCCCATGGATGTGACTAGACCGATCGAAATTTCTTGTACCGTTTTCGTCTTTTCACGGCTGGCGTTGTGAGCAGACCAGTCTTAGTCAAGAACAAAGCAATGGCAATCCAAAAATAAGTCACCTCCTAAAAATTAAACGAGGAGCACGTTTTTTCAACGAATGGACAAAGCCAAGACAACACGTTCTTCACCTAAAAAACAGAGTCAAAGAAAAGGGCCAAACAAGAAAGAACCGAGGAATCAAAGACAACACATTCTTCTTAACTTGTAACTTGTTGGAGGGTCAAGAGTTCACAGTGCAATGAAGTTGATGTTGAGTTCATCGATCTATCATCCTCCATGAGTGTTTCTACTTACGAGAGTAGCCAACTATAGTTTTTAAGAAAGACGCCCGGGCCCCGATCAGCGTTCCTTATTTTAACACGTTAATATCCACAAATCTCTCATTTTTTATCTCAAGTTATACATTTTTTCTTCTTTGACAAGGTAAAAATATCTTTATATTTTACATCTAAAATTTCAAATGAAATCAGTTTAAACACTTATTCAAATCCAACTCTTCTTCGCCTGAAGTCGGCACGGAAGAATCAAAGAAAAGGGCCGAACAGGGAAAGGGAAAGAAGTAAAAATCAAGATGTCCAAGTGATCATCATGGCTCGCGAGACTGGAGCCGCTCGTTGCTGATTCTGTCCCTCGTTCGTACACTAAAGTCAAGCTGCCGAAAGTTGCTCCCACGAAATGATGCATGCACGTCGTGTGCGATCGGACCCCGCTTTCCATTTGAGACCTTTCTTTTCAGTCCCCATCATTTTCCCTCTGACGAAATCGGGGAGTTGAGAAATCGAAACCGGGGGAGTTGATATAGAGTTTGGAGAGATAGATGGGAATGAACCTGCGTGAACCGCGCAGCAAATCATGTTGGTAGGGATCCGATGTTAAAGATTCTGGATAATTTAATACTAGACATAGCCCGTAATTAGGTGTGGAAATGATTAAATTACAACTCAATCTCCTACCGTAAAATTGGTCGTTTGGCTTAAGTCTTCACAAGCATTGATAAATACATTAAGTCTAAAACTTATCACTTAAAATACAATGCCTCCCAAAACTTTTTAAAGACAATGAGTCTTTGAAACTTTCAAAATGTTTGATGAACTCTTAAAATTTAATTAAGTATTTTATTGATTACAGTTTTTGGAAGTTTTAATTCGGTTGCATCTTCCCGATAAATTTTATGATTTGATTATATTTTCGTGGTAGGTTGTAAAATTCAATTGTATTTTCTAAAAGCTTTAGATTTAATCGCATATTTTTCAAGACTTTATCTCTAAAAAGTGACTTGATTGATTGGAGTATCATGCGAAAGATGAGAGCTAAAGAGAGAGAGCTCGAGATGAGTTATCTTATCCGATGTTTGGACGGTCATCTGGACAGGAGGGTCTAGTCGGATAAACTCTAAAGCAGCCGCCTTAGAGATAATCGCAGAGAAACTGATTTGATTGAATCCTGTTGAAACACGAGAATAAAGAAAAACAAAAAAAAAAAAGGCACATTTAGTCTGAAGTTCGAGGGGGTCGTTAATTCAGGTAATCCCGGTCGGGCAATCAGACATCCTCGACCTCAGCCCCGAGCCTTTGTTAGGATCTTGGCGTGCGAGCAGCCGCCACTGGAATATCAAAGTCAAACGATGACAATAATGGCAAAAGCGAGAAGAATTCGCGGTTTTGCTCGGTCGTAAACGTGAATTCAGCTGGTGTTCGGTTGATGTATCGTTTCTTCTCGCTCCGGCGACATTGTCTTCCCTCTGACCAATCCTTAATCTGGAAAAAGTCGTAAAGTAATGCTAATTAATTCATGTCCACAAGGGGTTTGCTCTTGAGTCTTCGCCTGACCCTCTGCCAAACGGGCGTGCTGGCTGGCTTCTCGTTTTGTCTCTCTTTGGTGGGCAAGAGCTAAAATTTCTTTCCTTTCTTTGATTTTTTCTTCTTTTGCATTGTCAAATGCCTGAATTTGGCTGAGACATTCGCTCGAAAAGTTCTGTTCTTGGTGGGATTTGATGGTCTTCCGAAGCCACTTTGAATTTGCTCGTTCTCTTTGTCAAAATCCGACGCATTGTCTTGCCAGTGAGGTTTCTGGAAGTGGGTTTTTTTCTCTATATATAGTCTACCCCTCTCTTCGTTTTTCCCTCTCTCCACATCAGTTCTGCATTTTTCTTCCGGCCTTCGAATTCTCGAGTAGATTTTTCGAGGCAATGCTCAGGGTCCGGTTATGTCCCTGTCGGTGAGTCTCGTGGGACAATAACTGCTGGCGCTTTGGGCGGTGGGGAAAGATACAGAGAGTGAGGTAGGCAGAAATGGTAGCTCAACTTTTTGGGTTCGAGTTCACGAGATTGTTTTGGACTGTCACCGGAAAGGTGTTTGACGAAAGTCCTGGGAGACACTCGATTTCGTTGGTGAAAGCTGACCCGTTTTCGGTTGTCTTGCAGCCACCGTAGACGTTTTCAAGAAGAACTTGAGAGAGGAGAGAAGTAAGAGAGAGAGGGAGAGAGGGAGAGAGAGGGAGAGGGAGAAGGAGAGGTACTTTCTTTCTACTTCATTCAAATACGCTTGCAATTTCGAAATGAATCACTCTGGAGTAGCCTGTGACAAAAAAACAGCTTCTGTCGAAGTCGTGAAGGACCGTAATGGGATACACCAAGTCGTGCTTCAAAATTCTCGTGGGGCTTCAGCCCGGGTTAGACCTTTTTGAATTTCTTGATGAACTGCTGCTCCATTCTATTTTTCTTGGCATTTGAGCATTACTGGGTCATTCTCTGATGAATGTTCTTGAAAATTTCTAGTTGAAAAACTCAAAGCAGGTTAAATTGTTAAGGTTTGGGCACATTGGACAATGAACTTGAGTCTCGATTGCCCTTATTGGGCATGATTATCTGGATAGCCATATCAAAAGAGTTCTTGGTATATGACTGAATTTCAGGAACAATTTTTGTATCCTTTCAACTTCTTAGATGCAAAACTTTGGCACTAATACATGACATGCTGCAGATTGCTAGTCATAGCTTACATGCGTATTTCTTATTTATTATCTTTCAGGTTAGTTTGCATGGAGGGCAAGTTCTTTCATGGAAGACCGACCGCGGAGAGGAACTATTGTTCATAAGCAGTAAGGTAAATGATTTTGACACAAATTTATTCTTGAATAGATGGATACTTTCATGTAATCTTTTATTAGCTAGATCTCTATTTGTTTAGATTTTGAAAAAAGTTGAATGTTACCTAAATATGCTGTAATTTCATGATGCCAAGATACAGCAAGCGATTTTTTAAGGTCTGATGAAGTTGTACTTTGTCCTCTCTTACTTATCAATCTCTGAAGAACTTGTTTTCCCATCGGTTTTGATTAAGTCTGTTACTTTTTCTGGCCGAGTTTGAAACAGCCTAAATGTTGTTGAGTGCTCGCTTCTCATCCTTATTTCTGTCCTCTTTCCACTTGCTTTTATATATACTATAGGCAATCTTCATGCCACCAACCCCAGTACGAGGAGGAATTCCAATTTGTTTCCCACAGGTATTTATTTTTGTGCTAATGATTGCTTCAGCAATTTGGTATACCTAAGAATGACATATTGAATGTTAACATCAAGTTTGGAAAACGAGGATCACTGGAGCAACATGGATTTGCCAGGAACAAGATTTGGGTTATGGATGATCATCCTCCACCACTACAGCCTAGCGACTCCAGTGGCAAATCCTTTATTGACCTACTTCTTAAACCATCTGAAGATGATCTCAAGATCTGGCCCCACAGGTATTGCCTGCTTGAACTCCTTGGAGGTTCTTTCTATATAACATGGTATGTGGTTGATGTTAAGGCTAAGAAAGCATGTACTTTGTGGAGTAATTGCTTTAGAGGACTCTATGATAGTTAAGGTTTTGAGCCACTTTATAGGCTGTTCTTGCACTTTGAAGCATGTCTTGGGAACTTCCGAATTTCTTTTATTTATGGTCACATTACTAATCTGGATCTTGCTCTTCAGTTTCGAGTTTCGCCTTAGGGTGTCCTTATCAGCAGAGGGGTACCTGACCTTGATATCACGTGTCAGAAACATCAATTGCAAGCCATTCAGTTTTTCAATAGCATATCACACATATTTCTCCATATCTGATATCAGGTAATCAGCAGGGAGTCATACCCACTCATTTTCTCCCTACATATAGGATTCTTAGTAACCTTCAAGTTAAAAACTTCAGTGTTAGGAGCAAAGATTGATGTTTTAAAAATTCAAGTCACAAATATAAAGCATGCTATTATGAGTTTCAAGGGTGTTTCCAGGAGACTGAATTTGTCAACTTGTAAATGGATCCACCACTTTATTTCCTTTCTTTGCAGTTAAAGGTCTCTTGGCTGCATCTTTTTTCACAGCTATGTGGAACGATTGTTTGCAGCTTGCAGCCATATTAGATGTTTTAATTTTGATGAACTAATATGCTGTATGACTTCATAAACATCGACGAGAAACTAAAAGCATCGACCAACATTACTACAGTGTGAAACTTAATGGGCTTAAAGAAGAGAAAACGGAGACTTCGCAAAATCACTGGAAACATGGTTCAGCCAAACTGTAGTTATTACTTACCGTCTTCGGTGTGCCTCACATATCAAGCGTTAAATTTTATTGCATGAGTGGATTTTCATGCATGTTAAGTGCCTCAATAGTGAACTCGTTCTTTTACATGCACATGGCTGGTTATGGTCATCTCTGAAGGAGCATAACGAGTAACTTCATTTGATTTCCACTAGCAGTGAAGTTAGAATTGAGGGATTGGAGACGCTTGACTACCTCGACAACCTACACGAGAAAAAGCGCTTCACAGAACAAGGAGATGCTTTAACATTCGAATCTGAGGTAATGTTATAGATGAGTGCTATTATGTGGTTAACTATTAGCAAAGCCTCTGTTATCCTCGATGTGGCCCAATAAGATGATAGATTTCCATTTAGCTACTAAATGGAATTGGTTCTAGTCAGACTGAAATTTCCAAGCTGAGCTTTCTTGTCTCAGTCAGTTTCTTTAAGTTGTAGGTGGATCGGGTGTATCTTGGCTCCTCTGATATGATTGCGATTTTTGATCATGAAAGGAAGCAGACTTTCATAATTCAAAAGGAAGGACTTCCAGACGTAGGTAAGTTTCCTTTGCATCACTGTGTGCATGGGCGATTACCTCCTTGCCAGAGCTTAGCATGCCACAGTGGGCAAAAACCTCTTCTTACTTTCTCTGGGTCGGTATCAAGTTTGACGTAATCTTCATTCTTGAGTGTGCCCATTTCATCAGACGATGGAAAGACTAGTAAAGTTGCCTGTCAACTGAAAGAATCATATGTATCTTAACGCCATCATGGTCTATTCTGTCACCGACAGTAGGTGCTCCTTGGTTTAGCTGCAATTAAGAAGTTATGTCATCTCAATACTCATTTCTCCCGAGCTTTGGTCCTAATACGAATTGATTAAGCTATAATATCCTCTGTCACTTTAGTCCATATACCCTGGTTACCATGTCGCTTAGCTGGAAATGGAAACAAAAAATTGTGGCATCTCCCGAATACATTACCACACCATCTAATCTAATTTTCATGGTGGTTGTGACTGCATGTCTGCACAGTGGTTTGGAATCCATGGGAGAAGAAATCCAAGTCCATTCCCGATTTTGGGGACGAAGAATACCGACAGATGCTCTGCGTCGACGGGGCAGCAATCGAGAAGCCAATCACCCTCAAGCCGGGCGAGGAATGGACAGGAAGGTTGGAACTCTCTTATGTCCCTTCAAGCTAAAATCTGATGGAAGTTCAACATCAGGTCGGAGTGTGTACATTGTAATAATGGAGGTGAGGCGATACAATTCACTGACTCGTCCGCTGTTTTTGCGGATGGAAGCATATGCTTTGCTAAGAAGATCAAGATGTATTATTGTCATTAGGACAATAAGCAGCTTCCAAAGAGATGGTGGCAGTTGTTTCCTGTTTGCAGAGAGTCCTTTTTCTTCTCTCAGCAGTAATGTGATGTATCAATATCAGCAAACTTTGTATGTGCACTGACTAGTCACTTAGTACTTTTGTGCAATATAATCTCTCTCTCTTTCTCTCCCTCATGGAAAACAATAAAGAAAAAAAGGAAAATGATATAAATGATCTATGAACTTTGATTAAACGTGCGTTGGGGTTCCTAAACGTTAGATTTATTCAATATAGTCCATCGACTTGTGGTATATATTCAACTTAATCCTTAAACTATATAAAAATATTTAATGTTGTCTCTGAATTTGAAACATTCTTGTGTAATTCAGAGACTAAGTTGAACATGTATAAAAAATCCAAGGAACACATTAAACAAAGTAAAAGTTCTAAAACTACGTTGCATATTGTGCCAAAGTTTAGGAATTATTTTTATTATTTGGTAAATATTCAACTTAGTTCCTAAATTATATGAAAATATTCATATTATAAGCCTAGATTTTTTATAAATATTCAACTTAGTTTCTAAACTATACACGGGGTTTCTTTCACATTGTCGGGATGCGGGGACAGGCTCCCTGGCCATAAAAAAAAAAAAAATACTAAATGTAGTCCTTCCATTAATTCAAGTTTGGGAACAATATTGAACATTTTTGTATAATTTAGGAATTAAGTTAAACGTGTACAAAAATTTTAGGAATCATATTAAATAAATAAAAATTTCAATGACCATTTATGTCATTATCCAAAGAGAGAGATTTAAAAAAAAAAAATTATGGGCAATGGCTGAAGCTTTTCTCTGCTTATCAGAGCCAGGTTTCGATCCTGGGACCTGTGGGTTATGGGCCCACCACGCTTCCGCTGCGCCACTCTGATTTTGTTGTTTTTATATGCAAAATATTATATTTATTTTGTGTATTTGATAGCCATGAGTAAATTAATGAGCCCACAGGCCCAACAGTTTCTGACCCACCTTGGTGGGCCCGAGGCTCGATGCCCAAATTCCCCTCCCAAACACGTAAATCCAGCCCTGACGTTGCCCCCGACCATATGCGATGCCGAACCATCCTGTAGGCACACCCGCCACCGGCCACTTCTTGATTTGACTCCCAACTTCCCCTCGAATTGAACGAAAAAAAAAAACCAACCACTCTTCCGAATGGATTAGAAGCCTTCCCTCTCGGGGGTCATCGCCTGTCGCGAATAGATTCCCTTTCTATCGTCCCCACGCGACGACGAAATTCATCAATGAAACGAAGCATTTAGAATGAAATTCTCTGCCCCTTTTGCTATCCCCATTCAGTGGCCCGTCTAGCTACACCACCAATGCGCATACAGGTGGATGCGCGACATAGCGAAAGATTGGTGAATTATGGAGGCATCGTTGAGAGGTGTCGAGCGGGCGTGGAGAGTGGGTACCCCCCCTTCCCTTGTTATCCATTTGGAAACACCGATCTCGGGCCTACGTCCAGAGCCGGTACTCGGGCTGAATCAGGCTCGCGCGATGAGTCCAACAGCAAGAGCACCGCAACACGACACCGGTCGGTAGGACCCCGGTCAGACTCGCTTGCTTTCGTGTCCACGCACGCCCCGGAGACATTCACGCCGACAACGACAGGCCCACGGTTTTTGGATGGTGGTCCGCGGCCTGTGGTGCGGACGAGCCACGTGCCTCCCTCTCCTGGGTTAGTTAATGTGGGTTTTGGTTTCCGTGAGTTTGAATGTGACGTCCGCCCTCGTGACATTTCTCGCATTATCTCATCCCTTTTGTCCTCGCCATTCTCAGGTGAGATAGGAACCGTCTACATTTAGGCGTGCTCCGATTAGTCCGGTCCACCGGTCCCGTTGTCAGGTATGCTCGGCTGACCTATTTCGCCTTACTCGGCTATAATGGCGAGGCCGCTTCTTATGGTAAGTCCCCTTAGGAGCTCTTCTCGACCTTTCGTGATGATTTTGAGATTTGTAAATCCAACTAACTGATTCAAGCCGGGAGTTCGGGTTCGGGTTTAGTCCTAACGGATCTTTTTATGTTATTTCCAAATTAAGGGCAAAACGCATTTCATTTGTGGAAACCGTGGATCCCCTTCTTCAATGTCCTTTTTCTGCCACTTTCTGTCGGTTCCATGGACGTACACTGGCCATACAAAATCCATCAACTTCTCCCACCTAATTCCCAGGCCTCCATCTTCAACGCCAAATTTCAAAAACAGCTTTTGTTCTCATTGGCCAAAACCTCAAAACTCTACTTCACTTCTAATCTAACCTTGCTTCAATTTTGCCTACCCATTGTTTGCTTGAAAGCAAAAAAAAAAAAAAAAAAAAAAAAAGACCGGCTCTTTCGTCGCGTGATCAATTGGTCCTGTCCGTATTCAGAAAAATATTAATTTCTTGGTATCCATATGAGATTTTACGGGACTATTGTCCACTATTTTACGGCTTTAAACTATACATCGAAGCTCGGCCTGAGATTTCTTACGATGCATGCGCATAACTTCTGAGAGTCTAGTTTGTGTCGTGGGAAACCAAAAGGAAACAAACGATAAAGTAGAAGAAAAGAAACGGCCAAAGAGTTCAAGGATTGATGTGCCCGGTAGGTATATCATCGACATCCCGAAAGAGTAAAACGGTCTCTCTCCCTGATCTCTATCGAGTTGGTCATTCGCTTTTAGAAAGAAACACACCAAAAAGAACCAGTCTCCATCTCCATAATCGTACTCCCTTTCGCCACTGTCCACAACATCGTCTGCTTCCATTAGGATCCAAACCAGAAATTGAAAAAAGAAAACAAAAAACAAAAAGAAGAAGAAGAAAGTAATACGTGGATGTTCCTGAAATTTTGAATAATTATATTTTTTTTCGATCTTGTAAACTTCAAAATAAAGTTTTCCAGTTCCTTGAATATTTTTTATAAATCGAACTGCTACTTTTCTTTTCTTTTTATATTGACGGGCAATTCGAAAATTTTCAAATTTTAATTTACCGGGTGACTGAAAAAGCCTGGACAAAAGGCTCGGCCACTGCGAAAAAAAAAGACATTAAAAAACAGGGGGAAAAGCAAGGTGATGATCTAAAGGTTTTCTGGGAAAATCTTGGACCATCATGGTTTGCCAGGTAAGATCGGTCGGAAAAGCTATAGGAATCTCTCTCCCTCCATCTCTTCTTCAAAAATTGAAATAAGTATAAAAAAAAGAAAAGAAAAGGGTGGAAAAACAATTGCACGAGAAATTCATTTTTTAGGAAAATTATTTTCACTCTAGAATTGCACTGCTTAAGATAATTTATACTCTATTGGTGAAGGAAAAAAATATTCGGTCCTTTTATATGGAGTTATATGATGGTAAATTGAAGTCGAATTGAATCGAACCAAATCGAATTAACGTGTTTAGTATGAATTGGGCTCGAGGTGTATTTTGTTTCTCAACATCCTCAAATTGAAATGAACTGGATCATACCTTGAGGGGAAAAAAAAAGTCATGTTTGACTGAGTGATTTCTTTAAGAACAATATTTCACTGTGATTCAAGAAACACGCGGAGTAAAGATATTATCTTTTCATTCGTTTTCCTTGGCAAAATCCAATTATTCTTTTTTTTTCTGTTATATTTTAACTCTAGATTTTTATCTCACTCCTTTACAGTGTACATGAATCGAAACCCAAATCTAAAACTAAACATCCCCACTTTCAATCTCTAAAAAAAAAATAATAATCGACCTTCTCACTTCACACTTCTAACTTCTCTTCTCATATGGAAAAGTAGCCATTAGGGTACCCTTAGTCATTAAAAGAACCAACCGTCATCGCCTAGCCTCTTCTCACACTATACATGCTGTACGATTTTACTTTTTTCTTGACAAAAGGATGTTTTTAACGTCCGAATAGTGATAAAAAGAATCGCAACGTTCATCTATGAAAAACAGCACACAAATATCAAGTAATCGATAGTCATAGCCAATGAAATCAAAAAAAAATATTATTACGATCAATTCTAACTATCAATGTCGCCACACGTTCGAATGTCAAGCCTGCACAAGTGTTTTTTCCTCCCAAGCGGCGAAAAGAGCAAGTAAAACTCCCATTCTCCGGACCGCCGAATTCGTCAACAGATCAACGACAAGGAACCCGCCACGTCACCCTCCCCCAACCAAACCAAACCCGACCCCACTCTCTCTCTCTTACTGTAGTCACATGTCGCGAGTCGCAGGTAGCAGCACGAGCAAAACAGTTCGCGGAAAGCCATGAAAATCGCATAAGTACGCCCTCCTCTCTTCCACCTCCGCCCCTCATTAATGCCCTGCCCTCCTCCCTTGTCCGTTATGCTCCCGGAAAAACCGATGATGAACCGAACAGCCCATTGACGACGACGACGACGCCATAGAGCCGTTGCTCGCCTCACCTCCCTCGCTCGCCGCCGCATTCGATTCCCGTTCGGATCCTCCGGAGCTGCTGCGAAGTGCGTTCGAGAGACTTTTTTGCTCTTCGAGTGGGTTCCAGTCGTCCCGGCGAGAGACGCCGTTTCCGGCGGGTGGGTCGTCTCGGACGCGTCGCCGGTGGCCGCGAACGATTGAGTTGATCGGGGGTCGGAGGAGGAGGAGGAGGCGGTGGTTCGCGGAAGCAGAAGCGGTTCTTCTCGGTTCAAATCTGAAAAAAGCGAAAAGGCGAGAGAAAGCGTGAGACCTGTGAGTTCTCTCTTTTGCTTTTACTCCCTACCAGCCATTCCTTTTGTCCTTTTTTTCGAATTTTTCAATGGGGGGTCTCCTCCTCTTCACGAGGAGCTCTCGATTTCGCCGTCATCCTCGCGAAAAGCTAGAGAAGAACAAAAAGAAGCTCGGCTGGCTTCCTCTGGTGTTGGGCTACTAAGCTTTAGAGTCTTGTAGATTCAGCTACAGTGCTTTTGACCGCGCCTGCATTATTCAAAGCCTGCTGCTTTCTTTACGCATAAATATTCATCAAGTCGCGAACTTTTCTCGGAATCCGGACCTGTCCTTCCCTTCCCTTCCCTTCCCTCGCCTTCTCTTTGAAATGCTCGTCGCTTCCCACTTGAATTTAGGGTTCTTCATTCCGGCCTACTGAAACCCGTCGGCGGTGGGCATTTGCAGAAACAGCGGTGGTGGGCATTTGCAGGAACAAGCTCCTCGGTCGCGAAGGGGGAGATGATGGGTGCTCTCTGCATCTTGTCTTCGCTTCTGCTCGTGGGCGCGAGCGTGTTGTTGCGAGCGAATGCGGACTTGGCGGGCGACAAGCAAGCCCTGCTCGATTTCGCCGACAGCTTGCCGCACTCTCGGTATCTGAACTGGACCGAGAGTTCTCCCGTCTGCAGCAACTGGGTCGGAGTGACCTGCGACAAAGATGGGTCTAAGGTGATCGCCCTGAGATTGCCTGGCGTCGGATTTCACGGCCCGATTCCGGCCAACACGCTCGGCCGCCTTTCGGATTTGCAGATCCTCAGCCTCCGGTCGAATGCCATAACCGGGAGTTTCCCGTCCGATTTCACCAACTTGAAGAACTTGTCGTATCTCTATCTTCAGTCCAACAGGTTCTCTGGCCCTTTGCCTCAGGACTTCTCTGTTTGGAAGAACTTGACTATTGTGAATCTTTCCAACAATGCCTTCAATGGCAGCATCCCTTCTTCGCTCTCGGCCTTGACTCAGCTAGCTGGCTTGAGTCTCGCCAATAATCTCCTTTCTGGCGAGATTCCTGATCTCCAACTACCGCATCTGCAGCTGTTGAATTTGTCTAATAATCATCTGCACGGTAGCGTTCCGAAGTCTCTCGAGAGGTTTCCTAGCTCAGTTTTTGCTGGAAATGACCTTTCCTTTCCAAATTCTACTCCTCATTCTTCTCCTTTTCTTACACCTCCTTCTGGACTTCAACCGACGTCCAAGAATCCCAGGATGATTAACGGCATGGCATTATTAGCAATCGTCATCGCGGGTTGTCTCTTGGCACTTGCGTTAGTAGGCATTTATATTTTCGTTCGCCGCTCGAAACGGAAAGGTGAGGAGAAGTATTCGGGAAAGTTGCAGAAGGTAAGAATGTCGCCTGAGAAAGCTATTTCAAGGAGTCAAGATGCAAACAATAGGCTGGTTTTCTTCGAGGGATGTAACTATGCATTTGATCTGGAGGACCTATTGAGGGCTTCTGCTGAAGTGCTTGGAAAGGGGACTTTCGGTATATCTTACAAGGCTATTTTAGAAGATGCAGTTACCGTAGTGGTGAAGAGGTTGAAGGAGGTCAGTGCTGGTAAGAGAGAATTTGAGCAACAGATGGAAATTGTCGGGGGCATTAGGCACGAAAACGTTGTTGAGCTGAAAGCTTATTACTACTCCAAAGATGAGAAGTTGATGGTGTATGATTACTACAGTCAGGGCAGCCTCTCTACTCTTTTACACGGTACGCATGTTGGTTGTACACGTCTCTACTTGTTCGGTTTTTCATTGCATCAAACTTACGTCGCACGTTTTGCTATAGGAATTTCCTGGTATTGCAATCTGCTCACTATGAGCATGTCTTATTTGCTTATTTTAGTTGTTGAGAGGTTTGTTTGGTGAAATTTTATCCTGTTCTGATGCTGACTGCTAGTTGGTGTGCTTCCACCAATATAGGGAGCTAATGACTAAAGAGTATATATCATCTAGAAGTCATGGAATTCTATATAGCTTATTGCTGTTAAACAGGCTACTCCATATAATCTGCTTGACATCACTACTGTCCATGAATGCTCTCCACCGAAGATTTTTGGGCAGAAAGGAAATGATGTGGAGAGAGAAAGATTGAATTTTGAATGGACAATATAGTATATACTTGTGATTTATTATCAGAAAATCAAATTTTGGTTTGCTCAACAGGCGGAATAACTTTTCTTTTCATTAAGCGGTGCAGTTACTGTCCAGTTTAATTTTCTCAATGACCCAGTCCTCTATTTCAACCCAATTTGCATAATCCATGAATCAAACAGCTATGCAGATACTAATTTCATTGGTTTTGATCTTATAGTTAAACCTTTGCACTGTCCTGGTGGGATAAAATATGCCGTTATTTCATTTTCTTGAGTGTGTTAATTTTTCCCCAAGGGTTTTACCACTCAGTGCCTTTGCAACTTTGCAGGTAAATTAGGTGAGGATAGGACACCTCTAGATTGGGATAGCCGAATGCGAATAGCCCTTGGGGCAGCCAGAGGCATAGCTCGTGTCCATTTGGAGAACAGCGGGAAACTTGTACATGGAAACATCAAGTCATCCAACATCCTTATCAACCCACAGCAGTATGGCTGTGTTTCTGATCTTGGCCTGGCTGCTGTAATGAGTTCCCTAGCTCCACCCGTTTCCCGAGCTGCTGGTTACCGAGCGCCAGAAGTGACAGACACCCGTAAAGCAGGACAGCCATCGGATGTCTACAGCTTCGGAGTCGTCTTGCTCGAACTGTTAACTGGGAAATCTCCCGTCCACGCTACAGGCTACGGTGAAATGGTGCACTTGGTGAGGTGGGTTCATTCCGTAGTGCGAGAGGAGTGGACAGCTGAAGTATTTGATGTAGAACTGATGAGGTATCCAAATATCGAGGAGGAATTGGTGGAGATGTTGCAGGTAGCAATGGCCTGCGTCGTGAGGATGCCGGATCAGAGACCCAAGATGGCCGACGTGGTGAAAATGATAGAGAATGTCCGGTGCGTCGAAACCAATAATCGGCCTTCCTCCGAAAATAGATCCGAAAGGTCATCACCATTGCAACCGGTTGTTAGGTCGAGTCCCGCGCCCTCACAATGAGCTCCTTTACTTCATCACTGTTGGTTATATTGGTAACTTATGTTTTTAAACCTCATTTCACTGGGTCCATATTCTTGTTATTTACTCTTTTTCTTGCTAATCTTGCCCCTTCCCCATTCTCGGTGCAACAGAAATTCGGCCGCTTGGCCTGCCTGATACATGTTAAGCTAAAACCGTGTTATGCCCGCATCTGTCCTTGAAATCCTAATTCCAGGTGCAGGCAGTAAAATGGATGTTCCGCGCATATTGGTGATTCCAAGCAACTGATTCATGCTCATATTTGCAAGAACCTCCGGTTCCTTCTTTTCATCCTAGTTCTCCTTCTGATGCTGCTGCACATTTGTTAGGATCAGGATGAATAATTGTGGAAAGGAATGTGATGGATATGTGTACCTGGGATTAATCAGATCGCGCGATCTTTTGCATTTGTAATTTATCCGAGCTTTTCCAATTCCCATGACCTCTAATAGATCATTATCAAGAATGTTACTGGAATTCTAGTGAATAACCGAACTGATCCGTAGCTGCAACTTTCATCTCAATGGATTGCCCTTTTCTGACGATTTGAACGTTTAGAGAAAAGAAGGAAAGCGAGATTAGAAGGTGAAGTTGACCACGAGAGGATTTGCTTGGGTGAGCTCTTGCCCAAATTTCTCTCCCTGCATTCGGGTTGATCCAACCCAATGATCCTCGGAATGCCTAACTTTTGCGCGAATTTTTACCCGGCATTCAGGTTGCGATGTGCTTTATTTCAATCCAACGGTATTTTGGTCCGGCCCATTCTTTTATTCTGTTGCGCCGGGCCAACCAAAGTCGGGCTCGATCGAGGCCCGGCCCATTTGCACCGCGGTCTCACCTACTCAACTACTACTTTGGAACTTCTTGCCAGCATAAGGTCGGCTTCCACGACTGTGCTGAGAGCGTGAACAATACCATCTGCGAAATTCGGGTTTAATAAAATCCCGCATGTGATCGAACATGGTAGAGCAATTTTATTATTAGGTTGGTACGACAGTGAGATGGTGCATCATGCATTATGAGCGGCTTTGTCAGTGTACGGAAGTAGAAAGATAATATATATTAAGGGGGTCGACAAGGAAGGAATCGAGGTTGAGGTCGTCGCCGGCAAGGAGGGTGATGGCCCACGGCATCACCTGGATCTCCCTCTCCATCCTTGCATTGCAGGTGATCGGCGGTGGCATCGACGCTGCCTGAGCACAACGATGGGTGGCTGTAAGGTGACTCCGCCACCCTCCAATGTCTACGCGGCAATTTCCTTTTTCTTTTTCTTTTTTTATTTCTTCAGACTTTCTTTGCAAATAATGTTAAAAATGCGATTTTTATTTAATTTTTTTAAACTCCGTAAGCGTTAAGTGGCTGTGGCGTGTTAGAGTTGACATGGCACTTACCGTTCACGTCAGCATTTTCATTAAGGTATTTAATAGAAGGATTAATGAATGAAAATTTATATAATTAAAAGATTACGATTGTACACACAATAAAAAAAGAAAAAAAAGCAACAACAAATTACTCTAATTAAAAAAAAATTCAAGGATCCCACGTGGCTCTTATCCCTTCTTTTCAAAGCCTTGTAGCTTATTATATTAAATTAAAAGGCCCCTGCTTTGCTTACACTAATCTTCTTCGCAAAAGGAAAGTTAAATTGAGGGGTAAGTGATCTAATGGGGAAGTCAAGTAACCCGAAAGTCGAGAGCTAGGAAACACTCCAATTGCAACTCTTTTTGTTGTTTTGAATGCAAGAAAAGATAATTTACTATATTTTATTCGATTAAGGAAATTGTCTCACTGAGTTGGTCCGATGATCTTAGGCAACCTAATCCACCCTAGGATTTGACCAAGTAGAATGGTTTTTTTCTTTTTTTGTTTCAATGTTTTCAAAGATTAGGTATCTGCCGTCTTGGGTTCGGTTTTTATCTCAAGGAACTTGCATCTAAGTATGAAGGCATGGTAATGGATTGTTCTACTAGTTTTTCTTCGAATGGCCAACTAATTAGGATCATGACCCCTAAGTTACAAAGAAAAAGAGAATATATGAGCAATATGTAGGATTCGATCATGCATGGGTAACTTCAATCATGCAACACTTTTCTCTCTTCTTCTTTCTATAAGGCGATGGCTGACTTGACTTGAGTTGTCAACATCTATCTAGATTTGATCCGCTGCATAATAGATGCATGAGAAATGAAGCTCAAGTGATAAACTGTAACAACACGTTGGCAAAATCAACACGTTGGCAAAATCATTCTCTATTGAAAATGAAATGCCATGAAAAATGTTGACAAAATTATTCTCGATCGTCCTTCTCAATAATTTAGGATTCACATCTCAATGAAAAATTTAAAGAAATGAATAGTACCACAAATAGTCTATAAACTTTGATTAAATATGTAAAGTGATCATTAAATTTTTATTTTATTTAATGTGGCTTGTGAATTATAGCATAATATGCAATGTAATCCATAAACTTTTAATTTGTTCAATACGATCCCCAAACTTTTGATACTCCTTGAACTAATCCATCCATTAATTCAATTGTAAGCGACAATATTTATAGTTCGTAAAACTAAATCAATATACATCATTTAAGGATCACATCAACAAATTAAAGATTCAAGAGTTACATTACATATTAGGCTATATTTTAGAAATCACATTAAATAAATTAAAATTTTAAAAATCACATTTCATCATTCGTGGGGAGCGCAATGAATGTCGATTGCCGCAATTCAATTCATTGGATAAAAGAATCAGAATTTAATAGCAACAAAACCAAGAAAAGGTCTCCTTTCTTAAATGAATTCCAAAAGGAGGCCGGATCAACGTCACCGCTCTCATCCAATCAAAAAGAGGAATTGGAAAAATAGGGAAAGGCTGAGGGGGATGGATGGCGACATCATGAACAAAAAAAACCAGAGAAAATGGAGTGGGGCGGTCCCCACAGCAACTACGCCAACTGGCCAATCGGTGGAGGAGGAGGACGCTGCACTTCATCTCCTTCCCTCCCCTACTTTCTCTCTCTTCTGCATAACGTCTTTTTCCGAGGTCGCTGCAACCTCCCTCCTTCCTTCTTCTTCCTCCTTCGCCTCCGTCAATCGGAGCCTCGGTAAGTGAAGAACAACCGGAAGGATCTCCCCCGGGTACCTCCACTCGTTCTCCTTCTGCTTCTGCTTCTGCTTCTTCCTCCTTTCCTGTGTCGTTCGCTCGTTGTTGTTCGGTCGGCGTGCGCGTGAGCTGACGACCGGATCTTCTGTTCTCGTACGTGGAGATCTGCCGCCCAAGGTTTGGGGTTTTATCTCGTGCGTTTGGCGATGGCGTCGAAGCGGATCTTGAAGGAGCTCAAGGACCTCCAGAAGGATCCTCCTACCTCTTGCAGCGCCGGTAACTCTCTCTCCCCGATTCGGTTCGCCTCCATTGTAGTTCGCGTGTTCCCGTACTCGTTCCTCGCGATCCGGTGCGCCTGCGTTGCTGATTTGTGGGCCTGCGATGTTTTAGGACGGGTTCCGTGACTCGGTTAGCTTGAAGTGAGGTCGAGTTTTACTTCCCCGCGCGTATTTTTCTTAGGTGCAGAGTACGGAAGTGTCTGTCGCTTCGTGTTCAACCGGCTCTGCTGATGCATGTTCGTTGGTTGTGCAAAGCTTAGATTGCGGTCCGTACTGTGTGTTACTTATCTGGTCTGTCTTTTATGGCAGGTGCTCGTCCGGGAGTTTTCATTTCTAGAGGGAGGGATGAGATATAGCCAGAGTAAAAGCTTGTTAGCTTGTGCTGTTCAATAGGTAGTTCTATGCTGACGGAAGGAAATATTAGTTGCGGAGATTATCTCTGTTTAGATTTGTACTCAGAGGGAAATGATTATTAAGCTACGTTAACATTATTCTTTAATCAATGGAATCGCCGTGAGCTGAAAAATTACAATCCATAATAGATATTTGGTCATCACTTAGTTATACTTTGATAATCTACTAGTTGGGTTACTTAGCACATACACCAAGAGCTACTAAGCTCCTGCGTGGGCTTCCTGTTATCACATTCTAGAGGGTTTCCTGCGGCCTTAGGCTCCCCTCTTGGCCAGTGGAGGAAGTAGCTACTCTTGGTTGCTCTGTTTCCCTTCCCATTTGTAGCCGAGCAAGATGAAAAATCAACTACATACATCCTACTTCTCTGACTGAGAATAGTCAGCATTCGCATATATGTTGTGAAGTAGAATATCACCGATGTGCAGCCATAAGGACACAGAGACAATCACCGCGTTAACTGTGCAATCGAATTCTAAATGTCGATACACTTTTTTGGTCAAATTGCATCGCAATTGATATTTTATGGCAGTCCTTGGGCGTATGTCTAAACTCACTGTTTTGTAAATAATAAGCTGTTTCTTGAAGTGAAATTATGCAAACTGCTTCATTTTCTTTAACTTGGGAAAGTGATCTCTACACCCTAGTCCGTGGTGGTGTCATTGTCCTTCTGTGGCATTATGCCTTTCTTATTTTGAAAATAAGCTGGTTTTGTTTGGCTATAAAGCCATGAGATTGAACCTCCAATCTCTCGCCCCCAACTGCGCCGTCCATCCACTGGCTAATTGCCTACTGGTGTAAATGATCTGAGGCTTTTATAGGTTACAAGAATGAGGGAAACGGCCATATGAGTTAAGCGTGATGAATCATGGAATTTGCCACAATTTTAATGGAGAACTCTGTAAAAGTTGGACAAACACGTTAAGCTAAGTTTAACGAAAGATCATTAACCTCCTGTTTAAACTATACAAAGGCCGTTTTCATAAATATAGGGTAGCCTATGCTTCGCATCTTGTGACGGAGCATTCGATATTTTCAGGAATCACACTTTATACCATAGGATAAATTGGTGTTAACTGTCTTTTTGGATTAGCGAATTGCTTTTTGTCATCATCTACGCCTTTGGTGGACACCTGAAAAAGTAAATGAAGGGGACGAAAGGAGAGTAGATGTCACAAAAGATGAATTATTTGTTTGTGACTGAGTCTAGCCAAAAGAATCCGTTGCATATGTGGCAAATATGGGTGTCCTCTCGATTGATGCAATGAGGATTACTTTGGCTTATGGATAGCTTAGTATCATCAACAAAGGGTGCCAATACCGAGTTTGCTCCTCATATCAACCAACAGATATGAAGTGTAATTTTTGAAGTAGCAAATGAAAACTGTGATTATATAGACTGCAACGCAGAAGGTGTAATTGGATGTGAAAGGCTTAAGAATCATTTGATTCCCATACCATTGTAAGTTCTATTTGCTCTTTTAGATGATTCATAAAACAACCCGAATCAGCACCTTAGCTTTCTCTTGGCTTCTTGTTTAAAATTCCTTGGAATGGAAATTGATATAAATTGCTTTTGCCTTTTGGCTTTGTTTTGTTTAGTTATTTGTGTTTCTAGATATGTTATTTCTTAGTAATTCTACTCATATTTTTTTGCGACGTTTGGCTTTGCTGGTTCTTGTATATAACTTTTTTTTCGTAATCCTACTGCTCGGTACATTTTGTCTTTGAATCTCTGAGTGATTTTTATCATTCTGCGTTTTTTCCTTTAGGCCCAGTTGCTGAAGACATGTTTCACTGGCAAGCAACAATTATGGGTCCGCCAGACAGTCCATATGCCGGGGGGAGTCTTCCTTGTTACGATTCACTTTCCACCAGACTACCCATTTAAACCACCAAAGGTGCTGAATAATGACCTAGCTGAAAGTTGCGATTCATTACCATGTTGCTCTCTTCCTTTTGGGCCTTCGCCGTCTCACTCTTCCTGTAATTACCAAATCCTGCCATAAATATTTTCCTCTGTCAATCGAAAGTTCTGTCTCCAATGCTTTGGAAGGATTTGATCAGATAGTTGACCCATCTCAACTCTTGGCTCTTACACTGTTGTTATCTTCCCTTTTGGGCCTTCACCGTCTCATTCTTCCTGTAATTACCTTTTCTTTAGATGTTATCCTTTCGTCAATTAAAAGTTCTGTCTCCGATGCTTTGCAACTATCTGACCGCCATCTAACAAGTCTTGGCTCTTAGTAAATTCTCAAATTATTTCCTCTTTGATGTCATAATTATATGTTTCTGCAATGTGTTGCGCACTATTATGCTTGTGTAGACTAGTAGAACAGGAATTACGTCCACTTTCTGTTTTTGCTGTTGCTGCTGCTAGTACAATGTCAATTTTTTCATCAAGGTTGTTGCTTATCAGTTCCTTGGTTTTCACAGGTTGCATTCAGGACGAAAGTCTTTCACCCCAATATCAACAGTAACGGTAGCATTTGCCTTGACATATTGAAGGAGCAGTGGAGCCCTGCCCTCACCATTTCAAAGGTGAACCTTTAAAGACTCTCAAGCTGTGTTATTTAATCTTTTCAAATGGTAGGATCAATTAGGGGCCATTGCAATATAGAAAATTTTTGTTACCCACTTTATATGAATGTCTAGTGGGGCTGGAACAGTCTCGTAGTTAAGGTAAATTTGAGGTGTTGAAGCACTGCTATTGTTTGTCTATGACTTGAAAACAAGCTATGCATTTTTATTTCCAGAAGGCTTGTTTGAGGTGATGCATTTCTAGCCTCGGTTCTTCTGTACTTTGAATGTCTCTCTTGCCCCGTATATACTTGAAAAACAATTTTAGCCAACTGCAACTTAGTTCCCGATGGCCAAACACTAGTTTCATGCTACTTTGTTCAAGACTTGCCCTTTAGAGCTCAATAGTTTTGTCAAAGACTTTAAAACTAGTCTCAAGCAATTGGTTTATTCTTTTCAAGTCATAAATGCCGCTTTGCATCCTAGAATGCCATAATTTGTTTGGTTCTACATGTTAGTGTTGACGTTGCTTTCTTGTGATCGCTATCTGTTGTTATGACCTCTACGGCGGGGTGGATAAAGGGCTCTTGTTTGTGATTTCCAGGTGTTGCTCTCAATCTGTTCACTATTGACTGACCCGAATCCCGATGACCCTCTGGTACCGGAAATCGCACACATGTATAAGACCGACAGGACCAAGTACGAGGCCACCGCCAGAAGCTGGACACAGAAGTATGCAATGGCCTAGGATGCCACCGTGTGATATTCAGGGAGGGTTTCGTGTCTCTGTGACTTTGGTCTTGCAGTTTTATGTGTTAGTGAAAGACCGTAATTCATCTTCGTCCTTGGACCAGAACGAACGAAAGTCTGAAAAATTACCCTCCCGACGACGCATGCTCTGCCGCTTTCCATTTGTTTGTATGTTAAATAAGTATTTCGAACTGTGGATACTTGTTTCGGTTCCCTTATATTGATTAAGTTAAACTGTGATTAACATATTTTTTTTAGTCTAAATACCACCCTTCGCATCATTGCTTGGAAACTGCAATTGGAATTTGGTCATCTATTTGCCTGGACGTGAACTGGCCTTCCCCATCACCGCTAAATAAATTAGCTCAGGCTTTATAAATTACCTGAGTAAATTGTTTATTTATAGCTATTAGAAATATTGCCTGACTAGTGTGACTTTGTCACGATACTTGCTGCGTGACAGTTATAATAAACATCATAATTTAACTATAGACCCAAGAACACAAATAGGTAAAAAAGAAAAGAAAAATAGAGAAAGAACTCAAATTTGGCAAGAAGATCTAGTGCCTCTTCGAATGAGTTTCCTGGGGCTTGGTGAGACACTACGGCATTTAGATGGGGATCAAATTAAATGCGGGTCCGCAACATTTCAAAACGTGATGATTTCCTTTTCCTGTTTTCCACAGAAAAGCAAGACATGAAAATTCATTACGGACATCAATAGAGCTACAAAGCCTAATGTCTATAGAGCACCAGCTCCATCTCATTAAAGCCCCCGTATTATTATTCATTCTCAGCTGTGTCTCCGAGACACTGTTTTTTTTTAGCTCTCGCATTAGGCTTTTCAAAGCTATTAAACGGTCGTCTTCCTGCCCGAACTGAATCCTTCGTCTAGCGGTGTCTTCTGCTTTCCTTGGAGCATCTGTCTGTTCAATCAAATGCTCTTTGGCGGCAGCCACTTTCGCAACCTTTGAAGCATATGCTAGGTTTAATCTATGGTTGTTCACTTGCTCTTTTCTTGTCTTTTTTGTCCTTCGTGAACTTTTTGGGTTCTTCGAAATTAAGTTGAGCCTCGTGTAATCGAGGCCTAATCGTCCGTCGCGTTGTTCCAAATGCGATGCCTAAGACCCTAAATCATAGCTGTCAATGTCAGCTCCCCATCTTTATGGTTTAGCTTAGCGTAGTAGCCCTCCAAACATAAGCGACATTGTTACATTTTACACGGTCTTGACCAAGAAGTTTAAGCCCTTTTGTTTTTTTCCTTTGATATTCCCTCTAAAGCTCCAAGCAATCTCACCAAAAAACAAATATCATTCACCACTTGATCTACTACTAATTGTCCGTGGCGTAAACAATATAAGCTTGAAACGAACGAATTATCCATAATAAATCATATATCACACTTTCAAATTATGGTCGTATCGCTATTCAAGATAAAAAAAGAACCGAACCAACAATAATATAAATCGATCTAATTCGCTTGTTTCCAAGTTTTCGTAATCATATACATAGAGAGAGCCCAGGACATAAGGAGCAAACGTCCAAAAAGAACCGTGTCACGAACTTTCATGTTGCATTATTGATTGGCCACTTGTCCCCCATGAGCAACGAAACTGGATTAAAAACTACCCCGTTGGAAAAAAGAAGAAGAGAAGGAAAGGAAGAAAGGTCAAAAGCTAATGAAAGCCTAGCTGTACCATATATAGCTTTAATTCTTAGCTCCACTCCACCGTGTGCCCAATCCCTATCTCCTTCGCCCTCATGCTTGGGAATTATGACCCTCTTCGTCAGCGTACCGACTCGATACTTCTTACCTCTTCGTTTCTTTTAAAAACCAGTTCCTGTTCCGGGACGAAGACAAAGAGGGAGGAAGGGAGAATCCGGCAGAGACTAGTGCGCCACCTACACGAGCTGGCTGGCTAGGGATAGAGAGAGATAGATAGAAAGAGAAGCTAAGAGAAAAGCAGGCCGCTTGATCAATCAGCTCGTGTCATGATTAGATTCGGTTTCGATCCCTTAACGAAGTTACCAATCGATCAAATGTATTACTTGAGGTTCTGTCTGTAGTGAAGACAGACAGGGGTTCTCCTCCCCCACTAAGATTTGTCCCGACCACCCATGATAACGTCGCCCTCTCCCTGTTCCTGACGAGTCTTCACGTGAGAGAGAGAGATGGAGGGAGGGAGGGTTCGATTTTGATTTCGCCTTCGAGAGGGATTCTTCCGTGATCATCCGGACTTCCAGGGGTGGATTTCCTAAAGATTTCCTCCATCAATCCGTCAAGAATGTTCAGTGGAAAAACTTTCAAACGAGGGGATGGAACGAATTCGTTAGAGAATAGCAACAGAGGGCTGGCAGGTGCAACGTGCCAGCACGAATTCTTATGTGAGGGGACGAAGAGAGAGACGGTCCCAGATTTTGTATTGGATAGGAATGATCCTGAAAACAAAGTCTGACGTCAATGTCACCCTTTCTTTCCACCGTGCGACATGTCTACTGCAATGATGTCGCCGCAATGTAGGGAAGAGAATCGATGTGGGTTCCAAACCATTATTCTGGGCGAATGTAAACTCCAATTGTAGATGCCTAGCTATACGGTTCAAGAGATTTTGGATCCGATAGCTTGTGAATATATCGTTAAGGCGCTCGGCATCATTTGAAGTCCGAATGCCTCGATCACTTAGGGGGATTTCCCTTTGCTTGAAGCAACAGGAGACATGGTGCAAGACAACTTGATTTAAATAAAAAAGGAAGGCCTCTCATTTTTTTTCCACACAAAAAACTGGAATGATCGGGTTGCTTAAAAGTTGTTAGGATTAAGATTTGGGTTTTACACCGAGGTAGTAATTTTAATTTATTCAAAACCCAACGCGAATACTCTTATTTAAGTATTATCTATATTATTTTAAAGTATGACCCACCAATTTATATGAATCATATTATCCAAACTCACAAACATGAGGTAAATACATATAGCTCATTTCCGGTGTTTGCCATCAGTACATACATTCATTATCATTTCTTTAGCAAATTTAACTCAAAAGTCCCGTTATCATCTTAACAGTATTTATTTAGACCATTAAAGATGGTGATAACGTCTATCGAATAGACAAATGTATCTTTCTAAAGCACAATTAATAGATACTTTTGAGAATCATAAAAACACTCTTTTTAACATGTTCTTTAACATAATCAAGCGGGTTCTAGCCCGCTCCCTTTGTTCTTTTTAATTTTTGTGCAATTAAAGGGAGGATTCTTCCCTGCTCATCATGCATGCCTCGATCGAGGGCCTAAGATCATCCGGGGGTCAATTTGCTAATGATTTCGCCCCGATTCTTCAGTGGAAAAAATTTAAACGAGGGGGGATCGAACGAATCGATGCGCGTCGTCAGGGAAAAGAAACAGTATCGACATGAATTCTTGTGGAGGTGGGAAGAGAAAAGTCCCAAATGACAGTTGAAGTCCACGTGACCTTATTCGAGTTCGGGGGTTAAAGATCCCATCTTTTTTTATGAAATGATCACAAGGATGACCCTGCTTAGTTGTCCGACGTTGACGTCCCGAGAAGAACCAAAACAGCGGAGCGAGAGAAAGAATCGGACACAGGTTCCGACCCCTAATCCCGAAAGAACAAATTTAAACGAGGGATTTTCAAAGACAAAACTCAAGGCGTAGAATTCTTTAACATAATCAAATCGGGGAGGTCAATTTCCTAAAACCGAACATTATGGGGCCGACAAGGATCATTTTCTACGCTTGTCATATTTCACTACTTGGGCCTTAACGAATGTCTTTCTTTTTTCCTGCAGTTTCCTTTCTAATGCAGTTTTACTCTTTTGCAAATGCCGATTTCACCTACTCGGACAAATCAAAACATTGCTAAGCAGAAAAAGGAAAAGAAAAGGAAAGATAGAGAAAGACTCCAAATTTGCCAAGAAGATCTAGCGCCTCTTTCTTAGGGTTTGGTGAGACACTGGGGCATTTAGATTAGGATCAAAATAAATGCGGGTCCGCAACATTTCAAAACGTGACGATGCCCTTTTCCTCAAGACATGAAAATTCATTATAGACATCAATAGAGGTACAAAGCCTAATGTTCCATTCCATCTTAGTAATCCCCCTATATTACTCGTTCTCAAGATCTTGTCTCCGACACACTTTGTTTTTTTTCTTTTGGGAGCTTGCATTAGGCTTTTCGAAGCTATTAAACGTTTGTCTTCCTGCCCGAACTGAATCCTAATAAGTCCAGTGGTGTTTTCTGCTTTCCTTGGAGCATTTGTTTGGTTTAGTCTATGGTTTGTTCTGTTCTTTTATATTTTTTTCCTTTTGGGAACTCTGCTCTTCTTTCCAAAATTGAGTCGAGCCTCGTGTGATCGAGGCCTAATTGTCCGTAGTTTTTTCCAAATCCAATGCCTGCCTAGTGCCCAAGGCCCTAAGTGGATCGGAAAGTACCTAAGAAAGGAAAAAGAACAGGGAAGAAAGTAAGGTCAAAAGCTAATGAAGAGCCTAGCTGTATCATATGGCTTGATCTTTCTCTATCCCCCCCCCCAACCACCACCACCACAATTATCTATTCATGCCCAACCTCTTATCCCCTTCGGCCTCATGCGCAAATCCCACCCGCGACGAAACGTGATGCGTTTTACCACTTCGCTTCTTTTGAAAATCAGTTCCTGTTCAGACGCGAAGGCAAAGGTGGGAGATGCACTCGAGAGAGAATGGAAGCCAAAGGCGTAGAACATAAATCCCAGAAAAACCAAGCCACATAATCAATCAGCACGTGTCGTGGTCAGATGCGATTTCGATCGCTTTTTAATCAAGTGGCTAATCAATGAGGTTCTCGAACGAATCATTGCGACGTTGTCAGGGTAAAGGAGTAGTACCGACACGACACGACACGACACGAATTCTTTATGGAGGCGGGAAGAGAAAAGTCCCCGCCCTGATGGGGATGGGATTTAGGACTTGAATGACAGTTTGACGTCGCCGGGATCACAATGTCCGACGTCGATGTCCCATGAAGAATCGAAACAACGGAGCGAAAGAAAGAATCGGACGTAGGTTCTCACAACCCCTACTCCGGGCACGCGCGGACTCCGATCGTAGATTCCTCACTGGACGACGATTCCTAGTGAAGATGATATCATGGCGCTCGGCACCGTCTGAAGTCCGAATGGCTCGGCCACTTTGGGTGATTTCCCTTTGCTTCAAGCAAAGGGGAAGGCGAGACGGCCTCAATTTAAATTAAAAAGAAAGGTCTCTCCTTTTTCTCAAAAAAAAATATGTATATATGAGTATATAATGACTAATTAATTCGACCGACCATTTAATGGTGTCAATAGGGAGACATTCATTCCAAGGTTATTTGAGTTGACGAAGACCTCGGGTGTTTTGGTGACCTAACACCCTCAATTTGGGGATACTTAAGGTGTGTATAGTAACATTTTTGTGCCCAAAAACAATTTATACTCAAAAATGATTTTTTTTATTTTACTCACGAGAATAATTTCTAAGTATTTGAAAGTCTTTGGTAATTATCCAAAATTTTTATTCTCAAAATAAAAAATTCTCAAAATAAAAAATGGTGAGAGCTTAAAGTCATATACGTTGCATTGGCCAATTCAACATTAAACTCCTTCCCCCTTCCAACTACAAATAAGAGGAGCGTTTGGTAAGATCTTAAAACTTTTAGTCTAAAATATTTTCTTTTAATTTTTTAATAATTTAAGTACATTTTTCTCTTCTTTTTTTTCTTTTCTTTTTCCTTTTTCATCTTCTTTATTCTTAAGTTGCTGGTGGCCAACGACTAGCTAGACAAGGGCTAGCGCCCTCGCCGAAGCATCATTGGCTCAAGCCTCACCATGAGCTAGGCAAGATTGGCCTCACCCAAATCTAGCGAGGCCGAGCCTCACCGATCCACCGCCAACTCGACATTGGCTTGGCTAGGCGATGCCGACTTGGTAGTGGGTTGGCGAGGTCGGCGTCACCCAAATCTAGTGAGGCCGAGCTCGCTAGCCCACAACTAGGTTGGTGTCACCTAGCCACGGCGAGGCTTGAGCTAGTGACCAGCTAAAAGGAAGAAGAAGAAAAAGAAAGGAAAGAGAAAGGAAAGAGAAATTTAAAATTTTTGGCTTTGATTTTAAAATTACTCCTAGGAACAAAGAAGTAACTTATTTTTTTATTATTGATTTTGTTCCAAATCTACTTTTGAGAACAAAAGAATGGAGATTATTACTATTTGGTAAGTTGCCAAATAGACTCTTAACAGCCCACTTCCAAAGCACACACCATTCCTTTTTCCAACAGAGGAAAAAAAATTATTTGTCTTAGAAAACACAAAAGCACCAATATGAAAAGGGGGCCATATAGTTCCAATTAAGAGTGACAACGGATTGGGTCGGATTTGCTCAAAGGTTGTAAGGATTAAGATGTGGGTTTTCTATCCAAATTCCATTTTGCAAATACCAAAAATTTAATTTTTTTTGACAAGATTTATATTTGGTCAACAAATGCGATTGATCTTAGTTAAATACCATTTTTATTGTTTTGAAGCATGACCCACAAATTTATATGGATCATATTGCCCAAACCCACGATTTCGTATTCATTTCTAGCATTTGCCATTGATACATGCATTCAAGATAAATATTTTTTACGAATTTAACCTGAAAGTCCCATTTGATGAGCGTTTCACCGGGGCTTGTTTAGGCCACTAAAAACGGTCACAACAGGTTGAAAATCATAGAGTAGTATGGATACGGATAAGAAAAATCACCTGCTCTAAGTGGGGAAATGTACATTTGTAGGGCAAGATTAATATATATTTAAGTGTCGAAAAAACACTCTAGATCATTTTCCTTAACATTATCAAATGGGTATTTTATTATTTATTTATTTATTTATTGTAATTTAGGGTGACGAGTTTGAGACACCGGCTCAATGCATATGCAAAGGGCTCGTCGAGTGGAGCGCTCGGACGAAGGTGCAATAAATCAGGGAGCCACGTGAGGCTCGCGTGACTAGCGAAACTTGTCGGTCCGCGAAGAGACGTCGCCGTTTCACCCACCAATGAAACAGCCCTCTTGAAGTGGGGCCTTCGTTTATTTCGAAATAAAATGTAATGGCTTCCATTGTTCTTCTTTCTCTATTTTTCTTCTTTTCTTTCTTTTTTCCTTTTTTAACCCTTTTATGATTTACGATTAAAAAATTTCACTAATGTTCTTTTAGTTTCTATATATTTAATAATATTTATTTTCTCTGATTGATAGAACTATAAGTTGTCAAAATGCAACAGTTGATATCCACATCTCCATAAACAAAATACAAATACTGCGTTATTTTGGGAAAAAAATACATGCTCATCGAAAGTATGATGTATTACACAAACATGATATATAATTGTAATTGCATAAAATTCCTTCATGTTTCTACTTATTTTCTAAATTTTCATTGGTCGATTAACAACATAACAAGTTGGCTATCAAATATACCAAAGAAAGGTACGATTATATATCATGCCATATTCAAACAAATAAATATAGCATCCTTCATATATATCATTAGATAGTTCTAAATAATATCAAAATTCAATTATCAAGTATGATTTTTTATAACACAAGTCATGATCAAGATAAGTTTCTTTATATGCAAATTTCACTCATTTAATAGCACAATTAATTTAAACTCATGATGACAATATTTTTTATAATTTATTATAGGAATGTCGAATTTTTTTACCTATTTATAAGGAAAATGAAGATATATACCCATCTTGTCATGTGTTACTTAATCTCCATCCCACGTATGGGTACCGAAGAGGTGTGTTATTTTCATGATTACAAGTCAAACTTCCATTTCATTCTTACCTTTAACAAGAGCTTATAGACTAGAAGCAGGAAATGATGGTGGGTAAAAAAAAAATGATTTGATTGCAAAAGCCAAATGATTTATCAAAGATTCAATTGAAAAAAAAAAAAATGAGATCATCAAAATAAATGATGATCTTCCATTGACAATCATTATTAGTCTCAAATGACATATTTTTATCACGTCAAAAATGTTAGTCAGTATTCCCACGGAGTAGCGGTGGGTGACGAAAGAATTTGATTGTAGAAATCAAATGAGTGATAACATTCAACTCCACAATTATTTTGTCCAACTTTTAATTTTCAAATAGAATTCCTCCCCTCTAGTGACCATTTAAAAACACAAATGTTTTTTCCCATCATCACATCTTTATAAAAACACGTGGCACCAAAAGAGTCACCACAAGGGCAAGCCACCAATTAAAACCTCGCAAAAAGCCAAACTTCTCTAAAAAGCAATCAAATCACGCACGCTTACCTTCTCAATGGACAAACACGTAATTTCCGGCTCACCACCACCTCCAATTTCTCCCACAAATAATCATTATAAAAAAACCCAAAAATATATAATAAATTAATAAAAAACAATAGCATCGGAAAATGCTAATAACCCAAAACCTAGGCATATGGGTCTCAGTGCTCTTGACTTGATTTATGTCCCCTAATATTTGATTTATTCCTAAATTAGCATATATCCAAACAAAAAACAATAATGAGCTCGCCCCCCCCCGGCCTTTCCTCGTCTAGTGGCTCGAAGTTAGGCGTCTTGGGGCTTGATGCCCTATCATTGACTTCTCTCTCTAGTCAGGTCAATTTATATTCGCATTTTTTCTCCAAATTTAAATTATTTGGAGGAGAGGAAAAATAATAAAAAAACATTTAAATTGTACTAATTTTTGGGATTAAGCACTTCTAGAACACAGACAAAATCATTCATATTGTGCAAAACCTTAGCTTGGACCGAGGCCTCTCAAGGGATTTTGTCGAATTCTATGTATTTCTTCCGCTTGTTTTTATTTATTTATAGTTTTTTTTTTCTTTTCGCCAAGTTTAAAAAAAAAAAATTAAAATGCGAAAATAGTTTCAAAAGAAGACGAGAAATTGATTTTTTTTATTGGATTACAGCTCATATGTTTCGATTCTGCGCAAAATCCAAGCAAAAAGAAATCGCAGCATATCCTAAGTACGCGGCTCTTCGTGAATTTGATTTTTTTTATTTTTTTGTGGTTATTATTTTTCTTGCCTCGATAACATATCGCTCGAAAGCTGATATGCATTATCTAGTCTAGCGATTATCTGTTAATTGTTTTATTCGTTATTAGAACAATTTTTTTCACCCCATTTTTTAGGCTAAAAAGCGACGCTTCATTCAAAGCAAGATGAATAATGACAGCGGCTAATAATTAGAAGAAGAGAAGATCATAATACTCGTGTGACAAGACATAAAATGGCTTGCAAATATCTCTCCTGGTTATTTGATGGTTTTATAAACATCGTGGTGGTGTTTATACGAGAACTATTGGACCACCATTAACCCATTTAAAAATTCAAATCTATGAAATTTATGTCTAGAGTCATATTTAAATGATGCCTTCATTTTCCCACCTCGTGTAATTGTTGGGAAGACTCAAAATTGACTACATATCAAGAGATACACAATAGATTTGGAGAATCAAAATCAGGGCAATACTAAAATGGTAGATACAATGTATCAAATTATAAATTTCTCAAGTGTGTACATGTCCATATTTACGATAAAAGATTACAGACACGTAGACTTCATTATATCAATATGGAATACAAACTAAGGTATCTACATGCCTACATAAACTTGGCCAAAGGAAGAAAAAACACAATAGTGGAGACAATAATTGATGGCTTTTGAGCATGTCAACGTCAAAGAAAGTCATTTTCGAAGCCGCTCTCACCAATTTGAAGAATTGCAATTGCATCTTCATCTATCGAATAAGTCCAAACAAAATGCATGTCCTCGTTCAGTGAACAAAGTGTATAAATTTAAGTTTCAAAGCGCAAAACATCATTAGTTAATACAAACTTCGATTATAGTCCAAAGTGACATATGCAACTTGGAGCGAGGTGCACCCATAAAATTTATCCCTTTTCTCATTTAGCCAAACTTAAATGGACTAAAGTACAAAATTTAAGGTGGTCTGATTTGATCAATTATTGATTGGCATATCGAAAATGTCAAGGGACCTAATTTCCGAAAAAGTCTTAGATTGTTCTTATACGAGCCAAGACCTAACTACATTCGACATATCATGGGTCTTGCAATGATCAAGTTTCTCGATTGAGAAACAACATCACATGTTTGACCAAAGTAATTTGGTCTGTCCTAAATATAGGGAACTCTAATACTTAGTAATGAATGGTCTTGACGGGCGCTAAGACATCAGCAAAACGATTTGACAATTTCCAAATTGCGATCGAATTGAACATTTTTTTTATTTTTCCTCTTTGGTTGTTGACATGTCCTACTCGAACTATCCCGAACGTATTCCAAAAGTCACCGAAGAAGTGTCCATCTCAGCCCACTTGCGGGGAGAATCGTGGCATCAACACCACGCGCAAAGATCGTCCCATGTTACAAAGAAAAAGGACAGCATCACATAAAGAAGCCAAAAAAGAAAAAGAAAAAGAAAAAACCCATTTCAAAAATCAATTAACCAAAAGCAAGAATTGGCCCGGATCGTTCGCATACAAAACAAAACTCCTCACTGGTCACAGCTTATCCAATTGAATAATTAGGAAAAAAAAAGTAAAGGAGGAAAAGACAGTAAATGAATTGTTTTTCCATCTTTTTTTGGACTTCACTAAAATGGACAAAATCCAATAAGAGCAAAGAGAACAAAGAGGGGTCGGCTTTCTTTGTTTGACAAGTTGTTCAATTCCATCGCACAATATTTTATATATAGCTCATAAAAAAAAAATCGTATGTTCATCTTACCATTTTCGGATTTTAATGGTTTGATTATTGTCCCTCGTGTTATAGATAAACCTTGAATTCAAATCTTTTTCCACTCCAGTGGTCCCACAAGATTTTTTTTTTTTCCAAGGACGTCTACACTAAGAAACGTGAAGAGATTAAAAACAAATGGGACCCTTCCTAAACTGTTTCGAAATTAATTTGGTTTGAAAATTTGCGGCAGTACTACCGGGTATCAATATTCTATCGAACTCCATTCAATAGCATATTATTTAATTGAAACCCCACCATCTTTACATATTATAAAGAGAAGCACATCGATGCACGTAACAAGCAACAAAAGTGGAATATTATGCTTCTTCACATTGATTATGTAATCTAATGACGATAACATGTTTCAAAGCAATCTATAAATGTGAATTCTTGTTTGGAAAAAGAAAAAGAAAAAGAAAGAAATTCAACCGATGTGATCTAAGAAATAAAACCCACCAAATTTCAACATTTCTAATGACAAATCATGCCTTTAATCATTGTGAAAAGGACATCACATTACTGATTATTTCGATCCGTACAAATTACATTCCTAACCTCAATTGAAACGACCTAAATACCCTACAAACCCAAGGGGGTGCCGCCGCCACCTCCCGCCGCCAGCCACCAACACCGCCCGTGGGATGTCTGATAAATAAGGAGCAAACACCATCTGAAAATGAAATCCCAGGAAGTACTAAGATAGAGCTAGGAGATGAAGGGGGGACAGCCAGCTTGTAATGTCTATTAGGTCATAAATAAAGTAATCCATGGCTATAACCATTCACTCGACTCGACTTGACTGGCTTCGCCGTGCATTAAAGACGGGGATCACTTGATGATATTAAGCCCCGACAGTCCTCCGGTTCTATCAACTTCGTTGCCTAGATTTGGCCATGAATGACTCGAAGGAAGTCCCACTCGTCACCATTCTCCCTCTCTTTTTTCCTTTTTGTTGAATTTTGCATCATAATCGTGTGGGAAACATTTAAATGCACCTACCAAGCTGAAATTAGAGCCTTTTTTTCTTTCTTGTGCCTTTTGTTTTTGAATAGGTGGAAAAGTTCGAGTTTTTATAAAAACGAAGGTTTAAAATCTGAATTTCCAAGTGACCACTTGAGACTCGTTTTGTTAGCATGGAATGGAAGACCTTGGCCAGCATGACGAGATAATTGTCCAAAAAATTCTTGAACCTTTTGATATTTGCCAATTTAATTATAAAACATTTTGATGATTGTGTTAATTTAGTCCTAAATATTTTGATAATTGTGACAATTTGGTCATAAACCTATTATTTGAATAATTGGATGAAAAAATTAATTAGTAAATTGTCAAAAGGTATAAAACTAAATTAATACAATCGTAAAAAAGTTTAAGATCAAACTGACACAATAATCAAGAGATTTATAATTAAATTGGTAGATTGATAAAAAAATTATAACTAAATTGATACTATCCAAAAATTTAAAATCGAATTGGCCATTATACAAGAAAATTTAGGACTTTCCTAGATAATTTTCCTCCATTTTTGATTGACGGGACATCTTTCGAGAGCCGTGTGAATGCACGCATGGGAAGAAAAGAGATGAAAAATACGAAAATGGGTTCGCGTGATCAATTCCTCGACCTCGATTCCAATCCGAAAATGTTGCGTCGCGCGATGACTATCGAATTGGATCGATGAAATTGCTTTGGCGCTGCATATTCCTAAGTGGACACCCCTGCATCTGCCATGTGGAGGTCGGTCGTCTTCTTCTTCTTTATTAATTATTATTAAATGTCGTTTTGGACAGACGTTGACTGCTGTCTCATTAATCTGCTACGTCTTCTTATCAAACTCCACCACTCTTATCTTTGGGTCAAGATCCGAAAGACACATGTTTAAATCGCACATGATTATCTTTCCTTACGGTTTAGTCAACGCATTTTTCTCGTAGAAGGTGTCACGAAATTTCTCAAATCCCCTCCTAAACGTCAACTTCTTCTTGAAGTTTGAATTCTACCCTTTCTTTTGTTCGGTAAAAATAGTCCGCATCCATTGCCGCTTAGTCGATTCACCCAGACGCTCGCGAGGTGCGTGGGGAGAGGGCTGGCCCTAGTCCTCCATGGAGGAGGTAAGAGCTACCATCGGATCACAATTTTTACTAGTTATGAAAGATTTTATGGAACCATTACCGATTATTTTAAAATTTTAAATTATTAAATAAAATCATAATCTATTATTTAAACATTTTAACACTCTTCTAAGTGGATATTTAATTGAAAAGGCAAACGGGCAAAAAAAGATTCAAATTCAGGAACTTCGACTTTGATGTAATGTAAAATTTCGTAAGTCCACTATCAATTGTTCTAAAAACTTGAACCGTTAAATGAATACTTGATTTATTATTTAAATATTTTTGAAATTGCGTTTGGAGATTTCATAGATGACATCCAAGGTTGGATCTGATGAAAAAGTACAAAGAGTCCTGTTAACAATCTTCTCTTGACCGTTTAGCATACTCTTTGCTTCGGTTGATTGAATTTTTTCAAGGCATCAATGGCGCACAAGAAGAGTACCTCCCATGTTTTGGAAATTCAAAAAAAAAAAAAAAAAAATCTTCATTGATTATTTAGCAAGTGCTTTTGACGTGGCCTTTTTGTTAACAAAGTCCAAATAAAACATTGGATGGAAAAAAAAAAAAAAAAAAAAAAAGAAATAAGTGCATTGAAAATCCTTAAAATTATTAATAAAGTACATTTAATTTTAAAATTTTCAAAAAGTATAATTAAGTCATAAAATTTATCAAATAAGGTTAAATCAAATCATTTCTTTAATAATATTTTTTGAAAGTTGATTACATTTTCCGATGAGTATTATAATTTCATTACATATTTTGAAAGTTTTAAAATTTAAATATACTTTCGTGATAAGTTATAGAGATTTTAATGTATTTATTTATAAATAAATAAAAACAGACATAACGGAAGAGGACAGATATGCATGGTACTTTTCCGTCGAAGGAGAAGCGCTCTCATGAGAACCGGCACGCCCACCAAATTGTGGGCCCCAACCTTCGCACGTTAGCCGCCCGCCCTGTCACAGCAGCTGTAAAAACCCGACAGAGTTCGAAACCTTGGGTTGACCCCCAAAGAAAAAAAAAAACTCTTAAGGTAAAAAAAAATACACGGTTACATTTTCTGTTTCCGGCTGCTCAGCACCAGCACCGACCGCCACACAAAAAACAAAGGAAAAATTGTACTGGCCTCTCAAAATTTCAACCGGTGGGGCCCAAGGACGACTAGCGTACGACCGTTAGGAGGGGCATTGATTGAATGGTCAGTTAGCCCGTCGAAGAGAGTCCACTCCACCTCAGTAAACTACACCCACCCCCCCCTCTTCCCTCCCCGTGGGCGCTGTGGCGATCCGGGGCCCACCACTCGGCCCCGGGCCCGGACAATCGCCACGTTGCGGCATCCTCGCGACCTTGCTTGGTGGCGCCTTCCCTAAAATATCTACCGCTCCGTTCAGATTTGGCGTTAGGAGGCTGGTGTTACAAAGAAAAAGGAAACGAGAGAGGGAAATTCTCCCGTGGTAATTTATAATTAAAATTAAAATTTAAAGCGTGTTATAAAATTAAATTTAAGCGTGTTAGCATGTATCTTTCCAGATGGCGGGCTGCCATTGGTGGCATACCCCTATAATACGGGGGACGGAGGCCTTCATTTTCGCTCCGACTCAGCTCTAACTCAGCCCTCGCCCTCTCTCTCTCTCCCCCCGGCCCCTTTCTCTCCCTCGTGGAGTGCCTTCTCTCTTGCATTTCCTGCTCTGTTGACACTGTTGAGCGAGAATTCTTTCCTTGCCGTCTTGTAGGGTTTCGCCATAAGCGGTGAAATCAAGCTCCGGCGATCGAGAGGCGAGGTGGGTAGATCAGCGTTTCCTTCGATTTCTCCGGGACACTAGGCCCTCGCCATTTCCCACCAAAAAGGCTCGACCTTTTCCTCCTTTTCGATTCGTTTTCCGTCTCCGCCATAACTTTCCCGGAAACTCTTTCCCCTCCGGCCCTTTCCTTTTCTCTTTTCAGAGCACGCACCGATCTTTCTTTTCCTCCTTTCCTTGCTGCGCGTCTCGATCTTCGTCTTCCTGCCTTGTCTATGTCTATACCACACGCACTTCTCTCCCTTCTCTCCTTGCTTTAGCCGCTTTTCGTGGGTCTACTTTCTTGAAATTGCCTTCTCTTTATTCTTTGTTCTTGGAAGTCTCGCCTCACTCCCCTTTAAGCCATCTCGCCTTGCGTTTTCTCGAGCTTCCACTTTAACTCCTCCTGCTCCTCCTCCCCCCGTCTGTCTCGCCTCTTTTCTGTCGTCTTTATATCTCCCAAGTATATCTCCGCGATCTTCCCCACTTTCTCTCTCTTTCGCTTCTGGATGTCATCAGCCGCGAAAACCGAAATCTGATTCAAACCTTCTGCGAAATGAGGCGTCCAAGAAAGTTCACTGAACGCTGCACTCGCACCAACCTCGTGAGCCCCGACCACCATCCCGACAGACCCAGGCCCCGACCGGAGATGAACCCAATAGTGCTTCGAATAGCCTGCACAGACAACGACGCCACCGGCTCCTCCAGCGACGACGAAGAGGCCGAGCCGCTCCCTCGCCAGCGGATCAAGAAGTCCGTTCCCGAGATCGCTCTGCAGCTCGGCGGCGACGGGGACGCCGGCTCCTGGAGGGCGAAGGGTAAGCGCCGGAAGCTTTCTGGGAAGTCCGCGGTTCCGGTCGGCCGTCGGGACTCGAAGAAGTTCCGGGGCGTGAGGCAGAGGCCGTCAGGAAAATGGGCGGCGGAGATTCGAGACTCGACAAAAGGGAGGCGGCGGTGGCTGGGGACGCACAACACCGCCGAAGAGGCCGCCATGGCTTACGACAAGGCCGCGATAGAGCTGCGCGGACCGTATGCTATCACCAACTTCTCGACGCCGCCGCAGTCTGCACAATCTATTCTGCCGCCGCCGAAGAACAGTATCGTCCCTCCTCTGCTGGCGACCGCAGTTGCGGCGACGGCGAGCAGCTCGAGCTCATTGTCCGGCGAGGAGTCGTGCGTGTCCGAGAATTTCTCGGAGCCCTCCGACAGCATGGCGCTGGAGGGGCTCTCGCTGGACGAACTCTTCGATTACGAAAGCTACAGCTCGGACTTCCCAGCTCCGGAGACGAAGTCCTGAAGGACGACGGCGATTGTCTGGCTAATCTGGGGCTCGGGCACGGGTTCTTGGTCTGGAACTTTTCGTACTCGAGGACATATTCGAGTCGGATACCCTCGTATAGCTATGTCAGAATTTTTAAAAAAAAATCTAAAAAAAGAAGAAGAAAATGGCAAAAAAGAAAAAAGAAAAAAAAAGAAAATCGCAAAAAAAGAGAAATACGATAGTTTTGGAGGTTTCGCTTCTGTAGATAGGTGGTTTAGTGGCAAATTTCTGTATCTCTGGAAAAGAAATAATATATTAGGTTAGTAATGGCTGTGGGTGGCTCTTCTTTCTTATTTTATTTAATTCAATTGCTTTCTTTTGATTTGATAAAATAATAGCGCAAGTACAGAGTCATCTCCGTACATGATGCACTTGAACTCGGATTAGAAATGGCAAAAAATCGTAAAATCGAGAGCTGCTTTAAATTTCGTCCTTAATTTCGAATATGAACTTTTTAAAATCGGGCACAATAAGAAAAAGAAATGATACCGGAGATATTTACGGTCTCTTTTTTTTATTATTACTTTTTTAGTATCCTTGGGTCTTGAGGACCGAACCATTCTTTTTTTTTGTTTTTTCAAGCGTGCGACCGATGGGATAAATCAGGTAAAATCGTGGATCGGAATTTCAGCACCATGCGACCCGAATGCACGATTGATTTTATGCCTATGATTATGAGTCGATTCGACCGATCCTTGCCCAATCGTTGGCATTTACTAAAGAGCTGTCCCACTGATGGAGAATTGGAAATCTTTTTCCGTTCTTTTCTATATGCACGACGGATGCCATATGGGGTAAGGCAAATTTCAGTCTCGTGTTTATGATGGGGATGGTAGGGCGTGATGGAGGGGCCGTTGCTTGATGTGTGGTGCGGTCTTGTCCATCGGTTGTGCAGCCGACCACTCCCCCCCCCGCCCCCCGGTCCAAATGATTTTTTCCACGTACGACCCTTGTACAATCGCAATCGTGTGCGCATCTAGTCTCCTTGCCATCTCAAGAAACAAAACGTGACGGTGTCGATTGAGTTTGCGCGCACCTTGATTAGTCTACCTACCCAAGTGAGCCTCGGGTGGAAACTGCGCCCTGTCTTGGGGAATTTTTGGAGGATGGGAAGTTTTGTCTAATGTCGAGAGACGCGGAGTTCCATGAGATTTGAAAGAAGAATTGGACTCTGATCGAAGCATGGGAATATATAGATGATAAAATAAAAAAGAGTTTGTAAAGATTTGAATTCTGAATATCCTACTTTGATACTACTCTAGATTTTGTAGGGTCATTATCAACTGTTCTAAAAATCTAAATTATCAAATGAAAGCATGATTTTAATCTAAATGTGCTTTTGTTTTGTGGCAAAACTCATCACTCGTGAAAATAATTAGGTATAAATTATTGTCGATGATGAGTACATTTTCTATTGACTATTTTTTCTATGCGATATTGCTAATCATTTTTTGAAAAATGTTTTCTAAATCTTGAGTTTTTCTCTAAACGGGCACATAACTAGATTGAAATTGTGTGTTGTGTGTCACATCTCACATGCGCCGCAAGGAGAAATGCTCATCGGTGAATTGACATCATTCGAAGGAAGGAGGCAACATATCCTTACATGTAAACCGAGCCTTTCGAGTCCTAGAGTAATTGGGGATAAGCATAGTTCCAAGGTAGAACTTGGAATATGAGAATCGAATTTGTGAGAACTTATCAAATTCCAGGTCCTAAGATATACATAGTAGATTTTTTTCTTTTTTTGTCACACTACGGGGTAGGTTTCAAGTTCTACAAATTGAGGAACTTTTTTTTATGAGTAAGTACTAGATTCTAGATTGGTGGAACGTAAAGCCTGAAAACTATAACCCAGAACCTAGTATCTCAAATAATTTTTTATATTTTTCTTGGTTTATGTCTTCATGCATCTTGCGATATTTCATGACATTTCAATGATGAATGTATAAGTTGGAAGTTTCTATTTTATGACCGAGAGTTTTATTTTGTTAATGTTTCATATTTTTGTATGTCTAAATATAAGTTATGATTAATGAATTGTAACAATAAGTGATAATCATTAAAAGTCATAATTCACTGCAATCATTCAATCAATAATAAATGTGAAACTTGGATAGATCCTAGAACTCATGACAAGATAAGTTGTAGGTTTCGAAAAATGAGAAATCTGTTTTAACGAGTAGATCTATAAGTTCAAAATGGAATTTGTTTGGAACTTAGAACCGCTCATCCTTAAAAGTAATTAGGAGCAAATCTCTTATTTAGAAGCAAATGTGCTGAATTTGTGTGGTACATGCTTCGGTAACAATGGCATCCAAAAATACTCGAGGAGTTTACAGTTTTTAATGCAACAAACTTTTTTGAGCAAGTGCAATTCCTTTAATCGAATGATATCTTATTCAATAGGTTTAATTCCCTATTCAAATTGGAAAAAACACAGGACAAGATAAAGTCCAGTCAATCAATCCATGATACGAAAAGCGGAAGAAAAATTAGGAAAATCTAGAGGTTCTATGGTGCTTTTTAGCCATTTCCCATATATGGCAACTTTAAAGGTCTGTGGTCTTCGCTTTTGAGATGTTAGAAAAAACGGTGGCCTTCGCTTTTGAGGCGGCCTTTTGTTTGAGTGTTGAATGTTATAGCATCTACTTTGATATCATGTTAAGTCGTACAACTAAAAGCTCAAGCTTTTAGATGGAGGGTTATTACGTGCTTGTAAATAGCTCATATATTCGAGGGAGCAACATTTCAACGTGCACATTTTCTAAGAATCATGACCCTTTTGTAGAAGAAAAAAATTGAGGAGCGAGGACACTTTTGCATGTGTCAGTAAAGTTGGACGGGAAGAAGCGCCTTGATGGGCAATCCTCAATTTACCTCTAACCCACTATTCTGAAATCATGTTCAAAGAGAGAATCCAGTTTCAGAAGATACTCTCCGTTAGAATATCTTAATATCAAACCAAATCACCTTCCTTTATTTATCAATTTTTAATTTTCAAAATAGTTAGTGGTAGGCTTACGAAATCTCGTGTTATAAAATCTTTGAAGCCTAATGGTTCTGACTTCTGGTGGTCCATTTTTTCCTCCGCCCGCTCCATCGTCCCTTTAGCTCAGCTACAATGACACTCCCGTCATCTCGATTTTCATCCTTTTCCCTTCCACCAAGAAGAGAATAAATTATAATCATTATATTTTCGGGACTTCAATAAATTATTAAACCGTTTCATCCGAACTAATACCAGATTACAAACCATTATTTTTCTGAGAGCTCCCGCAATGCATCGGATTAATTCTTGCGTCTCTGTCGCTTCGATGGGGAAGAAAGACTCTTGCGATGGGGACACTCGAAGTCAAAGGTCAAGCATGATGTTCTAGAAAGAAGAGCCAAAAAAGGATTTTCTTTTTTTCTTTTTTCTTTTCCTTCCAAGTGGGCTAGGCTGACATGGACAACATTATAGCATAAAATAAAATAAAATAAAATAAAATAAAAAAGACGTGGACCCTGGAAAAGTCATTTGCTGGCATGGACGTACGTCCATAACGTCGTTGGTGGGGGCTCCTCCGGACGTCACTCCCACCCGATTGATATGCCCTCATCAATCCTCACGTGGCCTGTCTTTTCTTAAAATTTGGCTTTACGGTGGATCGGACAACTGCAGATAATTTCTCGGATATATGCGCGATTTAATATTTGAATATTCAGATGCTCTCCTTTCGTCCGTGACGCACTGATTTTGACCCGACATCGATTGTGGAAATTTATAATAGAAGAAACAAAGTCTGACCAGACCTCAGGGGAAACAAAGAAGAAGAACAAGACTAGGTGTGAAAGGTATGATTGTCATGTAAGATATGGTTAATGAAATATCGTCAATCCAAAATTAACAATATTTCAATACCCTCAAACAAAAAGGTCGGCTATGGTATGCTTTGATGTTACGTAAAATTTTGTAAGATGATCATTGGCTGTTTTAAAAAAATTCTTTTAATTTTTAATGTTGGGAGTGGGTGGGTGGGGTAGGGTCCGGGGGGAATAAATGGATAATTGAAATTAATGAAAATTACGAAAAGATAATAATCCGAATTGAAGGGAAAATACAGGAGAGGTCACGTGAATATCCGATAACGTTGCGTCGTGCGATATTCGGCACAGAAAGTCACTGCTGCCATGTGCGCAGGTACTATTTCTTCGTTTCCCGGGTGACGTGGCGGCAGGATGATGGGGTGCGTGTCGCGCGTCGGGGGCGCCCACGTGGCACGGCCACGGTCGCGTGCATTTGTTAGTTGGGGGAGGGGAGAAGGGGGCCCCATTCTCGCGTCGCCATCCCCGTCAGCCAACAGGAGAATTGCGATGGTGGGATTCTACTTTTTATTTGGAAAAAGTATAAAGTAGATGGGGATGGCGACAATCTCTTGACTTGTGCCGGGGGATGTTAAATGAAGGGATCTCTCATACGCCCTCCATGTGATCGAGCTGCGCGAGAACCCCACGATCTTCGATCCCCGAGGCAATCACCGCACGATGCAATTAAGTTTCCCCCATCATGTTGTCCGATCGGATCAAGACGATGTATCGTGTTCACCATCTCGAGTTAAAAGGGCACTCGGTTAAAACCGACTTGCACTGAAGGTACGACGTCGTGCTTTCCGCCAGTCAAGTTCAAGGATACTCTTTTATAATCACTGTACAGATTGGTGGGTTTTAACCATTGATGTTGCGCATTATAATTTTTAGTTAATGTTATACGCGAGCGATACTTGCAAACTATAACCCACCAATCAAAAGGGTGACCGGAGGAAGTTAAGGGCTACTCAAGATATCCCGGAGCCCACCGAATCGGTCTTGGCCGACCGTTAGCCCAAGGAAAATGATAATGGACCGCAAAAGATTCGAAGGAAATCACACATGCCTGAGCTGCCCTAACTGTTCCAGGCCCAGAAAAGGGGGGGAAGTGGACTATTGACTGACTATGGGCCTGGCCCGACAAGAGAAGGCCTTGGGTTGGCCCCATTGCTCGTCTTGCTAAGAGTATTCAAACATTTAATTTTTTTTTTGGAATTTAATCATTTAATTTACGCGATAAATCATTGACCCACCCCCTCGCAGAGAAATAACATTTATGTTACTAGATGCATCATCGTGTTTTTGGAACACATAATTATCTAATGTCAGTAGTACTAATAACAGTAGTAGTAGTAGGAGAAGATTTTTGGGCTCACCATGAAAATCGAAATAAGATTATTTATTTAATAACTTAACCTCTCAGATTTCAAATTTAATTCTTGGAGGTCTTTTTGTTTTTCCGCAATTTGCAATGTAGACTCGAAATTAGCTGAGGAAATTGTTTATTTATGGCCTTCCCCATCACTGCTGAATAAATTAGCTCAGGCTTTATAAATTAGCCGAGGAAATTGTTTATTTTATGGCGGCTATTAGAAATATTGCTTGACTGGTATGACTTGGTCACGCTACTTGCTGTAATGACAATTATGACCCGAAACGTGATGTGGTATCCGAATCGTGCGATCTCATTTAAAGCAGTCAGACATCATTGTGTGCTCTGTCTGAGGCCTGAGCTCCTGGCTTTTATTTTTTCAGTTGTCAATTTCCTACCGAGCAAATTTGACCAAAGGAGGAGCCATTTGACAAATGATAAAGCAGACACTGATATAAAAAATGAACTCATCGGAGAAGTAGAATGCGAGAAAATAGACTCGAGACGAAGAATATGCTCGATGGACACTGTTTGCAGATTGTTCATATTACTTCAGAAGTTTCATACAATTCAATCAGCAGGTCCTCTCTTATCTCCCCATCGGGCTTATGGGTTCGAATCTTTCACTGTAATTATTCGAATCAGAGCGCGAAGGGGATGCGCCGGCTGCCCCAGCGAGCTCCTACGCATAAAATCATGGGTCACAAAACTAGGATTTGCACTTTCAGTGTGTGCCAGAGAAACTAACCGGACATAATGGGGCCGACAAGGATCATTTCTGCACTTGTCATTTTTCAATACATGGGCCTTCAATGCAGTTCCCTGCAGTTTCCTTTCCAGTGCATTTACTCTTTTGCAAATGCGTATTTCAGCTACTCGGACAAATCAAAACATTGCTAAGCAGAAAAAAGGAAAAGAAAAGGATAAAAGAAAGATAGGGGCAGACCCCAAATTTGCCAAGAAAAGATCTAGCGCCTCTTCGAATGAGTATCTTGAGATTTGGTGAGACACCAGGGCATTTAGATTGGGATCGAATTAAATGCGGGTCCACAATATTTCAAAACGTGACGATTTCCTCTTCTTCCTCTCCGCAGAAAAGCAAGACATGAAAATTCACTATAGACATTAGTGGAGCTACTAGGCCTAATGTCTATAGAGCCCCAGCTCCATCTCAGTAAACCTCCGCATTATTCATTCTCAAAATCATGTCTCCGACACACTTGTATTTTTTTTTTCTTCTTTTTGGGAAGTCTCGCACTAGGCTTTTCAAAGCTATTACACGGTTGTCTTCCTGCCCTAACTGAATCCTATGTCCAGCGGTGTTTTCTGCTTTCCTTGGACCATCTGTCTGTTCAATCAAACGCTCTTGGCGGCAGCCACTTTCGTACCCTCTGAGACATATGCTAGGTTTAGTCTATGGTTGTTCACTAGGTCTTTTCTTTTGCCTTTTTTCCTTGGAGAACTTTTTTTTTTTGTTTTTTCAAAATTGAGTTGAGCCTCGTGTGATCGAGGCCTAATCGTCCGTAGCGTCGTTCCAAATGCAATGCCTGAGGCCCTAAGTCGTAGCTGTCAGGTTCAGCCCTCCATCTCCATGGTCTAGCTTAGCTCAGTAGCCCTCCAAACATAAGCGACATTTTTACATTTTAACACGTCTCGACCACGAATTTTAAACCCTATGTCTTTTCCTTTGAGATTCCCTCTACAGCTCCAAGCAATCTCACAATAAACAAATATCATTTACCACTTGGTCTATAACTACATGTTCCGGCATAAACAGCTCGAGCTCGGAATGTATTATTAGTTAGAAATCATGTTTTGAACTTTCAAATCATGGCCACATTGCTATTCAAGAAAAAGAAAGGAACCGAACTGGCAATAAAATAAATTGATCTATTTGCTCATTTCCAATTTTTTGTTGTCATATATAGTCCAGAACATGAGGAGCGAATGCCCGAAAAGACCAGCATCACAACCTTCATGTTACATTATCAATTGGGCACTTGTCGCCCACGAGCAATGCAACTAGATTGAAAAGCACCCGCGAAAAAAAAGAAAAGCTCAATAGCGAACGAAAGCTTAGCTGTACCATATTAGCTTAATCTTATCTCTCTATTTCCCCCATGTCTTTCTATGTCCAACCACCATCTCCTTCGTCCTCATCCGCAATCTCACCAGCGACAAAACGTCGTTCAATTCTCGCGCATCATACTTTCCAAACCCAAGACCCTCTTTTGTCTGCACGTACCCACTTGATGCTTCTTCCCTCTACGTTCCTTAAAAAAATCAACGAAAGGCGAGGTGGGAAAAGCCCTTAACCAATCAGGTTCACTTGATCGACCAGTTCGTGTCGTGACTAGATTGGTAGATTGGGTTTCGATCCCTTAATCAAGTTGCTAATCAATGTACTTTGGAACGTGGAGACAGGGGCTCTTCTCCCCCCACTAAGATTTGTCCCGACGGACGATGACGATGACGATGACGTCGCCACGTGAGGGAGAGGGAGAGGGAGAGGGAGAGGGACAGTGTGTGGTCGATTTTGATTTTGCCCTGATCCTGCACGCCACGATCGAGGGCCTAAGATCATCCGGATTCCGGGGGCGATTTCCTAATCATTTCGCCCATCAATTCGGCCCGATTCTTAAGTTGGAAAAACAATTTAAACGAGGGATCTAACGAATGGATGCGATGCTGTCGCAGAAACAGATGGCCACATTCGATGCATTCCTAGCTTTTATCTCCGAGTACCAACGCGAATTCTCATGGAAGGGGAGGGAGGGAAGAGAAAACAGTTGATGTGGACGTGACCTTTTCTTGAGTTTGGGGAAATAGATACCATCTTTTCTACCATGCGCGCCATGTCACGGATGAGTTGTCCAGGGTCAACATCCCATGAAGAATCGAAACGAGAGAAACGACGGAGCGAAAATAATGGATGTGGATTTTGAACCACTATTCCGGCCTGGTGTGAACTCTGATCGCGAAACCCTAGCTATCGTTCAAAAGATTTTCAACTTCACAGCTTGTGAAGATGATCATTAATGACGCTCCGCACCGTTTGAAGTCCGAATGCCTCGACCACTAGGGAGATTTCCCTTTGCTTGAAGCAAGAGGAGACCTGGTGCGAGACAACTTGATTTAAATAAATAAGGAGGGCCTCTCTTTTTTTTTTTCACACAACAAAATAATAATGGGGAAAATTATGTATATAAGTTAATAATACTAATTAATTGGACCGACCATTTAATTGGGTCAATAGGAGACATTCATTCCAAGGTCATTTGAGTTGATGAAGCCCCTGGAGTTTAGGTGACCTAACACCCTCAATTTGGGGACACTCATAGCCCACTTCCGAAGCACACGCCATTCCAATTCCCAAAGCAGAAAATTAAAATTTGTCTTAGAAAACATAAAAGCACCCAATTAAAAAAGGGAGGTAGAGGGGACCATGGTAATTATAGTTACAATCAGGAACGGTGACACCTCAAGTTGGATCAGATTCGCTTCAAAGTTGTTAGGATTAAGATTTGGATTTTCCATCGAGGTAGTAATATTAATTTTTTTTTTCTCGACAAGGTTTATTTTTGGTCAGCTGATATTAAATCAAACTTGACTCAAATAATTTTATTTAAGTACTATTTATATGGTTTTAAAGCATGACCCACCAATTTATATGGATCATATCATCCAAACCCACACATTCAAGATAAATACATATAGTTCATTTCCAGCATTTGCCATCGGTACATACATTCATTATCATTTCTTTAACAAACTTGACTCAAAAGTCCTGTTAACAAGCATCTTGATGGGGTTTGTTTAGATCCTTAAAGATGGTGATAATGTATATTGAATAGACAAATGTATCTTTCTAGAGCATGATTAATAAATATTTTCAAGTATCGTAAAAATGCTCTTTCTAACATTTTCTTTAACATAATCAAATGGGTTCTAACCTGCTCCCTCTCTTTTTTTAAAAATTTGTGTGCAATTAAAGGAAGGATGCTAACTCAGAAAACCAGGCCGACTTAATCAACTAGTACATGTCATTAATGAAGTGGCTAATCAATCACTGGGGTTTACCCCAGTAATCATCATTTTCATATGAAAAAGAGGAGGTCGGAAATTTGAATCCCCAGCTTCTCAAAAAGGTTAGGGTGGAGAAGGTTTAGTTTCAAATGTAGATTTCGACATTCATACCTTATAAAAAAGTGGGACAAAAGTTAAATAGTGAAAGTTTGAATAAAAGTAGAGTACGATGGAATAAAAAAAATCCAAGTGGCTAGTCAATGAATGTGTTTTGGAGGGAGTTTCATTTATGTGGTGGAGACACGGTGAGGTTTGTGTGGGCAAGTCGTGACGAGAGAAAGAGAGAGAGAAAGGGGAATCGATTAGGATTTCGTCCCTCCGATTATCATGCACGACTCGATCGAGTGCCTAGGATCATCCGAGGGTCAATTTCCTAATGATTTCGCCCCGATTCTTCAGTTGGAAAAAAAAATTTAAACGAGGGGGATTGAACGAGTCAATGCGATGTTGTCAGGGCCCCCATATGGGGATGGGGATGCGAAGACAGTTGATTATGTCGGCGTGACCTTACCTTCTTATTTTTTTTCTTCCTAAGTTGGGGGGGTTAAAGATCCCATCTTTCTCTAAGAAATGATCGCAAGGATGACACCGATTGGGTGTCCAACGTTGACGTCCCGTGAAGAACCAAAACAGCGGAGCGAGAGAAAGAATCGGACACAGGTTCCGACCCCTAATCCCGAAAGAACAAATTTAAACGAGGGATTTTCGAAGACAAAACTCAAGGTGTAGAATTCTTTAACATGGACATTATGGGGCGCACAAGGATCATTTTCTACACTTGTCATATTTCACTACTTGGGCTTTAACGGATGTTTTTTTTTGGTTTCCTGCAGTTTCCTTTCTAATGCAGTTTTACTCTTTTTGCAAATGCGGATTTCAGCTGCTCGGACAAATCAAAACATTGCTAAGCACAAAAAGGAAAAGAAAAGGTTAAAAGAAAGATAGAGACAGACCCCAATTTTGCAAAGAAAGATCTAGTGCCTCTTTGAATGAGTTTCTTGGGATTTGGTGAGATGCTAGGGCATTTAGATTGGGGCCGAATTAAAATGCGGGTCCGCACTATTTCAAAATGTGACGATTTCCTCTTCCTGCTCTCCGCAGAAAAGTAAGACATGAAAATTCATTATGGACATCAATAGAGCTACAAAGCCTAATGTCTATAACGCCACGGCTCCATTCCATCTCAGTTCCCCCCTCATATTATTGGTTCTCAAGATCTTGTCTCTGACACACTCGTTTTTTTTTTTTTTGAGAGCTCGCAATAGGCTTTTCGAAGCTATTAAACGGTTGTCTTCCTGCCCGAAATGAATCCTAATAAGTCCAGTGGTGTTTTCTGCTTTCCTTGGAGTATATGTTTGGTTTAGTCTATGGTTTGTTCTGTTCTTTTATACATTTTCCTTTCGGGAATTCCTTTTTTTTTTTTTTTTTGCCTTTTCAAAATTGAGTTGAGCCTCGTGTAATCGAGGCCTAATTGTCCGTAGCGTTTTTCAAATGCAATGCCTACCCAAGGCCCTAAGTCATAGCTGCCAGTGTCAGCTCTCCATCTGTCTAGCTTAGCTAACCTTAGTAGCCCTCGAAACATAAGTGATGTTATCACATTTTACTCGTCTTGACCAAGAAGTTTAAACCCTTTTGTTTTTTTTCCTTTGACATTCCCTCATTCATCACTTGGTATACTACTAATTGTTCGTGGCATAAACAGAATAAGATAAGCTCGAAACGAATTATCAGTCATAAATTACGTATCGAACACCCCCTTTTGTCTGCGATTACCGAGTTTATGTTTCTTCTTACCTCTTCGTTTCAGATGCGAAGGCAAAGGTGGGAATTGCTCGTGTTAGTGCACCAACACGAGCTGGCTGCCTAGAGATAGCGAGAGAGAGAGAGAGAGAGAGAGAGAAGGTGGACAGCAACCTCAGAAAACCAGGCCACTTAATCAGCCAGCACCTGTCGTGATCAGAGGCAATTTCGATCGCCTTTTAATCAAGTGGCTAATCGATGAATGTACTTCTGGAATGGGTTTGAAACTGCGATGGGGACAAGTGGTTTATCCTCCCCACTAAGATTTGGACTTTCGCATTCGAGGGGGATTCTCCCCTCTTGATCATCATGCACGCCTCGATCGAGGGCCTAAAAAGATCATCCCGAGGTCCATTTCCTAATGATTTTGCCCCGATTCTTCGTCACGAATTCTTACACGGAGGAGGTGGGAAAAGGAAAACAAAAAAGTCCAGATGGTGATGAGATGTTAAGATAGTTGATGATGTCGGGGTGACCTTCTTCTTTTTTCTTCTTTTTTTTTAGGAGTTCGGGGGTTAAAGATGCCATCTTTTTCTACGACATGACTATGGCAATGATTGTCGAAGGACGACAGTCCCATAAAGAATCGAAACAAACAGAGCAAAAGAATGAAAGAAAGAATCGGATTCAAGTTTTTTACCCGTATTCCAGGCTCTTGTGAACTCCGATCATAGATACCTCACTAGTCGCTAGGGGCTATATCAAACGATTTTGCTAGTGAGGATAATTATTATGGTGCTCGGCACCGTCTGAAGTCCGAATGCCTGGCCCACTAGGGTGATTTCCCTTCGCTTGAAGCAAGGGGAGAAGGCATGGATGCGAGACAATCTCGATTCAAATAAAAAAGAAAGGTCTCTTCCCCCAAAAAATAAAAGGTAATATATATATATATAAAAAAATAAAAGGTAATATATATGTGTGTGTGTATGTATATGCATGCGCGTGTGTGAAAGAGAGTTTATAATGACTAATTAATTGGACCGACCATTTAATAGGCAACATTCATTCCAAGATCATTTGAGTTGATGAAAACCCCCAGTGTTTCGGCGACTTGACACCATCAATTCGAGGATACTTATAGCCCACTTCCGAAGCACGTGCCATTCCACTACCCAAAAAAATATTGTCTTAGAAAACATAAAGACACCAATATAGAAAGGGGGCCAGATAGTTCCGATTAGGAGTGATGACGGATCAAGCCGGACGGTTGGATTGGATTCGCTTGAAGTCTATAAGGGTTAAGATGTAGATTTTCCACCTAGATTCCATTTTGTGAACAATGTAAAATTTTTTTTTTTTCTCAAAAGGTTTATATTTGATCGACAAAATGCAATCAATCTTACTTAAATACCATTTTTATTGTTTTGAAGCATGACCCACGAATTTGTATGGATCATATCATCCAAACCCACGATTTCAAGGTGAATACGTACTTCATTTCTAGCCTTTGCCATCGACACAAGCATTCCTAATAAATATTTGTTTTTACAAATTGAACCTAAAAGTCCAATTAATGAGCGTTCCACCTTCCACAGATGCTTGTTTAGATCACTAGGGACAGTGACAACATATGTCGACACAATTTGAAAATCATAGAGTAAAAGGATCAAGAAAGATTACTTACTCCAAATGGAGACATGAACGTATCCAAAGCAAGATCAATATATATATTTAAACATTGAAAAAACAATCTACAACATTTTCCTAAACATTATCAGACTGGTTTATTTTATCTTTTTTGGTGTAATTAAAGGTGACGAGTTTGAAGACTTCACGACACCGGTTCAATGCATATGCAAAGGGCTCATCGAGTGTCGTGCTCGGCCGAAGGTGCAAATAAATCAGGAAGCCACGTGAGGCTCGCGTGACCGGCGAAACACATCAGTCCGGGCAAAGACGTCGCCGTTTTGCCCACCAATGAAACAGGCCTCTAGATTGGTTTTTCTTGCAATAAAATTTAACGGCTTGCGTTCTTTATTCTCTATTTCTTCTTACATTTTAAATTTTCTCTTTTACCCTTTTCTGAGTTACGATCGTCAGTTAAATAATTTCACTGAAAGCTGTAACTACTAGACACAAAATAAGTCTTGCGGCGTAAAAAAGATCTTTAAAAAATATTTATTCATTTCAACTTAGTCGTTCCCCTTATATCGTTCATTGAATTTTTTTATCTTATATTTATTTAATAATCTTTACTTTCTCCGATTGATAAACTTATAATCTCTCGAAGCGTAGCAATTAATATTCACATTTCCGTTAATAAAATACGCGTACTACAATATTTTGGGAAAAAAATACAAGTTCTTTGAAATTACAGCATATTACACATGCATGACGTATCGTTGTACTTGCATAAAAATACTTCATGTTTCTACTTATTTTCTAAATTTTTGCCGATTAATTAATAATATAACAAGTCGGTTATCAAATATAACAAAGAAAGATACGATTATATACCATGCCATATTCGAACAAATAAATAGCATCCTTATGATTTATCATTAGATAGTACACAATAATATCAAAATTCAATTATCAAGCATGATTTTTTTATGATCAAGATAGATTTCTTTATATGAAAATTTTTCTAATTTAATAGCCCAATTAATTTAAATTCATTATAACAATTTTATTATAGCAATGTCAAATTTTTTCACCTCATAAGGAAAATGACTATATTATGGACTGGTACCAAGATCGAGTCCTAGATAGGTAGACCTCATTTTAATAGCCGGCATAGTAATAATGAAAATGACTCATTCTTTAGTGAGATTATATAAACAAATGCCTGAACCGAAATATGTTATTGCTATGGAAGCATGTACAATTACAAGGGGGATGTTCAATCGATTTGTATAGTACTATTCGGGGGGGTCAATAAGCTAATTCTTGTAAATGTCTATTTGCTAGGCTGTCTGCCCATCTTGTCATGCATTATATAATCTCCATCTCATATATTGGTACGTGAAGAGGTGCGTCATTTTCATGATTACAAGTCAAACTTCCATTTCATTCTTACCTTTAATGAGAGCTTATACACCAGAAGCAACGAATGATGGTTGGTAACAAAAAAAATGACTGCAAATTATTAAAACGAACGCTAATCTTCCATTGACAATCATTATTAGTCTCAAATGACATCCTTTTATCACATCACAAATGTTGGCCGATACTTCCACGGAGTAAATAACGACGGGTGACAAAATAATTTGACTGTAAAAATCAAACAAGTCATAACATTCAACCCCATTATTATTTTGTCCAACTTTCAAATTTCAAATATAATTCCTCCCCCATCTAGTGACCATTTAAAAACACAATCTTTTTTTTTCCCATCATCACATCTTTATAAAAACACACGTGGCACCAAAAGAGTCACCGCGAGGGCAAGCCACCAAATAAAACCTTCCCAAAAAGCCAAACTTCTCTAAAAAGCAAAACAAATCAAATCACGCACGCTCACCTTCTCACTGGACAAACACGTAATTTCCATCTCACCACCACCTCTAATTTCTCCCACTAGTAATCATAAGAAAAACCCAAAAATATATAATAAATTAATAAAAAAGCAATTAGCATCGGAAAATGCTAATAACCGAAAACCTAGGCATATGGGTCTCAGTGCTCTTGACTTAATTTATGTCTATTAATATTTGATTTATTCCTAAATTAGCATATATCCAAACAAAAAACAATAATGAGCTCCCACCCTCCCACGTTTAGTGGCTCGAAGAAAGGCGTCTCGGGGCTTGATGCCCTATCATTGACTTCTCTCTCTCTAATCAGGTCAATTTATATTCGCATTTTTTCTCCAAATTTAAATTTTTGGAGTTGAGAAAAAATTAAAAAAAAACATTTAAATTGTACTAATCTCTGGGATTACGCAATTCCAGAACACAGACAAAATCATTATATTATGCAAAATCTTAGCTCGGACCAAGGCCTCTCAAGGGATTTTGTCGAATCCTATGTACTTCTTCGGCTTGTTTCTTTATTTATGTTTCTTTTCTTTTCGCCAAGTTGGAGCAGCATTTCGAAAAAATAAAAAGTAAAACCCGAAAATATTTTTAAAAGAAGAGTAGAAATTGAGTTTTTTTTTTTTATTGGAATACAGCTCTTCTGTTTCGATTCTGCGCAAATCCAAGCAAAAAGAAATCGCAGCACTTCCTAAGTACGCGGCTCTTCGTGAATTTGATATTTTTATTTAATTTTTTATTTTGTGGTCATTATTTTTATCGCCTCGATAACATATTGGTCGAAAGTCTGATATGCATTATTTAGTCTAGCGATTATACGTTAATTATTTGTATTCGTTATTAGAGCAATTTTTTTCACCCCATTTTTCCGGCTAAAAAGTGACGCTTCATTCAAAGCAAGATGAATAATGACAACGGCTAACAATAATTAGAAGAAAATATCATAATACTCATGTGACAAAACATAAAAAGGCTCATAAATATCTTTCCAGATTATTTAATGATTTTATAAACTTTGTGGTCAAGTTTATATGAGAACTGTCGAACCACTATCAACCCATTTAAAAGTTCATATCGATAAAATCAACATCAAAAGTCATATTTAAATGATGTCTTCATTTTCGCCCCCGTGCAATTGTAGCAACATGACTCGAAGACTCAAAATTGACCATATAAAAAGAGACACACGATAGATTTAGAGAATCGGAATCGGGACATGCCTAGACGGCAAATACTATCTATTGAATTATAAATTTATTAGGTGTGTATATGTTCATACTCGTGATGAAAGATTATAGACACGTCGACTTCATTATACAGACATGGAATACAACCTGAGGTATCCACGCGCATGCATAAACTTGGCCAAAGGAGGAAAAACACATGGGTAGAGACAAGTCATGTAGATCAGAGACGATAATTGATGGCTTTTGAGCATGTCAACGTCCAAGAAAGTCATTTTCGAAGCCGCTCTCACCAATTTGAAGAATTGCAACCTCCCCTCCATCGATCGAATAAGTCCGGACAAAACGTATGCCCTCATTCCGTGGGCAAAGTGTATAAATATATGTTTCCAAGCGCAAAGCGTCGCCGAATAATACAAACTTCGATTATAGTCCAAAGCGGCATATGCAACTTGGAGCCAGGTGCACCCATAATATTTGTCACTTTTCTCATTTAGCCATACTTAAATGGACTAAAGTACAATATTTATGGCGGCCAGCTTGATCAATTATTGATTGGCATCTCAAGAATGTCAAGGGACCCGACTCCTGCAAAAGTCTTCAATTGTTCTTATATGAGCCTGGGACTAACAACATTTGACAATTCATGGGTTTTGCAATGATTATTGAAAAACCACAGCACATATTTGACCAAAGTACTGGGTCGGCCCTAAATATAGGGAAAGCCAACAATTAGTGATGGCTAGTCTTGACGGACATTGAAACACGGGCGAGACAATTCAATGATTTCCAAATCACGTTTGAATTGATATACCACATAGTGCGAGATAAATTGACTTGTGTTTTTTTCCTCCTCCTCTTTGATTGTGGACATGTTTTACCCGAAAAGTGTCCCAAAGGTATTCCAAAAGTCACTAAAGAAGTGTTGCACATCAACCCACTTGCTAGGAGCATCGGGGCATCGACGCCATACCCAAAGATCCTCGTATGTTACAAAGGAAACGGACAACATCACATAAAGAAGCCGAAAAAAGAAAAACCCAATTCAAGAATCATTTAACCAAAAGCAAGAATTGGCCCGTATCGTTCGTGTACAGAACAAAACGCCTCACTGGTCAGCTCATCCAATTGAATAATTAAAAAAAAAAATAAAGGAAGAAAAAAGAGCATATGAATTATTTTTCCATCTTTTTTGGACTTTATAAAATGGACCAAATCCAATCAGAGCAAAGAGAACAAAGAGGGGTCGGCTTTCTTTGTTTGACACGTTGTTCAATTCCATTGCAAGATATTATATATAGCTCATAAAAAAAAATATTGTATGCTCATCTTACCATTTTCGGATCTTATGGCTTGATTATCGTCCCTCGTGCCATAGATACATCTTTACTTATATATCTTCTTGAATTCAAATCTTTTCTAAGTGATCTCACGAGGTTTTTTTTTTTTTTAAAGGACTTCTACAGTTAGAAAAGCGAAGAGATTAAAAACAAATGAAAACTTTCCTAAATCGATTCGAAATTAATTTCTATTTAAAATCCACAATGGTACGGCCAATATTCTATCGAACTCCATTCAATAGCATATTATTTAATGCGGCCCCAGTATTTTATCATGTTATAAAGAGAAGCACATCAATGCACATAACAAGCAACAAAAGCGGAATATTATGCTTCTTCACATTGATTGCGTGGGACGACGTTTCAAAAGCAATCTATAAATGTGAATTCCTGCTGAAAAAAAAATAAAAAGAAATAAATTCAATGATGTGATCTAAGAAATAAAACCCACCAAATTTCAGCATTTCCTAATGATAACCCATTCATTTGATCATTGCGAAAAGGAGATCACGTTAGCAATTATTATAGCACGTACAAGTTACCCTCCCTGCCTCAATTGAAATGACCTAAATACCCCCTCTCTTATTTGAAAAACCAAAGCTTGGGCATGCTGCCGCCACCTCCTCCTGCCGCCGGCCACCGACGCCACCCGTGGGCTGTCCAATAAAGAAGGAGCAACCCCATCTGGTGAAAACGAAATGCCGAGAAGTACTGAGATGTAGAGCTAGGGGAAGAAGTGGGGAGGGGACAGCCAGCCAGCTTATAATATTGGTTTGGTCATAAATGAAGTAATTCATGACCATAACCATTCCCTCGACTCCACTGGACTCCACTCCCTCTGCCGTGCATTAAAGACGAGGAATCACGTGATGATATTTAAACCCTACTTCGATGGTCCACCGGTTCTATCAGCTTCGTAGCTTAGCTTTGGCTGTTAATGAATAGAGGGAGGTCCCACTTTTCACCTCTCTCTCTCTCTCTCTCTCTCTTTCTTTTCTTCTTTTTTTTCCTGAATTTTGCATCCTAATCGGGTGGCAAATATTTAAATCCACCTAACAGGCTGAAATTAGAGCCTTTTTTCACTTTCTTGTGCCTTCTGTTTTTGAATAGTTAAAAAAGTTTGAGTTTTTATAAAAATGAAGGTTTAAAATTCGAGTTTCCAAGTAAATACTCGAGATTCATTTGTCCACATAGAATGGAAGACTTTGGCCAACATGACGATATAATTGTCCAAAAAAGCCCTATACCTTTTAATATTTGTCGATTTAGTTTTAAATATTTTAACGATTGTGCTAATTTAGTCATAAACTTATCGATGATTGTGCTATTTTGGTCATGAACCTATTATTTGAATAATTGAGCGGAAAGACTAATTGGTAAATTGTCAAAAGATTTATAACTAAATTAACATAATCGTCAAAAAGCTTAAGGTCAAACTGACATAATTATCAAGAGATTTATAATTAAATTAACAAATTGACGAAAGATTTATGACTAAATTAGTACAGTAAAAAATTTTAAGATCGAATTGACAGTCATACATTAAATTTATGATTTTTTTGGACAATTTTCCCCTTGTTCTAATAGACGCGACATTTTTCAAGAATCGATGAATGCATGCACGGGAAGAAAAGAGATGAAAAAAAATACAAAAATGGGTTCGCGTGATCAATTCCTCGACATGGATTCCCATCGGAAAATATCGGGTCACGATGACTATCGAATTCGAGCGATCCACATGTTTTGCCCTGCACATTCCTAAGTAGACATCCCTGCACCTACCACGTTGGAGGTCGGTCGTTTTGTTCTTTTTATTAATTATTATTAAATGTCGTTTTGGTCAGATATTAACTGTTGTCTCGTTAACCTACTAAGTCTTCCCATCAACTCGACCATTCCTCATTGAAAAGACCCGTTCCTTTCTTTCGGGTCAACATCCAAAAGACCCATGTTTAAATCGCACACGACTCTCGATCTCTCCATACAGTTTAGCCATTCATTTTTCTTGTGGAGAAATCGTTGCGAAATTTCTCTAGTCCCATCCCAAACGTCAACTATTTCTTGAATTTTTAATTTTGTCCTTTCTTTCCTTCAGTGGAAATCGTCTGCATCGACTGCTGCTCGGTCGATTCCCCCCTACAGCGATGCTCGCGAGGTGCGTGGGGAAGGGGTTGGCCCTCGCCCTCCATCGAGGACGAAATGTCCCGTTAACAATCACCTCCCGACTCTTCAGCATACTCTGCTTCGTTTGATTGAATTTTTTCAAGATATCGATGGTACATAATATGAGTACTTCCCATGTTTTGGAAATTAGAAAAAAGAAAAGAAAAAGAAAAAGAAATCCTTCATTGATTATTTAGCAAGTGCTTTTGAAATGGTTCGTTCGTTAACAAAGTCCAAATAGAACATTGGAAAAGAAGAAAAAGAAGAAGACGGTGACGCTGCTGCATGGCAGTGTACCGTCGAAGGAAGAGCGCCTCATGTAAGCGGCACCCCACCACCAAATTGTGGGCCCCCACCTCCCTCGCACGTGTTAGCCGCCCCCAATGTCGCAGAGCAGCTGTAAAAACCGGTCAGAGTTCAAAACCCTGGGTAAAAAAAAAAAAAAAACGACCCCGCGAAAAAAAGAAAGAACATAAAGGTAAAAAAAAAAAAAACGGGTGCATGCCAGCTCAGCACCCGCTCGACACCCACCGCCACAAAAAAAACGAAAAAAGGAAAAAAATTTAACGGCCTCTCAAAATTTCAACCCGGGGGAGCCCGATTTGACCGAAAACGCCCCCGCTCCCTACGGACGGATGGCGCGCGACCGTTAGGAGCGGGACGGAATGGTCATTTAACACTCCGAAGAAGAGTCCCCCCGCCCCCCTCAGTAACTTCCCAGTCAGTCAAACCGAGGGCCGAGGCCCGGCCGGCCCAGCGTGCGCGCGCGCGCCTCCCGAATCACATGAGGAATCCCGAGCCCCGAGGCGAGGCGGAGGGGCGGACCGGACGGGTGGTGGGACCGGGCAAAGGCCGAGATGCCGAGTCAGCACCACGCAGGCCACTCGCGTCTCCCCCTTTTCTTTTTTCCTTTCCTCTGCTTTTTCCCGGTCGCGAACCGGGCGGACGCGGGGCGGGGCTCCTCGCGCCACGTGTACGTGGCGGCCCCTGAAATATCTCTCTCCCGTTCAGATTTGGCGACGGAGGGGCCCCGGAGATTCCGTCGGACTTACCACCGCTGCCTCCTTTTCTTCTTCTTTTCGTAAAATTTACGGCGAGGGGGTGATTTACAAGGAAGAGGAAAGGAAAAGGAGAGAGGGGTAATTATCGCGCGGTAAGTTAAATAAGATTAAAATTAAATGCGGATTAAAGCGTGTTACTTCGTTCGGTGGCGGCATCCCCTATAAAAGAGCGTGGGACGTGGCCTTTATTTCCGCTCCGATTCAGCTCACAGCCCAGCTCTCTCTCTCTCTCTCTCTCACTGCCAAGGGGAGTAGCTCTTCTCTTCCATTTCCTGCTCTGCTGACAGGGTTGAGCGAGACTTCTTTCCTCGCCGTCGTGCTGGGTTTCGCCATAAGTGGCGAAATCGAGCTCCTGGGATCGAGTGGCGTGGTGGGTCGGTCGGCGTTTCCTTCGATTTCTCCGGGGACAGTAGCCGTTCGCCATTTCCCACCCAAAAGGCTAGACCTTTTTTTCCTTTTTCCTATTCATTTTCCGTCCTCTTCGCCATAACTTTCCCGGAAAATCTTCCCCCCCGGTCCTGCCCTTTTCCAGAGCACGCACAGATTTCTTTTCCTCTCCGATTCACACACCGTCCTACCACCCGCTTTCTCTCCTTTCCTTGCTACGCGTCTCGGTCTTCGTCTTCCTGCCTTATCTACAGCACCCACTTCTCTCCTCACACTTGCTTTAGCTGCTTTTCGTGGGTCTATTTTCCTTGAAATTGCCTTGTCTTATCTTTTTGTTTCTCGTTCTGTGCTTTATTCTTGGAAGGCTCGCCTCGCTCCCCTTTAACTCCTCCTCTTCCTCCTCTCTGTCTCTCTCTTTCGCTTTTGGATGTCATCAGCAGCGAAAACCGAAAACTGATTCAAAACTGCTGCGAAATGATGCGTCCAAGGAAGTTCACTGAACACTGCGCTCGCACCATCCTCGTGAGACCCGACCACCATCCCAACAACCCCAGGACCCGACCGGAGATGAAGCCAAGAGTGCTTCGAATATCCTACACGGACAACGACGCCACCGACTCCTCCAGCGACGACGAAGAGGCCGCGCCTCTCCCTCGCCAGCGAATCAAGAAGTTCGTTCACGAGATCGCTCTACAGCCCGGCGGCGACGGAGACGGGGGCTCCTGGGGGTGAAGGCTAAGCGCCGGAAGCCCTCCGGGAAGTCCGCGGTTCCAGTCGGCCGCCGGGACTCGAAGAAGTTCCGGGGCGTGAGGCAGAGGCCGTGGGGGAAATGGGCGGCGGAGATTCGAGACCCGAGAGGGGTACGGCTGTGGCTGGGAACATTCAACACCGCCGAAGAGGCCGCCGTGGTCTACGACCAGGCCGCTATAAAGTTGCGCGGACCGGATGCCCTCACCAACTTCTCGACGCCGCCGCAGTCTGCACAATCTTTTCCGCCGCCGCCGCCGCCGCCGCCGAAGAACGGTATCGTCCCTCCTCCGCCGCTGACCGCAGCTGTGGCGACGGCGAGCAGCTCGAGCTCAGTGTCCGGCGAGGACTCGTCCCGCCGCGTCCTTTCTCCAACCTCAGTGCTCCGGGGCGTCTCCAGCGAGGAGTCGTGCGCGTCCGAGAATTCCTCGGAGCCATCCGCCCGCTCGGCGTTCGACTGGACCCCGCCGGACCAATTCTTGTATTTCCAGAGCTCCAGCTCGAGCTTCTTCGACGGTGACCCCATCTGGGGAGACGGAGTCCTAAAGGACGACTACGACTTCGACGGCGGCGATTGGCGGGCTGAACTCGGCGACGATCTGGGGCTCGGGTCCATGATCTTCGACTGGAGCTCCATCGATCCCGTTCTCGAATTCGGCCTACTTGAGCCTGTATAGCTATGGAAGAGTTTTTTTTAAAAATCCGAGAAAAAAAAAAAAAAAAAGAAAATCTCCAAAAAAGAAAAAGAAATACAATAGTTTTGGAGGTTTCGCTTATGTGAATGGCTGATTTAGTGGCAAAGTTTTGTATCTCGGGAAAAGAAATTATATTTAGCGGCCGTCTGTGGCCAATTTTTTTTTTTCAATTCAATTGCTTTCTTTTGATTCGATAAATTAGTAGCGCAAGTACATAATCATCTCCGCACATTATGCATTTGAACTCGGATTAGATATAGCCAAAAATTTTAAAATCGAGAGCTGCTAAACTCTAGAATATGTCTGGGTTATTTCGTCCTCAATTTCGAACATGAATTTAAAAAAAAAAATTGGGCACGATATAAAAAAAAAAGCAAGAAATGACCCAGGAAATATCTACGGTTCCCTTTTTTTCTTTTCCTGTTTATTTTTTGGGGTGTTTTTGGATTGAACAAAGATGCGAAAGGTTCTTGGTGGGGGAGAAGAATCTTGACGAGACCCGCGTGGCGCAATGTGTGGTGCGGTCAAGGTGGAAGCCACCCCGGGAATATCTGGTCGCGACCGGCGCTTCGGGTAAAGCCGGTGGCAGGAACATTGCGAAATTCCGAAATTACCACCACCGCCATATGCAGAAATTATTGCAAAGGAGAAAAAAGGAGCAAAGTTGGGGAGATATGCTTGTGAGGAATTAGATAAGGCCAAGGACTTCTTCTTCTTTTTTGTGTGTGCGTGCGCTCCCCCCGCCTCACATATTTTACATGTGATGTCGACCGGCCATCTCAAGCGTCATCCCGCTGAGGTTGTATTTGAAATTTCTTTTTCTTCAAGCATGCGATTGATGCGATGAATCGGGTAAATTGTGGATGGTGATTTGAGCACCGTGCTATCCGAATGCACAAGAATTTAAATTTTCTATTCTTTTCTGTATGCACGATAAATGCCATATGGGGTAGGTCAATTTCAAGATAGGCATGCCATTAATACGATGAATTAGGTAAAACATGAATTGAAATATGAGTGGGTGAAGCTACGAACAAGCGTTTTTTCTACACCTTTTGTTACGTGTTAATTCAATTGATCCTAAATCTGTTGTTGGCACCTACTATAGAGCTATCTTGCTTATGGAGAATTCAAAATTTTCTTTTCTTTTCTATATGCACGATGAATGCCATATTGGGCACATAAGTTTCAATAAAGGCATGCATTTAATACTATGAATTAGGTAAAACATGAGTTGAAATTGTGCAGGTGACTCTTTTTTCTTGGTCAATAAGCAGGTGACTCAGGCATGAGATTTTATACACCTCAAATTATGGGTTAATCAAAAACCTAAAAAAAAAATCAATTTATGGGTTAATTCAACCTATCCTAATCAATTGTTGGCAGTTATTAGAGAGTTGTCTCGCTTATGGAGAATTAGGCATATCTTTCCTTTTTCTATTTGCAAGACGAAAGCCATATCAGGTAAGTAAGTTGCAAGACCAATCGTGAAATTAATATAGTGAATCGGGTAAAAAGGCTGATTGAAACTCGAGCGAGCATCCCGAGGCACGCAATTGTCTGCGCCTTTGAATCAGGGGTTAATCTTCAGCCCGACCCCGATCCCTATCCATCCACATCGCATCCTTACACGATCGAAAGGAGAGAAGCAAAATTATTGGGGGAGGGAGGGAGGGAGGGGGGGTTAAAGGGAGAGATGTGATTAATCGAAAAGGTAGTGGGGAACAGACATGAATGTTAAAAGAGAGGAGGAGCGGCTTTTTACGAGAAAAGAGATTTGGCCCAAAATTAGTCATGTGCGTCTGAAATGCAAGACCGTCTCGTGGCGGACGTGATGGATGGACCGTCGCGTGATTCGTGGTGTGGTCTTGTCCGTCGGTTAAAAGAAATAACAAACACCGATAATAGTAATAATATAATTATTATTATTATCCGACAACATCAATCCCCATCGCCCGATTGGGGAAATTACGGTCAGCCGCCGGTAGCCGGTCATAGGGTTGAAGCACCTAGCACTAGAGGCTACGATCTCTCGCCTTCGCTTTAGAACAAAACACCCGTGATTTTTTTTTTCTCCAAGTACGAGCCTCGTACGATCGCGTGGCGCATCTTAGCCTCCTTTTGCTATCTCGAGAAACCAAACGTGACGGATTCGTAGGACTCTTTGGCATCTCTCTCCATAGTAAGTGACTGTCGATTGAGTTTGCGTGCGCCTCGATTAGTCTATTTACTTGAGTGAGCCCGGGATGGAAACCCGATGCCCCATTTTAGGGAATTCCTCAAGGATGGGAAGGAAGTGAAGTTTGGAACTCAAATGGACAAATTCAAATCTCATATCTTTCGCCGAACATAAGATATGGAAGATAACATTGACTTTGATCGAAGCATGAAAATATATAATTAAAATGACAAATAAAGGCCTAAATAGATTTAAACACGAAATCTTCTACTCTGATACCGTATTAGATTCTCTAGGATCACCGTCTTTTGTTTTAAGAATTTAAGTAATCAAATAAAGACGCGATTTAATATTTTGATAATTTAACAATCTTATATTGAAACTGTGCGTTACCCATCACGTGTCATGCATATGGCAAGGAGAAATGTCAATCGGTGAATTGACATTGTTCGAAGGAAGGAGGCAATGTAGCCATGTAAACCAAGCCTTTTGGTCCCAAAGTAACTATGAGCCTATGAGCAGATTGTTTATTTGGAAGCAAACACACTGAATTTGTATAGTACATGCTTTGGTAACGATTGCATTCAAAAATACTCATTGAGTGTTCATATGAGGAGTTTACAATCTCCAATGCGACAACAATACAAAGAAGATCATATGAAATACAATAATTATTGTTCCAAACTTCAATCATTTTATATATATATATATATATATATATATATCGTTTTATTTATAAGTTTTTGTCCAAATTGTTTTGTAATTTGATGAAATAATATTCCATGGATATAATGTTGGATTTCATGCTAAAAAAAAGAAAAGAAAATCTTTTATACCTTATATCTTCTCGACATGTGCAGTCCTAATTTTCCAACATTGGAGTGACAACACTCACTGCTCAGTTACCTAAAGAGCAGTACCCAACTAACTTCCTGACCAAACCCGTTTCATTGTGCTTCCCGCCCAGCCGACCGGCCCAGCAGTCGGCCGCAGAAATCGGTACGCTCTGCGCCTCTTTTTCTGGTCGCGAGAGAGTAGGTGCGCTCGGCTACTCCGCACCCCCACCCTAAAACCATAATTCAAAATCGACCGTCCAATCAAAGCTCCATCACCACCCACCCACCACGTCGCGTCGGCGTCGGCGGTGGCGGTCCCCACATGTTCCGCCAGGTGCCACCGCCCCGTCCTTCTTACGGCCGCGAGTGCCGTCGTCCGGTTGCTTCCTGCAGCTTCTTCCCACCACATGGCCCATAGTACCTCGCGGAAGAGGGGGGCCAATCGCTGCGGTTCGGCTTGATCCGACCTCCTGCCGAGCGTTTTTGTTTTTACGCTGATCAATTGTTTTTTTTTTTTGTGTGGCTATACAGCCTATATGTAATTTCGATCGGATGTTGATGTCACTGTAGTATCGAAGGAGCATTAAGAGGAGTGATTCGAGGCCTTGTCTATACGCTTCACAATTGGTTTTAGTCGTTTACATCTTAACTCGACTCGAACCGAGGATCCATGTGTGAATATGGAATTCAAGCATGGTGAAAACGAAATGATTTTTTTGGGGGAGAGGGTTTTCTTTTATTTCGGGATTTTCGTGTGAAAAATAGTTAGCAAGAAAAGAACTTTTCTTTGAACGATCTTTGATCGGCCGGATTTGAACTAGTTCAATCCCCGGTAGTCTGACTAAATGTACATGATATCGTCTATCTCAATCGATTAATGTATGAAATATCTCAGGCTCAATCCCCATTGAGTAATCATCAATTAGGGTTAAGTCAAAAGGAACTGATCCCTAACGTTAAAATCCTAGTTTCGACATGGACAACTTTCTTCGCCAGCATTACTAATTTGGACTCTGGTCCCCAATGCCAGCTCAAAATGTCACATTTAATTGAATCATCAATCGAAATCAGGTACGTCAAGAGCGAATCAATGGTTAGTTCCAAATCGACAACCAGATCGAAGAAGAAGAGAGGGGGAACTCGAGCTGCCATTGATAGGGCGGCCGTAAATATGAAAAGAAAATGGGGACGGGAGGTCATAAAACCATCCTCAACCAAAACGTGGGTTGCTAGACGTGCTCCTTATGATGGTCCGTCACGTCCTTTTCGGAGCATTTGGACCCCCACACCACCTTTGTAGAAGCAAAGCAAGCAAGATCGCCACAACCCATGCGTCGCTTTCTTCATAGATTTTTGGCCATACGATCGCCGCAGCATACGTTTATGCAGGCTTAGAGAGAGAGAGAGAGAGAGAGAGATATTAAAGATATTTGAAAAAAATGAAGGCCTTCACTCTTGAGGCGACCTTCGTTCGACCATCAAATGTTTTGAACGCACAAGTCGAGATAGGAGCAGGGACGGCCCTGACTCTGATACCACGTTAGATTTTGTCTAACCAAAAACTCGAGCTTTTAGAGAGAGGGAGATGAGTGCGTCTATAAAGAGCTTGTAGACCCGTTATCGAGCGACATGGGCTGATATCTCAACACGCGCGTTCCAACAATTGTGACCATTTTAGAAGGGAAGATCATGGAGCGCCTTGATGGGACAATCCTCGACTTACTTTTTAGCCCATTGCTCTAAAACTCCAAAACCACATTCAAAGAGATAACTAGGTTCCGAAAGGACATTCTCTATCATAATATCTAAATATTAAACCACATCACCTTTATATATCAACTTTGGCTGTGTTTGACCTTTAGGATAGAAGATAAGATGAAATTTATCCTATCCTATATTTGGTGCTTGTTTAAGACATGATAATGTTGGATATAAGGGGGATATAGGCTGGATAATATTATTCTATAGGGAATGTGGATAAAGGTGGATATGACGTCTAATATTTACAATATGAAGGTTAATTTTTCAAACAATAAACTAATTAAATTAAACAATTTATATTTATACTTCAATATAAACTATATTTGAATCCTAATATAATAAATTCAAAATAACAATTTAGTTTTCTAATTTAATTCTATCTTATAATATAAATTCAATATATAAATATTTATATTTATTAAATTTTTAGGTTTTTTATTTTATGTATATTAGTATAGTTTACTATTTATTTAATAAAAATTTATTAGAGAATGTTGGAAGGGGAATAAATAAATAAAAAAAGAACTTATTAAAAAGGGGGAAAAATAAAAAATGTAAATAAAAATAAAAGAAACAAGAATGTTGTAAGAGATTTTTACTTTCTCCTTTTGTAATTTTTTTTTTTTCATCTTATATCAATATGTATTTATATTGAATAGTGGATATATCCGACTTTATTTCGTAATTAAAAAACGGTGGATATGATAGATAATATCCCAAAATTTTATATCTTATTTTATTAAATTTTATCCTAATTAGAAATTCAGATTTGTTGTATTTGCTTTTCCTGACGACTGACTAAGTAATAAAAATGTTGTGTTTTCTAATACATCATTATAGATTGGATTGGTCTTTTTGGCGGGTATCTTTAATTCTCACATCTCTTGGACCTATTTGGTCTAGATCCAAAAATTAAATGACCCCTCTCATGAATTCTTTCGGGTTGTGAGACACTTATGATCAATTGTCGCGAATTGAATTATAATCAAAGAAAGAAAACGAATTACAATCATTGTTTTTCGAGAGTTTCCGCATTTGCATCGGATTCCTTCTTCGCCTCTTTGGTTTGTTTCGATGGGCTCGGGCGATGTAGACACCCTACCGCAAGTCAAAGTCAACGATGATGTCGTGGACAAGAACAGCCCAATACGGCATTTTCCAATTTTTTCTGCCCCCTCCACTTGCAGGGCTAAAATGGACAAAATTATGGCTTATAATAAAAATAAAATAAAATAAAAGGCGACTCTGAAAAATATCATTTGCGGGCATGGACGTCCATGACCGTCTTGATGGGGGCTCCTCCGAACGTGACTCCCCGATTGATGCGCACCGTATATCCTTTTGCGGTCTACATTTTCTTAAAAAATAGATTTTATGCCGGTCCAAAGAGCTGTAGATAGTTTTGTCAGATAAGTATGTGATCTCATATTTAAATATTCAGATACTCTCTTTATTGCGTCAACTTGACTCTAATTCAAGATCAATCGCGAAGATCATCATCTAATGTTATATAATATTTTGCAATCATCATTATCTGTTCTAAAAATATTGGTTTAATATTTTTTTTCGTCATAGGTTTAATATTCAAATGTTGAGAGGGGAATAAATTAATGATTGAAATTAATGAAAATTACGAAAATTAAAGATAAGAATTGATGAGAAAATACAGGAGAGGTCACGTGAATGTACGATAATGTCGTGTCGCGAGATATGTTCGGCTCGGAAAGTCATTCCCGCCATGTGCGCAGGACTGCTTCCCCGTCTCCCGGGTGACGTGGCGGGCACTAGGCAAGGGGGCGTGTCGAGCGTCGGGGCGGCCACGTGGCACGGCCCCTCCCACCCGGTCGCGTCAATGTGTTTGATAGATAAGCGGGTGGGGCCCATTCTCGCGTCATCACCCACGTCAACCGACAGGAGATTTGCGGAGGGGCGACATTTTGTGGCGAGAGAATTTAATTTGACGGTGAGATATTCTGTGCGTTTCTTTCTTTCTTTATTTGATTGTCATTTTTTTATTATATTTTTATTTTATTTGGACAAAGTAGAAAGTAGATGGAGATGTCTCATGACTTGTGCCGGGGGACATTAAATGAAGGGGTCTCCCACCGGATCATCACGCTGCCCACGCCCTCCTTGTGATCTTGCTGCGTGAGAACCCCACGATTTTCAATCCCGAGCCAATTGCCACGCGATGCAATTAAGTTCCAGATCGAGATGATATATCGTGTTCTAAATCCCTAGCAAAAAAGGGTTCGCAGTTAAAATCAGTATATGTTGATGTTACCATATTGAAATTGAGAAAGCATTTTTAACTAGCATTTTGATTGATGGATTACAACCAAACACCATCCATTATAATTTTTAGTTGATGTGATATGTGAGTGATGCCCGCGAACTGTAAGTAGCAGACGAAAAGGATGGTTGGAGGTAGTTTAGGAAATATCAACGCTTGAATTATCCTAAAGTCCACTGAATTGGTCTCAGCCAACTATGGTTACAGGTTAATTCGATTGATCTTAATTGATTGTTGGCTCACACTAGAGAGTTGTCTTACTTATGGAGAATTTGGCATATCTTTCCCTTTTCTATTTGTGTGATGCAGGTCAAATTAGGTAAGGTAAATGGTGAGACCAAACATGCAATTAACAAAATGAATCGAGTAAAAAATGGTTTGAAATCGGGTGAGCATCCCAAAGCACGCGATGTTCTGCGCCTCTCCATTGGGGGTTAATTTCCAGCCCGGCCCGGGTCCCAGTTCACATAAAGATCTTTACACGATTGAAAGGAGTAAACAAAATTATTGCGCGAGGGGGGAGACACGAATGTTGAAAGAGATTTGGCCAAATTATTCGTGTGGTAGGAAATGTAAGACCGTCTCGTGTTTATGATGGGGATGGGCGGACGTGAAGGAGGGACCGTCGCATGATGCGTGGTTTGGTCTTGTCCGCTGGTGAAAACAAAAACAAAAAACACACCCAAAGGAAAAAGAAAAAGAAAAAGTCATCCGAGACCATCGATCTCCTTTTGCTCGAATGGGGAAATTGCAGTCAGCCGCCGGTAGCCGGTCGTAGGGGCGGGGCCCGACGGTGTTTACATTTGGAGCATTTAGCATTAGGCTATTAGGGCTCGCTTTCGTAGGAGCATCGTACGATCCGCGTGCGCATCTAGCCTCCCTTGCTATCTCAAGAAACAAAACGTGACGGACTCACTCTTTAGCATCTCCCTCTCTCTCTCTCTCTCTCTCTCTCGAGTGCGCCTCGACCGGTCTTGGGGAATTCCTTGAGGATGGGAAGTTTTGTCACATGTCGCGAGGAGCGAAGTTGCATAAGATTTGGAAGATAAAGATGGACTTTGATGGCTTGCAAATATCTGAATTCAAAATATATGATACCATTCTAGATAATATAGGGTCGTTGTCAACCATCCTAAAAATTTAAATTATCAAACAAAAACATTTAAAGGTTTGTTTATTCTGTGAAAAACTCAAGATAGAAAAGTAATTTCTTGGATCGCTTACAAAAATAAATTAATGAAAAAAATATCTGTCACTTGTGAAAGTAGTTAGGTATAAATTAATGTCAGTCATAAGTTAGGTATATTGCCAATCACTTTTTGAAAAGTGTTTTCCAAGTCTTGAGTTGTTCGTGAAATCGGCGCTTAATTAGATTGAAATTGTACGTCGCGTGTCACATCTCAAAATCATTTCGAAGGGAGGAGGTGACATAACTTTACATATAAACCAAGCCTTTCGAGCCGCAGAGTAACTAGGAGCAAATCGCTTATTTAGAAGCAAATGTGCCGAAATTGTATGGTACATGCTTTGGTAACAATCACACCTGAAAACACTTGATGAGACCGACCTTTTCCGGATAAGTGCAATTCCTATAATCGGGTGATTTCCTATTCGGTAGGTTTAATTACCCATTAAAATCGGGAAAAAAAATATAAAACAAAATAAAGTCCAATCAATCAATCTATAACACGAAATGTGGAAGAAAAATCAGGAAAATTTAGAGCTATGATGCTGCTTTCGAACCATTTCCCATATATGGCAACTTCAAAGGTCTTCTCTCTTGCCAGGCGACTTCTTTTCTATTGCCCCCTCGCCCCTCTTACCTCTCTTTGACACGACAACATAAATTCAATCGTTTCCCTTAATATATTATATATATATATATATATATATATATATGCCTTTTATTTATTATTTTTTGCTTGAATTGTTTCATAATTTGATGAAATTATATTCCATGTATACAATGTTAGATTTCTTGCTAAAAAAACTATATATATTTGCGCACTCCGCTATGGGTACCTACAGGGCAGTACCCAACTAACTTCTAGACCAAAACCCATTTCATCATGCTGCCCGTGCAGCCGACCGGCCCAGCAGTCAGCCGCAGAAATCCGTACGCTCTGCGCCTCTTTTTCCGGTCGACAGAGAGCAGCTGCTCTCAGCTACTCCGCACCCCCGGAAAAACTAAAACCAAAATTCAAAATTGGCCATCCAATCAAAGCTCCATCACCACCCACGCCCCACCACGTCGCGTCTGGGGCCGGTGGTCCCCACATGTTCTGCAAGGCGCTGCCGCCGCGGCGTCCTTGTTCTGGCCGCGCCGCCTGTCGCCATCCGGTTGCTTCCTGCAGCTTCCCACCACGCGGAAGAGAAGGAGGGGGCCCGATCGGAGATCTTTGCTGACACACCCTATGTGCGACGTCCTGAGTGTCTTTGTATTTATGTTGATTTTTTTTTTACCCTTTTTGGCTCGTGCTATATATAATTCTAGTCGGACATTGATGCCACTGTTGTATTGAAGATGCATTGAGATGAGTGACTCGAGGCCTCATCGATATGATTCGTAGATAGGTTTTATCATTTAGATCTTTAATTGAATCGAACCAAGCATTCACATATGGATGTTGATTTCAAACATGATGAGAACAATAGTGGGAGGGGAGGGGAGATTTTCATTTTGGGATTTGCAGGCAAAGCACATCGTTTATCTCAATCGTGTCATATTTGGCTCTGGATTTCTTGTTACTGGTTTGTGGAGTTGTTGACCTTGAATGAATGAGGCATTGTCTGATTTTCTCACTATATTATTTGGATTAGATTGGCACATGCCTATGACTTAATGCTCTATAGAGTTTGGTTCTTGGAAAATGGAACGTGATGAGTCACTTCAGTTGGTAAAATGACTGATTAGTGTATGAAATATCTCAAGCTAAATCCCCATTGAGTAATTATCAATGAGGGTTAAGTTAAAAGAAAGTAACCTTGAAAGAAAATCCTAGGCTCAACATTTATGACTTTCTCTGATAGCATTAGTAACTCGGTCTCTAGTGTCGAATGACATCTCAAAATGCTACACCTAATTGAATTATCAACCGAAATCAAGTACGTCATGGGAGTTTGGCAGACCATTCGATTCGATTGTTAATTTTGAATCGCAAGGTGAAGGAGAGAGAGAGAGAGAGAGAGAGAGAGAGAGAGAGAGAGAGAGAGAGAGAGAGAGAGAGAGGGGGAGGAATCGAACTCGACATTGATTCATGAGAGAGCAAAATCGAGCCGCCGCGGTCGACGAGGCCGCCGTAAATATGGAAAGAAGAAAGGGGATGGGGAGGTATAAGGCTTCCCCCCACCAAAGCCAAAACGCGTGGTGCTAAGACATGCTCTTTATGATGGTCCATGCGTCCTTTTCGCAGCATTTATAATTAGTATTTGGACCCCCACCCTACCTTTGTAAGAAACAAAGCAAAACAAGATCGCCGCAGGGACAATTCATGCGTCGTTTTCGTCAAAAGATTTTTGGCCATACGATCGCTACGGCATACTTTTGTGCAGGCTTATAGAGAGAGAGATAGTGAGATTTAAGATGTTAGAAAAAATAGAGGCCTTCGCTTTTGGGGCAATCTTTTGTTTGAGCGTAAAATGTATGTTACGGTACTGATTTTGATATTATATTAGGTTGTTTGACCAAAATTTCAAGCTTTTAGATGAAGGGAAATTACATGCTTTGTAAAGAGCTTATAAATTCATTGTTAAGTGATGTGGGATGATATTTCAGTACATGCATTTTTCAAGAATCGTGGCCATTTTGTAGAAGAAGAAATTGAGGAGCAAGGACACTTTTTGAAGTATTGATGAAGTTGGACGGAAGAAGTGCCTTGATGGGCAATCCTCAACTTTCCCTTAACCCACTGCTCTGAAATCACGTTCAAGGAGAGAATTCAATTTCGGACGGACATTCTCCGCTGGAATATTAATTTTAGTTTTTAAAATAATTAATAGTGGTCCTATGAAATCTAGTACTTCAATACGATCTTCGAAGGCTAACTATTGACTTATGGTGATCCCTTATTTTTCTCCTGCCTTCCCCTTGTCCCTCCAACTCAGCTATAGGCACACCCCTGTAATCTTAATTCTCATCCTTTTCCCGTCCACCAATAAAAGAACAAATTAGAATAATTATTTTTTAAGAATTTGAATAAATCTTTAAACCATTTTGTCTCAACTCAAAATAGATTATAATCATTTTTTCGATAGTTCCTACAATGCATCGGATTGATTCTTGCGTCTCTGTTGCTTCAATGGGGAAGATTGATAGAGAAGGGTAGTGATGTGGACACTCGAAGTCAAGGTCAAGGATGATGTTTTTAGATAAGAAGAGGCAAAAAAAGGGAATTTTTTTTTCGTTCTTTTTTCTTTTTCTCCTCCACTTGCAGGGCAGGGGGCTAACGTGGACAAAATTATAGCATAAAATAAAATAAAATAAAATAATATAAGAAAGACGTGACCCTCTCTAAAGTCATTTGTGGGCATGGACGTCCATAACGTCTTGGTGGGGGCTCCTCCACCCCGATTGATGCCACCTTCAATCCTTTCCTGGCCTATGTTTTCTTAAAATTTGGCTTTACATGATTGATCGAAGAACTGCACATAATTCATCGGATAGAGGTGTGCGGTTTAAAATTTCAATATTCAGATGCTTCGTAAGACGGCTGTTCTAAAAATGTTGATTTAATATTTAAATGTCGAGACGGGGGAATAAATTGGTGATTGAAATTAATGGAATTTACGAAAATTAAAGATACGAATTGATGAGAAAATACAGGAGAGGTCACGTGAAATATACGATAACGTCGTGTCCTGAGATGTTTGGCACGGAAAATCACTGCCGCCATGTGCGCGGAACTGTTTCCCGGGTGACGTGGCGGCCAGCGCGTTTGGGCGCGTGGCGCGACCACGTGGTACGGCCTTCCCGGTCGCGTGTGAATGTATTTGGGGAGCGGGTGGGGCCCCCACCAGAGGCGGAGGGGGAGGGGCCCATTCTGGCGTCACCATACACGTCAGCCGACAGGAGAATAGCGAGGGCGATTTTGTGGCGTGAGAATTTAATTTGATGGCGAGATATTATGTGCTTTTCTTTCTATTATTATTATTATTATTATTATTGTATTTTTATTTTATTTGGAAAAAGTTGAAAGTAGATGGAAATGGAGATATCTCATGACTTGTGCAGTGCGATATTAAATGAAGGGGCCTCCCATCGGGTGATCACGCCCCCCACGCCCTCCTTGTGATCTCGCTGCTCTAGAGCCCCACAATTTTCGAACCCCGAGCCCATCGCCACGTAATGCAATTAAGTTTTGCCCACTGCGTCATTTGACTGGATCGAGATGATGTATCGTGTTCTCGATCCGAACGAACCGACCTGTGCTGATGGTACCATGTCCTATTTTTCCCCGATCGAGGTCGAGGAAACTTCCTCCAACCAGCATTTGGATTGGTGGATTGCGACCATTGACGTCACCCATTATAATTTAGTCAATTCGATGCGGGAGCGATGCCTGCAAACCATGACCCATTAATCAGATTTATGATCGGAGGAAGTTTGGGAAATATCGCGGCTCAAATTATCCCAGAGCCCACTGAATCGGTCATGCCCAAACGTTAACCCAGACAAAATGATGTGGACCGCAAAAGAATCGAAGGAAATCACACATGCCTGAGCTACCCTGACTGTTCCGGGCCTAGAAGGGGAAAACAAGTGGACTAATGACTGACTGTGGGCCTTCGAGAAGCCCATTGGCTGGCCCGACAAGAGAAGGCCTTGGGCTGGCCCCATTGCTCGTCTTGGTAAGAGTATTCGAACATTTAATTTTTTTTTTGGGTCCGAATTTAATCATTTAATTTACGCAATAAATCATTGATCATCCCTACGCAATAAAAAAAGTGAAGAAATAGCAACACCCCACCTAGTAAATTAGCACTTTAAATTAAATCTATATTAGTAAATGCACGGTCGAGTTTTTGGAACACATAATTATTAATTATTTCATGCCTGTAGTATTAGTAGTAGCAGTAGTAGAAGATTTTGGGCTTACCACGAAAATTGAAATATGATCATTTATTTAATAGCTTAACCTCTCAATTTTTCAAATTTGGTTTTCTTTCCCCGCAATTTGCAACAGAGACTCGACCCACCGGTTCAACCGGTCTTCCTTAATTTCAAACGGCTCAAAAATCCGGTTCGGTCTCCCGTCTGAATAAAGAAAAGCATCGCTTCCTCGTCGTACGCTTTTTCTTCTCGGACGATCTGTTGGCGCAATTTCTAGGACTCGCCGCCGCGGTTTGACGCCCGACAATCTCTCTCTTCCCCCTCTTTTTAACCAAACAGTACGGAAGGAGGAGGGAACTTGTTCATCCTTACCCCCTTTGAGGCGCAAAGTCACCGGCGAACGAGAAAACAATGAGCGGAGCCGGAGCCGGAGCCGGAGGTCAGCCCGTGTGCGCGCAAGAGGCGCTCGATCTGCTCAACTGCGTCGCCCAGAACCCTTACGACCACGACAAGTGCGTGCGTCTCTTGAACTCCCTCCGGGAGTGCGTCCTCAATAAGGTAAATTGCCTTCGCGGAATTCACGGGTCATCTACTTATTAGCATTGCGTTTTTTGTCGATCTCGCGCGTGTTTTGCTCGAAATTTGGCTGTGGGTTTAGATGGGGTTTTACTCTCTTTTCTTCTTTCCTTCCTTTTTTTTCCGGTTCATTTGTTTCATAATCGTGACCGGGACGTGTTTGTTTGAGTGCGCGCGCGTTTGATTTGGATGCTTCAGCTGTCAAAAGCTGAAGATTTGACTGAATCCAGAAAATGAGTTCACCCTTTAAGGGGAAGCTGTGATTATGCGTTTTTTTTTTTTCTGCTGTTTGGGGGTTGGGGGGCTTTGCTTTGGGGTTTCTGCTGGTTCGATTATGTTGCACTTGGGGAACTGTTGCTGCACTCCATAATTTGTGATGAGGAGTGATAAAGAGGGGGGAAGTGACTCGGGTCTCCGTTCTGAACTTCTGAATTAGTTTTACGTTGAGGGATGTCTTCGTATCTGTTCGATTGAGAGCGAGCCTAGAAATGTTGGATGATGATCATCAAATGCAGCGCCTGGGTAAGTCTAATACAGAAAAATAATTGACTTTTGAATGGTATCTGTTTGCTATGTGTATCGAGTTCTTGGTGTTGCAAATTGCGATTTGAGACCAATAGAGTTGCAATAGGAGGAAGAGTTGAACAATGAGCTGAGTACTGACTTTACACATCAGAACTAGACGTTAGGTTATTGGTTTATGCAATCATTATTTTCGGGCTGCAGAAACCATTTCTTGGTTTCTCACCCTCATCATCTTTTGGCTTTAGTTGAACATTGAATGATAACAACATTTTCTAATCCGATAGCTTCCCGAGCAGCAGTGTGCACTTTCGTTTATGTTTCAGGACAATTTAATAAAAAATATCACTTTTTTTTCTTAGCAAGTTTATTTATAGTCCCACGTTTAACTAGTAGAAGTTAGCAACCGTTATGCCAGCCACTGAGCATACAAAATTTCTCCATCTGCTGTTGGCAACAGCTTTCTGCTGATGAAGATTTTTGAAAGTTAGGCAGCTGTTTAGTTCTGATCCTTTGAATGAATTACTAGTTACTGCCTTCACAATTAAATGGAAGTGAGGCTGGACTAACCTATAATAAATCGTTTCTTGGCCAAACGGACTGACATTGTTAAGTGCATTTCAAGAGATCGCAGCTTTTGCTACTCATGTTTAGCTTTCATTCTCGTGAACTAAAGCTCTTTAGTACAGGAGATTATCTGTGTCCCAGCATCATATTGGATGCGCTCATTGATTTCTTGGGGGAAGAACCGATTAGCTTTTACCTATGATTGTTTCTATTTGTTATGCAGTCACCAATCCATTTGGTGATGTCACTGGTACAAAAGAAAATAGATAACCATCTGAGTATGTCCTGGGAATAATTATATAATCTGAGTATCTTGTTTGGTTTTTATGGAAAGGGTAGGAGAAGAACCTGTTGTGGTTAAGTCTCTCTTTGTATTCATGACCGCTTATCAATATGCTTACATTTATTGCCTTTTCTACTTGTACGCTAGCTATTTACTAGATGTCTGCCGGTTCCTTCTTATCATCCTGTCCACAGGACATTATACTGAACTTATTTGTAGTTCTTGGATTCCTTCTGGTGAATGTGCCATCTCAAGTGTTTATGGTCTCATTGTTGTCATCAATATTCAGTTTCAGCTAATTCAGATGACACATTGATGTGACAAGTCCTATGTTAGTATTAATTCCATCCAAATCCCAAAAAATTCCCAGGCTTTATCTGGAGGACAAAAACACCCTGACGTTTCAAATGACCCAAAAATAACTCACAAACTTTTACCCGGGGGACAAAAATACCCATCTTTAAGTCTTCCATCCATGCAAGCGGATGGGGCACATGACGACGTGGCTAAAGGTGCTGACTTGTGTAGAAAGACTCATCTGCAAAAGTTGAAAGACTCTGCGGACGCATCAGCAATAGTTAGACGACGCTTTTTTGTTTCTGATTCCTCTTAATTGGGAAAAAATCTGATTCACGTGTATTTTAGGAGATCAGCTCTTTCCTATGCTAATCCGTTTCTCTGCAACATCACCGTTAGCCACGGCATGTGCCACTTCAGTTTTCTAGGATAGATAATTTGAGGGTGAGTACTTTTGTCCTTCGTGGGGCACTTTGGGTCTTGAATGTGTGTCCTACAAGACAAAAGTTCAGGTGGTTTTTTATTTTGTGATTTGTCCTATCAATTCCCAGGAATAGAGTTTAAGTTTTACACATTTTTGTAACATAAAGCGGATGCTTCTCTTAGATTTGGAGAATGATATGAGGTGTTGAAGTTTATTGTAAAGGGCGATGAAAAAGCAAGACAATCTTTTTCTTTGACCTCTGTCCTTGTATGAAAATGAGCTGTTCCTTATCTTTATTCTGTCCCTAAGTGCTTTCCCTCTCATGACAGAAAGTGAAGAAGTTCTCACTGGCCAAAGAGCCACAAGATTCGGGCACTAGTAAAAAGGGAGCTTGACAATGTTTTCCCAGGATGCAGCCACCTCAAGGCCATGCTTTCCAATTCTTTTGCTAGAGGAAAAACAATCGTGATGATCAGCATCAACTGACATTGTAAAACATTTGGGAAAACATGGTTCATTGAATGTTTTTCCTTGTTACAGATCGCTGAGGAATTTAAATATACACTGATGGCTCAATTCTGATTGTCATATCATCTGATGCAATTTTGCTATCTCATTCCCTCTTTTTACTCTAATTAGAGTACACTTGATCATAGATGTCACCATATTAAGAGGGGGAGTCTTCTCATTGCGAATGCAGAGCCAAAAGGCCGACAAGAGGAGTCTGGTTCAAGGATGAGAATGAAATTAAACATGAGCCAGGTTAGAGGAGAACCAAGTCACTGGTCCATCACATAGTTTCTGTAGTTCTTTCTGCGTATATGGCTATTGAGTTCTTTTGTTGGAGAAAGGAAAATGCTAGAGAAGCATCACACATCGCATTAGTAAAGTTGGAGAGAATTGACAAACACTTTCATGGTCCAACAGAAGAATTGTCAAGTTAGGACACCACTTTCATACACAAGAATCCATGACAAAAGATTTTAAGGAGAAGAAAATTTTTCAAACCAATGATCTACTTTAAGCATATCCCCTGACTAAACCCAAATGACACGATGCAATACACCAATCCATAGGCTTAGAAGGTGGACGAGATGTCTGCATTGTGGATGAGGTAAGTGAGCACCAGAGCCACCAACATGAGCACGTATGCTACTCCCTGGTCAATCGATGTTCCTGAGATCACAAATACCACAACTATCAGCAAGCACCCTGTGTTGCAGCAACCAAATCATTCCATGTAATGATCTCAAGGGAAGGATGATGCCAAGAACAGAAGAAGGCAAAATCAAAGCGGTTTTCAGCCCCGAGTTATGCTAGGAAGTCCTTTTGAATTGCAGAACATGCCACATTACAGAGATTTTGCTGAAGCTCTTCTATCAGATGACAGGATAAAGCAACTTTAGCGTTTGAATATGCAAATGTTTGAAACATGGATCGCTTGACAATTCCAGGAAAAATTTGTATAAAGTCAAGATGGGTAACATCATTTGGCCAGAAATGGAAGACTTCATCATTCGGCACATGACAAGCAGGCACCCATCAAGGAGGGGTCCCCATCAGCCTCCCGGAAATTTATTGACAATTGAAATGGTTACCCTGAAAAGCTATCAATAATTGAAGGTGGCAGGCTGCCAGCTTCGCTTTTGGAACTAAATTTGGAAAAATGGGCGAGGAAATTAGGATTGATTTATGGCATTTAAATCGAGAACCGTGGAATTTAAATTTAAAAATTTTTTTTTAAATGCTCGATTCGCCACCGTTTCCAAAAATTTCATTTTTCAAAACTTGAAAATCAAGAATAGCACCAGAAGGCGTCGAGATCTTCTCTTCATCGTGTCAAGGTGCACGAATCAATCAACGTATCGTTTCAGGTTAAATTGCTAAGCTGGAAAAATGATTATTCACTTCAGAACAAAACCCATTTTTCAAAATTGGATCGTGCGAAGGAAGAGCGATTCTCATTGAAAATCTAGATGCAGCGACAGCTTGAACACATTCCCCAGATTTTATTTTTTTTTAACCACGAGAGAATGGTCATCTTCCCAGAGAAAGTAAACACAGATTCATTCATCTCCAAAAACCAACATGAAGAAAAATAAATCAACAATGCCGCACATCTCGACTCCAGATCTCAATCTCACCAAATGCAATCTAGAGAGAGACAGAGAGAGACACTGACCGTCGCTGGCAGGCGCAGGAGCCGGGGCGTGGGACTGAGCCTGGGCGGCGGGCATTGCAATGGCGATGACGAGGGCTGCAATGGCGGCCATCACCCCGTGGGAGAACCTGTACACCTCCATTTTCCTCCTCGTCCGATCTGGTCGAGCCCCGCTACCAAAAACCCAGATGGGAATCGTCGAACGAACGAAAACCGAAGAACCGAAAGAAACGGTGGTGGGCGAGAAGATGGGAGATCTCCAGCCGGGTCTCTCTCTGCGACGCCTCTCGCAGCACAAGGCAAACCCCACGCGAGCGCGGCGCAGAGAGAGAAGCTAAGGAAAGGGATGACCTCCGCGAGGATTCTTTCCTGGAATGCGAAAGAGAAAGAGAGAGAAAGGTCGAAAGGGACGAGGAGAGAGAGAGAGGGGAAGATTGGTGGAGATTTTGAGGGATCGCTTGAAGATTTATATGAGCATATAATGTTATAACCTCACCACATGGTCGTGTTTCGCCCCCTCCTTCCTTTTTTTTTCCTCGCCTTTATTTTTCTCCGAATTATTATTAAAAGTTTCCTTTTGAATGTTTCGGAGACACCTGTCAACAAACTAAACAAGAAAATAGGATTAGTACCGTGAATAACTCCAAATCGATACATTTAAGATAAATTTATCAAATTAATCTTTTTATTATGAAAAATCTCAAATTTGTACATCCATAACAAATTTACCTCATATTAATTTTTGTTAAATTAGATCGATACATTCAAAAACCACAAACTAATATATATGACAACTAGAGAGTAAAGTCCAAATTTGTACATTCGTCAATTGCAATTCATTATCTAACCTGACAATTTGATAGATAAAATTTATCGGAAACTAACGAGGGTAATTTTATCATGGGTATACAAATTTGGGGTTTTCGATTATATTGACCTTAAAAAAAATATAATTTTTGATATATCGTTTTTCTTGTGGCATTTGTAATTAGTGTTTCAAACATGTTCAACAAATGCTTCAAAAGCATTCACTCATAAGGCTTTTGTTAGCAATAAGGTTATATTGACTGAGCTCGTTAAGACATGTATCTTTTCATTTTTTTTGGACTAATGACAAAAAATGTTGAGCACATGTTAAGCATGCTCACAGTCATTAGGTATGAGTGTGGCATCATTGTTGCTCGAGCATACATGTTTTAAGAATACGACATTTTCGAAAGCATGATGAAGTAAGTTGCGGTGATTGTATTTCCGCTATTTGTTGTCAATTATATATTTCATTAAAGTCAAATCGCCATTTTTCAAGAATGTCGTGAAAAAGTCAAATCAATGATATTTTTTCAACATACCGGATTATAAAGAAATGACCACATGATTAAAAAAAATATTTTGTTTTCTCTCAACCACATCAAAAAAGAACATTATTTTATTATTATTTTTTCTCTCATTTAGCTGCTCGATATGCGTCGCAAAGATACATTACTAACATTATTCAGTGCTCAATGCTTAAAAAAAATGGAACTTTTGCCATTGAGTTTGAGTTTACTCCAAAAAGTGTAACGTTTATTTTATTTACTATTGTTATCGTTATTAATTTTTCTTTTTCTTTCCTGGAAAAATGTGTTGGTAGAGAGGAATAATTGGCCAAAAAAAAGCAGAATTGGAGGGAAAAGAGAGGAAACCGGTGGAGCCGGTAAATTGTCCGAGGTGTTGGCCAGAAATGGTGGGCCCCAAGCGCAAGAGTGCCCCCGCCCCCAACCCCACCATGTGATCTCCAGTCGTCTGCACATGCACTCGTTGCTCAGCAATTCAGCATCCGCAGGATTTGATTGATTCAAATTCCACAAAAATTATTAATATTTTCAAATCTTCTTTTGGACCTTTCGACCATAAAAAGAAAAAAAAAAAAAAATCTTTTTTGGGACCATAATATTTCGAAATTATCATTCGATGCTGCGCTGCTCAATTCTAAAGTGTCGCGAATTCTGATTGCAATGGGACCATGTCACGGTGTTTCGAGAGGACGTTACAAACATGTTCTATAGAGAAAAATCTTAGGTGAATTTTATGTTTTTATTTTATATTTTTGGGGTGGTGATGGACCGTCCGTTTTGATTTGCATGTGGGTTTTTGAATAATGGTTGTGATTGTTTTTTATTATTATTGGAGGATTATTATTTTAAGTAAATATTTTTGTTTTTGTTTTTGGTTTTGGTTTTTTCTGTTAAGTTTGTTTCTGACAGACTGGTGGTGGTGGTGGGGGTGGCCCCTCGATTGGCGGCACATGCTCCGCTCCGGATTCTCGCCCACGTGCTCCTCCCCCTTCCCTTCATTTCCTCTCCACTTGACGATTCATTTTCATTTTCTTTTTATTTTTTTATTAAATTCGAATTCGAAGTAATCCTTTTTTTTTTTTGGGGCAATTTCATATTTTTGGGCTTAATGGCTACAAGGATCGTGCATTTCGGGTCTTGTCACTCTCGATTCGTGCAATCAAACATCGTCGATTTAGAAGGAGTGTGCATTAATCTTGGTCCTAAATGGGATCAAACTAAACCGATGAGTCTTGAATGGTTCTTGAGGGGACCAGCCTAGTTCCTAGTGCCACATAAGAAACCGGACCAAATTAGTGGACCGGTCAAGATACTTATTTTATTTTTTAAATTGCAAAGCAAACCCTAATTAATAAATTATTTTTAATGTTGAGAAACTCTCACTTATAGGACATAGAAGAAACCAAAACATAAAAAATAAGAAGAAAAAGAAATTATTGGTTTTGAGATCGACCCTGGAACCAAACTAGACCAATAAGTTGGGTCAAGTTTGGTTCTAGGTTTCAAGGTGGGGATGGACCATCCCTAAATTTTATTCCATTGATCGATGTAGCCCTCTGATTTTGTGATAGCAAAAATCTCGATCAAATTGATGAGGACCCGTCATTCCTTGGTTTTTGCGGCTTGTTGCTTTTTATCAACTTGTTTGCTCTATTGAAGTCAAACGGTTAGGTAACTTTTTCGTTTAAGTTGAATATACTATACATCTTGTCAATACATACCTTTGCCTTTGTAAGACGATTGGCCACTTTTTTTTATTAAAAAGCATATACATAAGTCCAATCATCAATTTGATGGGAATTTCTAATCTCCAATCACCGGAGGACTCGGTTGAGCACCGGGCTGAAGTTACAAGATTGAAGAATGAAATTCAACAAGCTTGAGGTTTGACATTTGCAATCAAAATTCATGCTTTTCCTTTTTATTTATTTATTGTGATTTCATTGTCACTTGAAGTTGTCATTTGATGCTTTTGGCTGGAATTGGTCAACCAAACATAATTTGATGGGGGAGAGTCGAATCTTGACGATGATACAGGAGAGATAATTAGGGAATCTGAATAATGTTAGTCCCAATAATGATCAAGAATTAAGAAACTAGTTGCTGGACAAACTAGAAGAATGTTTGTGGCAAAGTGACAATTATCGATTAGATAATCTAGGAAGCTCAAGCATCAAGTACAGCTCACCTATCCATGTAAAAGGGTCTTGGCATATATATTGAATTTCATGCCGATAAGCTAGGCTCATAATTAGATGAGGGCGATCGAGATTTGGTGTAGCAAATCCCTTTCTATTAGGGAAACGAGCTACATAAAATGCAATCTCAACGATTTGCTTTTCAAAGGAAATTAAATCACAATCGTACATGTGAACAAAGATATTGATCTTTATAAAGCGATCTACTATTCATGGTGGAGTCATTAAAGAGGAAATTCTTCCCTAGTAATTTGGACTCAACATCTCGTCAACTCGACATTTTCTTCTTTTTCGGTCCCCCTCATAAATGTTCTTCCCGTATCAAGCACGGGCGAGTCCAAATTCGTCATCCATCATGTCCCTTTTCAGAAATATGTCCCGATAGAAACGTCCAATGCAAGCGGTCATTCAAAATTGAATTGAAATATATATATATGGTGCATAGTCAAATGGAATTTATGACATGCGAGTGAGCATCTAAATTAGTTAAATATATGGCGTGAAGGCCACCTCATGACTACCGGGTAAAGTACTTTTTCTCTCCCTTTAATGTCACTGACAGTTCATACGCATTGGACGTAAGCTTTCGGGGGATGCGCCGGACCTCCCGATTCTACTTAAAAAGATGGATAAAAATTTGGCGTTTGCATTCGACGATTCTAAAGTTCAATTCCTGCTATTATATTTGTATTTCCATCGTTTCAGTCTTTGGCTAAATGGCCAAAGGTCTCGTGACATTGGATAGTTATCTCAAAAGCTTTGGTCGCGGTTATCTTGATAATTGTGTTGAAAGTTTTGAAATTTGTCATAAAAGTGTAATTAAATTTTAAAAATTAAAAAAAATGTAATAAAATCCTAAAACTTGTTATGAAAATACATTTAAATTTTAAAACTCTTAAAAAGTATAATCAAGTCCCAAAACTTATTATGAAAGTATAATCGAGTCCTAAAATAAATAAAAAGTGCAATCAATGGAAAGTTTTAGGATTTAATTATACTTGTAGAAATTTTAGAACTCAATTAAACTTTTATGATTAATTTTAGGACTTAAATGCATTTTAAAAAAAATTTTAGCATTCAATTATACCTTTGTGACAAGTTTTATAATTTTCAACGCACTCGTCCTTGGATTTTTAGTATTTCTTTATGATGATTACACAAATAGTCTTTGGACTTTGGATTTATGTGATGTGGTCCTTGAAACTTAGTTTTGTGTACAATGTTGTCATTGAATTTTTTAATTTGTTCAACGTGATCCTTAAACTTTTGGTAAATGTTTAATTTGGTTCCTAAAACTATATGAAAATTTCCAATGTTATTGTTTCATTAATTCAAATTCAAAGACAATGTTAGACATTTTCAAGGATATGTATATTAGAAGCCCTAAAACTTGACACAATAGTGCAATTAAGTTCTAAAATTTTCAAAAAGTACAATGAAATCCTAAAACTTGTCATAAAAGATGATCAAGCCCTAAAACTTTCAAAAAGTGCAATTAAGTCCTTATTTTTTTTAATTGGTCTAATCAAGTCCTTCTATTTATTATACCTTATGAAAGTTTTAAAACTCGATTACATTTTCGTGACAAGTTTTATAACCCGATTGTATTTTTTGAAAGTTTTGAGACTTGATTAAATTTTTATCATAAGTTCTAGGATTTCATTACACTTTTTGAAAATTTTAGGATTTTATTGCATTTTGGTGATAAGTTTTAGCATTTTCATTTCAATATTTTCAAATAGTTCGTGATAAGTTGAACATATATTAAATGTTTAAGGACTGCATTGGATAAATTAAACGTTCAAGACGATAAGCTAAAGTTCATGGATTATAATGGAAAAAATTAAAGTTAAGGGATAATATTGTACATTGAGGAGTCAAAGTTTTGGATTATATTTATGTCTTTTTTTTATTGTGCAAAAATTAGAGGACAATGAATCATTTTATGTTTTACCCCCACCCGAATTATCCCACTTTAATGCTTTTGAACTTTTTATTCAATTTATGGTGGAGGACTTTATTCTTTAACTTTAAGCTTTTCAGGCAGCCCCCCACACGCGTGCCGCTGCTCGACACTTGCATGCGCAATTGTCAGATAGCTTTTCTTGTTACTCTCTGATTTTTTATTTTTTATATATTTTTATATATAATCCACTTATGATAATAATATAGATAATTCTAACAAAAAATAGGGTGATGTCAAGTAGTAATATAGAAAATGCGTCATCTTTCATGCCCATTATGGGATGAGATGTGAAGGAACCAAAGATAAAGCCGAAAGTGATGGGTTGGGTTGCATTCTATTAATTGCCATACTCATTGAATGGTGCTGGTTCTGGGATTAAAAACCTTAGCGGCAGTTCATCACCCCAGTTATGAACTGGCGAAGGGAATATATAGCATCGCATATATATTTACTCGTTTTATTGTTGGTGTGACTAACGGAACCAATTATTAATTCGCTTCTCTTTAATAGAAGGGGTAGTGATGTGACGTAGAATGAAAGTGCATAAAAATGATGATTGAGAATTGTAGAAATGGCAAGAAAAATATTATAGCTAGAAAGGAGAGTTATTCAAAGAAGAGATAGAGGAAAGGGGAGGGAGACCCGGCTCTCGGCAACAATTAAATAATTTCGATGTCGACTTATCATAAAAGAACAGATTAACCGAAAAGATGTGATAACACTCATTAGTCATTATACTTAACGCCAATATTTATAGTAATCAATGTACCTAATTTCTTAACTGGATAGGCATAAAAACAAATAAACATTATCATCTATAATTAGATTATAATAATTCTGATAGAGGGAATTCTAAAAATGCTAGCCCAAAGATCTAGTCCTATGCTAGACCGATGTGATCTCCAAGCTCGAGGAAACTATACTTGTTTTCGGGCCTAGTTTCAAAAGCCCAGAAAGCCCAAAACCATGTCGGAAAGAAAATATTTTTAGAAACGAGAAAGCATGCAACTCTCAACAATAGAAACCCTAATTTATACTCTGCAAAAACCACTATAGACTAACCAGCCAATCACGTATCATGATCGGACGCTGATGAACACATTGAACTATCTATCTGACAGATAATCCTCATCGGCTGGGAAACCTTTATCGTTGAACTAATAGCCTGTCTTGCGGTTATCTGCAAGAGCCCACCGTGTCGAAAGTGAGAGAAACCGCATCCCCTCTTCCCCCTCCCCTCTCTCTTTTCGCTCCATGTCGCCCTGCGAGAGGGGCATGGAGATGTGGCAAGAGGATCTCAGTAGCTTGCTCCAACTCAAGACAATAAGGTCGTGAGCTTGGTCCTATCTCATCATCCATAGAATTGATAGTCGAGACTCCTACATGGAGCTCTAAATTAGCTTTTCGGATTGTATTTAGAGGTCTCGTAACTCCATTTGATCGGAACTTATGCTATGTCAAAGTCAAGGTGCAAGAATCTGCCTTCACTTAAGAGTGAAACTTGATGATCTTTAGGTATTATCACGTTAGTTATTTAGTAGTCGCATTTTATGAATCATGAAATTTTGAAAACCTCCAGGCAGGAGAGATATTAGCAAACGGATTTGGGGGTAGGCTGGATCGGCCAAGATCAACCCGAATCACTTCGGTGCAGGTCCATTCTTGCAGTGATCTCCTCTCTCCTCAATCATACGTGCAATAATGCATGCACGATTATGAGCAGTAAAAGCATCACCAACTTGTCCATGCAATGACTTGAGGAAAAGGGAATTCAACAGGAGATTTGATCTGATTTGTCGATCACAAATGTATCAAGATTGCACGTCTCTCAGAAACAATCAAATGGTAGATAAGTGTGAAACCATATAACTCAACGGCATGACTTTTAAGGAAATAGACTAGAAATTTTTTTGCTTGAAGCAGTCAGAATTTTGAAGGGCAGAAGTAGCTGCTTATCAATCAAAGAATGCTTCCTGTCAGACGAGGAACTCCATGGATCAGGGCGAAGATCCCAAATTTTCTGAGTTCTGAAACGTTGGGATGGTAAAAGCTGTCGAAGAAATCTTAGAGATTGTGTGATTGTGTGTGGAAGAGGTAGACTGCTTCTCAAAGTGCAGTTTCTACATGAATATGATGTGCAGTGGAAAAATAATTTCCCATTTTCATAGTCCATGCCCTGGAAAAGAGGTCAATGTAACTATCGTATTAAATGAATGAGCTCCCCACCAGACACCTATCATTCTCTTCTGCAAAGACATAGAGCCTCTCGCGATTCCTCCACCACATGACTTCGTATTCATGCAGAGCAGCTGCTAGCACAGATTCTTATAATCAATGGTTTCTTAGCATGAGTATTGTTGTGGGATTTCTCAATCAATGGATCTTGGTTTGATCTATAAGCAGTTAAAAGGGTTTAAATGTGTCGATCAATGGATTTTGGTTTGATCTATATGCAGTTACAAGGGTTTTAACTGCATCGATCAATGGATTTTGGTTTGATCTGTATGCAGTTAAAAGGGTTTTAACTGCATCGACTGTTCTTGCGTTTGCTCTGATTATATCAATTGGTACCCGATGAATTAACCTTTTGCTTTTGCTTGTGCTGCAATGTTTCTCGCATCTGGTTGCAACATCTGTTCATGGGAGGTTCGCAACTTGAAACTGGATATAAATCTAAAGTGGTCCGCAGCTACTTGCTCACTGCTCCAGTCCATTGTGAAGAAACTCTTAATACTGTAAGTTAGAGAACCATTTGTTTGGGAACTCAGCTTAAATTTTGTCTTATGATTCAGAGAAAATATATTGATGTTATTTATTCTTTATGAGGGAATCAGTCTACATAATATACTAGAGAATTAGATTTTATGTGCATAATCAAGAGATAATCTCGGCTTAATTGACTACTGCGTGAGAGATTGGTTTCAAGTTATATCACAGTAATTCATAACAGCCGATTTAGAGTGAATAAAGTACAGAAACTGGTGCTACATGTTCAAACATAAATCACGCCACTGATAGATTCATCCATTCATACACTAGGGGGGCAGAATATGATAACCAAACCAAACTAATCTGACATATGATTATTAGCATCTAGCAATCCTCTTGCTAATACCTGGTGACAACAACATGCCATCATACAACATGTTTTACCCTTCCTGCGAAGGCCAAAGGAAGGCCCCCATGGCGAACTTCCTCTTCTGGTCGACATCACCGGACACAGGCAAACCATACTCACTCAGCAGGCGATCCAGCTTCCACTCAGGCATATTCTCATAGTCTTTCTTCTGGTACCTCGGGTAATGCAGCGGCATTTGGAACGAGGACTGGTTATTGGTGCTCTTATTCATATGTTGCCCATGAGGCCTCCCACCGAACATAGATAAAGCGGCATTTGCTAGACTTGTCCCTGCCATCGATATCTTCTTGCTTTGCACTATTTCTAATTGCATACTCTGACTCCAATTCACCCTTTTATAGGCATCCTATAAGGAAGGCAATTGGTGCGAGAGAGCGAGAACATTGAAGCGTGTTCTGGATAGGGTAACATTAATGTTGTGAAAGCAAACATTTAGAGAATGGTGGTGGGGTTTCATTAGAATTGTGGTACGCGGCACTCTGCAATTATGCAGTGCACTGTTCTTGTCAGGAAAGGTACCTTTCGGAGTATGCAAGTAAATACATTTGGGGATTGAATGGTCAGGAACCTAGGATGATCTTGAGATACACGTGGTCACTACTGTTCGCCGATCATCTCGATCTTTCTGTGTCAGGATGTGATGTTCCCAGTAAGATCCAGATTTATCTACTAGAGCAGCATAAACTTTTGAACTCAAGAGTAGAGGCTAGACAGGTACAGGTGAAAGTAAGACTCTACTTTCTTAAGCAATCCATATCAGATGCGATGTTTCAGACTAGTAGTTAATGAACATGATTTGGATATGTATACGCGATGCAGTGACACGAACAAGCGAAAATAAACTAAAATTTCTGCTCCTTTCTTTCCAATGGCCAATCCCATTAAATTGCTTCCTCTGTTGGCATGATCAGAATTCTTCTGAAGTCAAATACCTCGGCTAATACAATGACGATGACTCTGGTATTTGTCCAAATCAAGCAGTTGGATTTATGTTTGCCGATTGTCTTTTCTGAAAGTCATATCAGGCTTCCATGGACACTGTATCACCACAAGAAATGCACACATCACTGCCTATTAATTGCAATATCAAGTCCACTTGCCTTATCTATGTACGTCGGCGGATAATCATATTGCCAATTTGAGTCCAGTTGGTCATTACACGTCTCTTCCAGGATCCTCTGGGTCTTATGCACTTGCTGAACCTATGTCCGGGTGGAAAGAAATAGAGATACATCTGTGAGATGTCATGTTTTCTATTACATAACCAAAGTGAACTCTCCTTCTAAACATGGGTCTACTCACCACCACTTCTGTCCATTTGATTGTTCTGTCAAAAACATCGACAGGTGCCTCATATCTAGATAAACCCATGACTTGACATCTTATTGAACGATATCTCTCCACTCGCTCAATATTTTCCCGTGTCAAGATTCAATTAGATTCAGATACAAGTGAATGTCACCGTTGTGTTCAGACAATATTCTCCTCTAGAGCAGCTAGAGATTTGCCACTTAGTCCTGTAATGGACTGCCATTTTTATCCAGAGAAACAAGAGAGAGATTCTCTTTCAAAGATAGAGTAGAAAATTTCATACCAGGATGTCACTAACTAAGCAAGCTCTCTCAAGTCTCAGCATTCCTGCTTTGCTGAGATAAGTGAATGTGCCCCAAGGAAATAAAGCACCCCGGAAGAGATGGTGTCCCTCTGCATTGGTTACTGCCATTTATTTGTCGAATTAACATTCCGTGCACACCATTGCTTTAAAAGCTGCTGACAACAGAAAATGCCACATTAAAATCATCCAAAGGACTCAACAACGTGCTTTGCAATTGCCTTGTAGTTACTGCATGCGGTGGTGATTGACTATGACGAATTTTCAGTCACATGACAATACAAATAAATCGCAAATGCCATTTTCCTTTCTTCATTCACAGAACAGACAAACATGTAGACGTGATGCCTGCAATATATAGAACAAATACTCACCGAAGTTGATTGAGGACTCCAGTGTTACCTCTGACAGAACTTACATCGAGCGGTAGATGACTAAGGTGATCCTTTTCCACCCTTGTTTGATTAACTAACCAAGGCACTGATTAAATGATGACGACATTTTGTCTGGCCACCTTGAAATTGTGGAGCTTGGAGTCATGGTGGCTCCTCTGATTCTGATATTTCCTTTAGCAAGTGGATTGTGCCAATCATGATTTAAGACGTCTCAAATGTCCTCAACCCAATTCACATTATAGATGTAGAATACAGAATCATCTGTCCATTATAAATTTGCAAATTCTGCAAGGAAAACTAGGATTAAAGTGAGGTCCAATAATCCTGTTTGATTCATAGCATGTCATTTTGTTCTTTTTCCTTTTCAGTTCGATTTACACATCGAAATTGGGGTGGAAAAGCTAATGAGCCATGAAAATCTGGGTGTCTCCTGGCCACCTGACTAGTTCCGTGGTGGCTTTAACAATTTATTCATCATTGCATCGACGATATATCCACTTGGGCTAGTACTAATTATCACCCTCCGGGGTCCATGTGTTGGTCCATAGATTATCATGAATACATGCTCAAGCATCTAGTCGATTGAATTGACGAATGCAACCATTCTCTATAATAGTCCAGAGCACGTTAATGAGCTAGCTGCATAAAAGATGTATCCTAGTTCATACAGGAATTCTGTATAGTCTACATGTCGACAGACTCACCCTAAAAAAATCCACCCAATCGTGAGAGAATAAAACACAAATACTCCAGCATAAGATTTGCATTTTTGGAGATTGATACCGAGATGGAATGGTTGCCCTTTGTATGCCTCGCAAGATACACTAGCACCGTGACATACTTGACATGAGTTTAATCAGTTGCTGTCACTGAACATATCCACTTCACCAGTTGAAAAGAGAGAGTGAGAGAGAGAAGAATGACAAAAAATTCATTCAAAAGAGCAAATTGGAAATGATGCGACTGTTAACATCAGTATTTTACAAAATTAATGTCAGAAGAACAAAAATCTTAGTTTCGAGCATCTGCTGAGAAAAATTGGCACAGATTGTGTACAAGGCTATTGCTTTTGGCTATAAGGCAGAAACTGTATGCAACTGTGATCCAAAACTTGCACATGATAACATTGACAGACAGATCAAAAGTTGGTTTTCCACATGATGACCGTGTTCCAGCTTTCTCGCGAGTGCATGTCACTCTACTTCCAGCATCAACCGCAGGAGTGTGTCCATGTCTTCAAGAGTGCTTTGCAAAAGCATTACCCTTTTATATGCCAGAGAATGTTGCAAGGAAGGATGGAAATCAGTTGTTACTTTCAGACGACTACGTGAAAAAATGTCATCGATCATCTGAGATGGCCTTGGCATTGCATCATGAATCACTCTTTCGCTCAATGGCAATCTCTTTCAGATTTTCAGGAGTTGCTTTTGCATTTGGTGGATAATCAACAAGCATACTTGGAGGAGCAAAATACATGTGCAGCGACATCATACAGATAATGATACCCAAGAAAAGCTGCAGCAGTCACATAAGTGATACGGTCATTTATGGTCCAGATGAAACAAGTATATGAAAATGCACATACTGGGAACTAAGAAATCTAATGATTCCTAATAGTTTGAGACTTACTTGCAGTGTTGGCTTAAAGGTGAAAAGATAAATGGAAAGAACCATTGTCAGTAGCATTGCCATTGATGTAGAATAAACCTGGCAGAAATAATTATAAATAAAGAAAACTGTGATTAAAAAGACTTAAGCTGCTAGGAAACAAACCCAAAAAGTATATTGAACTAAGCACATACCCCTACATTCTCAAGTCAATGCTCCCACGACATAACTCAATAGATTTGCAGACAAAACTCAGAAGTGGTCCACCCGAAATAGAAACATTCGGAATAATGAAAAGTACAATACAAGAATGGGGTACTATGTTTTAGGGGTTGGAAGGTCATAGCATATGCTAAAGAAAAGATACTGTAACAAGTAAAACCACCACTTTATCCCAAAATTCTAATTAAGATATAATTCAGTTCTTTTGCAACGGAACTTTAGCACTAGTATCAATAACATGTATATGAAAACCATGATCTGCAACAAGAACTTACCTTCACAATGTTGTCTGCATACTTCATCAACCATGAAACCAGCAAACCAGTTGAACCTAGGTTCAATACCACCATCCAAGTCGTAATGGTATATCCATCAAAAAGCCGTTGCCACCAAGGGCCCTTTTCAAAGCCCCCTTGAAAATCATCCAAGAGAAGTCGTGCCATGTTGAAGATTACACCAAATCTGCATAATAAAAGAATTCCAGAAGTTACAGCCACGAAGAATATTTTTTAGCAAATAGGAACCCAACCATGTACTAATGATAAAATCGTAGTATTTAAATAAATTCTTCTTTTGTTTTTCAGAAAGCTAATCTTAAGCATAAATTATTTATACTTCAGCATAGAGGGGAACTCATACATTCGTCGCAAAACTGTCATATTAATCAGCTCCCAGCTCTTCACCTTTGTTTTAAGCCCTTATATAAGAAAACGGGAACATTGAGTTTTGACAAAAGCATATAATGTTTTCCCACTAACATAAGAAACCAGTTCTCCCAGAGTAAAATGTTCTACTGAAAATAGAAGACTTACTCAAGAATCAAGAGAGAACTCTCAAAAGTAGTATTTGCACTATAAATGTGACAAAGAAAACCATCATTTGAAGATGAAGAACAATAAATATCATTAAGTACGAGTAAGGCAAGCAGTAGTGGTCTTTCTGAATGCTAACTTGTGGAATGAGTACTGTTACACCAAACTAGGAAATACAGAACAGAAAAGAGATACCTACGTATATAACTGTACATTCTGCCAATACAAACTATCATTGTTCTTCTTCATCAGAAATTCTGTGTAGACGCCGGCTAATGCTGACATACACGCAGATAAAATTCCAAGCATGTACCCTTGGATTGGTGCTGAGAACAAAGATTGGCATGATGCTTCTCCACAACCTTTAACCTACAATGCTAGCAGAAATATATTATCACCGACTCTACAACCAAAAGGGGTAAGAAGTGCTACATCATTTCTTGATTCACTGATTCTACATCTTTGCCCACAAGGACTTTGGGCATCAAACTACTTCCAATTTGCTAAAAGTTACATAATCTTCTCACTAATATATCCGTGCTGAATGCCTCAGTTAATCTCAGACAAAAGTGAAGTGAAAAAAGGAGCAAATTTAGGTTGAAGGTTCACAAACTGGTGAGGGTCAAGAAGAATTGCTCTTCAGCAGACTGAAACATTGTTCTTCTTACATTCACATAATATGCTTCACAAACAAATGCAAATTCTTAATGGGACTTTTGTCCTTCATTTACAAGATTAAATATCTTATGGACCTTTAGAACAAGATTATGACCTTTTGCAGTTACTGTCGACTTTGGCTTACGTAGTTGCATCATGAATACTTTGTTTCTTTCTTAATGATTGGCTCATACAGAGATTTTGACTTGACCCATCAGTATTGTGTCATTTCCTTCTTTAATCCGCAAAATGGGACAGCTAAGGATGTTCCATTACTGTGTATTCTTCATCTAGCTCTGCAAATGGAAATTCTTAAAATGAATAACAAAATGATAATTACTATCATGAGCTTTCTCCAGTTGTAAGGGTATTGTCTTCTTCTGGGAATATATAGGACTTTGTTCTCATTTGGGAGTGGAAAGAAGAAGAAACAACTATTACACCCTACAGTTGTACTTAAGTGCCATAATTCCAGGATCTTGTTGGGCAGAACCATAACTTAAAAATTCTGCCCCAGAGTAGTTATGGCACATTCCTCTTATTTGTGACAGCAAATTAAACTTGCATTAAACAAGCATGAATGTCTTCAGCACTTCAAATATGGCTTGCTAAAGTCATCTGACATGTCATAAGAAAGATCACTCAATCTAACGGAGGGTCCCAATAAACTACCGATATGACCAATCCACGACTAAGAAAAACTTACTCTAAACCACATGCCTGCATAGTTCTTGTCACAACTTGAACACCTCTAAAGCTCCACATACATAATAGTGCATTGACATGCACGATGACATGGAACAGGTATAGCAAACTTATAATCACCTGGCTTGTGGTTGTCCCAACAGCTAATAGAACAATTGCTATCCATTGCAAATTGGAGAGCTTCTTTCTCAGGAACAACCTAAGCATGAAAATCAAACCTATGAAAGGGACTCAAATGCTAAACTAATGCAAGTTTCCATAATAAGCTAATTGCTTAATGTGCTTGACATTTCTTTATTCAAGGAAAAATAAATGGAAAGAAAGGAAGGAATGTCAAGACTGAATTGACAATTAGTGGGAACCTGAATAATATCCCCGTAGTAACAATCTTCAGGTTGCCCATGATCTGGTACGTGGATGTGTCCACATAAGTCAGCGTGGCAAACTGAACGTTGTTGTGGATCAGATATATGATTGAAGGAATAGGATATAAGCGCACACTTCTCCAGTCTGTGGTCATCCTTGTAGAAGGAGATGCTCTAATTTCTCGCCAGAGTAGCAAACTAGATACAGCTAGCTGCGATGTACATGAACAAAAGAAAAGTTGGAAGGTGCTTACCATGTCGAGAACTAAAAGAAAGATATAGATAGCTTATGATTAAGAAGGTCTTTTTCAATGTCATATGGAAGACATTAGCGAAATTCTCAACACATGCGTGAAAACATAACGTTTGGATTGTCGTATTGCAGTGGTTTAGAGAGAATTACCTTGAAAGCCTCAGCTAGAAATGGAACGGTCGCATAATCATACTTATAACCCCCATTACTTTGAGAGAGTGTCGTCAAAATTCCCTATCAGAAAAAAAGTTTCAATTGAAAAAATCACCGGTCAGGAGGGCAACACTTTGTTAATAGCATTGAATCCTAGAAAGTGAGCAAATGACAGCTCAATTAAGGACATTTCAGCCATTCCTATACATTCATCCTGTGGAAGTATCTCATAGCCTCTCAAAAAGAAACTCTAATTCAAAGCAATCATTTCAGTTACTCCCAGAAATGCAGAAAATAACGTGTTATATCCCTCACGATATCATAGCCAATAAAAAGCAGGGCCAAAGAACGCTGAGATCTTCAAATCAAAGCCAAAGCATGAATCACGAAACACTAACACCTGGAGACCTCAAAAAGTACTATGAAGCAACCAAAGCCAGACGTTAAAAAATACGGTTTTTTATGCTTTTCCACCAGGCGTAACACCTTAAGCAGAAAGCTCAGTCAGCAGAGGTTTCTCCGAAACTCATCATCCTCTTTACAGCTCAAGTCCAGAATCGAATCGAAGAAGCAACAGTGCACCACAGGGCCATTGGGCTATCCATCCATTCACGAGCCAGTTCGATACCCATCACAAGCGACGGCTAAACCCCCAACCAAGAAACACAATTAGCCAGCGCCAGATTGAAACGTCGCTTCTCAAGCAACGAACGCCACACGGAGATTCAATACAAGACAAATAACGAATTCGATTCACCATTAGAGCTCCCAACGCTCCCATTTCGAGCAATTTGGATCAAATTGGGTCTGGGAGCGAACGGATCAATCAGCGGTCAGCGCAATCCGAGAGATTTCCCAACGGAGCTCGAAAACGAACGGACGTCACGCCAAAAAAGAGAAAACATGAGCACTAGCATGAGTGTTTGGGGATTCGGTGACGGGTTTCCGACCTGAGAACTGGTGAGGACGGTGAGGAGGGCGGCGACGAAGTACCACTGCATCGCGTCCAGCGCATGGATCGCCCTCCTATCACTTCAATTCGTCTTCTTCTTCTTCTTCTTCTTCTTCTTCTTCGAAGTCTGGAAATGAGAGAGATCGTCGGCTTCGATTCTGCGATTCGCCGGCGCTCTCGTGGAGGGTGGGGAATCTCTGTGTCGTGCAGCTTGGAGTAGCTTTGTACCACAGTTTTCCTTCCTTCCTTACTATCGATTCAGCCTTCAGGCTACAAACAGGAAGGAAGAATGATTGATGGTTACAGCTTGGAAAAAATTGACGCAGATAATCATTAATTTTGGCCCAATCTGCCATAAGATACTTAAATCTTTAATTTGTCCAACATCGTCAATGAACTTTAACACGTTGTATAACGTTGTTCAGGAATTATATAAAAATATTCAATATTATCTCTAAAGTTAAATGAATGGAAATATAACATTAGACATTTTCCTATAATTGAGGGACCGCATTGTAAATTAAATTACGTATAAATTAAAAGTTCAGAGACAAGGGACAAAATTCAAACACCATTTGTATAATTATCCCTTACTTTTACATGCTATAACTCTAATTTCCTAAAAATCAAGGGTTTTAGCTTGTATCTCAATTCTAGTATTTATTTATTTTTATCTCATAAAAATGCATCAATTTTGAGCTGTTACCCAAATTTGACACCTATCAAGTTCTCATTTGACAATATAACTAAAAAATCCGACATGTCATTCTATTTGTACTCAAAAGCTCATGAGAAGGGGATAGATTTGAGTATTGACTCACAATTTGGTGCATTATTATAAGATACGAAAAAATTGTGTTAGAATTGAGATTCAAATACAAGTTGAGAATATAAGTCATCTAAATGTGACCCCACTAATCATTCACATTTGTTTAACCCTTTTTAATAATTATCGATACAATTGCAAAAGTTACTTATGTCAAATTGCTCTCGTGGTCAAAGGAATTTACTATCGACTCGTGGGATCTTGCCGTTCAATAGTTCTGAAAAGAGATGCTATAAACGATTCCCAAAATTACTCTACCGAGTTACCCGATAAACCGTAGGCGAGTTTTTATATATCTAACGTTCCAAATTTGTAAATTGGCTCTTTTCTCAATTATGACGTGGGTCCATGAGGAGTTGACAAAGAAGAAGTTGAGCTGAACTCTATGTACAAAAACAAAGAGGTTTTACTTTCATGAAGGAACATCAAATACTTTCTTTTTTTTTATCACCAACATCAAATACTTGGCTCATGCAGAAACATAGGGCTAGTTGATGATGGGTTGCTTAAGGACCCGTATTTCAAAACAGGTTTAGAGACTTAAATAAAACTAAGAAAACCTCAAAACTGAGATCTTGTTCCTCCCCTGTTCTCTTATTTTTGCCGATCTCTTATTCATGAGTAGCTTGATTTAACAACGGAAACTGCAAGAGCAATTTCAGTGGAAGCGTTGGCACTTCTCTCTCATTGTTGCACTTAATGCTAGTAAATTGATAAGTTATTGGTAAATTTTTTCTTTATTTTATGACATTAGAACCCTAGGCCAACGTTTCCTATGACTAGAAAAGAAGTTATATAAACCAAAATACTACTTCTCGATATGTATATTTAGCCATATGGTGGTCTGTGGAAGTTAAAGAGATGCAATTTGAAGTTTCTAAAGAAAAATGGTACACAGCTTTTTAGCCATCTAGTGGTTTTGAGAACATTTGGGCTTTCTAGGTCATGAACTGTAGTTCAGAAGAAAAATTGCTAAGAGGTGAAGCTTAAGGCTGAATAGGGTTAAATATGAGATAGATTTGAAATGAGTTGGGTGCTTGTTGCTAAAATTAAATTGTATAAAATTGGTTGATATAAATTATGAGTCAATTTGGATTGAATCCATTTTTGATTTACTCAAACTTGATATGACCCACCCACTCGATAATTCTAAATAGATATCATCAACAATTAAAACATGAGTTCAGTTGTGGATTACCCAAAAGCTTTTAAACATAACTTAGATCACTTGTTTGATAATCATCTCACACACGACTTGAATTCAATCAAGCCCTTCATTCTTTAAGAACCTTCAATTCGGTATAAGTTGTCTATTTAAGGGCAATGTACTCGCTGTATGCTCGAGGAACAATGCACTGTCATAGCAGAAGGAGCAAAATGCAGGTTGCGTGCAAGTTAAGACCTGCTAACAACGACCCACTAAACTCCCATCTTCTTGCAAAAGTTGGGCAGATTTTTGCATCATGACCTTTAAATATTAAGTGATTGACGGATCACGACTGGCGCAACAAGGATGGGAAGATTACTCCTTCTATAAACATAAAAACACAAGCAGTTGCAGCATAACTTAAGCTACATCTAACTTCCTTTTACTAGAAATAAGAGCACTAACGAAGAAGGACAAGCAATTTAACTCTCTGGGTTTGAGGAAGAAAGACCATGCTCGGGGTCAGCTCAAAATTTTGACGGCCTTGGTGGGCACATTTATCAGAATACCTGCCTGCACATGCAGTGTATAATAGTGTCTTTATGTCACGCTCACATGATATTTCAGATCAATGGTCATCTTCACTTTCAGAGCAGCATAAAAATTGCTAACAGTCACAACATGGATGAACACTAGTCTCTACAATCGAACTTGTGGCGAAGCAACTACTGAATGAACAACCATCATCACACAAGATGATCACGTCATGTCTCGCTTGTTTAGCAGAAGAACAAAAATGATAATCCATTACTGATGTGACTTGACGGAACAGAAATGGTTGATGAAGACAGATAGATTGCAACAAACAAGAGCACAGATAAAGAGGCATAGATTGCAAAACATCTAACAGCTCCACACTTGATAACCTATAATCCAGTTTCCAGTATGGTTGATTTTTGCACATCATGTTCAAGAAACTAACAAAAAAGATGAGGAATAAAAAACTTGTGGTCACCTGATCTGCAGAAACTGCAAATAGCGGGCAATGGCACGAGTAGGTAAAGGCAAAAGGCTATAAACATGAGAACTGCTAACCAAATAGCCCTTCAAAAACTGCAGCGCTTCTGGCATGATGATCACAGATAATCAAGGAGTTATATCACATACTACGAGGATGGGAAAAAGGGATCCTCTTTCTTCTGGTACATTATAAACAGCTGCTCGGAGCGTTCAATAACTATACTCCTGCAGTCCCTCAGGCCTTCAGGGCAGTGATCACGCAAATCCATGACAGATTTTTTCAGCTTACCCTCTGGATCTCCACCTGTCAGAAACTCAGCCAAAGCATTTTCCCTGCAACAATGGTGAAATCAAGAGTGTAATTGTTAAACTGCTGAACAAGTTATAATCTACGCATGAGAGAGAAATTTTCTTGTTATGGTGACTCGAGTAAACAAATGACAAGGAGCAAGTTCCGTGCCACCAAGAACCAGAAATGCACATTGACATATGAACACCCTCACAAGAGCACACACCTTTGCACAAACACATATAAACCCTTTTGAAACCTTAAGACTCTAGAATGGAACACTTCGATAGAAAGGGCAAAAGGCTCATTTGGACTCTTGTGACGCTACCCCAAAAACTTTACCTCTAAATAGCAAAATTTTGTACTGTTGTAATGAAAATCAACAAAACAACAACATATTTGAGGAACAACTCTATGGTCACAGGAACTACAAACCATCCATAGAGAGTTGTAATTGTGGCAGTGCACACTTCAGAAAAAATATTCAAGCAAGTGCTCTATTATTTCCCAGGAGAAATCAGATATATCCATATTCAAACATCAGGTCAAACCAACGTTCATCAGTTCCAGTTTAAAAGAAGCATCCATGTAACACGTGCACCCATTGGTACTCACATGTTTTAATTCTTTAAATATATTTCTTAATCAAGTTTTGTTCATTCAACAAGCGATGAACACCTTCCAGATCTACAGCAACTACATGAATAAAGTCCAGTTGTATGGGCCACAAGTTACATAATGATGTCAGCCTTTTATAAACAGCCACACGCATCTGCCAACTTTTGGTTGACATGGAAGCAATGAAAATGTTTGAATGGTGTAACTAAAACTCTGCATGCTTAGAGTAAATCAAAACTCCCCTTTGCACACCAATAGACAAATGCATTTATGCATGGATGAACAAGCATGGAAAATAAAGTTATGCAGCAGCATGTGTATGCTAATACTTTGGTGAAAGGAGGCCATTGAAGCCCTGGCAGGCGCTCCTCTCCATTAACTTAGATCTTTGCCGTCTATGAAGTGCACAAACGGCCTTCATACATAGCTCATCATCTTCGATGATATCGTCAAGCATATCAGCCTTATACTTCCAACGTTTTTTCCGCAAAGAACTTCCATCATCTGACTTAGCAGTTACTGAACCAGCCCCATTTTCATGCTTTATGGGGTTGACCCTGGTTGACCTACTCAAGCTGCTATCAGAGACTTTTTCTTTGAAATTTTTCTGTGCACATTGCTTGAGGGAAGTTGCTATACACCGCAGAGTTTGGGTAGAAGGTTTATCAAAATCAGGATAAAATGAACCTGATAAGCATATATCAACAGAAACATTGTTAGCTGCATGAAGCAGATCTGGATTCATTTTGCTTATATCAGTGGAAATACCGATTGCTGAAGCACCCTATAATTTATGAATTAGATAAGACACAAACCTATTTTCCTTTTGAGCTCTTTGTTCCCTTTCTCATCATTTCTTCTACCACGATATACATCCCCTGACAGCTTTTCAGAAGGCCCACCGCAATCATCATCACTCTCAATTATCTCAACAATTGGGGTACTTCCATCACCTGGTAAGGCCAAAAAAAAAAAGTCCAAGACAATTAAGATTTCAAACGTGAATTGGCAAAATGCTAGGAAATTGGGAGCTAAGTGCTCATTCTATTTAGCAAGGTGAAGAGGACATTTTCTTGCTACGGATCTCAAAAGTCATACTAAGAGCAGGAAGTTGCTGTTATTCAATAGCAAAAATGCCAAAAACCCAATGTGTTCAGCTCGGAATACTTACAACTTAATCATCATTTATAACTACTACACATATGAAGTGCAACTACCAAGAATCCAGTCCTGCAAATAATATACTAAGCAAAGGTCCCGATCGTTAAGTTGTACCAAAGCCATACTTAATAGTACATAAAAAGAAACATGAAAGCTTCGTTGAATACAGTCTATCCAACCCTTTTGTCTCTTTCTATGTCATCTTTCTCGCCGGCATGCATTTCAGACCGTAGCACCAGCAATATAAGTCCTGTTAATCCTCATAATATTGCAGAAGATACGCTTGAATCATCACAAGGAAATAATTTATTAACTGCATGAGTTATCAACATCTGAGCCGATTTACTTACCCTGTAAAACTCCATCCTCTTTCACTGGAGATTTAGTACTTGAACCCGCTAAGGGGGAAAAGCAAGAACCTGTACCTAAATCCACCTTCCTCCTCGCACTGCGCACGAGGGATACACTTCCGCCACCCTTAGAATCACTTCTACACTGAGTAGAGCCACGATCGCCCACATTGATTAAGTCATCATGCTCTCGCAGAACTGCGGATTCCCCTTCTCTGTGACCCAAAATACATTGCTCCTCATTTTTACACGTCGAAGTCTCTCTTTCCAGCTGCAGGAGCCTCTGGTCCAATTCCTTATATTTCATCCCCCAAACCCGAAGCCGACTCTCCAGTTCCCTCTTTTCACCCTCCAATCCTCTCTTTACACTCTCCAATTCTTCGTTCTTCCTTCTCAGCTCAACGACGATCTCCTCCAAACTCTTATCTCCTCCTCCTCTCCCCACCTTCTCCATAAGAACATTATACAAGTCCCCAGCCCTCTCGGCCACCCCGCGCTCATCGTCGCTGCTCCGACACTCCAACGCCTCGGCTCTCAAACGTATGTTCTTCGAGTGCAGGCGCACGAACTCATCCCTAAACGACTTGTTCTCGCGCCTCAGGCGCTCGGCCTCGCGGTCGGAGCTCCTCCGGCCGGCTTCGAGGACCTTCTGGACTTCCTCGAAGGTCTCGACGCTTAGGGTCGAGCGCAAGGAGGCCATGAGCGCCGCCACGGAGCGGTCCCGGACGTCGTCGTCCTCCGCCTCCACGACGTTGCCGGCGGAGGACGCGAAGCCGGAGAGCGAGCCGCGGCCCATGGCGACTCGAGATACCAAAAAAGGAAAGAGAGGATCGGGAAGCTTACCGCGCACGAATCGATCGCCGGCCGGCGAGAGAGATCCCGGAGGAGCGAGGAGGCCGCCGGAGAGGCGAACGCGAGGGGAACGAGGTTTTCTGGGAGCAGGGAATGCGCGTGTCCTAGAGAGAGGGAGAGAGAGGGTTTTTCATTTCCGAGGGAAGTGACGAGGGAGACGAAGAGGGAGAGCTTGCTTGTATGAGGATGGTGATCATGATCATGCAGTGTGTACGGAGTTCGGGGATTGGTGCAGGAGCTGTTTCCGGTTAATTAATGACGGATCAGCGGCTAATTCCTCCCTATCGAATTTTCTTTTTTATATACTCTTTTTTCTATTTCAAGCTGTTTGGATTTTTTTTATAATTTTTTGTTTGGATCAAAAGTTGTTGAGATATTGGACCTGAATAGGTCTTTAAAAGGCTCAAGAGAAAAACTCAGAAGTGGGCGGGCCATTTATCCCACATTTTAAGAGTCCTCGATATATCATGACTTTAGGGAAGAAAAATGTCTAGGATCAATTTGGGGCATTTAGGGACAAGTTTCTTGCTGTTAAAAAATAATCTAAGAATCATTGTAACCCGCCGGAAGCATAGGTGAGAAACTACCCTAGGAAGGTAAGAGGGAAGAAAGTGAACATGTAACCTTGACCTTTTTCCCCAATGAAGCCAACCTAGCCTCGATTACATGTTACATTTTAGTAAGTGGCACCTTGTGTAATTTCTTGAAATCCCAAATAAGAACATGAAGTGAACATATTTATCTCCTTTTAACTAATTTTTTGGGTCACCAAAAATTTTAAACCGGTACACTCGTGACATATTTATCTCCCATTAATTTCCATCAAATTTACCATGAAAGTGCTGAGCTAACAATAACTCAATTGAAATGGCTAGTCCACGTGAAAATCCATATCAGTTTGGGATAGTTTGAATTTTTTTGTGACAAAAAAATTAGTTTGGTGCAAATTTGTCAAATATGTATTAATTTGGGGTCTTTTGTGATCTAGAAATCAATTTGTAATAAATCTATCCTAGATGTACTAGTTTGGAAACTTTCTTGGTATTGATCTATTTCTTGTTGTTTAGTATTTTGTTAGTTTTATGGTAAATGAATGATTTACAAAATATTTTCTTCAAAACGATGTATGTATCGTTTATCAAAACGAATGAATGAAAAATATTTTTATCACTCTTGAAGATATTTAAATATAAATTATTATCGATGATTAAAATACTTTTCATTAATTATTTTAAAAGGTAAAGTGTTCTTTTTAAGAAAATATTTTAAAATTATTTATTTTTCTGGATATAAATAGAGATAGAGAAACTTTTGTGAGGTTAACATTAGCCATTACCCATATCGAGAGTGATATGTAACATTGATTTTTAAATAATATCATAAATTTACATAGAGTGATTCTCTTTTTTGAATACTTGTAGCTCCATCATTTCGTAAAGATCCATTTTTATGCTTAGTTTCTTTTTCCAAAACATCAAATCAAATTGCAATCGATACGCCAAATTCATTAAATGTTTTAACTCTCTCTCTCTCTCTCTCTTCGATTCTCCATGTATAAAACTAAAATCAAATGCAATTTGATAATAAATAAAAGTTGAATGACCGTACATTATGATTGCCTCGCCATACACGAAACTGTTAATAGTACATATAAGCGATATTTTGCGTAAGATTTCGAGCGTCATCGATTAATTTTTCTACTTAATGGGTTCGGTGACCCCCTTCCTTACTTATCCCATTAAATGACTATTCGACTTAATCCAATCTTTCAAGTCATTGTTATTGATAGTTATCAAAGAAGTTTGATCTCGCCCCCAAACAAAAAGCACATTTCGCTGGTGCCAGATTGAAATGTCTCCTCTTGGAGCTGCAGCTTCAACCTTGATAAATGACAAATTCGATGCACATGTTACAGCAGGGGGGAGCAAAAAGCACAGAACCTAAGTAAATTCCTAAAAGGCCCAAAGGAGAAAACTTGGGAACAAGCTACTAAGCTTGTTGTTGGAGAGTCCCCCATATTCCCTGATACTGGGGAAGAAAAAGATATAGTCACTCATTTGGGAATATTACAAGTGGGGGATGTATACTTTACATCTAGTTTCAATTTTGGTTACCTGTCGGATAGGCATGGTATAATAACTTGCCACGTCTTGAGTGAGTAAAGGTGGGTGAAAATCCCACTACTCTCTTGACATCCCTTCAAGTAAGGTCTTGTAACTGACCACCAAGCAGGGTACCCTTGGTTACAAGACTTTGCCCAAAGGAGAAGGAGCAAAAAGTAGGCAGTGTGCAAGTTAGCCCTATTGACAAGGACCCGCCAAAACTCCCATCACGACCTTCAAATATTAAGCAATTGACGACGGATCACACTACAAGGATAAACATATCGATCCTCCTTCTATTAACATGAAATGATCGGCAATTGCGGATAACTTATTGAGACACATCTAACTTCCTTTCACTAGAAATAAGAGCACGGACGAAGAGTGACGAGCAGTTGAACCCTCTAGGCTTGAGGAAAGATGTCCATGCTTGGGGTTGGCCTTAGAGTTTTATGACTTAGGTGAGTACATTGAACACCTATTGGTACATGCCTAACAACGTCTTTATGTTGTGCTACCATGATATTTCAGAACACTATTGATCTTTACTCTTGGAGCAACAATTCTTGCATGAATTAGCGTTGGGTTGTTAAATGAGCGGGTTGGGTCAAATTTGAGTTCTCGAGAATAATTTGACCCAAATTGATCCATTTATTTAGTTTTGAACCATCTTCATACGATATAAATTTAGTGATCCATATTTAACTAGTCTCATTTCCGATCGATTCATATTTCTAAAACGCTTCTATATTAAATCCAATTTACGAAAACTCAAACTCAAATTGAGGTGAGGGCATGGAGTGAGCAATTGTGAGTTTACCTATTACGAAATTTAACCTATTCTTCATTGTGAATCAATACAAAAATGGAAAATTCCATGTAATGTTGGAAGTTAATTCTTTAACTTCTTATAGTCAAAGTAGAGATTTTTACAAAGAACATATACACATGAAGAGAGCATAAAGTGGGTTAATTAGATGAATACGGAATTTCATTGATTGGATTGTATATGGTATTTTAGTGAATCAGTTGGGTCAGAATGAGTTACTAAATTTGTGTTGTATATAAATGAATCAAAACAAGTAAAATATGTCAGTTTAAGTCGAATCATTTTCGATCCGACCTAAATTCGACCCAATCCACCCATTTGACAGCTTTACTCTTTAGGCAAAGCACAACTTTGTTATTCCTGATAGTACTATGGCATCGGCATTGAAATATTTAGCTCAACATTAGCGTTGGGTAAAACAATTAAGTACAATTACCAGCTTGTTATATTAATGGTTAAATGGATTATTATATGAAGTTTCGTGTTACATTTTGCTGCCTGAGATAATAGCGCTCCCTAATCTTTATTTTAGTCCTCTCCTAGCATCAATAATTTATATCACACACAAATTGCATATTTCGAGGGAATTAAGAATTGCGGGGAAAGAAATATTGTGAATGTCTTTAAAAATCCAGATTGAATATTGCATATTTCCTCAATATATCCAACAATACTGTTTGTTATATATTGTCATGCATGATGTAATTCATCAACTCTTGACAAAACAAACCGACAGACATCAAATGGTCATAAAAAGAAAAAGGAGAATATATAAAATAAATCAAAATATATGATGGACGATAATATTGAAAAATCAGTTCCCTGTCTCTATAAATAAAGAGGAGCAAATGGAAAAGAGAGAAATCGTTACGCACCAAGTTGATGACTTAAAGGTGAACTTTACCAAAAAAAAAAAGACTTAAAGGTGAAGATTCCGCTAAATTTGTGGAAAAATATCTTTTATACCTTCATGTTTCATAATGATTCATATTATTTTACATGCTTGAAATATTTCAATCAATTATAACGTGATTCAATTATATTGCAATTCTACATGTCATGTTTTCTTTTAATCTAGACGATGAAAATGACACGATGATAGTCGGGTTTACCTTGGATAATATCCATGGAAACCCTAGCATAGAATTTGATTAATGTGCATATTACTTTTATAATAATCTTATGCACAATGTTTCTCTTGTAAAAATTCATACCTATATGGACATGTAGCATTATATAACAAACTCTTCTTGAATTTTAAGAAATTAGGGTTTCTTAACATTCAAGATATATATTTTCTACCGTATGTTTATCTTCGTCCCGCGTTATGGATCATTGGATATGCATTACTAGTTTTCTCATTGGCTGTGGCTCCTAGCAACTATTTTAACTCAAATGAAGATAACTCAGAACCGTCAGGAGGATTACCAATCGAGTCAAGAAAGCTAAAGTCCATCTGTCATATGGGATTTTTCAGCAAACGTAATACATGTTAATCCCCATCTTTTTTCCCTGACACGCCAAGTCCCAAGGGAACACATAAACGCTGAATTCCTCTCAGAGATGGAAACCCTAAAACAAGATTCAGCCGGTGCATCGTATCCCTGGGTCCAACCCAACTTGCCAAGATTCAGACGGTGCATCAAATCACTATTCACATGCCCCGAAGTTAGCTCCTGAAAATGGATGAGACCTTGCACTCTCTCTCTCTCTCTCTCTCTGCTGTACGGGAGTACTGTAGGAGCTGTAATCGATTCTGAGGTTGAATTCCCAAATACGAGAAATGATAAAAAATAAAAATAAGTCAAGTGGGGTTCTCCAAACCGGATATCTAGGGATCCTCTGGCCATTTGAATATTCAACCATGTTGACCATGGACGGCTCAGAGAATCTGTGTAGTATCTTGCTTCTTAAAATAAGACAGGTTTTCCAGATAAGAATATGGTCAGGGAGGAGGCCGACTGAATTCTCAACGGGGCGGTGTAGTAATGTTCAAGTAGTACGCGCAAGAGCACATGCGACGCCTGAGGGGTGGTGCCGCCTAATCATTTCTTCGTTTGATTATCCCTTCTCGTTCAAGTCAACTTGGGGAAAACTAGTCATTTCTGTGTAAAAAAAAAAAACAGAATGCGCACAAGCTAATTTCGTGAATATAAAAAATGGGGCTGGCGAAGTCGAATATATAATGCGAAAGATGGGTTGAGAATGCGTGTTTTCTCTCCTGATAGTAGTGCAAGCTCTTCTATATTTCGATATGGTATTGAACTGATTATTTGATTAATGTGTATGACAGAAATTGAGCTGGTGATGGCTTTGGGCGCATCATTGCAAGTTGAAACAAGAGCTGCATGGCGTTATGCAATGTATCTGGCGGGGAACAAATTGAAACAGGTGCTATAAAATTAATAACTATAATTCAGTGTGCCTTTATATATTAATGGTTATCTGACTTGTTGTAAGATCAACTTGTTTGTTTGTTTTATTACTTATCTTGCTTCAACCAGTGGGACATCTTCACTTTATATATAAAGACCCCCACATCCTTCCTATCATCACACAGAGCAAACTATAAATTACCAAGTTCTCACAAGCAAGAGCAATTCAATCTTTCTTGGCCATGGAGATCAGCTACTCCATTTTCTCTTGGCTCTTTTTTCTCATTTTAGCCCTAACACCTTTGTTCCTTCTTCTCAAACTCGGGCAAAGATGTGCCAACATCAAACACAAACTGCCCCCAGGCCGAATGGGCCTCCCGTGGCTCGGCGAGACCATGGATTTCTACAGAGCCCAGCGAGCCAACCGGCTGTTCGAGGACTTTGTCCGACCTCGGATCGCGAGGCACGGCAAGATCTTCAAAACAAGATTGATGGGGTCGCAGACGGTGATTGTAAGTGGGGCCGAAGCGAACCGGTTCTTCTTGTCCAATGAGTTCAAGCTGGTGATAAGCTCGTGGCCTTCTTCTTCGGTTTGGCTCATGGGCAAGAACTCCATTATGGAAAAGCACGGCGAGCAACACCGCCATGTCCGTGGACTGATCGCCTCTAGCCTCGGCAGCTCCTCGGCGGAGTCTTTAGTGCCCAAGTTGAGCAAATTAGTACAACGCCACCTAGATGCACATTGGAGTGGCCAGGAGAGAATCGGCCTATACCACTTCACCAAGAACTTGACATTCCACATTGTGTTCGAATGTTTGTTAGGGATAGATGTGGAGCCAGGAATGTTGGAAATATTCGAGAGGATTTTGGAGGGAGTCTTTGCGCCGCCTTTTACGGTCCCCGGAACTAGGTTTTCGAGAGCGATGAGAGCGAGGAAGGAGATAGAGAGAATGCTAGTGAGGATTGTGAGGAACAAGAAGGAGGAGCTGGAGAGGGAGAATTCGGGAGGAGGCGGAGGCGGAGGCGGAAGCAAGGAGGACGGGGCAGTGCTGCTGCCACGGTATGTGGCGGCAATGCTGCGGGGCGAGATGAGTGAGGAGGAGGTGATCGACAACATCGTGCTGCTGGTGTTTGCAGCTCATGACACCACCTCTTTTGCCATTGTCATGACCTTTAGAATGTTGGCTCACCACCCAAATTGCTACCAGTTGCTACTGAAAGGTGAAAATTTGCTGCTAGGTTTTATGAGTCATTTTTCCTTGTGTCCTTGATCGGTTTATAGTATACGCATAAAAAAATATGGACTCTGTTATTAAATTTTCTCTTGGGTTTTTTTTTTATATTTTTTGTTAAATTAGTGAGCTTTGTTGTTTTGCAGAACATATGGATGTCAGGAGCGGAAAAGGAGAGGGGGAGGATATCAATGGCGAAGATATTAAGAAGATGAGCTATACTTGGAAGGTTGCTCGGGAGACCATAAGATTATTCCCTCCCATATTCGGTTCTTTCCGGAAAGCCATCGTCGATATCGAGTACGAAGGATTCACAATCCCAAAAGGATGGAAGGTACGTAACTCTAAATCCAATCGTTCCATCGATAACTTGAGTTTGAATTATTTTCATGAAATTAGAACTAATTAACTTTAAATGCATTTCCACGGTCGAGCAAGAAAAGAGTTAATATGGTCGCGTCGGAAGCATAGATTGAGTCTCGAAAAGTCCTTGATACATCTCATTTTCAATTAAAATTTTGATTTAGTGGCAATGTCGCATACCCTTCACGACCCATTAGAGCCATATGCCGATATGTCAAAATAACATAGACCGAGTCCAACACCGGCCATATGTTTATTTTACTGAAAGATTCAATCGACCTAACTGTGAATGAAAATCTTTGTACGCCGCCCACGCTCACATGATTCAACTTGCCTTTGAAAAAGAGAATGTCCAGTGCACATGCACGCTTTGCTAATATTAAATTAAAGTCGTCATGCACTCATCACAAGCATACATGGCAACGAAGTCATCTGCATCTTCCTTAACTTTCAGCTATTAAATGACGGTCGAAGCTCTATTAAAATAAGCCGCTTGTTTATATTGTAAACTTTCCCTTGCTAGATATCTTATGGAACCATGCTAATTCCAGGTGCTGTGGACGACTTATGGGACTCATTATGACCCGGAACACTTCCAAGACCCGATGAGCTTCAATCCAGACCGGTTCGAGGAAGTGCCGCCGCCGTATGTGTACATGCCCTTCGGAGGAGGACCACGGGTCTGTGCTGGGTCCCAATTAGCAAGGATGAACATCCTCGTGCTCGTGCACCACATAGTGACTCACTACGACTGGTCCCTGATTCATCCGGACGAGCTGATCGCCGTGGACCCGCTCCCATTCCCTGTCCACGGGATGCTCATCCGGATTTCTCCCAAGTGATCCGCCTGATTGATTTCAATAAATGTGTTTCGATTCATTTGGCAAGACAAGCAGTTGTAATTGCTTCTTTGTTCAAATCAATTTTAATGAACGTTCTTCAACAAATTGCTAAACTTAACTTGCGTGGAAGGTCTCGATCTATGAAGTCTGATGAATATAGTTTTTTCGACAAGGAGGGTGACTCCAGGTCATACCTATATGTAGAGATTACTCAAACCAAGATCTGCTCTTAAATAGATCCACAGGACTCCTCATGATGAGAACTCTTGCATTGCTAAAGCACTAAGGAGTGATTGGTAATGGACATATTAGCTCCGTTCCATGCCGGTGAAGCTTTTGGTCCTGTCTGAGTACCCCTCCCATGTAAGTCTGTCCCGACCAAGAGACATCACTAAAATATGTTAAATCCATTACCCACGTAATAACTTGGCCTATCAAATATAGGGTTAAGAAATGGGGTCTAGAGCCCATTTTAACAGGTCTAATTAACACTAGTCTCTGCAATGGAACTTGTGATGGAGCAGCTACCGAATGAACAACCATCATCACACAAGATGATCGCATGACGTCTTGCTTGTTTAGCAGAAGAACAAAAGAGATAATCCGTTACTTATCTGAGACGACTGCACAAAATGGTTGGTGAAGATGGATAGACTGCAACAAACAAGAATACAGATGAAGAGGGACAGAATGCAAAAGATCGAACAGCTCTGAGCACTATGCTTGATGATCCATAGTCCAGATCCAAGATGACTGATTAATGCACACCATGTTCAAGAAACTGACAAAAAAGACTCGGGAAAAATATTTGTGTGCACCTAACTGGCAGAAACTGCAAATAGCAGGCAACGGCACAAGTAGGTAGAAGGCAAAAGGTTACAAAAACACGAGACCTGCTGACAAAATACGAGCAAAAGTCCCTCAACAACTGCAGCTCTTCCTGGCATTGTGATCCCAAATATTTAAGGATTTATATCACATGCTATGGGGATGGGAAGAAGGGATCCTCTTTCTTCCAGTAGATTATAAACAGCTGCTTGAAGTTTATAGTTGCTATGTTCCTGCAGAGACTTGGGCCTTTTGGGAAGTGATCAGGCAAATTCATCACAGATTTTTTCAGCTTACCCTCTGGATCTCCACCTGTCAGAAACTCAGCCAAAGAGTTTTCCCTATGACAAACAAGGGCGAAATCAAGGTGCAATTGCTAAAATACAGAACAAGTTATAATGTACACATGAGAGAAAAATTTTCTTCTTATGGTGACTCGAGTAAACAAATGACAAGGTGCTAGTTCCCGTGCCTCCAAGAACCAGAAATGGACATTAACATACTTACACACTCACAATGCCAGGAGCACGCCCCTTTGCCCAAACATATACAAACCCTTTTGACATATATAACACTCTGTAGCAGAATACTTTGATAGAAAGGGAAAAAGGCTCATTTTGACAAAGCAAAATTTTGTGCTGTTATGAACAAAATCAACAAAAGAACAACAGATTTGAGCACAATTCTATGGTCACAGGAGGTACAAATCATTCATGGAGAGTTGTAATTGTGGTAGTGAATACTTCAAGACAAATATTCAAGCAGGTGCTCTGTCATCTCCCAAGTGAAATCATATATATCCATATTCAAACATCAGGTCAAACCAACGCACATCAGTTCCAGTTTAAATGAAGCATCCATGCGACATGTGCATCCATTGGGGCTTGTATGTTTTAATCCTTCAAATTTATTTTGTTAATCAAAGTCTTATTCATCCAAGAAGTGATGAACAGAGACCATTACATAATGATGTCAGCATGTTATAACCAGCCAGCTACATGCATCTATCAACTTCTGGTTGACATGGAACCACAGAAAATGTTAGAATGGTGTAGTTAAAACTCATCATGCTTAGAGTAAATAGGGACTCACCTTTACACTTGAATAAACAAATGCATAGCACATGGATGAACGAGCATGGAAAATAAAATGACGCAGCAACAACAGTAGCATGTGTATGTTAATACCTAGGTGAAAGGAGGTCATTGAAGCCCCCACAGGCACTCCTCTGCGTTGACTTTGATCTTTACAGTCTATAAAGTGTGCAAACGGCCTTCATACATAGCTCATCATTTTGGGTGAAATCCAAAAGCATATCGACCTCAGACTACCAACATTCTTTGTGCAACAAACTTCCATAATCTGACTCAGTGGATGCTGAACCACCCCTGTTTTCATGGTTAGGATTGATCCCAGAAAACTTACTCAAGTTGTTATCAGAGTCTTTTCCTTTGTTTCTTTTCTGTTCAGAACTTCCACAATCTGACTTAGCAGATGCTGAACAATCCTTAATACGGTTGACTCCAGCAGACTTACTCAAGCTGTCATCAGAGTCTTTTTCTTTGATTCTTTTCTGTTCAGAACTTCCATAATCTGACTTAGTGGATACTAAACCAGCCCCATTATCATGCTTAATAGGATTGACCCCAGTAGGCTTACTCAAGCTGTTATCAGAGTCTTTCTCTTTAGTTCTTTTCTGTTCACATTGCTTGAGGGCAGCTGCCATTAGTCCGCAAAGTTTGGGTAGACATTTCACCAAGAACAGAAGGTGGGGGACCTGAATAGCAAATATTAACAGAAACATGGTTAGCCTCATGAAGCAGATCTTGGTCTGTTTAGCTTATATCAGTGTAAATACTGATTGTTAAAGCACCCTATAATTTCTCGATCAGATTACGACACAAACCTCTTTTCCTTTTGAGCTCTTTGTTCCCCTTCTCATCATTTCTACCACGATGTTTATCCCCTAACGGCCTCCCACAATTGTCATCATCATCACTTACCTCAACAAATGGAAAACTTCCATCACCTGGTAAGGCAAAAAAAAGGTCTGAGACGATCAAGATTTCGGGCTTGTATCAGCAAAAAGCAAGGCAATTGGAAGCTAAGCGCTCATTTTGATAAGTAAGGTGAAGAGCACATGATCTTATAAATCTTACTAAAAGCAGGAAATTACTATTACTTGATAGTCAAAATGCAAGAAACACAATGTGTTCAGCTCGGAGTTCTTACAACTCAAGTATCACTCACGATTAAAATACAAAATGCAACTACCAAGAATCTAGTCCTGCAAATCATATGCTACGTGAAGGCCCTGATTGTTAAATTGGACCATAGGCAAATTTAACAGTAACAAAGAAAGAAACAAGAAAGTTTCTTTGAATACAATATATGCAATCCTTTTGCTTCTTTCTACGTTATCTTTCTCGCCAGCAAGCATATCAGACCGTAGCACCAGCAATACGACTCTTGTTTATCCTCATATTGTGGCCAAAGATACACTCAAATCATCACCAGTAAAGATAATATGTTTGTTGCACTAATTACCAAAATCTGAGGTTATTCACTTACCCCGTACAGCTCCATCCTTTTTCACCCGAGATTTATGATTTGAACCTGCTAAGGGCGACAAGCAAGCACCAGTGCCATGCCGAGTAGAGCCACGATCGCCACATGCATCGACATTGATTAAGCAATCTGTCTCTCCCAGAACCGCCAATGCCCCTTGCCTACTACCCAAAATGCATGGCGCCCCATTATCCAGCATCGAAGTGTCTCTTTCCAGCTGTTAACTCGTCCAATTCCTTGCATTTCTTCTGCCGAACCAGAAGCCACCTCTCCAGCTCCCTCTTCTCACCCTCCAATTCCTCGTTCTTCCTTCTCAGCTCATCATATACCTCCTTCAAACTCGTTTCTCCTCCTCCTCCTCCTCCTCTCCCCACACGAACGCCATCCACATCATCGCCAATTCCAGGTCTGTCAGCCTCCGCCCACTCATCTCCATCCGCCCCACATTTCCGAAGCTCGTCCTCGAGGCGCAATCTCTCCGACTTCAGACGCTCGAGCGCGTTCCTAAACGACTCGTTCTCGCTCCTCAGTTGCTCGATCTCGCGGTTCGAACTCCGCCGTATCGCCTCCGCGACCTTCAGCACTTCCTCGAAGGCGACACCCCCCGGACGCCGACGATCGCAAGGACGCGACGAGCTCCTCCGGGCGACCTCGACGTCGCCGAGGGACGGAGCGACACCGGGTTCGGGGCCACGGCTCATGGGTTGGGGGGGGTGGGGGCACTCGAGCTAACGAAAAGGCATCAGGAACGTACCCTCGGCACGAACCGTTCGGTGGGTTCGGAGGGGAGGGGAGGCGAGGCGTTCCCCTCGCGAGCAGTCCTGATGCGAGAGCGAGACGCGCAAAGGAGATGAGGTCTCTGCTTGATGAGCTCGAAATGCGTGTGGGCGTGAGTGAGTGACTCTGTGAGAGAGAGCACTTCTCGTTTCATTTCTGCCGGGGAAGGGAAGAGAAGAGACGGAGATGGAGAGCTGGTACGATCATCGTGATCATGCAGGGGGGAATTCGGAGATGGACGGTGCAGATCTCCTCCTGTTTAGCTAATTTCTGACTTTGGAATTTCTTTTTTAGATCACAAAAAATTTCTTTTTATCTCTTTTTTTTCGAAAATTATTTGGACATAAAATTAGTGGCAATAACGAAAAAATTTCCGCTATACATTATCTTAAGCGATATAAATGACCATTTCTAAAATATTATTCTTTAAATTATTAATATTTCTCAAAATAAACGAAATTTAGATAAAGAATTATTTTACAAAAAATTAATGTTAGCTATTACGCATATTGAGGCTACTTTCTAGAATTGATTTTTCAAACAATGTCACCTATTTTTTAGGGTGATTCTCTTGTGTAAAAACATATTTGTAGCTTTAACCATGTGATATAGACCAATTTTTACATGGATAATATTCTATTGACTTTTCAAGTGCCTCAATGAGGACATTGGCTCTAATGAATTAGAATATTATGTTAAATTTTGAGCGCACTGGGAAAGAAAAGGAGAAATTTTTTTTCTTTCTTTCCTTTTTTTTTTTTGGCAAAAGAAAATAAAATGGGAGTAATTGAATCAGTATTTCAACTTTAATCTAATTCACATGTACAATTAAATGCAACGGACCTTCACATGAGATTGTCCAATCTAACGATACGACATCTATCGAAAGGCAAGCAATAATTACTCTATCAAGTTTGATGTGCATTAACTAGGCATTACCCTTAGAATGCACATCCCTTATTGAAATATTCCATCTCCAAAGTATCCTTATACTTATTTATAAGAACTATGGCATTTGGCATTCATTCTTTAGGAGTCTCATATCTTTCTTTAAACCCAACCAAATATAGGAGTTCAAATATTCATCTCATTTGCATTCCTTTTTAACATCCCATCCTTTTCTCCATGTCCTTTTCATTTAATTTTCATTCTATGTTGCTGAATATGTCAAAAAAATAAAATTGGAAGGATACCTTTCAGGTGACCAAGAGGCTAAAGTCTAAACCCATCAATATTTTTAATGGGACTTACTTTTAATCAAAATCTTGAGCCAATGAATTATAGGTTAATATAAGTATATTAAATGCTTTACATCACATCGATTCTTCAATATAAGACTTCTCCAACATAACTCATGCATGCACATTAAAGTCACAAAATCTTTACACGAATTACCAAACATTCCAATAATTTCCCTAGATTTAGTTGCAAAACTTAAATTACCAACTTAATCGGTTACCCACATTATTTGATTGTTCCATATATATATGAACTGTAGCAACAATTGCCCACATATGATGCTATGACTCTGATACGAAATTATCGATTGTTATTTGGTAAATTTAACACGCTGGTAACTAACTCGATTGAATATCTTTTAATTACTGGCATAGTGGTAGATTAGAAAAATCAAATAAACTTTTGTAAGTGACTCGACTCAAAAGAAAACCAGAAAACATAAAAAGAAAAAGGTGCACGAAGATCAGGGATGGTCTTTATTCTCGAATGGGGCGGGGCCATCGCCCCACCCTTCGCCGGCCAGGGCTGTGAGCCCTCCCTCCTTTTCCTGAACGTAATTTGGAAGTGATTCAATCCATTGGCCACGGCGGCTGGGGCTTCTTCGCTTTGAAACAGAGGCCAATCAAGGGCAATGGTGCGCAGTGTTGAAGATGGAGGCCGATGGAGACCAAGTCTTTTGCCACACAAGTTGGAATGGTCTCTTGCCCAATTGCTTTTCAACGGAGATGAACAAACAGGGCAATCTACAGAGATTGTCCATCTCTCTTTCATATATATGTTGATTAAGTTCACCTCATCTTTAATCTCATATTCCGAAGATCTTTTTATTTTTTTTAATCGATCCTACTTTACTCCTACTCTAATTCTTGCTATTAGGCTTTTGTCCTGCCTAAGTCAAAGAAGATCCGGTTGCCATGGCCAAGATGGACATACTTTCCTAAAATTCTTGCTGTTTATTTAGTCGTTATTATGATTTAAGTGTATGCTGAACACCTTGTGAAAGCGACACTGCTCAATTTCACAGCTGAACCGTAGCACAGAACTAGCATTCATGAGCTATTTACATCTATAAGTACTTGCACTGCAGCTGCTGTTCATATCCCCCAAATTCTGGAAGGACGGATACTTCTTCCAGTACATTTTCAAAAGAAACTCCTTGCAGCATTCATGAGCTATTTACATCTACTTACATAAGCCCTAGTAAAGGACCAGCAACTAGGCATACTGGAGAATGCAGCTTCAACTAGAAGCACGACGTGAGGATCCTAAATGCTAAGACTAATTGCTCTAGTTCTGTGTTTTTTACAAGAGTGATGATGGACGACTTTCGTGTGATGAAGAGGGAAGAAAACGCCGTGCAAATGTCTGAGCAGGGAGCCGCAATGTAGAATGCGACGGAGCACACGGGTCGAGCAAAAAGGCACTAACAAGCAGACCCAAAAAACCATCTTTGCCAAAACCTCAAGCAGCATTAAGCCTCAGGAACCTCCAGAAAATTAGAGGTAACTTCATTCTGTTGGAAAATAGGGATCCTCTTTCTGCTGATACATTGCAAACAACTGGTTGGAGTGTTCGATAGCTATGTTCCGGCAGTCACTCAGGCTTCTCGGGCCATGATCCTGCAATTCTTTGACAGACCTTTTCAGCTTGAACTGGGGATCTCGATCCGTCAGAAACTCACCCAAAGAAATTCCCCTGCAGCCAGTGAGCCTTAAATCAGTGGTGGAACTGTGACACTAGATTAAAGAAGCGATCATTTACCTATGAGCGAGAAAACAAATTAAGGAGAGGAGGTAGTTTGCTTAGTGCAGTTCATGTCTTGATCATCATATGCTTTAAATATGCTTTATCTCAAAACAAGAAAAATGATTAAGATGTTAAGGTGACAACTCATTCACCCATTGGCTCTTGGATGTTTTAATTATTTAACCATATTTTCAGTCGAAGTTTCATTCATTCAGCACCCAATGCACCGCTTCAGAATGGATGCACCTTGAAAAAAAAAAAACAGAGTCCGGCTACCTAGTTACCAACTCCAACAGAATCACATAAGCCCGTAAGGTTATTACGAACAATCAAATGCAGCTACTATGTTTTTGTTGACAATGACGAGTTCAGAAAAGGACCATATCCAGTTTCAAAGAACAGAGTATCTAATGAGCAAGTAAGACTCAACATGTGCCATGGTAAATTAGAACTTGAACTTCTACATACAGAGGAACTAATTAGGAAAAAGTAATGATTGATTGATATTGCTGCTGCCACTGTGTGAATCTTAATACCTTAGCACACGGAGGCCGCTAAAGCCCTGACATACGCCATTCTCCATTGCCTTCCGGGCCGCTAAAATTTGTCGTCTGTAAAGAGCACAGATAGCCCTCATGCAAAGTTCATCATGTTTTTCCAAATCTGAAAGCAACTCATCCACATTCTTCCATGCTCCTCCACACAAACTACTGCCATCGCCTGGCTTAGCAGCACCTGAGCCAACCTCATTTTCATGCGCAATGGAATTAACCACGGCTAACTTACCTGAGCTGTTTTTGGAGTCTTTCCCTTTGATATTCTTCGGTTCATGCTGTTTGACAATAGTCACATCCTGAACAGACTGGTTAAAAGATTTGCGGAGTCCACAAGAAACAGGAGATGATGAGCAAACCACGATGGAAACATTCTGATTCATTTTTCTTCCATCAGCTCGAGCCTGACTTACGCCAGTGCCATTGGCATTGTTACAATCAGTCTCCCCCTCAATTAGATTGAGACGCGAATCTCTTTTCCTTTTAACCTCTCTTTTCTTCCTCTCTTGATTACTCCCCTGGAGATGCTTGCCATCCGTAGGCTTCTGATATGACAAACAATTCGCACTCAAATGTCCCGACCCAGCTACATCATCATCCATATTACAAACCTTAACTTCCTTCAATGGGGTTCTCCCATCACCTGCAAAAGGAAACACACGCTAGAGATTGTAGATGTAATGGGCTTAAATGAGCAAAGTCTAGATAACTAGGAAGATCTCATCATCCTGAAAGCAATGCGACATGCACATCTGCAACCTCAACAATCCCAGAACGTTTAGTATCAAAAGAAATTTCCATAGTCGTAAAAGGTGAACTTCCGATTCGATAGTCTATACCCGTGCATCAATTGCAGGATACTCTATTTTGCAGCTATCAAAAGCTCGAATAGAGCAGTTTGTACATAGGAAAAATGCTTAACGTACCATGGTGGTGCTCAGGATGCTTCTCTGTTGAGTATCACCAATACATACATAGAAATAGCAACTATCCAAGAATCCAGATCAACGATCACATTGAGTAGTTTACTAGTGACAGTCTTTCGATTCCCTTACCTAGTGAAAGTAGGCTCTCTTTCACTAGAGATTTGTCACTTGAACCCGCTGATGCCGTTGCAGAAGCGCAGGTACCTTCTCCAAGATACAGCATCGTCCTCAGCTTTCGCGGGGAAGAGGCGCCGCCGCCGACCCCGGAATCATTTCCCTTCCGCGCGCCGACGCCATCGCCAGCGTCCCCATTCTCTATGCTGAAGCTGTTGGCTTCACAGGGCACGCCCTTTTCCCCTTCCACGTCCTTCGTCTCCTCCTCATTTCCCAGCACGCCTACGGCTTTGTCCGAGTCCAGCATCCTCTTCATCACGCTCAGCAACTCCGCGTTCCCCCTCAATCTGGCATTCTCCGCCTTCAGCGTCCGCACCTCGTCCTCGAGTTTCGCGACCTTCGCACGCAGCCGCTCGTTCTCCTCCCTTAGAACTCCTGAATCCCGCTTCTCGTCCTCGAGGCTCGCCCTCAGAACCTCCCCTTCCTTCCTCAGGGCTTCGATTTTGTCAATGTCGAGCTCCCATTCCTCCGCCAGCGCCGCTAAGATCCTCGGAGAGCCGTCGGCGGCCCTGAACGCCGACCTCGACGGGGTCACGACGTCAGGAACCGAGCCGCCGTTCGCGACTCCATCGGCATTCTTCTCGCCACGCGTCGAGCGAGCGCGTCGAGGGTCGCAGCTCATGTCTGCCGGGGCCGCCGGCGTTGAGGGATCCTCCGACTCCTCCGCGCCGGCGGTGCCTTGAGGAGACGAGAGAGCGCGCCCGGCAGGGCCGAGACGCGACTGGACGCGGCGGCGGGAGCTCGAACCGAGTAGCGGGCGGCCGACCGTGAAGACGGAAGAGCCAGAGCAGAGGTCGAGCGATCAGCGGCGCTCGGGCAGTCGTACGCCGGACATGGCAGAGGAGAAGAGTTTCTTCCCCGCTTGTTCTCTCTCTCTCTCTCTCTCTCGTCTTCTGTTGTTGCCGGGAGATTTTCCGGGATTGTTAGGGGCTACTTTTTCGCGGTTCTCCCGAGTCGTACTCGCATGTTAACCCTCGTCCTTTTTAAGTCATTCGAATAAGACATGGTCCTCATCTTTTAATTTATTTAAATTGATTCTTAAATTTCAACTTAATAGACAATACTATCCTTTAAGTTTTTAATTATTGGACGTATTTTTTGAACTTTTAGCGATATTTTATAAATTTTAATTAATTAAAAATATAATATTGAATATTTTCGTGTAGTCCTAATTAATGAACTTAATGTTGATAATTTTATCAAAAAATTAATTGTGATTTTTGGCATGTGTAGACAGATTTAGAATTAAAATAAAAGTTGACAGGACAGATTTATGATTTGATCTGAAATTAATTTTTTCTTAAAGGAAATTAGGCCTTTTTGGCTTTGGCTTCATTTAAGGTTTTATCGGAAAAGACGGTGGCTCGAATCATTAATCTTGTCTGATGTTCCCTTTATGGCGGGGAATTAAATAAAAAAAAGAAGAAGGTGCCATGTCGTTTATTGAAGGAATGATTTATACGGCTGTTTCCACGAAATAAAGTGACGCGGATGGAACCTGTAATTCGTATCGGCATGTGATCGCTCGTTACCCTTGTAATTCGTGTTGCTTCGCGTTGGTCCAAAGTAGTTTAATTTTAATTTTACATGTCAAATAACTGAATTACAATGAAAAATTTATTAAAATTAGGTGTGTCGTGTTATGTCGGATTTACTCCCTCTGTTTTTTATCTTATGACTCGTGTCACACGAATGGATCGCGGCTCATCAAGAATTGAGTGTGCGTGGGCACCTAAACAGACAAACAGTGGCTTATGGTCAAATGAAAATTAACCCCATTGTTATGCATACTTAGAATTATATTTTCAGCATTGTTTATTGGAAAATATCACATAGAGTTGAAAGAAATATGATACTGAGTTAGATCGGATTGCAATATTTATGTGAGTAAAAGGGTATTTTTATTGATGCCCGAAACAAATATTCCAATTTTCCGTTTGTTTTGCAAAAATATAAATGATTTGGAAAATATTACGGAAAACATGATTGCTAAGCCACTTACAAAAATTAATGAACGGGGGATATTTTTATTATTCATGAAAATTTTAAAACATAATTTGCTATCAATGATGAAATTATTTTAAATTGCATGATTATTTTAAATGACATAAGTGGTCATTATTTAAAATCATTTATTTTCGAAAGAGACAGAATTCAAGATATATTCAACTCAATGGTTGGTACGACAAAGGTTGTTGAAAATTTAATCACGTTGAGAGAAGGTGAGAACTCTACGCGGAATAGGTGGTGGAGAGCTTTTTCTGGTTATCTTCTTCATTGCCTTTCTTTTTTTTTGTCAATGGGGTCGAACTTTTTTCTGTTTTACTAGCGGCTAATTTTGCACGGAACTAACAGTTTAAAGTGGGAATAGTTTTCCAATCCTAAAAAGGGAAAAAAACACGTATGCATAACCCATTTAAGATATGGATATAATTATCATATTGAATAAATTAAAATTATATGAATAATATTTTTTTATTGTTCTCTTTTTTTTAGATGGGCTAGAGCTTTTCTTGATTTAGTGGATGCCTAATTTCGTACATGATCGAACGGTCCAACAGAGAGCTTTTCCTGATTTATTTGGTGCCTAATTTCTTGGTTCCTTTTTTGCCATTCTCGTCTGCTATTGCAGGGGGGAATAGGAGAAAGAGTAACCCCTCTATTTGCAAAAGCGATGATTTCCACAGTTGTTTTAGCAAAAGGAAGGGACGGACAGAGGTAGCATTTGTTTTTATATGTATATAAAAACAAATTTATTATGTAATGTCATTCTTTAGATTTTTAATTATTTAATATGATCTTTTAAATTTTGATATATATTCAATTTAACCATATTATGTCCATGAACTTGAATTAATTGAAATGACAATATTGAACATTTTTATATAATTATGATAATGAATCTAATGTCAATAATTTTGAGGAAACCAATGGCGATTTTTGGGATCCATTGACAGATTTAAGATCAAAATAAAAGTTGGCATTTTTTTTTAGATAGAAAAATTTTGGGACACATTTATGATTTGATCTAAAATTAATTTTTTTTTCTTAAAAGGGTATTTGTTTTTACATGTAGTAGCATTTGTTTTTATATACATATAAAAAAAAAATATGTAATGTCGTTCTTTAAATTTTTAATTATTTAACATGATCATTTAACTTTTGATTTTATATATATATATTCAATTTAACCATATTATGTCTATGAACTTGAATTAATTGAAATAATAATCTTAAACGCTTATATATAATTCTGATAATGAACCTAATGTCGATAATTTTGAGGAAATTGGTAGGGATTTTTGGGATCTGTCAACAGATTTAGGATTAGAATAAAAAAATTAGTGACTTTTTTAGACGAAAAGAAGAAGTTAGGGACACATTTATGATTAGGTCAAAAATTAATTTTTTTTTCTTAAAGGGAGTCAGGCCTTCCTGACTTTAGTTATATTTTAAGGTTCTATGGGGAAAAGCATGGCTCTAGTCACCGCTCTTGTCTGATGTTGGTGCGTGGGCCCCGCGACATCTGAGTTTAAGAGATGAAATCTTGTGTAATGGCTTAGCAGTTAACAAAAGGATATCATGTCCTCACATAGAATTCAAAATGCACTCACCTAGATCGGCTATTGGAGAACGACAAAGGCTGTGAAATATTTAGGGTGCGTTGGTTTCGTGGAAATCGTATCATTTTTGAAAAATGTTTTTGGGAAATCATTTTCCATAAAAATGATTAGTTTTCTTGTGTTTGATGATATGTGATTGAAAATGTTTTCAGGCATTTGGATCGCATTTGGAAAATGATTGAATAACATTTGAACTAATAAAAAGGAAATGACCTAAAGACCTCATAAAGAGGGAAAATGATTTCCCATTCCCATGCACATGAATTCATTTTCCTAAAATAATACATAATATTTATATTGACTGGAAAATATTTTCATTGATCAAATCATTTTTGAAAAAACAAACAGCAAAAAGTCTGTAAAACACTTTTCAAGAAACTATTTTCATTAAAATAAAGCGTACCCATAATTACATCATGAGAACATGAGAACCATAGCTCATGTCCGCAGAATTTTTATTGAGAACTGGCAGAATGCTTCCTGTGGTTAAGGCATCCTTGCCTCGAGATAGCGATCTTGAGGATACGAGGAGAGTGCAGCATATATAGCACGAGGCTAGATTTCGCTGCATGAGCTTGAACCGAGTGAGAACTGAGAAAACAAGCAACTGGAGGTTGATGGATCAGCAATCTACATGGAGACAATGGAGGAGAGCTATTTTTAGGTCTCTTCCTTATCGTCTTTTTCTTTTCTGAGGGCTGGAGCTTTTTCTAATCTACCGGTGGCTAATTTCACGCACAATGATTTCGTATGGGAGTAGTTCTTCCAGCCCACAAAAAAAAGAAAAAAGAAAAATCATGTCTATATGATCCACTCAATTTAAGACATGGGTCTAGAGATTATATTGAATAAATTATAAATTTGAACAAGATAAGTAAAAGTTTAAGGATTATTTGAGTTATTTTTTCACAATTGTCTTTTTTTTAGATGAGCTAGAGCTTTTCCTGATTTATGAGTGCCCGGTCCAACACGAGCGTAGTTTCTGTTTTCGTTTCTTTTTCAGATATTTTCCGTTTTGGGTTTTAAATCTTCCAATTAATCTTTTTGTGTCCTTATTTGAAAAATGGGTCTGGTCCAGGGTGGCTTTCTGCAAATTCATCTGGTCGGCCAAAAGTAAAATTGGCTTTTTTCGGTTCCTTTTTTCTTTTTTGGGGCTCTGATGAAAAGGGGCTTTTTTCTATTTTAGGCTAGGGGAGAGCAGTGGCTTCTGGCAGTCTGTTTCTCCGTTCTCGCCTGCTTTTGCAGGGGGATTAAAAAAAGTACTCCGTATATTTGCAAAAGCATGATTTCTACGGTCGTTTTCACAAAATGAAGGGACTGATATTCGTATAATGAAAAATCTCAAATTGATATGCTTATTTTAAAAAAATATTTTAATTATCAGAAATATAAATTAATATATCCGTGACAAATTTACTTAAAATCAATTTTTTAACTATCAAAAATCATAAATTAGTATCCTCAGTTAAATTGGATTAATATTACAAAAAATCATGGATTGATACATTTGTAATAAATGGGAGGGCAAAATATCAAATTAATACATATGTCAGTTGCCACATGTAAATACAAAAAATGCCACTTGTCACCAAATTCAGCTATTTAATGGTCAAATTTAACGAAAACTAATGGATGGTAAATATGTCATAAATATACAATTCTGAAATTTTTCATGATATTAACTCATTTATGTTTCTCACCTTGATTTAAAATATTCTAATTTTTATATTGCACACAAAATAATTAAATTGCAATGAGTACATTTCACTCGCGTCAACAACATAGAGTATCATGTTTTGTGTTATATCCAATTTTTTTCTTGGAATTCGCAATTTTTCTCGTGGCCCGTGCTATATGGACGGATTGTTTCTAGCGTTGTCGGCCCTAGTCAAAGATAGAGCATAAGTTGAACATTTTGAATCGCTAGGCATCACTTAGCATCGTGTAGAAATCAATCATATTGTCATGTGAATTTTTTATTGTATTTTTAGCATTGCTTATTGAAAATATCATATAGAGTCAAATTATGATATAGAGTTAGATCGGATCGCAATGTTTATGCAAGTGAAAAGGAACTTCTAGTGAAGCCCGAAACAGCTACTCCTATTTCTTGATATTTTGTGTATTTGATCTAATAAAATGAGCGACGATATAGAGTTAGATCGGATCGCAATGTTTATACAAGTGAAAAGGAACTTCTAGTGAAGCCCGAAACAGCTACTCCTATTTCTTGATATTTTGTGTATTTGATCTAATAAAATGAGTCGCACATTTTAGTACGAAAACATTATGTCCTCACGTAGAATTCAAGATGCATTCAGCTGAATCAGCAATTGGAAAACGACAAAGGTTGTGAAAGATTTAATCACATCAGGAGAACGCCAAAACCGCAACTTATGCTCGCGGGGATTTTATCAAAAGCTGGCAGAACCGTATAAGGAATCCACACCTCGGAGACAACAGTCTCGCGGAAATAAGGAGAGCGCACCAGACCAAGGAAGAGGCTAGATTCCGCTACATGAGCTTAAACTAAGGTTCAATTTGGTTCAATTTTCCCAAGGGGCTTTCAGCCCCTAAAGTCGCTTGAGAAAAATACTGAGTATTTGGTTCAGCACTTAGGGGTCTCATTGGCCAATTGCTTGCATTTGAAATGCTGAAAGCCCAAAGCTCGTGGGACTTAGGCTGCATTTGGTTCAGCATTTGCAAGGGGTTTTGAGTCCAATGCAAATGCTAAAAGCCTAAAGCTACTTGGGGAAATGCAATTGTGTTTAGTAAATTTTTTTTGCAAATGGGCTTTGAGTTGAATATGCATTTGGTTAAAAAACTTTCGCAATGGACTTTGAGAGGTATTATATGTGTATATATATATATTTTTGAAAATTGGATTAAACCATTCCCCAATTTGGCGAAGGGCTACAGCCGCCGATGAGCCAGGTCTGGTGTCGACGGCGAAGGGCTGTCCCTTTCTCAATTAAAAAAAAAATCAAGGGTAAAATCGAAAATATGAAGAATTAGTGAGGATAGTTTTGGAAGGGAAAAATTAATATTAGCCTTTATCATTTTGAAGGCCATTTGAAAGCTGAAAGCCAGCTTTAAAATTGAACCAAACGCACTCTTACTTTGGACTTTCGGTATTTGGAGAATGTAAGTCAACATGCTTTGACTTTTTTTAAAAAAATCATCAAGGTGAAGGTTGGCCACTGCTGTTGGGGTTGCGCTACCGGAGGTCGTGCAACCCAGCGCAACCCCTAGTGACTATTGCTAGAGTTGCGTGACCTCAAGGCTGATGCTTGGGTTTGCACGACCTAGGCATCACCACCGGAGGTTGTGACCTTAAGTGTGACGCCTGAGTTCACGCGACCCAAGCATCACTGCCTGAGGTTGCATGAACCTAGGTGTTGGCCTTGAGCCTGGGTTACCTCAGGGCCGACACTTAGGTTTGTGCGAATGCAAGCTTTGTCGCTAGAGGTTGCAACCTCTGACCTCAAGCAGTGATGCCTAGGTCGCAACTTTCAACCTCAGGCGTGACGACTATGTGACCTAGGTGTCGTGCTTGAGGTCACCCATGCGGTGTTGCCTGAGGTCGAGTGACCTCAGGTGATGCCGACGGCTAGATTTGGTTGGATCTAGCCACTGGACAGCAACGCCGATGGCCAGATCCGGCTGACGATGGGTGATTTAATTTTAATTTTTTTAAAAAAATAAGAAAAACTCATTGCAAATGTAAATTTACCAAATAATATTTACGTCAAAATCATTTTAGAAACCCATTTATATTATCATTTGCCAAACACTATTGCTTTCACCAAATATTCATTGGGTCAAAGATACTTAGGGAAATGGCTTTATATTTCCCCAAAGTTGAACCAAGCAGGCTCTAAGTGAGAACTAAGAAGATGAAAAACTAGAGGTTGAGTGATTAACGGTCTACGTGGAGATAATGGAGGAGAGCTTTTTCTAGGTTTCTTCCTATCACCTATTCCTTTCCCTACGGTCGAAGCTTTTTCCAATCTATTGATGGCTAATTTCACATATAATCATTTCACATGGGAGTACTTTTTCGGACCCCAAAAAAATTTATGTATATGTGGTCCATCCAATTCAAGTCATGAATTTATGGACCACATTGAATATATTAAAAATTTAAATATGATGATAAAAGTTTAAGGGTATTTGAGTTATTTTTTCCTGGTTCTTTTTTTAGATGGGCTAGAGCTTTTCCTGATTTATTGGGTGCCTAATTTCGTACACTATCGGTGGTCCAACACGACAGTAGTTTCTGTTTTTTTGTCTTTTTCAGATATTTTCCGTTTTGGGTTTTTAATCTTGCAATTATTTTTTTTTTGTCATTTTCTAAAAAATGGGTCTGGGCAAGGGTGGCTTTCTGCAAATTCATCTGGTCGGCCAAAAGTGAAATTGGCTTTTTTTATTTTTAGGTAGGGGAGAGCAAGTGGCTTCTGGCGGTCTGTCCTCCGTTCTCGCCTCCTTTTGCCGGGGGAATTAAAAAGTACTCCGTATATTTGCAAAAGCGACGGTTTCGACAGTCGTTTTAGCAAAATGATGGGACTGATATTCATACTCGCACGTCATTATTTGAAGAGTTAATATCATAAAAAAATCTTGAATCATTACACTTATGATAAATTTACTTTAAAGTAATTTTTTAATCACAAAAAATCCAAACTAATATTTCCGTGACAAATTTACTCCTAACTAATATTTTGATCACAAGAAACCTCAAATCGGTATCTTCCATTAAATTAGATTAATGCCACGAAGGATCACATACTACAACATTTATGATAAATGGAAGGTAAAATATTAAATTAATGCATATGTCAATTGTCACACGTCATTAAAAAAATGGCCACATGTTACCCAATTCAATAATTTGTCGATCGAATTTAACAAAAAACTAACAAATGGTAAATTTGTCACGAGTATATCATTTTGGAAGTTTTCATGGTATTAACTCATTTATGTTGCACACCTTGACTTAAAATATTCTAATTTTATATTGCGCACAAAATAATTAAATTGTAGTGAGTCCGTGAGTGACATAGAGTAATGTGTTTTGTGTTATATCCAATTTTTCTCTTTGAATTCATAATTTTTCCCATGGCTCGTACCGTGTGGACAGATTGTTTCTAGCGTTGCCGGCCCTAATCAAAGATAGAGCATAAGTTGAAGATTTTGAATTGCTAGGCATGACTTAGCATCGTGTAAAAATCAATCATATTGTCATGTGAATTTCTTGTTATATTTTTCTTGTTGCTTATTGAAAATATCATGTAGAGTCAAAATATGATATAGAGTTAGATCGGATCGCAATGTTTATGCAAGTGAAGAGGAACTTCTAGTGAAGCCCGAAACAACTACTCCTATTTCTTGATATTTTGTATATTTGATCTAATAAAATGAGTCAAAACAAATAAATGAATTCCTTCGACAACTAAAAAAAAAATCTCGTGAATAGGCTTATTAACACGAGAACTTTCAAGAGTAACGCATTAACATCACATGGACGCAGGGAATTCGAGATGCATTTGAGCTGCATTGTGACAAATCAGTTGGCAAATGGAGAATGACTATGGTTATGAAAGAGTTGATTGCCCTAAATGAAAGGGGCTATGTTCAGAACAAAAACCTAGTAAATGCAGGAATTCAATCCTCTCTTAGGCCTTATCATGCGGGATCGACTTTTAGCATCAAATTAAACTCTCATTCTCAACATAAAGCTTTTATAGGCATAAGGGAAAAGAAAGACAAACAAGACTACATCACTGGTGACGTAGGCATATAAATGCCTCATAAAAACATACGGTTCACACTAAGACACCTATGACTTTGGACCATGAGTCATCACCATGACTCTTCTTAAACATTAATTACTAGGCCATGACTCATCACCACGACATCCTGAGTCATCCTAAATTATTAATGACTTGTGAGTCATCAAAAAGATCGATATAAGAATTAATGATATAAACGATCCTTAAATTTTGGTTCAATGTGCAATATAATCCTTGAATTTTTAATTTATCCAATGTAGTTTTTGAACTTTTAATACATGTTCAACTTAGTCCCTAAATTATATAAATCAATATGATACTTTTGTTAATTCAAATTCATGAACAACATTGAATATTTGCATAAAGTATATGGACTAAATCAAACATGTATAAAAAGTTCAGAGATTATATTGAACAAAATAAAAGTTTGGGACTACATTGCATATTGAGATATTGTTCAGAAATAACATTGAACAAATTGAAAATTTATGGATCATTTGTATAATTTTCCTTATATTCTATGTTCTGGGCAATATACAGATGAAACCGACATAAGAGGAGAAACCGTGTAATATTCTTAGCAAATAAGTTTGAACAGCAGGCAACGGAGCAGGAGGGCAAAGGCAAAAGGGCTACTCAAACAAGATCGGCTGATACATAAGATCCATGAATGGCCATCTCCCTCTAAAATTTTGAGCAGCTTCTACATCATGACCACCAGCAAAGGATAAGCGAGCACGCTATATCGACACATGCCTGTGGGGAAAGAGATCCTCCTCCTTATGCATTGTATGTTTTGGAAGCTACATTCCTACAGTCACTGCTAGCTCTGTCGATCGCCTCCCTATCAAAAGCTCAGCCAAAGCCAAAAGAGTTTCCCTGCAACTGCTACCGGAAAGTGTGAACTGGTGGCGCGACTGTTAAACTAAATCAAAGAGATGAGATCATCTATATATCTATGTTTGACGGAAAGTCTCCTATTATAATGACTAGAAGATGATCGGCAAGCTTTTCCATGCCATCAAACACCAAGAAGCCGCATTCACGTGTTATGCCCTCACAAAACCTGCTAAGTGCCGGTTGTAGTATTAACATGACATGTAGTGAGACGGTCTTTTTATCCAACCCTCCAACCAAAAGGTTGAGAAAGGCTCATTTTGAGTCTGGTGACGTGACCTGACTGAATCCCAGATGCAATTCCTCTAATAAAACACGAAAAATGGGTACCAGTATAATTCCTCCCAACATAATCAGCGTAGTACAGAAAGGAGGCGAAAAGAACAATGAGCATCGAATGACCACATCTGATCTAAATGAACTATTGATCATCCATGAACGTTATCATGTTCTTTAGTCAAAGGTTCTTTTTATTCATCAAGCAGGGCAAAACTTTCTAACATATACTTGTGTTCCAGTTGACATAGCTTGGAACAGAATCACATAATGGCATAAGCATGGAAAAAGCAATATCATGCAGCTGCTAACTTCAGTTGACTAGGAAAGACAACTTGTAACAATATTCCAAGACAAAATAAACTATCAATATGAATGAACAAACATAACAATAGTAACGATAATGATGGTGCCACTGTCGTTGCTGCATGTATGCTTATATTTTGAAAATGGAAGCCGTTAAAGCTCCACGCAGCTGCTAACTTCTCATTGATGAGGATGGAAATTGTATCTGTATCCAAAAACAAACTATCGAATGTGCAACGCAGACTCTACATGTTTTGGAGTAAACTCGGACTTTTTTCATGGATGAAGAAACAGAGAAAACAACATCAATGACGATGATAATGTTCATGATTTGCTTGCACGAATGCTATAGTCACCCTCCATTGACTTTGGGCTAGAACTTTGCAATGTATAAAGTCAGCAGATCATCTCTGGCTTAACTCCAGAAGCAAGCCTATAGCCTACCTACTTCCCAGATCTTTTTACTTTCGGAATTTGCTTTTCTTATGCTGATGTAGGGAAGAACTTTCATTGTCTGGCTTAGCAGAAGCTGAGGCTGTCTCAGTTTCGAGCTTAATATTATTGATACCCGAATCTCTCTTTCTTGAGCTCTCTCTTATCTTTCTCTTGAGCTCGCTCTTCCCCTTCTCTTGATAATTGTTGCCAATATGTTCTTCACCAGTAAGCTTTGGAGAAGGCAGATCATTTCTGCTCGAACATCCTGACCCAGTGCCGTCATCATCAACATCAATAATTTCAACAACTTCCTTCAACGCGGGTCTCACATCACCTGAAAAGGCAAAATATGAAGAGATTTTAAAGATTTTGGGCTAATACTGGCAGAACCTTACTGTCTTCTCATTGAGAAAAGCAGAATGACATGCCCATGCAATCAGCAGAATTTCACAAGCTTTAATACCATTTCAAAGTCCTAAACTACAAGCTCCCAAGCAATGGGCTACTCCTGTTTATTGACTGCACAGCACTGAGTCTGGTGGCCTGTAGAAGTGCAAAGTGGCAGTTTGTCCATTGAGAAATCTTAAAAGTACCTAAAACTACACAGAAAAAGGGTTACTGCCAAAGAATTAAATCCTGGCGATCATATTAGGTAGTTTATGAGTGACAATTTTGGTTTGTCTTGCAGAGCCAACTAATATATTCTGAATTTGACCATTCATTTAGAGAACAAGAGTGTCGTTTGATGAACGCAGGGAATGCAGGCCTTCTTCTTTCTTTCACCACATATGTTATTGTCAGTATACTACCACAAAATACGCATACCTGAGCAAAGAACCAGACGCATAAATCCTACTTATCCTCTAACGTTTTAGGAAATATAGCTAAATCATCGTAAGGTGTTTGACACACGGCTGTAATGCAACCGTGAGGAGCACTTTTGAGTAGTTGGAGTATCAACATTTGGAACTTATGCAACAACGGGAGAGGAGTGATAGAGCTAGTATTAACACCAATAATAATCAATAGAGATTAAGGGATAAAAGGAATTGCACACGAATATTATAGTAGTTTGGCTTAGATCAAGTCTATGTCCATTCTCCCACGCTAACAGCCTACTCGCTAGATTCCATTATATGATCAATAAGAGATTACAACTTCGAGTGTAAACACTCAGCGATAGATCACACTATCTCACTAAATCACTTTTGTGTATTTCTCTCACGATCACATACTTTTAAGCTCACATGAAACAAGTGTATATGGTCAAAGTATGCCCACACTTTGGAATTATAGATCTACATTTCGTCTCTTACTTGCTCTTCGGTTCCTTGATCTCCTTATATACTCCTTTACTTCCAAACTAGCCGTTAGACAATATCTAGAGGATTGTCTTCCAATCTACCCATTGAACAGAACTATATCAAGAAGATTTGGTAACCGTTGAGTGACAAAAGTAGAATCCCCATCTTGATTCTGGTCGCCCATACGATCAGAATCTAGGTTTCCATAAGTAGAGTTTCTCCATAAGGAAAGTTGTTGTCTTCGGGATCTAATTGTCAATCAATTAAATTGAGTCAATCAAATCTATTTTGGTGTAGAATCCAAACCAGATTACTAGCCGTTACATGTTCTGGGTTTGCGTCTAGTAGTGTAAGTTTGTTCTGGGTCTGTTAGACCGAGGTTCTACGTTTACTTGTGTTCTCTGTCTGGTACGGTCAAACTCAGAATCGTGTTCTCTGTCTGGTACGGTCAAACTCAGAATCGTGTTTTCCGTCTGGTACGGTCAGACTCAGAAACATCTTCTGCTTTCCTTATGCTACATGCAGACTCAGAAACATCTTCTGCTTCCATTCTGCTACATGCAGACTCAGAAACCTTTGATTTATTTTGTCATCTTCAAAACATCATAAGGGATTTCTCTAACAAGGATAACCTAACAACATCAATGAGAGCTAGGTTAAATACAAAGAGGAGCATCGCAAGCAAAAGGCAGAAGTTCTTGGTATCAAATTCTTCCCCAAAGGGAAAATTGAAGGCCCTTCTGAGCCTGCTCCTGTCCACTAAACCAAGACTCTCTAAAACATTGAACACTCCAAAAAAGACAAGAATTGCCTAGGATCCTGCTGCCAATCCAACTAAATTTTGTAAAATCATACATCTTTGAAAATCGCTGAGAACAGGTTCCTGCTAATGATTTGGAGGAGTCATGGACGATAAGTTTAATTTGCGGCTCAAAGGTTTAATAAAAGAAGAACATTCACAAGGTCGAGCTCACGCATTGATATTCATTCGCTAAAATAGATGAAGCCGGGCAAATGAGAACAACATTGTATTCCCTCACCTCGCAAGACTCCGCCATCTTCCACTGGGGATCCACGGCTACTACCCGGCAATGCCAGACCGTGAGTACCATTCCTGCAATCCGCCTCTGGCGAGGACGAGACACTTCCACCTCCCCAGGAGCCGTTTCCTTTCCTACCATCCTCATCGCCTTTGCCGAAGCCCTTGGCCTCATCACTAGGAACGCCCTTTCCCCCTGCTCCATTTCGCAGCAGCTCCTTGCTCCTCAGCATCCACATATCTAACTCTAATTCCGAAACCCTCAAGGCCAACTCCCCATACTTCCCTCCGACTCTACTCTGCAACACCTCATTCTTCCTCCTCAGTTCGACGTTCTCCCTCCTAAGCGAGCCCGCCTCCTCAGCTGTTCCCTCTCTCTCGCTCTCTAGACTCACCATCCGCACCCGCAGACGCTCGTTCTCCTCCCCAAGAGCCACCAACTCGGCCCTCAAACGCTCGTGACCCTCCGTCAGAGCCACCAACTTGGCGCTCAGACCCTCGTTCTCCTTCCTCAGAGCTTCGGCCGTCCCGGCTTCCAGCACCCACTTCTCCTCTATCGCCACTAGAAACCTGTGAAGATTCTCGAGGGGTCTACAAAAGGATCTCAACGAAGTGATGAGCTCGGGGACGGTGCTGTTCCGTATTCCATCGGCATCCTTACTGGGCGCTGAGGGGACGTGAGGATCGCGGCTCATGTTTTGCACGTTGGAGAGAAGCTGGTTGAGCACGTACCGGGGGGAAGAGCTCGGCCTTGGACGATGAAGCGAGTCCTTCGCGTCGTAGGTTCCTGAGGAATATGAGAGACGAGAGACTACACAAGTTTTCTTCAAATCGAGACTGGAAGGAAGAGAAGGTGAAACGTTCCGTCTCCATGGGAGATCTTTTGAAAAAAATAAAAGACTTCACGAGCACCCGCGCCACTTCACAGATATCTGTTATCTCTGCAACGTAAGGGAGAACTCAATGGAAAGATGACACCTAATTAATCTGTTCGTTTTGGTTCATAAACTTTAGCCCAATATATAATGTGGCCTCTTTGTACATGATGTGGGAACATCGGGCTTTGTTGATCGATTTAAGTTGAAGTTATCAATTATGTAGAAAAGTTTGTTGACTCAATGGACAAGTTGTTGATTTCATGATTGTCGTTTAACTACTGAGACATTGATACATAAGTTTGTTGTCAATTCCAAGACTACTAAGCAACTATTTAGGACAATTTATTTTGTTGTTTGCCAATCTTCAAAGATGACCATTGAAATGCCCAAGGAGACGAACGAATTTAGAGTCTATTTTTAATTATTTTGCATCTAGTCAAGTGTCATTAGTGAGTCTCGAGTGTGTTGTAGTTTTCAAATAGTCAAAGTTCAAGTCTCTAGATATTTTAATGCATTTTCTAGTTCTTAGGTCTTTTTTGTGTTTTTTAGTTTCTATGTCATTGATGTTGGGTAGTTTCCGTGTTTTCAATGTTTAGTCTATTTCCTAGGAATATTCCAATGAGACGAATTCTCAAATGTAAGACAAGTGAATTTTGAGTATATGAATTATTGATATTTTCTCTATGTAAGCGAATATCTTTGGAGAGTGGATTCTTTCTTGGTGGTGAGCCAAAGAAGCACTGTATCATCAGCTAGTGGTTTTCCCATAAGCCCTAGTAGTGAGTTTCTTCAATCCTAAAGCACTGTGTCCTTGGCTGGTGATTTCTATAAGCCTTGGTGGTGAGTTTCGTCAATCCTGATCTTGATCATTAGCTGGTGGGGCGTCCTATATATCTTGGTTTCGATTGTATTCTATCCATCATTTTGCATTTACCCGTCAACATACATTCCCATACACTCACCCATCATCGATAATCACTTAAAACGACTCTCGCCCATCCTGCAACTGCATCAATACATGTTCAAACTAGTTTGTGGACTATATGAAAATGTTTAATGTAATTTTAAGTCTAGGGACAACACTAATTATTTTCATATAATTCAGAGACTAGTTTAAATATATACCAAAGGTTCATGGACCATATTGAACAAATTAAAATTTTAGGAATTACATTGCACATTAGGTTAAAATTCAGAAATCACAAGCTTAGGGATAACATCGCACATTGGGTCAAAGTTCAAGGACCATTTGTGTCCTTATCCCTCCCTCAATTGACTTTACTTTACACTTTATTAGAAAGAGTGTTTATACTCGAACAATATGCATATGAAAGGAAATTAGCTATTTTAGAGAATAGCAAAATATCAAATATTATCCCTAATATTTGAGAGTTAATTCCCTAAAGAAAACCTTCAACTTCAGGTTTAGTTCAAATTTCGTCCCTAACTTTCTTTCTTTTTGATCTTATAAAAAATCTTCAACTTTCACCCTAATCTCAAACTATAAGGTGAGAGTATTAATAAAAATGCACGTTCTAGTTCTAATGTCATAATTTTGATTAAACTAGTGGCAATCTTTTATGTGTGGGCAAATTTGAGATTACAGTGAAAGTTGAAGACTTTTATGAGACGAAAAAGAAGTTTCAGGTAGAGAGAATCAATAAAGAATCCATCTTTACTCAATTGATTTCTACTTTATTAGAAAGGGCTAATTATACTCGAAAAATATGCATATGAAAGAAAATTAATTATAAAATTAATTATCTTAACGAAATATCAAATGATATTCCTAATATTTAATAATATCTTTGACAATTTTCTCTAGTGGGAAATCTCCAACCTTCATAAGTATATTTCATTTGATCTTGTCAAATATCAATCATCAGTTATATTGGTAAAATGCTTTTTGTGATTCTCAATCTTCCTATTCGTAGCTGGGGATTCTTTACCAACACAATCTGAGCGAAAGCGGAGTCCCATTTTGTTCTCTCTTTCTTTAATTTTTGTAAATATGGCTGACATGCCAGCAATCACTTACATAAATATGAATCTCCCAATTGAATTGGATCAACAAGTCAATTGAAATGACCAATATCATATTGATTAAATTAAAATTCATGCACTAAATTTTATATAAGATTCGGTGGCCAATTTATACGTTGCCCCAATAAAATTTGTTTGATAATTTGAACAAAAAAAAATATTCTTGATTCGGAACGCAATAGAAATTTATGTATTTCTACATGGCTCGTTTGATAAATCTAAACAAATAGGTGCTGAGAATTTAGGTGTTGAACTTAAGTGTTAGACAATCTTAAGTGTTGAGAATAGATAAAAAGTTGTTTGACAATAACCGAAAATTAAAGACTGATTTTCTATTGATTTATTTACCATACATGACATTGTGACCATTGTCGGCATATTTTGGCAATACAATTAATGCCATCGATTACTTTTTATTATTAATGGATAAGTTTGCCCATTCCTTTCATACCTCATTAAATAACTCTTTGACTTAATTTAATTTTTTTGACTTATTGTTATTTATGGTCGTCAAAGAAGTTTGATATCACTTAATGATATATTCTTTTTGTAACTTCAGTACTTTTTTTGTTCAAAACATTTATCCTTCTTTCATCTAGCTTTTGATTATGGGAAACAAAGTTCCAATTATCTTTAGTTTATCTAATCTTCTTTAAATAAGTCTATCTTGGACTCGGACGCGAAGCTTATAACTATAAATTCACAAGAATAGTATGTAAAGATGTTAACATTTGTTTTTTTATTATTAAAATTTTGGGATAATTGCTTGAAACCCGTGAACTTTCGCATTGTTATGTGATAGCCCCTGTATTTTGAAAATTTTTTTATATTGCTCCCTTTGAACTTTGGCAGTGTTGTGTTATGGCATGCAAATGTGGAATAATTACAGATCACACTTATTTTATTTTTATTACCATTGCTAGTTTTTCATTGTTGAGCAATCAGTCTACAAGCTTTGAAAAGTTACGGATTACCCTCCAAACTTTTCAAAGTCAAGGGAACTATTACACAACTTTTCCAAAACTCAAGGTGAGCCACAGCAATTATCTCAAAATTTTAAGGGATTCTGACCAGAAATATTCATACACCATCATAGGTTTCGTGACAACTTGTCTTGGTTTGATTTATAAACAAAATTGAATTGATCGAAGCAAATCATTCTATTTACTCACAGACCTTGAAACCAAATAAAAGTTTTAACCCGACTTGGTTCGACTTTACAAACTAAAATTGAGCCCAATCAAATAGTCTTAATTTTTGTTTGTTTTCATTTTTCGATTTAATTAGACTCTCAACTTGGAACGATGACTCATCATGATTGGTAAGTTTTTTTTTTAGGGAAAATGCCAACAAAAACCCCAAACTATGCCCCTTGCGACAATTTTTACTCGAACTTTTTTTAGGCCTAAAAAACCTCAAACTATGCCACTTAGGATAATTTTATCCTGAACTTTTTTTGGGCCATAAAAAACCAAAAACTATGCCACTTGGGATAATTTTATCCTAAATTTTTTTGTACCATCAAAAACCCTAAACTATGTCACTTGTGACAATTTTACCCTAAAATTTTTCTTGTGCCACAAAAAACCCTGAACTATGCCATTGTGACACATTTACCCTAGACTTTTTAACTGAAGGGCATTTTCGTCTTTTCACCTTTTTTTTCTTCCTCTTCTTGGTAGGGGAAGCCGGCGAGGGCCCTCGCCGGCGGCACTGTTCGACTAGGGCAGCACTCCTTGGCATGGGACGAGGGCGGCCCTCACCGGTGTGGGGCGGGGTGGCCCTCCCGACGTCGGGGGGGGAGGGTCGCCTCACCGGATCGTGCGGGAGTGGCCCTCGCCGGATCAGGGAGGGCCACCCTCGCCCTTGGCAGATCTGGTGAGGGTTGCCCCCGCCTAATTCGGCGAAGGCGACCCTTGGGCGTGGGTTGGCTCGGCTAGAAGGCGAGGGGTCGCCCCCGCCCTCGCAAGATCGGGGAGGACCGCCCTTGCCCTTAGCAGATTTGGCAGGGGCAACCCTTTGCGGCGTTGGGCGAGGGTTGCCCCACCAGATTCGGCGGAGGCGACCCTCGGGCGAGGGCCGCCCCGGCCAGAAGGCGAGGGTCGCCCCTGCCAGATCCGACGAGGGCGACCCTTGCCTGATCGAGGGCGGCCCTCGCCTGGTCGAGGGCGGCCCTGTCGGCTTCCTCTCGCCATGGTCGACAAAGGGAAGAAAGGAAGAGAAAAAAAAAAAGTGAAAAATGAAAAGACAAAAATGTCATTTAATTAAAAAAATCTGGGGTAAATATGTCTCAAGTGGCATAGTCGAGTTTTTTGATGAAAAGAAAAAAGTTGAGTAAAATTATCCCAAATGGTATAATTTAGGATTTTTTGTCGTAAAAAAAAAAAAAATTTTATGATAAAATTGTCCTAAGTGACATAATTTAGGGTTTTTTATGACAAAAAAAAATCCATGATAAAATTATCTCAAGTGGCATAATTTGAAATTTTTGATGATATTTCCTTTTTTTTATTGACAGTACTAATTTTTGTAACACATTATTTGGTGTCAATAATTTCATCATTGCATCGGTATATTTTTAAGATGCAGTAGTAAGCATGACTGTTTCTTCATAAACGGACTTATTATTTTATCCAGTGGCCAGAAAATATCTGCGCCAACTATCATGCACCTTGAATCGAAATTTGAAATTAACAGACTCAGGACATTAAAAAAAAAAAAAAAAGAAAATGAATCAGGCGAAAAGAGGAGAAACATTCGTCCAGATCCGGATCCAGATAACTCAACGAACGGCAACCGTCGGTATCGCGGGACCCACACGTGGCGGCCGTAAGCGAGTCCAAGCAAGATCAGCATTCGCGATTCCACCTGATTCAGCCTCTGATGCGGTGTCCACGTGGCGATTGGCAGTCCCGATAATATTCCCCGCGCATCTCTTCCACGAAGCATATCGCGCATTTTTCCCGCGCTCCCCCCGTCTCTCGCATCTCGAGATCGCGAGAAATTGAGCCGTCCCAGTGGCACCGGACGTAATAAACCCGAAACCCGAAGGGCGATTTCCCGCGAGGCGGTGCCAAAAGCACCCGCTCACCTCGCCCCCCGCTACCGGTGCGGACAAAAAGGGTGACTGCCACAATTATTGCCCAGATTTGTCATTTGCCAAATCTCACCAGATTTAAAATTTAAATTCGATTTCCAGATTTTGTTTACGTCCGTTTCAGATCTGTTGAGTTGACGGATCCGATTCCCAGGTAATTTCCATCTTCGGCGTTTCTCTCTTTGCTCCATTTCTTGTTCTTTCGCCCTTTGGCGTCTCGAGGAATTTTGCCGAAATGGGTAGCGGACATTTTTGTCGATCCTAATGACATGGAGTCATTCGAATCGTGGGTCGGATTTGGATGGTGGAGATTTTTTGGAAAAATTGTTTCTTGAATTCGACGCGCGTGGATGACCCCGTCTGGGGTTTTTGATGAGACGGTTCATGTGGTTATTACGGAATCGAGCCCACCATGTGTTTGAGTTTTGCAGTGCTCGGTTCCTTTCTAGTCTCTTTTAATAATGTTGGAGGGAGAGGATTAGGACAAGAATGCGGCAAGCGAAGATTGTCCTGGCCCAGGAAAGAAGGAAGGAAGGAAGAAAAGGAGGGGGGCGGTGATGAGCAATGAGCATTGTTGTAGTGTGGAAGATTTGAACGTAAAGCTTGATTGATGCCGTAATGGACTGGCTGTCCGTAGAAAATCAGAAAATCACATTCTGAACGTGGCCCAGAGGGACCGGCTGCTTTTTTATTTTATTATTTGTGGCATTGAGTCTGCTACGTGAGCAAATGGGCACATGGCTTTTTGTCTGTGCGTCCAGAATAAAGAAATCTTTTGTATGGCTTTTTAAATATTTGCATGGATCTGGTGACCCCTTCATCTTTTTGTCTACGAAGTTGACATTTTCATGGGTTTTTTTTTAAGCTCTTCAACCACCTGGATATGAATTGGACCCATGTTTTGGGTCGACCGAGTACATGTGTTTTGTAGTTTGGAGTCTTTTATTTGATGTGCCGTCGGAACAAAGAAATAGTTTTCACAAGCGATTGTGAGGGGGTCAAGACACTTGGACATGGTAACAGTAAAGATTTAGGAAATCAACTATTCTTCCCGAATATACTTGTCATGCTCGTCAATAATCTAAAGCTGTCTGTCAAAGCTGATTTTTCTACCGGTGGCACAACTGGACAGAAATAGCAAACACTACAGTTTCTGAAAATGTTCACGTTTAGAGCCAAGTCTCAATTCGATTTGTCCTTCGAGATTGTGTATTGGGAGTAATTTTTCTGAGGCCCCAAATTGTTAGTCCAGTGCTAAAAAATTTTTCTTGTGACAGAGGTGTGGAAATTACCTAAATGATTCACATCGAGGTAAAAACTCTCTTATTTGATACTGCCAAAGATTGGGATCAATTGCTCATGGCAATAGTTGCTCTAGCATGGTTAAAGTTCCTTGCTTTGAATTAAGATGTTTGTCTAATGGAAAACTACATGATGTATGTCCTTCTTTAGTCTTTCATAGTTACGTCTTAATCAATCAATTGTTCACTTGAGTTTCCTCATGATTATGCTTCTCTGTCAAATTTAATTTGTTCTTCTTGAAACAATTATTTGAAGCTTTTCCTATTATCCATTATTTTGATAAAAATCGAACTAATTTTTTTTTTCTTTTTAGCAGTAGATATATGCGATGATTCACGGTTCAAATACCAGTCCTAATACAATTAAAACTCTTCTGTTAGTTGAATGAGTAGTCTCATTTATTGACAGTCGTGTTCTAGGGATGAAGGATTTAGAGCTTCTCATTCCTAGGATTCTAATGGCATATTGAAAAAGATGTTCTTCCTAATGAGAACTTAGATTGATTAAGTTTGTTGAAATTCGACGAACTGTTTTCTTTTGAATGCTAAAATTTGATCATATTCTGCAGTTCAGTAAAAGCTGAGGATTCCTGAATTTTAACTTTATGTGATTTTGGTCCAGACACTCATTTGCAATGAATTAATGTCCTGACCGCATTAAGATTTCTTCTTCTGGTCGCATTGGTAGTCCTAATTAGTTTTTTTTTAGACTGAATTTTCAGTTAATTAATTTTCATTTCATGTTATGGTTTATGAGCTCCAAATAACATGTGTAATAGATTTCTTTCCAGATTGAGCTAAAAGTCTGTAACAAGAGATGAGACGGCATCAGCAGAATCAAGTAACGAAGTCTTTCACAAGAGAAATTGATGCAGAGAAGGTCGAACTAGTGACTAAAGCAGGTGAACTTTTATTTGAAGCATCAGTTCTCCTGGCGTCATAATTTCGAGTCTCAAGAACACTATTGGGAACAAGAGAATAATGTGTATCTTATATTCATGTAAACAAGAGCTGCCAACTTCTGATGTCCAGTGACTATTGTTAAGATGCTAGAATGAAGAAATCACTCAATTTCGTTTTCCTGAATTGGTTATGTTAAGATTCTGAGGTACTCAAAATGTTGGTAATCTGCAGATACCGAGAAAAAGGTTGCAAGAATCTTGGAGCTCATAAAGAATGAAAGCCAAAGCAGAAAACGCGGGGCAAAGAACTCGAAGAGAGAGCCGGAGCTTGTCGGGCTTGTTGAGGACTTTCTACGACAGTATCAGTCACTCTATGCGCAGTATGATCATCTTAAGCAGGACCGAGATAAAAATGATCCCAGACGAAGCAAGAGAGATGATTCTTCATCCATCTCCAGCTCCGACTCTGACTCCGAATATTTTTCTTCTGAGGATGTCGACTGTAACTTAGGAGAATCGAAGCATGATCAACTGGTGGCAAATAGTGTTCCTCGAAAGCTTGAGGATGATAACAAGGAAATGACCATTCTAAGAAATCATTTGGCTTCTATTAGAAAAGAGAGGGAAACTTTTAGTACAGAGCATATGGCCGCCCTGAGCAAGATCAATGAAGCAGAGAATGTCATCAAAGAACTGAGGCAAGAAGGGAGTGCTGCCCTGAGCAAGATCAAGGAAGCAGAGGATGTTATCAAAGAACTGAGGCTAGAAGTGAGCGAGAGGAAGAGAGAACTGTCAACTCTTTCAAAGAAGTATCAAGTCCTAGAAGCTGAAGCATCACTGAGGACAAAGGAGTTGGAGGGACAGATAGGGGGCTTGAAATCTGATTTACAGTCTCTTTGCTGCCACAGAAGTGATTTAGAATCAGAGATTCAAAGCCAAGCTAGTGAAGCCAAACGGCTGAAACTGGAAAATGAAGAGCTTCAAGCTCACATTATGAAACTTAAACTCAAATCTGAAAGCAAAGAAACTGAGATGTCTGATCTCCTAAAGAAACTCCATGACAATGAGAACAGTGCAAAGTGTAAATTTGCGGAGTTGGAGGAACAAGTCAGGAATCTGCAAATGGAGGCAAGATCTCTACATGTTGAGAAATGCACGGTGGAGGAAACCTTGGAATGTCTACAGAACAAACTACTGGCTAAAGAAAAGGATTTAGATCAGATTAACACTTGGAATGAAGAAGTGAAGCTCCTGGAGAGCCAGATAGCTAAGTTTGAAGAAAGGGAAGCGGAAACCAAACAGAACTTGATTCAAATACGAACTCTTGAAGAAGAATTAGCAAGTACATTTGAAGAAAAAGAAAGAGTATCCAAGGAGAATAACCGCCTTGCTGTGCAGGTCAAGGACATGAAGCTAAAAATGGATGCTCTATGTGTGAGGGAGAATGATCTGCTAGAGCAGATTAGGAATCACATCCTCGAGAACAATCGGTGTAGAGAGGAAAAGGAGGAATTGGAGGCCAGGTTCGTTGAATTGGAGAGCAAATCGCTAACAAGGGGAAACGAGCTCGCAGCTCTTCAGGATAAACTTAAGGCTGATGGGGATGCATATTCTTCACATATCTCAGCCTTGACAGTCCGAGCGAAGAAACTGCAAGAGGATGTCAATTCTTTGCTGGCCCTGAAGAAGCAGTTGGAGTTGCATAACGAGAAAGACAGACAAGAATCTTCGCCAAGGTTCCGTGTTCACATCGAGAACAAGTCGAGCAAGCAGGAAGTTATTACTCCTCGCAGGTTGGCTAGGAAATATAGACAAGCTAGGAATTCGTTGCAAGAACCGATGGACGCTCAGTTCCTAGAAAGGAGAATGGAAGAATTGGCAGACGAGTTCCACATGCACTTTGAAGATAATGTACGCCTGATGAACCAACGTATCTTGGTCTTGGAGCAGCTACACACGGAAAACAAGGATAGCTACAAGATGATGAAAGAGAGGTTCCAGAGAGAGCATGAGGCGCTCAAGGATCGGCCCTACAGCTGCAAAGCCGAAATGGGGAAGATAACGGACGCTTCGCGGACAGTGAGCAATGCGCTTCTCCAGTTGGACTTGATAGTCTCGAAATTCGGCGACCAAAATGGGAACGTTCTAAACCGTATGTCAAAAGTCTCGAAGGAGATCCAATGCCTGCGAAACAAGGTTTCAGGGGCGAAAGACAAAGTAAGATGTGCGAGAGCCGACACTGTTCATCGAATATCCGCAGTGGACTCCAAAGGCGTGAAGAGTGTTGTACTTAGTGAGGAGAGCTGGGCTTTAATGGCAAAAGTAGACGATGAGGGCATGGAAAAGATGCACACAACAAGGGCCGTTGAACGACTTGAGAAGAGGGTGGCGGAATTAGAGAACATGGCGAAGGTAAGGGAAGAAGTGTTGATCGGGCTTGTGGACGAGAAGAAGGAGGCCATCAGGCAGCTGTGTCTCTCAATCAACTATTACCAAGATCGCTGTCTTCAATACCGGGAGGTGATCTCGAAGATTGCCGCTAGCCGGAGGCGCACAACCTGAGTTTTGATCTCATCTCGATGAGATGATTCTGATGCGGCACTGCGCACAATACTTATAATCTGGTGCTTCCTTTTCTTATGTGGCGTAGGTGGGCAATGCCTATTTTTGATCAACCATTTGATTAGTCGGCCAACCAAGCTAATCAAACGCAACTTTCTGGAAATCCTTGGTGGCGGTCCTTTGATTGTTGGTCAAAAGGAGAGAAACATCTCCAAGACACAATTTGAGATTCCATTGTTCTTCTAACAGGTACTTTATATATGCAGCATGTATGATTCAATCTGACGATTCGTTTGTTTATTGAAAACTTTTTGTATCTGGAAAACATTTTCAGGCAATTCAATTTTAGAGAAAGTGAAACCATCTTCTAGTGTGTAGTCATGCTGAAAACAATGCGAAGAAACTAATACTTAGTCGTGACAAACAAAGGAAAAAAATTGACGGGTCAAGAAGACAGCAAATAATGAATCGAGAAAAACGATTTCCTTTTTCTCAAAAATCTAGGATTGTTATTTCTAGTCCACGGAAAATGCTTTCTGCTGATCGAGTAGTTTTTCTGTTGTCCCAACACTACAAAGACTAAAAATAAGGACGATATTATCATTTTTTAAACTGTACAACGTGTGCCTCACGAATAGTGGAGTGGTGATCAACAGTCATGGATTGGACTCTAGTGTGAGCGCAATGTCTTCAATCGTTTCATCCTCTTATCGATTCACTTGAGTAAAGGGTGAGACTTGATCAACGTACGAGTTGCCCTCTATGCTCCACCAAACTTCGATTGGCCCGACCGGTGAAATGGTCGAGCCTAGACAAGCAATCCCTTTCGGACCCTGGCTTGCCCGGGCCTGCTCAACCCGATTTTAAGCATAGGTCAACTTGTATAAGGACATTTGTGCCCATCCCACCGATTGATTGGGTCTAGTTATGATATAAAACAAGCAAAGTCTTTCATTTTTAAGGGCAACGATATTTCCACCTCTTAAGAACTAAATCCACCTGCTTTTTATTAAAAAGACAAAATTGCCATCAATCATTCAATTGCAATTTAAAGTAGTGACCCCAAATTTATTTACTTTCCCTTTTTATTATTTTATTGGGATATAGTTACCATAAAGACAAAGTTCTCATGTATATTAAAGGCATCATTTCTTTTTCTTTATTGTTAGATTTTGATCACTGAAAAATTAGTTTTATTCAAAAAAGAAATTTTTAAGAAAGGTACTTCTTTTCTAATTATGGATAAAGTATCAAGTAGAAGAAGAGATTTGACATGGACAATTTTTCGGCACAATCATCTGTTTATAAAGCATATAACAATAAAATCCCCTCTTATTAGTCTAATATAATGTGATGATCAGATGAAGCATAAAAAAAGAAAAAGAAAAACCTCTTTGAAGATTGTCCAAAATAAGATCACAATCACATTCTCTAACGCAAAGCTCTAAAGATGAAATTTAATCAAATCAAAACATTGCATAAAATAAGAATTTTGTTCAAAATGCCAATTAAAATTTGTTTTTTGGATTAACAAAGACTAATATAATCTATAGAGTATTTATCAAAAGATATCAAGATGTCCCATTATGCATAATATTTTTAATGTATTTCTAGATATTTATACAATGTCTTACATGCTCTGAATAAAAACATCTCTCCAAAAATAAGGAAAAAAAGAAAATCATTTAATATAGTTATGAAAGACTTGATAGATATTTTATACTAAAGAATTTTTTTAAAAAAATTCACCAAGAAATTTAGCTTTTAAGATAAGAGAGACGATGGGAAAAAAAAGAAAAAAAAGATAAGAGAGACAAAGTTAACCCAAAAAAAGGATAAGAGAAATCAAGAATAGGTAAGCTATTATAAGATTACCGATGAAAAATAGATCTTTAAAAGTTTTATTATATCAAGAAAGTTGATCTTTTGTCCTAACTATCGATGAGATACTTTTACAAGAGGCATGTAAAATGTTTCGGGGATAACTAAGATTACACAAAAGAAATCTTCAATATACTAAAAAAAAACATGTGAAATGTTTATTTATGGCAACTAGATTATAAATAGAAATAGGAGAAAAAAGGAGAAAAAAGAAGAAGGAGCAAAGTCATCACTTTGCAATTCAAAAATTAAGGGTAATTTTATCTTTTCAACATAAATCGAGTGAATTTAGTCGGTAGGAGCGTGGCACTTTTTCTTTTTACTCGCATTGATTTATGTACGACTCATTGAATAATGAATCCTATCGACAAATTATCCAACACAATAATTTTTTCGCAGGACTTTTTTCACAATAAGAAAGATAACCTAGTCCCTACTCCTCAATCCACAATTACCTTCTTCCGACCACCCAAAAAAAAGGCAAATCCATAAATACCCACGCCAATCCCCGATGGCCACGTCAGACGCCGCAAAGCAACAAAAAGAGCGCGGGAATTGCCCATCGCATCGCCCCGTGGGGCCCCGAGCCCGAGCCTCCCCACGCCTCTAACCTATCAGTGGCTAATCATTTTTATCGCGAGACGCCACCCATCCGCTCGCGGCGATAAAACGGGGAAGACGTGAATATCTCGCGAGACTGACCCGACGCGCGCTCTGGTCAACGGTCGGAGCCGGGGCCCGCTCGTCCCCTGGGGGCAACTCCGCCAGCCGGGAAGTGGCCAGCTCTCCCCGCACGCGCCAGGCTGGCGGTTCCGCGTGGAGGGCGGTGGCAGAACCGCAATTACGGCATGATTTGGGGGGCGAAGTGCGGGGGCGAAGTGCCCGCGGGGCAGCATCCCCCAAAGATTCCCTCCGGACAAAATACGACGTTTTTCTTTTTCCGGTTTTTTTTTTTTTTTTTTGAAAGCTCGTGGACACGGGGGGTAGTGGCCGCTCTTCTTTCTGCGGGGGAGCGCCTCTCAAATCCGAGCACGAACCGAAGCTTCTCTTTCCCCTTCATTTCCTTCTCCTTCTCCTTCTCCTTCTCCTTCTCCTTCTTTTTATCAAAATCATCGCAGCCTCTCCGCATCTCCGTCGCCGTCTCGCTCGGCTCTCCGCGTGCGCGCGTTGATCGGAGAAGCTCGCCGGTCGGAGCGCGTCCCGGACGCCGGGCTCGGAGATTGAGGTGAATTCCTGCTCCGGTGAGCTGATCACCGCTCCCTCTCTCCTCTCCTCTTTTTTTTTCTTTTTTTCCGACAAGTTTTGTCGTCCGGAGTTTCTCCTCCGGGGGGAAAGGCCGAGCTCGCCGTCCGAGTTGACGTCCCGTTCCGGTTGATCTCCTGAATTTCGGTCTCGTCTCGGATTGGTCGGAGCTCGCCTCTGAGCGCGGGATTTCTCTGCCATCGCGAGGCCCGGATGTCGCGAAACGTGATTGAACCGGAGTTCGCTGGGGGAGTTTTTATTTACCGAGACCGTTACGGAGTCTTTGTTTTTTCATTTTGGCCGATCCTCGCTGTCCCAGTTTTCGAGGGACTAGGAATCGATTATGGATTGGTTAGGTAGACTTGTCTAAAGCTCCGAGTGAATTGGCGCTGTAATAATGGTTTCCTTTTGATTCGTGGCTTAATCCTCTGTTGAATTCGTAGGCCTTGCTCTTGACGGATTAGTTCGCCTGTCCTCCATCTGCGCGAATCGGTCGAAGCTGCTCGAGGAAGGCTGACGAGATTGGAGGAGATCGAGTCAGGTAGGGTGCTCTTCCTCTGTTCTTAAGCTCCAGATATTCGATTTGTATCCATGGAAATGCTCGCGAAAAAAAAAAAAAACTTGGATTTGCGAGTAGTAGTTGATGTCTTCACCTTTGTGGACATCAATAAAAAAATAAAAAAGCAGCTGTTTTTTTTTTTCCCCGTAGATGAGATTGGAATTCGAAATCAAGCCGCCTCTTGGTGACGCTACTGAATTGGCACCAGAGTAGGATCGGACTATGCAGCAGTACCAACTTTTGAGAAATGAATATTTGATTGGTTTTGGAGTTGTGGTCCCCCTCATGGCACCAGAATAGGATCATGCTGTAGCAGTAGCAACTTTGGAGAAACGAACTTTGATTGATTTTTGAATTGTGGTCCTCTCGTCCCTTTGAAAGTAGTTGAACTGGAACCAATGTTCTCGATCAGTTCATGTTCTTAAGGCTTGCCCAGAAACAAATGTTCCCTCCTCATAATTTATGTCTCTTTTTTTTTTTGACTTGGTTGATGTAGAGAAGAATGCAAACTTGGGACATCGGATTTAAGTTCCTTCGTGATGTCAATGTCTTCCCATTAATTAGAAAGACTTTACGTCATAACTGTTGTGTCTTATTAAATGCCAACTTTTCCGGGTGGAAAATCATAACCTTGACATGCATTTCTCTTTATGTTTGCTCTGTTCGATAAGTGTCTTCTTGGAAAGTGAAGGAATAAGTAACTGAGTGAAGCAGAGTAGGAGCACTCACTTGATGCTTTCTTCCATCTATTATAGACAATCCTGACAATTATCTCTATTTCCCCATTTCAGATAGATAAAATAGCATCTTGTGCTTTCAATTAAGATTTGTTGATATAAATTCTGGTGGTTGATGCCGGAATATATCATTCAAATATAAAAAGAATTTATTCAAATCCAAATTCAGAGGAATAGTTCTTTTGCATATATATTCTGCACATGGAGTGTAATAGAAAGCCAAAAATATCAAACACATTTTAACCCGAGGAAGTACCAAGGTTCTGTTAGGACACTAGAAAGGCTTAGAGGAAGCATCTCAGACTACCCAACTAAATGTAAACATCATGTAAACATGAAAGTGAATGGTGTAATTTAGACTAATTTAGGTTCCAGTGAATGTCTCTAGGGAAGTGAAATAATCAGGACATTTTTTCTAAGTTATCAGAATTATAAGATGATCTTGGACAGTTCTTCCTGATGGAGGGTGTATTCATTCTTTTTTGTTATTGTATATGGAAATTATCAGAAGAAGTTAAAAGCTAATATGATGTCATTTGAAATGCCTATACAGTTGATGAACCCCTATTGCATACCATTATTTTGAGTATAAGGTCTGATTGAGTTTAATTTTGGCATTGCAGTTATCTCTATCTTTACAAATGGGACACTAATGAATCTGAATAAATTGGGGAAAAGGGCTTTTGCTTTGGAGTTCTTTATATACTTTTCTCTGCCAATATATTTTGAATTATCTGTGAGCATTCCATTCAGTATTTGGCTGAAAATTGATAAATTTCTTTTAGGATTTCCAGTCGGGACATGATGGTATGTGGCCATGCATCTTTGTAGTTATAAAGGTTAATCCTCCAAAGGAGACATGACTAAACATCGATTCAGAGATTCAATAAAGTCCTTATTCGGGAGTCACATTGATTCAGATGCAGGGGAACAGCTGAAAGGAACTAAATCAGGTAATCCTTGTCAGCAAGAATGATTCTTTAAGAGGCTATCAATCAGTAGCATGTACACTCAAAACAAAAAAATGGGGATCATAACTGGATCTCCATAACTTTTTTGAAGTTACAGATCGTTTCATGCTAATTCATCCTGTTTTTGGTACATTGGAATATAACTGGATTGAGAAACTGCTGGTTAACTGCAGAAATTGAGGCCAAGGTAAATAGGATCTTGAAGCTTATCAGGGATGAACATCCTGAAGAAGACAATGAGGATCCAGCTGGGGACTCTAAAAAAAGATCGCTTGAAGAGTTAGTCAACGAATTCCACAGCAAATATCAGTCCCTGTATGAAAAATATGATTCTCTCACAGCAGAGCTCAGGAAAAAGGTTAGTAGCAAACGAAGTAATGATGGACCTTATTCATCAAGCTCTGATTCAGACTCAGACTCAAATCATTCCTCAAAGAAAAGCAGTAAAAATGGGAAATTAGAAAATGATTGGGAAAAAATCACAGCTGACATGAAGCAGGAACTTGAAACAGCAAATTTAGAAGTTGCTGACTTGAAGCAGAAGTTAACAAGCATGACAGAAGAGAGAGACAATCTGCAGTCTGAATGCCAAGTAGCTTTGAGCAAGGTACAAGAAGCAGAAAACAGTATCCAGGAGTTGAATATCAAAGCTGAAAGGTTAGAGGAGGAAAGATCTAAGCATTTTGCTGACAACCAGAAACTGACTGAAAAGCTGGAGATGCTTGGTAAGGTTGAAGTAGAACAAAAACAAAGACTGGAGGACATGACAGTTGAGAAAGAGACCTTGATTGCAGAGAGAGAGGCTGCTCTGAAAAAGATTGAAGAGGGAGAACAGATTACCACTGACTTGAGAAACTCGCTTGATCAGATGAAGGATGAAAAAAAAGCTCTGGAGCTGGATTTAGAATCTATGAAAGGCCATGTTTCAGATATGAAAGAGCATCAAGAATCAGCAGAACAAAAAATTGCGGATTTAAGCCACTCCCTAGAAGTTGCCTTAGAAGAAAACAAGTCTCTAGCTTCTAAAGTCCCCGAACTTTTGCATGACATTGAGAATGCACAGAAAAAGATCGAAGACTTCATCAGCGAAACAGGAGAAATGAAGACAACTTTGGGTGAAAAAGAAAGGGAACTTTTGGCTCTGACAGAAGTGCATCAAGTCCATCAGAATGACGCATCAGCTCAGATGGAAGGCCTGAAAGCACAGATAGCAAATCTCAAATTGGAACTTGAAACTGTGCAAACTGAGAAGAGGGACATAGAAGAGCTGATAGAAAGAAAAACAACTGAAGCAAAACAACTGGCTGAGGAAAACACGCAGCTGACAGTCCAAGCTGCGGAATTTGAAGAAATGTTTAAAGCCAGAGGAGATGAAATATCGACTCTCAAGAAGAAGCTTGAGGATAGTGAAAAGGATTCTCTCTCTAGGAAGGAGGATTTGACTGAGCAGGTGAAGACCTTGCTTCACAATCTGGAATCTTTACAAGCTCAAAAAGCTGAAATGGAGGAACAGACTATTTTGAAAACTGATGAAGCATCCGCCCAAATCTCCGGGCTAATGGATCAGGTCAACACATTGCAGCAGGAACTGGGATCTCTAGGAAACCAGAAAGCTGAACTGGAATTGCAACTTGAGAAAAAATCTCAAGAGCTTTCAGAAAATATGGTTCAGACAGAAAGATTGAAGGAGGAGTTGACAAGAAAAACCATTGATCAAGAAAAGATTATGGAGGAGAAGGAGGGTTTAGCGTGTCGGGTGAATGACCTGGACCTGGAGACAGCTACCATGCACACCCAGAAGGATGAAATGGAAGAACGAATAAGAACTATAGAGAAGGAGAATGACCTGCTTAGAGAGGAAAAGGCAGAGTTGCAGAAAAATGTTCTCGAGTTTCAGGAGACTCTTGATTCTCTTCAAGGACACAAAAGTGAATTAGAATTGCGGCTTGAAACAAAGACTCGAGATTTTTCAGAATTCTCTACCCAAATGGAGGGCTTGAAACAGCAGCTAGCAAGTGGTAGAGATCATCATCAGAAGACAATGGAAGAGAAAGACAGCATGACAGCCCGTATACAGGACCTCGTGCTTGAGGTGGATTCTCTAATTAACCACAGAACTCAACTGGAAGAGCAGATAAAAAGCAAAAGTATTGAGAGTCATCAGTTGCAAGAGGAAAAGGGAAGACTACAGGATAGAGTTCTTGAATTTGAGAGGAAGCTATCAGTGAAAGAGGAAGAATTTTCAACTCTACATGAAAAACTTGAACAAGGAGAAACTGAAGCTTCGGCTAAAATCATGGCTTTGGAGACACAAATTAACAATCTGAGAGAGGATTTGGATCTCTTGAAGAGTCAGAAAACTCAATTGGAACTACAACTTGAAAAGGAGAGACAAGAATCTTCAGAAAGCATGATGCAAATGGAGAATCAGAAAAGTGAAGTAGCCAACCAGAGTGAAGATCTGCGGAGATTGCTTAAAGAGAAGGAGGATGCACACAGAACGTTGAGTGAGAAACTCAAGGTTGAGGTGGATTCTCTAATCAATCACAGAACTCAATTGGAAGAGCAGCTAAAAAGCAAAAGTATTGAGAGTGATCAGTTGCAAGAGGAAAAGAGAAGACTACAGGATGGAGTTCTTGAATTGGAGAGGAAGCTATCGGAGAAAGAGGATGAATTTTCAGCTCTACATGAAAAACTTGAACAAGGCAAAACTGAAGCTTCGGCTAAAACCATGGCTTTGGAGGCACAAATTAACAATCTGAGAGAGGATTTGGATCTCTTGCAGAGTCAGAAAGCTCAGTTGGAACTACAACTTGAAAAGGAGAGACAAGAATCTTCAGAAAGCATGATGCAAATGGAGAATCAGAAAAGTGAAGTAGCCAACCAGAGTGAAGACCTGCGGAGATTGCTTAAAGAGAAGGAGGATGTGCACAGAACGTTGAGTGAGAACCTCAAGGTTGAGGTGGATTCTCTAATCAATCACAGAACTCAACTGGAAGAGCAGATAAAAAGCAAAAGTATTGACAGTGATCAGTTGCAAGAGGAAAAGGGAAGACTACAGGATAGAGTTCTTGAATTGGAGAGGAAGCTATCAGAGAAAGAGGATGAATTTTCTGCTCTACATGAAAAACTTGAACAAGGGGAAACTGAAGCTTCAGCTAAAATCATGGCTTTGGAGGCACAAATTGACAATCTGAGAGAGGATTTGGATCTCTTGCAGAGTCAGAAAACTCAATTGGAACTACAACTTGAAAAGGAGAGACAAGAATCTTCAGAAAGCATGGTGCAAATGGAGAATCAGAAAAGTGAAGTAGCCAACCAGAGTGAAGATCTGCAAAGATTGCTTAAAGAGAAGGAGGATGCCCACAAAACGTTGGGTGAGGAACATACACGAGTTGGAGGCTTGTTTGAGCGAGCAGAAAGGAAAATCAAAGAAATGGAAGCTGAGTTCCGCTCAAAATTCCATTCGAGGGACCAGACAGTGGCTGATTTGGAAGAAATGGTTGAAGATTTGAAGAGAGATCAAGAAATAAAAGAAGAAGAAATCAGTTCCTTAACCGAGAATGTACGAAATATTGAGGTTAAGCTCCGTCTCTCAAACCAGAAGCTTCGGGTCACAGAGCAATTGCTGACTGAGAAGGAAGAGAGCTTCAGGAAAGCTGAAGCAAAATTCCAACAAGAACAGAGAGCTCTTGAAGAAAAGGTCGCTTCCTTGTCTGACACACTTGCCTCGAACAACCGAGCCTATCAGAAAATGATTACAAATGTTTCTGAAGAAGTAAACAGCAGCTTCATTGCATGGGAAGCTGTTGTCCAAAAGTTCGATACAGAGTTTAACAACTACAGGAACTGCATTTTGGAAGTCTACAACGACTTGAACATGGTGAAGAGCTGGGTAAGAGATGCAAATAATGCGAAACATCGACTAGGGGAGGAAGTTCATGAATTAGCTGAGCAGCTGAAGGTTAAGAAAGAACAGGAGTCATTCTTGAAAGATCAGCTCGAGAAGTTAAAGGTGCGAGCCAGCGAGGGAGAAGCTGAAAAGGGGAAACTGACTATAGCTCTAAACAGGATCGAGAAGAAGGCTGAGGAACTCCAGACGACATTGAAGGACAAGGATGAGTTGATCTTCGGTCTTGGGGAAGAGAAGAGGGAGGCGATCAGGCAACTCTGCATCTGGATTGATTACCACCGCAGCCTCAATGATGACCTCAAGGAAATGCTGGCCAAGACGAGAACAGCCAGAGGCCAGAGGGCGGCAGCAGGCTCTTGACTTTGTTTTATCTCTATACGCAGATTCATTCCGGTGTCTCAACATTTTTTCCTTGATTGTTGATTCCTTTTAGGCAAAGTGTGCTCTGTAGATAGATTTTTGTGTGTGATATGGTTGTTTCGACATTTATAGTCAGGATGTTGTATAAAAACTTGATTGATGCCTTTTTACCGGTCATCAGTTGAGCATCTATGTAGACCTGGAAAACTATCACATGAGACCCTGCAATATTCTGGTTCGTGCAGAAAATAAAACACCAATCATCTGGTGATGAGTCGTTTTTTAGCAGTCTAATTCGCTTATTGGAAAATCTATTGCCCTCTTGTTCATCATTCGTTATGATTTGTCTGCACAGTCTATGGTCCTCCAATCAATGAAAGTGCATCGGATCAACCGTTGTTGGGAATTCAACTTTTAAATGGTCTCTCTCCTCTTCTGCAATTCGATCTCAACCATTCAATCAAAACGCTCTGAACAGTCAGACCAACCTTGTTGGCTACGAGATGATTGATGTGTAGAGACATACCGACACATTAAAACATGCTGGTCCGCATTACATAGATACGTTCATATTAATCTATAATCATGTGGCGTGAACTACCCGATTGGTCGTGTCGTTTTCATATGGAGTAAGCCTGACAATTACAGCAAACATCTTCCGGTCGAGTCTGCAAATCTATGTTTGATCCCCATCTCAAACAAGACAAGATACGGATTGTCAGCTCTTCCTATCCGGAGAAAGAGTTTGATAACGCCACAGGCATCACGTGGAAAAGATAAGGTGTCCACAAGACTTAGCCTGGTGATGCTAAGGAAAAGGATAAACATCTGAAAGACGTAAATGAGGCCTCACAGAAGAGGAATGAAAAGTACCAAGTTTAAATGCTCGTTGTTTCCGTGTTCGAGTTGAACGCCGCTCACACATTCAATTCTAAAAGGATCAGTTTTAATGCAACGCAAGCAATCAAGTTCCAACTACATCAGATTCTTCATGCACATCTGAGTACATGCGTAAACATGGAGATCGCTGTTCATGCTCTGTCCATAGGCATGCTTTGGCATGCCCGACTCCTCAATAAATGAACCAAAATTATCCACTTGGTTCTGTGCGCAAATGCACATGTTGATCAGCACACACGGATCAGCCAAAACAAAACCACAAGCACATAAAATACATAACCATCCAGTGGAAAATTGAAACAGTACGCACAGAGCTTGGCTGTGAATTTTAATAACAAACATAAAACCCAGAAATTCAATCCTACAGAACCTGCTAGAAAGGCCCCGCCAAATAATTTATTTCCACATAAGAAGAGAGAAAAAGAAAAGACAAAAAAAGCCTAAGATGGAGGGACAAAATATGGATGACATTTATATTATATATATCGACGAATCTCTAGATTCCTCCCTATCTGATCATAAATAATCTCGGAATGTACTCCCATCAAGCCTCTCAACCTTTGCCTCTGAAATAATCCATAAGTCAAAGAAAAAATTACTTGAATGCTACTCCTTTCAGTCAGATATCCTCATCTCCACTCCAAGCACATCCTTAACCACTTCATATGTGACAAAGGCAATGGCTATCGATGGAACGACCTAAACATCATAGCAGGAAATGTTAACAGGATACTGGCAGAGAAGACTGAACATGATTGGAAACAAAAAGTAAAGATTACTACAATATAGGAATCCCATAAGTTTAATCAGCAAGATTTTACCGAAATTCAGAAGGTGTTGTCCCAAGAGAATACTCACTGAATATGGTAAAAAAAATATTTAACTCGAGTATTGCGGGTGAGTTCTTTAAAATGTCAACTCACCTTTACTGAATTGGGCACCAAACCCTTGTATAATGCTCCAAATCCCTCATGACGAACAGTCTTCCTAAATGCATCGACCATGCCAGTGTATTCAAGCGGTGCCTTACTCCTCCCGTCACCAATTACAACTGAAGAAGCACCTTTCCAGCCAACCATTTGCATTCTTCGCCGGATGACATCAAGAGGGTAAGCTACTGTCTGACCAATAGTGCCTGCAGCAGCACCGCACGCAAGCCTCGTCGTCACACTCAGCTCATTGTCCTCAACCAGTCCAAATGGGTTAGATTTAAGCAACCAGTCTTTCAAGGATTCATACACAGCGAAGTTCAGACCTACATAAGGAACCTGAACATGCCAAAAAGCAATTTCAATTCATGTGATACAATCTCAGAGACTGAATAGCACACCAGCATACAAGCATATTCGTTTTCTTAGTTACTTATAAATGAAAGATAAATATCGTCACAAAGAAGATCACACTTACAACTCCTATTACAGAAGGAAGCCAGCCTTTGTACAATGCCCTAGGGCCTTCTTCCTTTAAAACAGTTGTAAGGGCATGATAAATTCCTCTATACTGTTGAGGAGACTTCTCTGTCTAAAGATTTTTAAGCAGGAAGGTGAGTCTAATGACATCACAGAAAAGAGAAAATTCATTCTTAAATGAATTCAAGAATTTATTGATGAAATAAATTTGAAACCCCATCCTATACCTGAACAGTCAGCCGACCTCGTACCAAGTCCATTGGATATGTTGCAGACATGGCAATAATTCCAGCACATGCACCAGCTCCAAGGCGTAAAAGAGGAGTTAGCTGTGCATCTTCTGCAAAAAAATAAAAGAGTAGCAAGTCATTAGCATAAGAAAATTCGGCTGAGAATTGGCAACAAAAATGAAATAAGCAAATAGTGTTTCAAACAAGATTCAGCAGAAACAGAAAGGGAGTACTAGACAAGATTAATGCAATAGCAAAGTCTTCACATTAAAACTTAGATAATCAGCAAATTGAAAATGAGTATGCTGCATAGTCACTGTGAAAATGGCATGTTTACTTTAAGTATGGTAATCAACAGTGAGACCAGAATAGTCATCCATCATTCTTAGGAGCATTAGTGTTTGTTCAGAATCAACCAGATAAGTAAGTAAAGCATAATTGCATACTTTAAAATATATTTACTCATATAAAGTAGGAAGATCGTACCTTTCCCAGGTTGCTGTCGATAAAGCCATAAAATACCACTGTTCACAAAAAAAAATTATAGTGATATTCAAATTATGAACAACCCTATTGGGCATTATGCAGAAGCATATTCATAGTATTAACAACTCAATTGGTAATTATTCAGAAGCATGCACTTAAGAACCTATGCTTGTGCTTTTTCCTAAAGCTCAAATGTCTTATAGTATCCTACAATTGTACAGATAAATGCTGCGACAAAATAAATGAATGTACGATGGAACAAGAATTATTTAGCATACTGAGATGCCTGCTCATAGCTGAAGAACTTGACGGCTGAATTGGGAACAATACGAGCACAATTAGTGCCATTGCCTTTGAACAATCCCCTGAAACCCTCAGTTCTCCATATATATTTTAGGCCTTGCATTGTTCCGTTGTATTTTATGCTATGAGGATTCTGAACCTGCATTCAGACGCATATCCCACTTAAGACAAGCCAAAGCATGCAAAGGAGAGAGTACACATTAGAAGCATCCCACTTTTTAAGACGCAGACGAAAGAAACATCATCACTCCATTTCTCCCTCCCTCCCAGTCCTCCCTGTACATGTGAATGCCAAGGCACATGTGGACCTCGGTGAAGGTTTTTGTTGGGAAGTGTCAACTTAAAATCAAAAGAAGGATGTACGTACTACATGACCTCAGTGCACAGAAAACAAAGCTGATAAAAGTACAAAATTAAGAAGTTGATCACCTACAAAAGTACCTGCAGCAATATTTTTAATCTCTCCAATGGGGCAACAGCAGTACGTGACCTGAACAAGGATTATTAGAAAAATTAACACAGCAAATTGGAGAAAATTTTTTCGTTAATAGCTCCTACACGATCATATGAGTCCATTAAAAAAATGTCTGCATACAGTCCCTCTATTTTACGGTGTGAGGTATTCTAATGATATTGCTAGTTAATTTATTCTCTATATCTGCTTGGGATGATACTTATCTAACAAAAAACCAGTTTGATCATATTTTCCTTATCTCCAGAAAAACCACCACGTGGCAGCACCATGATACTCCATCTCGAAATGGAGCTGCCTCAAGGTCTCCTGGTAATTAGCACAAATATATTAAACTCAAAATAAGGACTCTTTTAGCCAAGCATGTGAAAACTACAAAAATCTCCTTCATGTCTCTAATGAAGTCCTATGTGCTTTCCCCTTCATCTAGAACTTGGATAGAGTTCTCAAAGGAATGAAGAACAATACTTCTCACAAACAGGAAAACTAGCTTGTGCAGGCAAAGCTAACATCACAATTGTGCAAATCTCTGAAGTTCTGAAACCTCTTGATCCTCATAACCCACAAAGGGAAAAACAAATCATGAGAGGTCAAGTAAAGCCATATTACACGATAAACATGTAGCAAGAAAAATAATAAACAGCATCAACCAATCAATCGAACTTGACAGCATGGACATGGGAATTTTGTCATGTTGCATATCTCTTGTTTGGCGGATGTGCCAAACTGAAGCCAACTCTATGTTTAGTTTCTTATAAAGAAAAGGACTGAGCCAAATAAAAATTCCATCGCTTGCTATTGTTACATATACTTAGTTCCCCCTTATCCTTCCCTCAGCCAACTATTTGTCAGTTCACATTCTTCCCAGCCACAGTGAGTTTAAGTTTGAGAAGTCAGTGGTCTTCTCGAACGAGAAAAAAATGCTACACACCTTAAAAGTGATGCAAACTTCTGAACAATTAGAATTCGATTACAATTCGTAATGCACTAGAGGGCCAGAAACACTTAAGTGAAGGGGACTAAAAGACATCCAAGCATCAAGTGGTGACATATCACAGCGAAAAACCTAAAGTCACCAAATCTCATTCACAAGTAGAGGCACGCATGTCTTAATTCTATACCTAATGAAACCCTAAACATACATCCAAATCACTACAATAAAATCAAGGAAATACTGATATTAGGACATCAGTGAATCATAACAGACAATTAACCAACAAAACCGATGAGCGATGACATACACAACAAACAAGTAGAATTCAAGCTGGGGAAAAATCAACCGCGTTGCTTTTACTGGAATAACATTACCAATCCACCAGAGTTACCACCGAAAAAAATCCATCGACGACTCCGCCATAGATCAAACTTATTAATTATATGAGCCTACTCTGCATGAAAACCTAATTACAGCCAAGCAGCTCGTCTCCTATCCAAAATCAAACCTAAATCGCGAGAAATGAATACTGCGGAGATATCAATGAAAGCATAGCAATTAACAATAAACCAAGATAACACCAAACAACAGACGTGACGCAGTAGCGTTCAACCCCAACAAAAAACTAAAATGCAACTAAAACTCGGCCCCGCAAAAAAAAAAAAAAAACAAAAGGCGCAAACGAGAACGGCCGAGAGGGGAACTCACACTCCGCCGGCGACTCCACCAGCGACGAGCGACTTGCAGATACCGAGAAGAGCGTGGCTGGGCGCCTTCACGCCTTCGCTGGCCTCCTCCGCCAGGTTGACGATCGTCGACACGGCGGACTCGCTCCTCTCGCTAACCACGTCCTCCGACGCCATAAAATATTAAAAAAAACAACCAACACCGCGCGCCCCCGCGCGCGCAATAGCGAGGGAGGGAAGGAGGGAGATGCCGCCGGAACCTAGGCTAACCGGCCGCCGACGGAATCTCCGGCTATCTCGGAGGGCCGTTACGCGAGGAGGAGAGCGCGCGCTCGCATGGAGGAGGTTGCGCGTCCGCTGCAGGGCGAGAGATGGAGGCGAATGGACAATGAAGGGGAAAGCATCAATGGTGAGGGTCGGCTCATTAAATAGCCCTTTCCCGGTTTTGGAAGCCGAGCGTTTTTGATTTACGACGCCGTATTTATAGACAATCGCGAGACTTTCGTGAATTCCTAGATAGAAAGTCAAATCGCGAGAGTATATTCTGAAAAGTTAGCCCACCATCATTTAAATTTTGGGGAAATGCGACAAAAAAATCCCAAATTTTATCAATTATAACATATTTCTTCAATTCTTTTTATAACGTCGGAAATTCTAAATTTATATATTTTCCCCAAATTCTTTTCTAGGACATCATATACTCCAAACTCATGCTTATATGACACATTTATTTTAATTTTTTTCTTAAACTTTTTTTATGATATCGAATTTTTTAGGTAAATGTGTCATACCGATTTAGGTTTTTTTGGGTATATGCATCACAAATGTTTCACATATATACAAATTTAGGGTTTTTAATATTACAAAAAAATTTGGAATAAATATGTCACGATTGACATAATTTAAAATTCTTGGTGACTTTTATTCTTAGATTTTCCGCATTCTTATTCCCCTTTTTTTTTCCAATTTTATTTGAAGGAAATAGATATTCGCTTCTCAAGTACATGGATTTTTCTTCTTTTTTATAAATTGAGTTTTGAAATTCATAAAATGGTAATGGGACCTGCCCACGTTGAAAAAATTGGATGAGCTATCTCAATGTTCAAATTCGATTGCTCTTACTACTAAAATTGAATTTTTCTAAATGACCATGTGGCTTGGGATGAATCGTGACCTTGCAATATTAGAAGGTGGAGAGAAAAATCGCGATTCAGAGTTTATTTCTTTCACTTCTCTTCTTTTGCTTTTCACAGAAAAAATCGTAGCGCGGGCGCTTCTTCAATTTTTTAATTTTAGGCGCCCGAAAAACTTTGATAATATATTAACTCGTAAGTTCAAACAAGCAATCTAGACATCTAACATATTCCAAAATCCAATTTAATTTTATCCAGAGAGAAAAAATTTAAGCTAATTTTCCTTAAATAGCTCCACTTCCTTAGGACATATTTTCCTAATATGTTTTGATGTTTTCCTCTTCTTTAACTCGTAAGTTCAAACAAGCAATCCGAAGCAAGGGCTTCGTTCGCGTGCGCGCGCACGCATGTTTGTGTGTATATATATATTTCATTATCTTTATTGATATTTCAGTTATATTCGAAGGTTTTTTGCTCGTCGAATCGTATCCATACAAATTGCCAACAGAAAAATAAATAAAAATAAAAAGTGGTATCCATAAGCAGGACGCCACGTAAGCTTCTCCAGCGGGGGCATTTTCAGGGACTTTCTGTTATGTCCCTGTATTTTCTAGATCACTGCGAACTTGGCCCTCCACTTACTTTCGAAATCCACAATTGCATCCAACTTGAGTTTAAGAAACCCTAAATTGTAACAGAAGGCATAAACTCAAATCTCAAATTAAAATAACCAAAAAAAAAATCAGATAATTTATAATGATCTCTTTCCACTCGTATCAACAATGTTAGTGATTTTTGCTTGTCAATTAATTTGCAGCCTCTGAATATTTAATATAAATCACAAGTGCATCTGGCTTGAGTTATATGTTTGTAAATACTTTCCTTCTCCATTACCACCCACTATTGATAAAATGTTCACGCTACGTCCCTGTCCAATCTGTCAATTGCAACCTCAGAATATTTAATGAAAACCCATTATTCTCATCTAGGAATCAAGATATGGTCTTATTCTAATTCCACAACCCAAGTATCCTCCGCAGCTTTATTCACATTCTGATCTTCTAAAATCTCTCATTCTTTCCCCACCGTATAAGCTGTCTTTCGTCAGATATTTACCAAAATGCCCTCGAAGGGTAAAAAGGTTTTTGCTTGTCAAATGACATTGTGTGCGTCTCACCAAGCTGTCGCTTATTCATAGATATTTTCAACAATCAAACTATGTTGGTTTTGTCTTGAATTGAGGATGAAAATGACCTGTATCTTTCGATTGGAAGAAGCACAACATGGTGATGGCATCGCTGCTAGATGCGAATCACTAAACTTTAGCACTAGTAGCGTCTCACTATCGTGCTGAAAAGAACTCTTCATGTAAGGTCGTTCGTTGACAAAATCAATTATATATCATAGAAAACGCGTGGATCCAACTTTAAGTGAATCTACCTAATTTTTGTCATTTTAAAAAGTAGATAAAGATATAAGGGTTTATTCGTTTCACAAAAAATAACTTACAAGAAAATGTTTTTTGGATTTTTCAACGTTCGTTTCACAAAAAATGTATCAATTGGAAAAAAAAATTTCCATGAAGGAAAAAAAGTTATCTAAAAGTTGGGAATATATTGCCCACTTCTTTCTTTCTTTTTCTTAAACCGATTTTTTTTATTTTAAAAATTCGAATTTTTATTATTTTTCAATAACATCCATTTTTTATTACTTTTTCTTTTTGCTCTTCTTCTTATTCAGGCGGTCGCCGGCCACGTGACGATTAGCAACCGGCCACAGGCGAATCGAGCTTGCGACCGAGCGTCCCTGATCTACAACAGCAAGGCTCAAGCCTCGCTAGATTGGCGAGTTGCAAGCTTGTCATAAAGCTCAACTCACCTGTGGTTAGCCGTTAGCCATCGCATGGCCGGCGACCAGCTGAGGAAACCAAAAAAAGAAAGGAAAGAAGAAAATAACAATAAAAATAAAAATAATTAAAAATTCGAATTTTTAAATAAAATAATAAAATAAAAGTAAAAACAAAAAATCATCAAAAGAACTATATAGAAAAAAATCAAATAAGATACCGAATAGCAAAAAAAAGTTTCTACTTCAATTTCAGACTTCAATCGAGCATTGAAAAAGATTGTCATTTTTTGAAAAATGACCTTTTGGAAAATATTTCCTAAAAATACTATATTTTCCATGAAACAAACGAAACCTAAATATTTAATGTTTTTAAACATTTACTCAATGTCTTTTATAAATATGTAATGTTATTTCTGAACTTTAAATTTGTTCGATGTAATTACTGAATTTTAACTCAATATACAATGTTGTCTCCTAGGACTTTTACCTTGAATCTTAAGTATATGTTACCCAAAGTTTAGATATTACATTGAATAAATTTAAAGTTTAAATATAATATTGCGCATTTAGTCAAAATTCAGAGACATTTGTGCCTTTTATCCTTTTAGAAGCAAAAAAAATTCGACCTATCGAAGTAAACTTAAATGATTTGATCGTAGCCCGTTAATTTTTTCACTCGAGACATAAAATATAATTCGCCTTTCATCGATGGAATCAGTCAACTTTTACCCGGTCGCTCAAATTAGATGCTTCCCTTTTGATTATTCTAGTGGAAGATTATGTCTCTCTACGTTACTTTCGCAACACATCGAGTTTCCAGATAAGATTCTAGGAGCGTCGTTGTCTTGAATTTGCCCTCGAAGCAGCGTCAAAGTCTTAAAATGGAGACATAATTCGTTTCGTAAAATCTCGATTTTTCAGGTCCATATATATTATATAGAGTAGAGTCCTCCATTTGTAAACATCGCACAACCATCTTATCCGCGAACGTAAAGGTCGCGCCACCTTTCTCTTCTCGAAGGTTTTATACGTGTCGAGAATCGGCAGGAGCGCGGATCGGCTGCTGGACCGATCTGCTATCGCCGTCCACAACCGCCGCGACACGTGTCCCAGCCCCTTGGCTTGGCTTCTCGTGTTCCACGATGAGCTGGGCCGGAGCAAAGTGGGCTTTTGGCAGGCCTAATGGGAGTTGTCGGGCTAAAGATATCAGATGAAGGCGGAAATTCTGCTTTTCGCCACTAAACTCGCACGCTTTTTTCAATTGAGTCCTTGGATTCGTGATCCGTCCACCTCTTTCGATTCCAACAAGCACCGATTTTGGTTAATTCCGGATCTAACGTGGGCATCCGACATGAAAAGATGCTTTTGTCTATGTGGAGACAAGCCACCATGGGCAAAATTTTGTCCTTGGACTTTCATATATGTTCCCTTTCCCCCCGAGTGATTTTCCGCGGTGGGAAAGTTTTTAGATGCCATGCTCCGGCATGGTCTGATGGCTACGAGCTCAGTCTGACTTGAATTGCCGCATGAGAGACTCGATTAGAAAATGCATCTGAGTTCAAAGGCCTGATTAGACGGATAATTAGTGCAAAGACTTAATGGGAAAAATGTGCCTGAGTTCAGCGATGGATAACGTGGAATTCTGCTTCTAAAATGTTTGCGTGGTGATGATATTAGGCCATGTCTAGATCATTTACCTTCTTCTTTTTTTCTTTTATACGGAATTCGGGTATCTCTTGAGGCAGCTTTTGTGCATTGGGCTTGGACCATTTCCAAAACCCGATGGGTGATCGACCATCTTTTGGGACGGATGGACGCGCGAGGAATTACTTTCACGTGGCCTGCTTTCGAAAGGGTGCCTAGGGCATCCACTAAATGCTTCTAAAACAAGAAAAGGAAAGCATCAACATGTAGGTTTTTTGCCCCCCTGAAATGAACTACTTTTGGGAAGCGACAACCCTCCACCGACGCCCGAGGAATCTAAAAAGTTAGACTTACGTGAGTGTTGGAGAAGTAAGAGATGCAGTCCAAGGCGTGGAGAATCGTTTCGTTGATCCAAATGAGAAAGTCACTCAAATTTTTTTTAAAATTTATTACATTTTTATCAATTCACTCTTAAACTTTTTAATTTTACATTATAAACATTTTCATATCTTTCTAATTAAATTGATTAGAAATTGTTGATATAGATGATGTATATGCCATGTAGGATGATTGGTGTTATTGTAGATAATTTATCATAATAATTTTAGTATTTTTTGAATTTTTCATCTTTTTTATTTTTTTATTTTCTTACTTTTTTTTTCCTTTTTCCTCCTTTTTCCTCCTCTAGTTGATCATTTCACATTAGCGATAGTCAACAACTAGCTAGAGGCAAGGGCTAACAAGGTCGAACTCCCCGGCCTCGGGCGATGCTTGCCCAACCCTAGGGAGGCTTGATTTGGTGAGGTTAGCCTTGCCAAAACCCGGCTCAATTTGGTTAGGCCAACCTCACCTACCCACGACAAGGCTCGACCTTGTTGTCTTTGGGCAAGGCTAGTGACCTCATCAACTCTTGCCTCTTACTAGTCATCGAGGGCAATTGATTAGAGGAGGAAAAAGGGAAAAACAAAAAAGAAAGAGAAAGAAAAGGAAAATTTTAAAAATATTATTAAATATTATTCATGTTAGGGCCGGCTAGGCTACGTAGGATAGTTAGTGTCCACGCTAGTGATTTTTAATCAAAATTAATCGGATAAATTCAATTGATAAATCGTGAAAAATTTAGGATTCGATTGGCAAAATTAAAAAAATTATGATTGATTTAGCAAAACTGCAATACATTTTATGACTTTACGGACATTCTTCCCAGTCCAAAACAATCCCTTGAATCAATTGAAACCGGGCAAAAACTGTAAGCTTCCCTTCAATTAAGAAATGAATACGCTGAGATCGGTTGCCATACGGCATGCCTTCGACGGCAGCGAAAAGCCCATCACAAAAAGCCAATAAGGCCGGCCAATGTACTGACCCTTTTGCTCTCTCTTTTGTTAGAAAAATGGAGGCCGGCCCTAGCAAACTAAGAGGTCAAAAAAAGACGAAAAAGAAAGAAAAAATATAAGTCTTGATTAATTGTCGATATTGACTGTGCGTGAGGATTAGACGGAATTCTAATGTTTTGAAATGAGCTTGTTATTTGACTCATTTGGCCAAATTATATTATGAATTTTTCATTTTGATCTACCGATACATTAGTCACACATTGTTGGTTCTCGAATGTTTACAGAGATTCGATTAACATATGATTGACCTGATTTAGATGCCGACCAGTCAATTGTGCTGATGAATAGTTTTTCACTTAACTCTTAAATGGATGTAATGATTATTCTTGAATTCTATCTCGATCTCTTCATTTATCGAAATACATATACACACATGTAATTATGTATATATGTGACCTCTCATATTGAGGTTGGCCTGCATAAATGATATACCATATCATCATTGTTATTGTAATTAAGCACTTCTAATGATAGCTGGATAGACCATTTAGTTGGGAAAATCATCCAAAAGGTCTTAAATCTTTCGTATAGCAGTTAATCTAGTCCTAAATATTTCAATTTAACTAATTATTCATAAACTTTTTGATAATTTGTCAATATAGTCATTCTAATCAATTTTGATTGAAAATCACTAATTTTGATGTCAACTGTCCTATGCTGTAAGGCTTGATGATTATTTATTTTCCTTTTTTTTTCTTTTTCATTGTTTCCCTTGGCTGATAAAAAATTCAAATTTTTTTAAAAAGTTGTAAAAATCGTCACGTTAGTGTCGAACAATGTCATGTTGAACGGTTGGTGTCTATATTAACAATTTCCTATCAATATTTGCTAAAATAACTACATTGGCAAATTGTCTAAAGGTTTATGACTAACTTAACCAAATTTTAAACATTTCAAATTGTACTGACTACTATACAATAAATTTAGTACTTTTGGACAATTATCCCTCACTTAGCTCTAAATGTTAGCAAGTTCATGATAGTAGGTAAATAGAACAAAAGATCTACATTAGCGATCTCTAACCAAAACTTGACTGGAATGATTCCATTAGTAAATCGCCGAAAGGTTTACGACTAAATCGACCAAATTAGAAGGGTTGAATTTTTAAAACTTTTCGGACAATTATCCTCGATTTAGCTCTGAATGTTGGCAAGTCCATTATGAGTTAATATCCCTCCTTAAACCAAACAAAAAAATGCCGAAGCGTGCGTTGATGGGCTGTCTCGTTGAAAGTTCAAACTGGAAGCGTGATCGCACTTCTGACGATGCACCGAAGTTGGACAACTCCCACGGCTCCGTGACGTCGCGTGTCCAGCTCTCCACCCAATTTAGCTCAACAGATCAAAACGACGTGAAAGCAAATAATTCCTTCATCAGGAGCGATGCCTCCACAAGCTGCTCCGGCGACGGCCCCTCGGGAAGCTCCAGGACGTTCATGGCACGCGCGATGAGAAAAGTACCGGAGAAGGAAGGAGGAGGAGGAGGAGGAGGAGGTCGGAACACGTGGGATTGCGGGAGCCCCTTGTACGATTCTCACGAGCTGGCTTCGCTCGGTCATCTCCTCGACCGGAAAACGATGGCCTTGTCGGCGTCCTCGCCCGAGCCGGAGCTATTGCCTCCTTCATCGAACAGCGACCTCGGGGGAGCTTCCCGCAAGCAGAGATCGTCGCCGGCCAAGCCGTCGGGCAAGAGCACGTGGAAGAAGACGAGGGACAGGAACGAGGTTGCGAGGATGTTCAGAAGCGGGTTCGGCGCTTTCGTTCGTCGTGTAATGAAAAAATAGTTGATCAGAGGAAACTTCTCTGCGTTTGATTTTCTTCGGTTTGTCTTGGTCTTCCAGTTTATGATGGTTAACTCCACGACTTGCAACATGCGTTAACGAGTTGTGGAGAGTGTACAGATTAAAGAGATTAATGTGAGAAAAAAAAATAGAAAAAGGATCCATCGAATAATTTCTCTGACTTTGTTTGTTTCGTGAAAAAAATTTACAAATTCTAATTTGAGTTATTTTTATCGCATAAATCATTTTCTGTTAACTCATTCCTTGATTGCTATCAATGACAAAAATTAAGAAATTTCTTTTTTGAATTGTTGATTCTCGACAATTCTTGACAAACAAGACAGATTAACATGAAATTCTTCTATTTTTCGTTAGAAAATATAGGACAAAATTCCTATAGAAGCTCTTGTGGAATGATTTTCCCTTGTCTAATCTCTTTATACATAGACTTATTATAGGGAACACATGTTATGCGCCTTTTTCTTTTTTGTTGCAAATAAGAACTACTGCAAGAAATTCTAGGGTGACTGTCAGAAAGCGGAGCTTTGTGCAGAAAAATAAAAAAGAAAATACTCCGGCAAGATGGCCTGACCATACATAAGCAATTATGCACTCGAATCGCCTAAGATTTGTACCACAATATTATGTGACATGTATGAGAAACGAACAAGGTTGGGATGCACCCTTTATTGCAGACGAAATCCGATTCCAAGACCCATTATTAATGCACCCGATTCACCCCACTCTTGTTTTCAGCCTTAAACAATAGTCGAATTTTTAATTCGGGTCGTCTTATTACTCGGCCGTTTAGCTTCTTTAAAAAAAAAACGTAAGAAACCAACGGCATGGCGTCGCCCGCCCACCCACGAACAAGCACTTATCACGGTTCACGCACCAACATACTAATTGCCTAAAATGTGGTCGAGAGATGTTTTGATGCCCATGTAGTCTTAAACTAATAAAAGCAGACGGTTATTCATTTCACTTTCCAACATCGGTCATTCAAAAAAAAAAAAAAAATTTAAAGAAAATATCTGTTGGGGAGGGGTTGGCCTTTTCCGATCGCGACACGTCCTCTGCTGTATCGGGTTTCGCTCCGGAATTTGACCTGACCATGTCAATGCATCGTCTCGGCGATCGTTTACTTTCCAAGTTTCTAGCTTTTTTTAAAAGCACCAAAGGAAAAAGGCTTCTAGCATTTTTTAATCTTGTTCGTGATGATTAACGAGAAGCTTCGCCTTTTAAAATATTTAAATAATAAATTACATTATACATCTAATAACTTAAATTTTTAAAATAAACGATTGTAATCCCATAAAATTTTATATCCCTCACATTTATAAATCTATCATCAACTACTTCTAGAATCGACTTGGGATAATCTGTTGATGACCGCTGCGAATTCCGGGTCCTCCTCCTTTTGTCCTCTTTTCACCTGCTCGAGACGTTCTTTCGATCTGAAGCCCTGTCGGGAACCCTGAGCGCTGACTTCAGGCTGAACGTGTCCTTTTCCCATCGAAGCTACGCTGATTTCCCCAGCTTTAATCGGTCGCTTCTCCAGGCGGGTACGAGCAAAGTAAAAAGAGGGGGGGACGTCGATCCGACAATCCGTATTCAGCTTGTTGTCTAGCGATTTGTTCGTGTCTCCAGGCATGATGCGGTCGTGCGGGGACGGACGAGTTTTTAACAGCTGCATGTCTTTTGCCGTGGACTTTCCTCCTTTCTTCTTTCTCCTTTCTTTTTTTGGACGTGAGGTTCTTGCTTTGAAAAGGTCAGGAGGAGGGAGGGAGCTTGCGGTTCTTGATCCGTGACGCATTTCGGTAGCTGCGACTGCGAGGATGGATCAGCGACCGAGTCTGAGGTTGGTCCATTGCCCGAAATGCGCGAATCTGCTGCAGGAACTCCACGGTTGGTCCGTGTTCAAGTGCGGCGCCTGCGGCGCTCTTCTCAGAGGTGAGCCTTCTTCCTCCTTTCATTGGTTTTCCGTTAATTGAACTGTTCGTGGTGGTTGGTCGGCAAGGATGGAAGTCACATGTTCGAAGAAAAGTTTGAGATTTGTGGTTTTTGTTCATTGCCTGCACACTTAGTCAGCAATTTAGGCCGTTTTCGAAATGATCGGAGTTTCGGTTTGAATTCTTCTGATAGCTAAGAAGAGAGAGCCCGCTAGTGATGGCGGGAGTTCGGCAGAGACGAGGGAGAGCTTCGGCGATGAGAGTCACGATAGGAATGCGAAAGGCGAGAGGCTTTCGAGTCCTGGAGTTGGAGCCGACGATTCGGTAAGCAATTCTGAAATGGAAAAGAGAGAGGAATCAGCTTCTGCTCGTAGGGATGATGGGAGGGATGAGAGTATTGGTTTGAGGCTCGATAGGAGAAGAGCTGAAGAGGAAACTGCTTACGCCTTCGATGGTAGGCGATACGCGGAAGGCCGGTTAAACAAATTTGTTGAAAGAGGTTTTGGAGAAAGCTCTGCTCGGTTCAGGAAGGTTTTGGATATGGCGAGCTTGGAGGCAGAGAGGGGAAGGCGGAGTTTCGCCGGAGAACATTTTGATGGGTTCTTAAAGGACTCGAGGATCGTCACTGAGCACGAGAGGACTCGCCGGTATTCGTTTCCTGAAGAGGGGCCTTCCTACTACTACGGATCTCCCTCTTCTGGTGGGTATGGCGAGTTCTTAGGCGGCCAGGCCGATGTAACTGACCGTGACAGAGTGAGACAGTTAGAGCGTGAGCGGATCGAGCTCCTCAGGAAGTTGGATGAGTTGGCGAATCAGATTGATCAATCCAGTGACAAGGCCAATGAACCCGGGGCTGGCGAAACAGTTCCTCGTCATGAAAGAGTAGCTTCCGGTGATCCTTACTATGCTCACGCCAGCTACGGCATCCTGGATGAACCGCTTGTCCACGACAGTCCCACTAGAAAGCCTCCTGATGCGAAACAAGGCCGTCAATCCGCTCTTTCTATGAAGAGCTATGAAATTGAAATGTCGAACTTGTATCTTTCTCCTCACGATGGCCCATTGAATCTTCTCGAGCTCCCACAACGCTCGTTTTGGCCTGGAACGGTTAGGCCATCTCATCGATACGCACGCGAGCCACCTCCTGGACACTTTGCCGAAGGGTACCTGGGTTTCGACAGAGATCTTCCAGTCACGTATCTGAACCAATCCCCTCGTCACCACCCTTCGTGCGCTTGTTCGAGCTGCTGTTACGAGTATGGGCAAGTTCCTCCTCCAAGATTCTTACCTGATGCCTCAAGCTCATCGAAGACTTTTGAAGATCGATTCAACTCCAATCTCCACCGCCGAGTCAATCCTGTCGAAATCAGGCCGCAACATACTAGACAGTCGCGTTATCTGCACCCACTTCAAATGTGGCCAGAAGGCCCTGAGTTGGACGTAGAAAATTCCTTTCGGTCTCAACCAAAGAGGTCGATACTCTCTCGCCAGAACAAGGAGCATTGCCTTCCCATTGCGGGCGCTGCACCTTTTATAACGTGCTTGAACTGCTTGGAGTTGCTGAAGTTGCCCAAGGAACTGATCATAAAGGAGAAACGTGACAAGCAAAAGCTTAGATGCGGCGGTTGTTCAGCTATGATCTTGTTCAATATCAAAAGTAAGAAGCTTGTCTCCATTAAGGAGGGATCTTCCGGTGGGGCTGCAAAAGACGGTGGTGGCAAAATTCAAATTTCTTCCACTTGCTCTGATTCTGGTGGTGTAAATTCTGATACTTGTCCGAGTGCTAGGAGAACTTCCTCCGATCCGTATGATGAGTCTTCTGAGCAGAAATTAACCGGAGACGATTCACTTCTGGAAGTGCAGCCACAGAATGCTAGCAACTCCGGGAAGATGCAGTGCCGACATTCTCCAGCTTCTTCTTTGCCATCTCTTCGTTCAAAGGAAGAAGAGAGTCCAGACGGTTCGATTGCTCAGTGCAATGCACGATCAGAAAACGACACGTCTCCAAAACCACAAAATTCACAAGTTGCAGAACATTTTGATGATAGATCGCCTAACGGAAATGAGAATAGCAGGATGAACCAAGATGGTGTCGATGCTTCTGCAAGGACAGAAACTGAAGTTCTTCTGAATGAGCATCCGCTTACAGGACCATCCCTCTCAGAAGTGCAGCCGCAGAATGCTAACGACTCCAGAAAGATGCTGGGCCTCCATTCTCCGGCTTCTTCTTCACCATCTTTTCGTTTGGAGGAAGAAGAGAGTTTGGACAGTGTGATTGCTCATAGAAATGTCTTAACTCGACCTGAAAATAACACTTTTGATAATTCATCATCTTACGAAGATGAGAAGAGCAGGATGAACCAAGAGGGTGTTTCTCTAGAGAAGAACGACACTTGCCAAAGTACTACCAGCGATACTCCCGCAACCGCAGAAGTCAAAGTTCCTCTCAGTGAGGATCCCCATCCAGGACTATCCCAAGACTCTATAGATACCAGCAAAGAAGCCAAAGAGAAGGTGAAGAGAAGAAGTAAATCTTTTCTTGCAGGCCTTATAAAGAGCTATGGAGAGTCCCAAATCCTGGAAAATAAAAAGCCCAAAGTAACGGTTAACGGGCATCTGATACCGGATGATGTCGTCAAAAGGGCCGAAAAGCTCTCTGGTCCTGTTCTTCCTGGAGATTACTGGTAAGTTATCTATCTATGAGCACATAACTGCATCTATCTTTGTTTTCTTATGTGTTTTATCTTCGCTAGGTACGATTTCCAAGCCGGGTTCTGGGGCGTCATGAACCAACCTTGCCTTGGCATAATTCCAGTGAGTTTTTGAATCGTTCGCTCAACCAACACTTTCTTCGCAGACCGGTTTTTATGCTACTTGCTTATATACGACGCCATGATGTTTCATTGCAGCCGTTTATTGAAGAGTTCGAACATCCCATGCCGGCAAATTGCGCAGCTGGGAACACAGGCGTCTTCATAAACGGGAGAGAGCTGAATCAGAGAGATCTCGATTTACTTGCCAGCAGAGGACTGCCGACAACAAGAAACAGGTTTTATGCTATCGATATCTCCGGGATAGTCCTGGATGAGAAAACTCGTGAAGCGCTATACAACCTCGGAAAACTTGCCCCGACGTAAGTGGTCCCGCATCAATGATCATGCAGCACATGCTTTTGTAAACTTCTTTCACGACGTCACATCACGAAATGAAGTTTTGTCATGTCATTTTGTTTTCACTCATCGGTCGAGCAATCTTAGGATCTGTTACCACATAAGGTCCCCAGTCATGCTGTGATCTGTCATATTTCTGCTGAGATATTCATAACATGTTATGATGAACAGCTGATATTTCTTAGCTAACTACTTCATTTCAATCGAATGGTCACGTATCCATTGCACTATCTACCTTGGGAAGAAAGAAACTCGATCCTGATAAAGTCGCCTTCAGAGCAGCCATTGATGCTGTCTCCGCATATAGCATTCTCGATTTCCAGCAGTGTTGTCATCTTTCTTGATTTACTATTGCTGGTTTGAACAGGGTTGAGAGAGCGCAGCGCGGATTCGGCATGCAAGTTCCAGGAAGAAGCGTGAACGGTCTCAAGAATTGTTGGTCGTCTCCTATGTCGTTGAGCAGCTGCCGAGGTCGAGCTTACCTTGTCGAACTTGCTTTGCATTTTGCTTTCAGTGAAGCTTCCGGCGATAGAGTCTTGAACCCAATATAGCTTGCGTCGTGAGCTGCGACCCCGACCCCCGGTCGCCGGGGTCACTTGCCTAATGGCGAAAGTTGTTGGGCTTCTTGAGAAGATGATGGCGACGACTCGACCACAGCATTTCCTTTCATTTTCTGTGTTCTTAACATCCAAAAGCGTCTTCGTTATGCAAAGCGACATTCGTTGATTGTAAAATCTACTTCCATGATATATAATCCTTGTTCTTTTTTCCTGGGCATCAAGATCGATTTCCTTGTGTTAAGATCTGTTCGATTAAGACACAAATTTCTGTGTTATTCCTCTTCCAAATTCAATACCAACTACACTTTTCTTTTTTCTTTTTTTACAGTTCAGGAGTGTAAATGTGGAGCACCAAAATGTTTTATTTTTATAATGTCGAGTTTTATCTATAGACAAGACAAATCGCCACTAGTTTATATTAATGTATAACTGAGCACAACAAATGATTTGCATGACACCATTTTGCCTAAATTGCCTAAATTATTTGATTTTATTTTTTTAAAAATTGTTATTTGTTAAGACATGAAATAATTTTCACCAAAAAGGAAATGATTGATTCTGCTTGTCATAAAGAAGAGACCGAAGGATTTGAGTTATCTACTTAGGGATTTCTAACCTTATTTGGCAAGGAAAATTTAATTTATGTCACTATAATCTAGTCGTTTATTCCCAAATTGGGTTGCACGTCAATGGGAATAATAATCCAAAATTAATGATTTATTAAGCTGTTATTGGGAATGTGAAATTATTTCCCTTTTTTCGGAAATGAAAAGTCATTTATCCTCATCAACGGTAACATCAGCCCAAATGAATTTCAAATTTGAAAAAATTCGACCGTTGCGCTTCCCATGCGCGGCTCCTTATAAAGCACCTCCCATCTTCTTCCCCAGATCCAAATCCGCTCCCCTCTCTCTCTCTCTCTCTCTCTCTCTCTCTCTCTCTCTCTCTCTCTCTCTCTCTCTCTCTCTCTCTCTCTCTCTCTCTCTCTCTCTCTCTGAGAACACCATGGCCGATACTGCAGTTTCTGAAGTCATCCCCCCTAAAAAATCAAGGAACTCCCGGAAGGCGCTGAAGCAAAAGAACCCATCTTCCAATGAAGCCAACATTCTAGCCCAACAACAGCAAGCCCTCCCTCCTCAGCCCAGCGCCGACGACGACTCTGGCTCGGCTCTGAAGGAGAACCTCGAGAGCCTCTCGCAGCAGCGCTCGTCCCCGAAGAAGAGCAAGCCGAGGGCGAACTCGAAGAAGAAGCAGGCGGAGGCGCCAACAGGCGACTTTGAGAAGGAGATGCAGGAGATGCAGGAGATGATGGAGAAGCTGAGAATCGAGAAGACGAAGACGGAGGAGATGTTGAAGGAGAGGGACGAAATGCTGAAGCAGAAGGAGGAGGAGCTTGAGGTCAAAGGAATAGAGCACGAGAAGCTGCAGGGTGAGCTCAAGAAGTTGCAGAAGATAAAGGAATTTAAGCCCACTATGGTCAGTTTTGCTCAACCTTTCTTCTCTTCTTTTGGATAAAGCTGCCACTTTTAGTTCACGATTAACGTTAGCTATGTAGCAATTCAATTTATGTTGAAGTGTAGAGAAATGGGTTCGAAGAGTACTAAATGGTCAGTCGCGCTCCATATTTGAAAAAGCTGCAATTTTTAGTTCATATGTAAGGTTGATATAGTTCATATGTAAGGTTGATATACTCAATGGTATAGTATGATTTGAGCAGCGTCTAGAGAAATGGGTCAGCACAAGATAGTAGAGGATTTGTTTTCTGCATTTTTCTTTCCATTAAGGTCAGTTCGTAGTGATATCAATCTAAAAGTAGGGTCTGAAATGGGTTTTTCTTGTCGCCTTTTATTTTCAGACATTCCCGATTGTTCAATCGGGAAGAGACGAACACGAGAAGGAGAAGAAGAAAGGTTGCCCAGAGAGAAAGAGGCCATCTCCACCTTACGTCCTGTGGTGCAAGGATCAATGGAATGAGGTAAGGGAAAATGGGAAATGAGTAAATTGATTGTTGTGAGAATTGAATCTCTGTAATTCCAGCTTCAACGACAATAAAATTTTGATTTTTCTGAAACAGATTAAGAAGGAGAACCCGGAAGCAGAGTTTAAAGATATTTCAAGCATTTTGGGGACGAAATGGAAGAGTGTCACTGCCGAGGAGAAGAAGCCCTACGAGGAGAAGTACCAAGCCGAAAAGGCGGCTTACTTGCAGATAGTTGCGAAAGAGAAGCGTGAGGCCGAGGCAATGAAGCTTTTCGAAGAGGAGCACAAGCAGAGGACCGCCATGGAGTTGCTTGACCAGTATCTCCAGTTCAAACAGGAAGCCGAAAAGAAGGAGAACAAGAAGACCAAGTAATTTACATTGAATTTCTTGGTCATGCCGTTAATAATTTTTGTACGGTTGATGCTAAAGACATAGGATTAACATCTTGTTTGGAAATTTCTACAGGAAGGAAAAGGATCCATTGAAGCCAAAACAACCCATGTCGGCATTTTTCTTGTTTACCAATGAGAGGAGGGCTGCTTTGCTAGCTGAAAGCAAGACTGTGTTAGAGGTAATGCAGATTACAATGTTTAACAAATTAAGAGTGTTTCCTTTTTTTCTTCTATATTTTTGTCAACTGTGGTCTAAAATTTTCTGTTCTTTGGTGGTGGTAGGTTGCGAAGATCACAGGAGAGGAGTGGAAGAACATGTCAGAGAAAAAGAGGAGGCCTTATGAAGCGGTCTGTTAAATTTCCTTTCTTTTGTTTGGTCCTTCCACAGCATATTTGTGTAACATGCTCATTGAATTGATGTTGTTGTTTCGACTATCCAGATGGCTAAGAAGAACAAGGAGAAATATACGGAGGAAATGGAGGCGTACAAGCAGAAGAAGCAAGAGGAGTCTGAGAATGTTAGAAAGGAAGAGGAAGAGCAGATGAAGCTTCAGAAGCAAGAAGCCTTGCAACTGCTGAAGAAGAAGGAGAAGACCGAAAACATAATTAAGGTGCCAAATGACACTTCCTTTTCGATTTTGCAAATTCCGCATATATATTAAGGCGAATCACATGGATCTGAAAGCTAACTCAAAGTCGCGAATGTGCAGAAAACGAAACAGAATCGCCAGAAAAAGAAGGATGCAGACCCCAACAAGCCTAAAAGGCCGGCATCCTCGTTCATCCTCTTCAGGTTGATTTAAATTTAATCTGCCTTCAGTTAGCTTGGAAATTCATCGTTGGTGGCTCATTTAAAATTATGGGTGATTTTTAACAGCAAAGAAGCTAGGAAGAGCCTAACGGAGGAAAGGCCCGGAATCACCAACTCGACCTTGAATGCACTGATATCAGTGAAATGGAAGGTACTATTCATGTTGTTGTTACGAATTTCTGATTAAGAGATCTCTCCGCTGTATCGAAACGATTCTAGATTCTAGATGATGTTGATTCATTTGATGGGGCGGGGCTTTGACAGGAAATGAGCGAAGAGGAGAGAGGAACGTGGAACGCGAGGGCAGCCGAGGTGAAGGCAGCGTACCAGAAGGAATTGGAAGAGTACAACAAGAATGTGGCAGCAGAAGCAGCCACTGTTGACGAGCAAGAGTAGCAAAATTGAAAGCGCGTGTTTTTTTGGCTATCAGTTTGATAGCTTTTTGAATTATCAGTAGTTAAACCTCATTGATCTTTAGAGGTTCTTTTTTACTTAAATGAATGAAATTTTTAACTGCAAATTCATGGCACTTTGCGATCGCTTGCTTCACTTTTGCTGTCGCTTCCTCGCATTCACCATCACTACATGGATAGATTTGTGCAGAAAAAAAGCCATAACTGGAGAGATCTGCCCAGTAGAAAATAAAACGAAAGAAACCCAAGAACAACTCCTGCGAAAATCGCGCAACTTTCCATACAGAGTAACCGAGATGCATTCGTGAAAGAAAATAGAGAAAATCAGGGGGCCGTCCCACTGATTTCTCTCAGAAACCGCGTGCACCGTCAAAGATAATTTTTCAAGAAACAGCAACAACTTCCTTGCACGGTGCCAAAATTCCAATGATGTCAACGAGTGAGAATGGCATAAATTCTAATGTAGTTGGCTTACCAGCTTCCTATTTACCTTCTCCAACTTTCTAGTTGGCTATAATTTTTCTTACCTCCACGCTGATTAGCCCAAACTGAAAGTAAAATGGTACCTAAAGAATCTTCTCCTTCTTTCTTTCTATGAAAAATGGGCTTCAACTGTTGCGAAATTGGAAATAATCAAATTGCAATTCTATTGTAATTACTTTATGAGTTAATTCCATAAAAAATCCCAATCCATCCTGATCTAAATATTCCGAATTTTTCTTTTTTGTCACTAAAAAAAATCCTAAACTTGCCCATTGCAACACAAATACCCCAATTTTTTTTGTGTTATTAAAAATTCTAAACTTGCATGTTTTGACTTGTAATTGGGGGGAAAAAATAAAAAACATCTATTCTTGCTAAATAAAAAATCTATATTTTAAATCCGTGTTAAGACATGTCACTTTCAAGTATATCAAATGATCCTATGATTACGTCTCTTCTCAAAAAAAAAAAAAAAGGACAAATTTGCTGGCCTAAACTAAGAACGAAAACATCCGTGTCCTTTTTCAGAACGGCAAGAGATCCACCGAAAACTAGTGAAAAGTTACTGTCAATGTCAATGAAGCCATAGAAATTTAAAGTCTTTCCTCTTGTTTTTTATCATTTTCTAAAAGGTTAGATTTCGCCTAACAGTTCGCTTTGCTTCTTCTCGGTCTACTATTTCCAAATGACGCAAACCGAAGGTGGATTTTCCATGGCCAATATGTGACGGACGTGAATAGAGTAGGACTGATTTAAAAAAAAAAAAAAAACGGCGGACGTGAGTTCGCGTTATATCCATATCCCACCCGTTTCCATCTACAAAAGCCCTCCTGTAGTCTCTCTCCCTCTCTCTCTCTCTCTTTCTCTCTCTCTCAACAGAGTGGCAATGAATCGACGTGAGCAAACTCAAACCGAAGGAGCCGTGCCGGCGCGACTGTGGGACTGCGGGAGCACCCTCTACGACTCCTTCGAGCTCCGCTCCTTCGAGCGAGCCCTCGACTCTGCCATCGTCTCCCGCACTCTCTCAATGCCCCACTTCCCCGACCGCCGTGGCGGGACGCCCGGCCCGGCCCGGCCCCGGCCGCCGTCTGCTCCACCGCCGCCTCCCAAGAGAGGCTTCAAGATCTCGCGCTCGCTCCACAAGCTCCTCCGGTCCGTCTTCAAGCCCAGCAGGCCCGTCTTCGGGTTCGAACGGCGCGAAGCTCACAAGGGCGGCAACTTCCTCTTCTTCTACGACAAGACCGGTGCTCTCTCGACGATCCCGGAGGTCCCGGAGAGCGAGTGTTTCGCGGCGCTGTCGCCGGAAGTCAGCTCGTTAGTGCGGAGAACGGTGTCGGAGAGATTCACAGCGGCTCCGGTCGGTATTTCGTGCGCTTAATTAGCTTTCGTAAGGAGACAATCTAGTGAAGCATCTGCCTGCCGGGTTGAGAACGCGAGATGTGTACATACTACAGGTTAAAACCGTGATCCAACACTTCATCCGCCGTAATCGATTATGTTCATCGTGTCGATTATCGCTAAGGTTGAGGTCTTGATACGGAGATGATGATATCTTAGTCGGAATTTCTTTTTCGCTTAATGCTAGTCTAATTTGATGGCACCTTTTGCTGTGGAGTTTCACCTAACTTGGGCATCCGGGTCAAACTATCTCGCATCGATGCTCGTTGAACGAAAAAAAAGAGGCTAAAAATGATTAATTTGAATTGATGGGGATTAGTGCTTTGGCCATGGTATCACTATCGCAATGATGTAAATTTATGCTGTAAGAGCTCCATTAGACCTTTCATTTCATGTATATATTAAACTATTATTCGCCGAATTCATCTTAGCATATTCATTTGGGTTAGTCATATATTATATCTTGATAAATAGCGAAAATATTAGTCATGTATTAGGGTTTCCTCTTATCATCTACTCTATATATAAAGCAAACCCATCATCTAATATATCAGTAAATATCCGATTATTCGAATTTGAACTTAAATCTCTCTTATTCCACAGCTAGATAAAATCTTTAAACATTTCCTTCCCGATTGAATTTTTTTTTCCCGTTTTCTTCACATGAACACGCGTCTACTCTTCAAGTCATTTTGTGACGTATACAAGATGGATTTCAGCGTGTGTACGTACGATTGAACCCTGCGGAGTGATGCGTCATGTTGACGAGCCGATGATGGAATCGGTGAAGCAAGCAGCTCAAACCCGATCCTGTGTCCTTTTGTGACCTGAAAAGCAGCTTCTTGTCTTTGTCTTAGCTGATGGTTGCACGAGAGACAGAAAGCGACTCCAGATTTCTCGTGAAGATTTACCTAACCAGGACCTAACCCCTTAGCCAAAATTTCTTCCACGTTGACCCACTAGGGTTTTTTATTGGGGGTTATCTACCAAAGTCTTCGTCTGCTTAACCTAAGCCCTTCTTCTTTTATCTAAAATAATGCTGCTAGTCAAGCCAAAAAGCGCACCCGTTTACTATTTCATTCCGGCGACTATCAATCGGCGTTCCTCATCCAAACAAACTCTTTCACGGCGAAGTGAAAAGTCCAGAAAAAGGAGAGGAAATAAAACAGGTCGTTTGATGGAAATCTTTGATCTCGGACCTGGACGAAACAAGAAATTCACGGGAAGAGCCGAGTCGGAAAGACAGAAACTTGTGATATGGATGCATCCATACGTGATTATCAAGAGCATGGTCTGGATCCGCTCTCATCTTGTAGCCTCCACATACGCATTTAACTCTTCTTGTTGAGAAAATTATTACGCTCCTTCGTTATATTTTAAAAAATGAGGGGGTCCATTTCGTACATCGGTGCTTCTGCGAGGGAAGCACAGGTTCATAAATTGCATCAGCTGGTTTATATCCGCTCCATGCAGTACAGGATCAGCATGGCCGTTTGAATTCAAAAGAGGCCGAATCCGACTCCTATGAGACTGAAGTAAATGCGCATTGAGAGCAGAATAAATGAGTGGTGTCGAGAGGATGGCAGCATCTGCAGATGATGATAGGGAAAGTTGGAGAAGATTTCGTTGAGCGGGAGGCATGGTTATTTTGCCAAACTAGCTAGCAACCTATCTGTCGAGGAGTACCAAGAGCAAGTCACTTGAGAAAAACGGTGATTAGAAGAATGGTAATTAAAGTAATTAATCTCTTGCAATTACATTGAGGAGTTTATCCTTTCTTAGAAGCAGAATTAATTTGGGTCTGTAACAAAAGTTAAGAGAAGTTTTTGGAGCTAGATGTAGGAAAGTTTGGTTGCTAAATAAATAAACAAATAAAATGTTGGGAATTAACTTAAATAAGAGTTGGCAGAACAAAATTAGTTGGTATCACTCTGAATGAAGTCGGTAATGTCTTAAAAGAAAACAAATAAAATGTTGGTATAAAGCTCTCATAAGTAATTTAAATGAAAGTTGGTAAATTGAAACTAATTAGTGACTTAATCACAAAAAGGATGGCAAGTCATTTAAATAAATGGTGTAAATTTCACATAAAAGTTGGCATATTTAAGCCATTGACAATAAAATTTGAAATAAGGATTTAAAGTGATCCTATTTTCTCATATAAGGACTTGAAATAAGTAACCATTTCAGTTTCAAATAAGAATTTAATCTCACTGATCAAGCAATGGCATTTTTGTCATTGACATATTTTTTCCTTCTTTTCTTTTTTGGCTGGTGGAGGTCTTAGGCAATCGTTGACTGCAAACAATACCTAGAGAGGGTTGAGTGAGTGTCGCCCTCACCTTGCCCAAGCAAGGCCACCTTTGAAAGCCATAGGCAAGGGTCAACCTCACCTGGACAACCCTTGCCAGCCACAAGCAAGGTTGACTCTTGCCAAATTTGGGTGAGGGTCACCTCCTTGTAGCTAGTGAGGACCTGGGCAAGGCAACCCTCGCCAATGGTTAGCATGGGTTTGCAAGCCCTTGCCCACAACTTGATTTTGTTCACTAACTTCATTTAATTTATTTAACATAAAATATTGACATTATTGTTTTTTATATTTTATATCTCGTGTGGGGGTCCTACGTGGTGTGTTAAGGTTAAGTAAAGCACTAAAACAACATTGTTTTAATTCAAATCCTAATCTTTACATAAAATCTTAATTAAATTAGGTAAAAAAATCCGAATTTTTTCCATAAAAAGACAAACTTAAAAAAGATGAAAAGTGCTAAAACTTAGAAAAAACACACATAAAAAAAAAAAAAAAACCTAGGCCCTCCAACTGTACTTTTTTTAAAAAAAAAAAAAAATTACTTTCTCAATTTTTAATCTAATTTAACTAAAATTTAAGTTAAAATTGCTTTTGAACGAAAATGCCACTAGTCGCAATATTTAGACGGTCAGCGAGATTAAACTCTTATTTGAAATTTCATGATCACTTCAAAATCTTATTTGAATTTGTTATTGCTATTTTGTGACTTTTATTTAAACAAAATTAGCCCTTATATAAGTAAATGAGAACATTTTAAGTTTGAATTTAGAATTTTCCCTAAAAGGAATCTCAAATGTCACGGTTTGCCGGAAGATAAGTTGAAAATAACACCATCATTGAAAATTAAAATATAAAGACAGAAATCTACGTAAGCACGTTATGTATTTGGATTCGAGCTAGGCATAGCTTTCCAATAAAGTTGTCCAAGCCCGGTATGATCCATCGGTCCACTACGCACGTAATGTGATTTTTATTTAACACGGAAGATATAACCTTTTGAAAATTATACAAGTTTTGATATCAATTAGAGCAATTTTTTTTTCCATTCTAAGTCAATATATAATGTGACCTACGAACCTTTACTTTATTCAACGTCAATGTGTAATGTAATTTATTAAATTTTAATTTATTCAATATAATCTATAAATTTTTAGTATGTATTTAAATTAGCCTCTAAATTATATGAAAATGTTCATTGCTACCCAACATTAATTTAAGTTCAAATACAACATTAAACATTTTATAATTCAATAATCATTGAACAGATATTAAGAGTACAATCCAAAAATCACATTATATATTTAACTAAAATTCAGAAATTATATTAAATATATTAAAAATTTAAGGGTCATATTGAACATTAAATTAAAGTTGTAAACATCAAAAAGTTTTTACCGGTGAAAAAGGATTTGAAAGAACGAGGTACACCAATCCAACGGTCAGAACAGCTCGACATCGTTGACTTCCCGATAAGGAAGAAACCGCGGGCGAAAGCGCTTCCGCTCCATCGCTCCCCCTGCAAACCACCCCCGACCCCGACCTCCATCGAAGCGACGCCATGAACAGCTTCGCTCCCTCCCATCCGCTCCTCCGAACCTCACCGACCTTCCTCGTCCCTCTGACGTTCGCCAGCCCATCTTCTCTCTCCCGCCGCCGGCGGGGCGAGGCCGGCGGGTTCCGGCGGAGCGAGCGCGAGCGAGCCGTCGAGAAGGGGAGGAGTAGGAGGGGTGGGAGAGCGGTCGCGCGCGGGTGGCTGTTGCCGGTGGATCCGTGGTCTCCGTCCGTCGATTCGGAGAGCATCGCCACCCAGCTGTTCGCGTTCTCGCTGTTCCCGTACCTCGGCTTCCTGTACTTCATCACGAAGTCGAGGTCCGCTCCGAGCCTGACTTTGTTCGGATTCTACTTCCTGCTCGCGTTCGTCGGAGCCACCAGTACGTGTCCGGAAGATTGCCGTGCCCGTGTGTCGACATTATGGTTATATGTGAAATTCCCTTTTTGGGTTTCTGCTGTACGATGAGTGCAGAGCTTGCGATAGAGTGAGTAAATGGAGGCTCTCGATTGGGCTGATGCGAGGGTCTCTGTGTTTTCGCGGCTATGGTTGAGGTTTCTTTGATGATTCTGGTGTTTAGATATTCCTTTTACTTGAGAAAAGAGAAACCTTGATTGAATCCATGGAAAAATTGACACCCGAATTGTTCGAGTCAAAGAAAGCGGTGGCAATGATTGATAATGATAAACATAAATTCTTAGTGCTCGGTGTTCACTAGTCCGCATTAGAAATCTGATTTTGGCCGAATTAGAAATGCTTAGTTTGCGGCAATTAGCAGCTTAGCTTTCTTCCAAATGATAGGTTTATCATGAAGTATCCTCTTCGTCCGTATTTATCTATGTGTGTACCTATCTAGGCGCACATTGCATGCGTTACATATATGTAAGCACATGCATTAGTTAACCTAAGCATCACCTCTGATGGAACGATGGTATACACTAATCTATATTCAGCCATTTGGTTTGCATTTTGACTTTTGAGCTACAATGTGATTACTTTTCAAAGGTTGAGCTTCTAGCCTGCTTCCCCATCTAACACATGTATTCAGTACTTAAGTGTTCTCCGCAATCCCTGTTGTTAACCAACAAAGTTCAGTTTTTTCCTTTCTTTTCTCACCCTGATTACTACTCCTTGGGACAATTTTTATCCTATATTTTCAATGGGCCTCTTTGTCTTACTTCCGTTAGTATTATGTAGTCAATCAGTAGTTAGCTTTGAATCCTTTTTAGTTGTCTCCTACCTAGTCGGGGACTTTAGCACTGATGATATCCATTCCAGAGTGTATGACAGCTTTGGGTAACTGCTGTAATTGGCCACACCATCAGTATCTGGACTACTGCATGTTTAATAATGCTTATGAACTTCCTTAGGCTTCTTCCACCAATTGGTTGAGTTCAGCATGATACATTTTTCAATTGATGAAGTTTAATTTAGCTGTGCCTCAGTTGGCTTTCTTTCCGCTGTACTGATTTCATCTCATCTTTCATGGCTTCACCTCAACCGAGCAGTCCCAGCGGGGATATACGGTAGTTTCTCCCTTAATTTTTGGCATTAGTCCCTTGAGGATATATTGATGTCTAATGTTCATTTTTTGCCTATCTTCATGCAAAATGGGACAGCAAAAGTGCAGTATGGTACTTCTTTATCTAATGTGGATTGGTTACATGGAGGTGCCGAATCACTGCTCACTTTGACCAATTTATTCATAGTTCTCGGCTTGAGAAGAGCCCTTAGGAAAGCAAAAGAGACGAAAGAAAGCACAACAGTGGGGAATCCAGAAGAGAAGTCTTCTGTAGAGGTACAATGAAGTTGAGCTTTTGGTTTAGCTGTGCTGTCATCATCTTTAGGTCTCTACACCTTATCTGCCATATTAACTTCATTGTATTTCTGCTCCTATGCAGATGTGAGGCTTCTATTCCAATTCCATGCTGTCACATGGAGATGCTAAAACGCAACACAACATGTTCTTCTTCTCGGTGCATTTAAGCACACTGATTGAAACCTTCCATTTGCAGCGTGGTTTTCAACATCGACTGACTCTCAGATCAGTCCTACTCTTCAAGTGGTGGATCAGTCGTTGTCTGCTTAGCACCAGTTAAACTTTTGTGTACTCTTGCCCCTCTATAACATTGTCTGACCTCTTCATTCTCTAAATCTAAATAGTTTACTTACTCGGTTTGTTATAGACTACATTGACAACATATTAAATGAAATATTTGTGATCATGCTTGCTGCCGCAATTTGCTGTCAAGTCTATTTCTTTTGCTTTTTAGTTATGACCAAGTTAAATCTGTATATGTAGTCCAGGAACGTTTGAAGAAAATAAATGTACTGGTCTGATCTTTTAGCTGATGATGGAGGCGGCTCTTTTGTATTCTTTGAACCTCCCCGTAAATAGCATAAAATCTCACTCCTTAAAATACAAGCTACAGCAATGGCTACAAAAGCTTATCTGGCTATTTGCATCCTCCCTACCTTTACCTGGTTTTTTTAATCATCTGATAAATCGAGGAAAATCCGAGGTGTCAAATGGGAAATTTGGGTCAATCCCAACTTGTTCGAGGGAGAATTCCAGGTCCATAATCGGTGAATTTGTCGATGAAGTGTTGGTCGAGATGATCTCAGTAGTATCAGGCTCAAAATGTTGCACATTGTGGGCCCGCCCCAAGTCATTCACCTGCTGCATGGAAAAATAACTTGATTCCGGGGTTGACGGAGAAAAAAATGGCGACGAGAAGCTCTGGAAAAGACTGCTGTCAACGTTTGTCAAAGTGGAGGAGCTGCAGTGTTCAATTTGCAAGAATCCGACTGATGCCGAGGGGAAAGAGAAAGGATGGTATGCCGTTTCATTGCTGTCCAAGTTATTAGTATCGACCCTCAGTCCTGCTCGAAACTTTGACAACATCTCCTGTGATTGCTGTTGTTGTAGTTGTTGATGATGATTGTTCTGGTGATCAATTTGCTTCTGTTCTTGTTTTTCTGGGGACACTGGTGGTGGGACCGAAGGCCCGTTAGTGCCGCACGTATGTGTACCTCTGTAAGTGATCTCAAAGACTGTAGGATCTTCATCTGATCTCTGCACTTGCTTTGTAGCCCAGCAATTCTGGGTGTTGCGGTAGGTGCATCTGTAGTAGCTTCTGCAAAAGCAAACCCTTTGTGTGAGATTTTATTGCCCATCAACTTGTTTAATAAAAAGCAGAAAGATCATTATTTCTTCTCTTTCACTTAATTGGGAAACTGTATATTACCCTCCCAATTTAGAGATTTTTTACTTTCCACTGTTAGCTTTATGAAGTGTTATTTTAACAAAATAGACTCTAGTAAAATGTTTGTGTTAAGTTTTTACTCGATTTTCATGGGTCTAGGAGCTAAAATGCAAAGCTTGATTAGCAGAGCTTCAATATGCTGGAGAGGGAAAGGTCCAGTTCTGATCGATGTCTCTCGTATTCATACATCGGTTGAAAAGTCAGTAAGGTTTATTTTTTAAAAATAGGTTTCAAATGCTATTGATCCATGCAGTCGTAGACTAGGAGAAAGAATAGTTTTTTCGTGGGTTCCGTGTGGAATGTTTTAGATTCATGATTACCTGGGATATGTGGCTCCGAGGATGTCTTTCTGTCCGTACTTCCTCCAGCTAAATCCATCGTCATGAGGTCCTTCAAGCCCATTCTCAGGGCTGATTCTGACTTGATCTGTCCATTTTGGCATCAGCTTTCTGTCCCCACAAATACGCAAAACACCGATGCAATAAGCTTTAGCAAAAAGACAAACCAAAAGGCTAGGATATATATCCTTATAATAGCCATATCACCAATGCATGATTTTGTAAATTCACCTCTTTTTGGATATATCTCTGTTCTGCAGATGATCGCCAGTTCCCTTTTCAAAATCGTCGCTCCGAGGGCTCCCGTTGACGGAGAGCGGCGATTCAGGGATGCCAGAGACCGCTGTGACAGGATGAGACTGTGGCATTTGTCTACCCCACTTGAGGATCAGGAGGGCCTTCTCATAGGACGACAGGATCCCCTGCATCAGCGCGTCCTTCATCTCGGTCGAAGGTGCCGAAGTCAATTGCGCCTGCAGTTGCTTTGCAAAGTCCATCCCTTGGATCAGCTCACTGATCAGCGTCTTCTGCTCGTAACTCCAACCACCATCCATCCTTCGTGTTTTATTACGTGAATGCAAACTCGTGACTGAGTCCCCTGACGCCCTCTTTGTCAGCACATTCAAATGCTAACATGAAAAGCAGGTCGGCGCCAGATGAACCAGAAGCACGAGAACAGCAGAGGCGAAGAGCAATGAGATGGAAACTATGAAAGCAAAGAAGCTGAACAGGTGGTGAAGAGTAAATTTTTTCTTTTTTTCCTGGGTGTTTCTGAGATGAAAATTTTCTGAGCAGCTGGAGGGTGGAGGTGAAAATGGAAGAAGAGGAGAGGAGGAAGCTATGATGCTATGTGAGTTTGAGGGAGGAGGAAGCTTGCAAGAAGCATAGGGTGCTGGGTGAATTTAAAGGGGGGAAGGGACTCTGGAAGTCTGACTTTTTGACCGGAGGAAACCGAGTTTTTCAGCATTTGGACCAGTCTTTGGTCAGACAATAGTGGAGTGGAGAGTGAGGAAGGAAGGTCCAAATGCTGACCCATTCAACTCCCGGAACTTGTAGAACGGGGGGAATAGTTCTTTTAGTTATTGCCTTTTCCCTATTTATATTTTCTTAGTTTCCACTCTCCCTTCTCTCTCTCTCTCTGTTCCTTTTTCAGCTGTTGAGTGATTTGCACAGAGAGAGACAGAGAATGATTGGGAGAGGAGATTATGGTCAGAGTCACCATTGGGCGGGGGATTTTCTGTCAGAACAGACCAAAAGAATCTTCAATGCTGCTTCCGCGTTCTTTGATTTTTCTCAGCAAAAGCGATGGAGGGAAGGTGCGTGACGTGCGACGAGAGGGTTGGCCGTGTCATCAGCATCTCCGATGCTGAATTATACGTAAAAGGTTGTTTTATCCCTCCTTAACAACGGTCCACGTGGACTAACAACAGTGGATGGATTCCTTTTTGGTTCCTTCCGCTCTCTTCTGTAGCTATTGAGGGTCAAAGTCGCAATGAAATTAGCTCCTTCTCTTAGTCTTGAAGTTTAGTATTCAAAAGGTAACTTCTAGAGACGGATCATATCATGAGATGTGGAAAAATAACCTGCTTCTAGTGAAGTCTGAAAAAGGGTCGGAACAACAATGTCACGAGACGTTCTACGCGGATTTACGTTGACCGGTCAAATGAAGTTTCCTTTTTTATTTTTTTCGAGTAAGGAACTCATCATCACCAAAGCTAACGAGCGCGCACGTCAGAGCTGGTTATATAAATCAAGCAAGTGTCATCCTATTGTAAAACTACGTAGATGGGATTTGACTAATCATAATCAAAATTAAATGGTAATTGGTAGAGAGCTCATTCAATACGTCAATTGTGCCCACGGATTCCATATGGATCTTTTTTATCAAGGAAAACTCCTCGCACAAGACATGCTCCTAATTTGATGGTAATCGCTTCAATGTTGAGATGGTTTTCGCACACGAGGGGCAAAAAGGGACAAGGTGAAATAGGTCCATCTAAATTAATTTAGAACGAGGAATCAAAGATGCTTAAATATTGCAATTCTGATTTTCTTGCATCCTATAATCTCATCTTTGACCTGGTAAACCCAATTATAAGTCACATTTATCTTTTCTTCAACAAACACCTCTATCTCAACTTATCAATTTGTGGTGGACCCATGTACCCGTTAAACACCCCCCTTCCTCCTTTTTTAAATCCCGGCGACTTCCATCTTCCGTTCAACAGTTTTCGAGACGATGAATTGAAATATCGATACACCGCTACTGTTACGCCACCATACAAGTATCGGAATATTCAAATATTGAATTATATCATCAACTAAGAATCTAAATTTTTAAATTGAACTTTCTAACAACCCATGTACACTATTGCAGGCCATCACACGCTAATTAACATAACGGAATCTTAGCACATTTAGCGTCATCCCTTTTTTTTTTTTTCCTTTTTTTTTTCGAGAAAGCAACTTTGTATGCACTTGCACTTGCATTTCTAGAACCCTGCTCTCGACAGTCAAAATATCTAAAGTTGATAATTATAAGCTTTGTCAGCCCTTTTCGCTAGGAGACGCGGACCGGGTCGTCTTTTTCCCCGTGGAATTTCTCCCACAGCTTCCCAAAAGATTTGATTACTCTCGTTGTCCCCATCATATGGATTTTCACGTATCGTGACACTATCCTCAAAACCTAAGATGCCCCATCGAACGTCAGAGATGCGAAACTTCGTGGCCAACCCAATAAATGTTTGCTCTGATAGACAGTGTCGTGCACATAGGCAGTGTAAACCCTGATGGACCGAACGATGCTGAACACGTTCTTAAATCCTTAGGGGCGACTTAAATCCGGATTAGGTTTAGGATTACCTATATGATTTCTCGTGTCGCGCGCTCAATGGACGGGAACACGCGACGCGTGTATACCGTCTCGGAACGATCAACTTAATAATCCGAATCGGCCCTCGATCTTTGGCAACCGCGTTTTTGTGGAAAAATTGGGTGGTGGGAAACCGAGGAAGACGACGCCTATCTAATTATCTCATGCTAAATGAACAGCGAAAAGGGTTGTTTTCTAGGGTTAACTTTTAGAGGCCGCAAGAGTCCTTATCGCCATCGAATCCAGTTCCTCCTTGTGGGGCACATTTCTCTCTCTTTCGATTTTTGGATTTTTCTTCTTCTTTTTTCAGAACTAGATTTTCTGATTTCTTTTCTTTTCTTTTGTGATATGATTTCTTTTCTCTATCTCCTTTTTTTTTGTGTGGCGTTGGGCGTTTTCTTGACGCGAATGAATAGGTTCTGGGAACAGGATCTGATTAAAACTTAAACGAAGCAAAGTAGGCACTCGAACCCATTTTCTTCAAGGCTACTTCTACCATTAAATAAAGCGAAAAAATGGCTTTCTAAGATTATAATCCTTTTCTTTTCCAAAATCCTCAATTGATTATTTTATATGTACTCTATTAATAGAGGATTGCGTGAGTTAATGATTTTATTTCATCCGTCATGTGTTTCAGTTTTAAAGATTAAATTATTTCTATTTTAAAAAGGGCCTTATCAAAAAAAAAATTCAAACCTCAGAATTTTTTTCTCTTTTTAAGCAATTATATGTGCAATTTGTCCATATTGTGTAAGTAAATATTATTTAATTTTTAATTCAAATATTATGTGATAGGCAGTTTTGCAAATGCTTTGAATGTCAATTCATTGCATAAATGGATGCAATCTTACCCATACAAACCAAAAAAAATTCAACTCCAAGTTTACCACCTTGCATAAGCATAAATTAAGAATAAATTCGCAACTTTTCTTTTTGGAATTAGTGATAAATTAAGAATAAATTCGCAGGCTGCACGTCCATACTTAAGCGAGTACTTCACATGCGAGATCTACTACTTACTTTTATCGCATTAGGTGTTTTTTATAAAATTGAAACAAAAAAAAAAGATTAAGGTTTGTCTGTACAATTGTGGAAGAAAAGTCACCGTCTCAACATCAAGAAAATATTCCTTAAACCTAATATGCATACTAAACTTAGTATAGATCACTAGATTTAGTGAGGCTCATGTGAGTCCCATCATTATCAATAATTAATATTCAATTCGACTTATTACATATACAATACTCGTCTAGTAATTTGGGTCAAAACACCATATGTTGTTAGCTTCTTTCTTTCACTATCTTTGAATATACTCCAGAGATAGAGATGCACCATAATCAAATAATTCAAATTTAGCCAATTGCTAGCTTCTATTTGCAATCGACTGCATTCAAGCTACCACTTGTTTGCCAGATGCATGCAAATTAGGAAGATATAGACCTCGGTTAATGATAAACGTCATATGTCGTTAGCTCCTTTCTTTCGCTCTCTATGAATATACTTCAAAGGTAGAGATACATCATAATTAAATAATTCAAATTTAGTCAATTGCTAGCTTCTTGTTGCGATTGACCGGATGCATGCACATTAGGAAGATATAGACCTCGATTAACGGTGTCTTAAATAAGTTTGACCAAGTCTATATTCTTATATCTAGATTTTCCTTTGGTCAATAGAGGAATAAAGTATTAGCCCAGTATTTTCTTTTATACGAAATACCCGATTTTTAGCTAAAAATTAGATAAAAGTGCCATTTAAGGACCCACGCACCTTCTTCTTCTTTTTTGTAATTTTTCTATGTAAAATTCAAAATATGTATATATTTACATTGGAGAAGTTTAGATGGAGCTTATTTGAAGGCTTTGAGCCATACAAAAAGCCCATTTATTTGGGGTTGATTCTTGATGAGTGGATTTTGGTCCAATTTGATAAGGAAATGAAAATCCAACTTGGCCCAATCTGATCTATGATACGGAACTCCGTACGACAAATCTAGACACAACAATTTCGACGATGTATACAGTATTATAGAAAAGCAACTGAGATCACAATCCCACAATGTCCAACAACATACCCCAACAGAATGAAATGACTAGTAAATCGAGCTCAGGTGAGCATGACTTTCTTGTCCAATTGCTAACTTCTTGTTGCGATCAACCACATTCAAGTTACCACATGTATTTGCTGGATGCATGCAGATTAGGAACACATAGACCTCGATTAATGATAAACACCATATGTCATTAGCTTCTTTCTTTCGCTCTCTTTGAATATACTCCAGAGGTAGAGACACATCATAATCAAATAATTCAAATTTAGCCAATTGGCAGTTTCTTGTTGCGATCGACCGCATTCAAGCTACCACATGTTTGCCGGATGCATGCAGATTAGGAAGATATAGACCTCGATTAATAGTATCTTAAATAAGTTGACCAAGTCTATATTCTTATATCTAGATTTTCCTTTGGTCAATAGAGGAATAAGTATTAGCCCAGTATTTTATTTTATACGGAATACCCGATTTTTAGTTTAAAAAAATAGATAAAAGCATCATTTAAGGACCCACACATCTTCTTTCTTTCTTTTTTAGTAATTTTTCTATGTATAATTCAAAATATGTATATATTTACGCTGGAGAAGTTTAGATGGAGCTTCTTTGAAGGCTTTGAGCCCATACAAAAAGCCCATTTATTTGGGGTTGATTCTTGATGAGTGGGCTTTTGGTTCAATTTGATAAGGAAATGAAAATCTGATCCGGCCCAATCTGATCTATGATATGGAACTTCATACGACAAATCTAGACACAACAATTTCGACGATGTGTACAATACTACAGAAAAGCAATCGAGATGACAATCCCAACCATAACACAGAACCAAACCAAGATCACAATCCCACAATCTCTGACAACATACCCCAACATAATGAAATGACCAATAAATCGAGCTCAGGTGAGCGCGACTTTCTCATCCATCCACACGCTTCACTGCATATGAAATGCTATCGTTTTGGGAAGAAATGCAAAAATTCTTAATGTTTAGAACGTTGGCGATAGGCTTGACTAATATGGGAAGTTGATCTCTACAAGTACTCAAAAAGAATTCACATGAATTTATCACATGTTATACAGCATTTGTCAAAAAGATCAGGTTGATTCTTGATGAGTGGGCTTTTGGTCCAATTTGATAAGGAAATGAAAATCCAATCCAGCCCAATTTGATCTATGATACCGAACTTCATACAACAAATCTAGACACAATAATTTCGACGATGTGTACAATACTACAGAAAAGCAACCGAGATGACAATCCCGATCATAACACATAACCAAACCGAGATCACAACCCCACAATGTCCAACAACATACCCCAACAGAATGAAATGACCAGTAAATCAAGCTCAAGTGAGCGTGACTTTCTCGTCCATCCACACGCTTCACCACATATGAAATGCCGTCGTTTTGGGAAGAAATGAGAAAATTCTTAACGTTTAGAACGTTGGCGATAGGCTTGACTAATATGGGAAGTCGATCTCTACAGCACATGTTATACAGCCTTTGTCAATATGAAGCAGGTTATCACTCGAGATACATATTATTCTTTCAAATAGTGCGATGATTTTTTCAGGAGATTGATTGAGAAATCAATTCTGGCCAAAGCTCATAGAACCACTCTTGCAAAAGTTAAATAACTCGTTCCAATCTTCGAAGTAACAATTTTGCGATCACAAACTCGAATTATTCTTGAAAGAATATAGAACAGAAATTTGTATTAACAGTAAGAATCTCAAGAAGGAAAAGCCCAAGAATTCAGAGAAACTAAGCAAAAATGGGATTCGTGAGCACTTGCCGTCGTCATGCTCGTTCCTTTTTATCAGCAGAAGTATCGCCATGTCTCATTATCCAAAACCTCTCGATCTCTTCAGGCGTACGCCCCGGAATTCGCCCTGCTATCAAATCCCACCTGTCGTCGATCACGTCGTCGAAGTGAATATAGTATACCATACACAACCGGCATAAAGATTGTGTGCGGCCGAACCAGGCGGCCGTCCGACTTAACAAATGGAGTCTGCACATAGAAATTCGAAAAGAGAAGGATGCAGAAATGGGTAGTATCCTGTTCTTGCCTGTTTCCGACAAGCTTGTACATCCTGTAGATTAGATCCTCTTCTTGCTCGGTCGTCTTTATGACCTCCCACTCGATACTGCTCACCTCTGCACAAATTCACACGAACGAAGTAGAACACATTAGGGAAAAAGAAAGTCAGCAATCGCTAAGGGCTTCTGTAGAGACGATTGGGAGCTTTGTAGAACAATCTCCCTCATGAAGAAACAATCGAAAGGAAGTATTTTTAAGGACCAAGTAGCCTCAAACTCAATTGGGTTGTCGACAAGAAATGAGCATGAGACCTTCCGTGCTGGTGCTCGCTCTTTTCTGCTGTTTGCGGCGGCGGCGCCTCTCGTCCATGGCTCGAGGAGAGAGAGAGAGAGAGAGAGAGAGAGAGAGAGAGAGAGATTTGCTGGGAAGTTATGGGTACGATCTGATGGTTTGAATACGAGAACGAGACTGCTGCTAATCTGAGCGATTGAGGAAAGAGGGACAGAAGACAAGTATACAACGAGAGGGGACTTGAATTTTATATAGCATTTCAATAGCAATATCTCGAGTAGACTACTGGTGAAGGGAGAGGAAACTCAAACGACATTGATCGAACCCAAAAAAATAAAAAAAATAAAAAGATGAGGTTGGCTCGATGACTAGATATGGACATGTGCAGGGGCTTGCGTTTCCCATTTAAATTCATCCTTTCTTCGATATACACATGGTGGTCGGAAGAGGAAAAATTAGTAAACACTTTGAAAATTGGAAGTCTCGATTGCTTGCATGCACACGCTGGTTCATTCCTAGGAAGATGTCCTACGGCGACGTCGACTCCGACAAGTTTCCTGGAACAGCGAGACAACTCCGGACGGATTGTACACCCGATTTATCATCCGTCCGTGACTAGAATTCAAAACCTGCGGCGTACATGCCCTATGTGTTTGGTTCTTGCACGTCCCAGTTAGGTCACTGCGGACATCTTTATCCCATGATCGCCCCCACCCATTTCTGCGTCTGAGTTGTCTTGGACGTGACAGGTTTATAAAATGCATTTGTCCGAGCCGATGAATCAGGGCATGGAATGGCTGGTGATAGCCACCAGACTTATGGGAACTGGAGGCTTTGACTTGTAGTTATGTCACGGCGTTGACTCGGTCTTCCACAGGTGTCTCCTCTTCTCCTGCTGCCCCTCCCGTTTCTAAAAAACCGTTCGAGACGAAGACTTGTCGTCGTCGTCGTGGGTCCCGGCAGCATCTTATTCTAGGAAACGAGAAGCAGGAAGGAACCAAACGAGGACGACTCCTGGATCGCGACTCATCGGTTCGTATGGCACCAAAGCATAGGACGCCAGGCGACGTACGCTCTTCTTTCTTGTACGTCGTCATTCGTCTTGTCCTTTCGAGGGAAGGAGTGTGCCGTCTCCAATTGTACCTGCAACAACATTGCCGTAACAATCTGGACGCTATCTCGGAGAGAAACGGGGCTTAATCTCATGATAAAGTATTTTAAAAAATGCTCATACTTGACCTGATGTTTCCGCGCCAGTCCAACATGGGGTCGAAAGTTTCTAAATTTTACTCATTAAAAATGACCGAAGTCAGTGTCCAGGACAGGGCGGGGTGGGTGAGCCGAGCTCAAGAAAGGTATTGCTCGTCTAGTCTAGGCTAGGCCTGGTCATTTTTCCTTTTTTTTTCTCCCTCTAGACCGATCAAATGGCGAATTGTCAAGACTCGGTGATCAAATCTACTTGGTATAACCTTTATGGTTAGGACATTATCACCAGAACTATTCATCGGTTGGGCTTGAAGTCCAAATGAACAGATCTAGACATGTAGCTTCCTTCCTGAGCCCGAATTAATCGTTCTTATAATCCCAACTCGTGGGTCCCTGAGCCCAATATCCGACTTTGATTCACCCTTTACTCAGATATGCATGAACAAGAGACTCCTTGACATCTCCTAGTACTAATCTAGGGAGATGATTGGCAAAATAAAGCAAGAGGGAAACGAAGGGAATGGGAAGCAGTTATTTCTCTTGGGAAAACTCCAAATAAAGACTTGAAGTGTCCTTATTTTTTTAAATATGAACTTGAAATGGACATCGTTTCAAATAAATGGTCGAAATACCATCATTTTCTTAAATAATGATCTAAAGTAAATTCTTTTTCCAATAAGGGCCTGAAAGGTAGCCATATCGGTATCAAAAAAAGGGCTTGAACTCATTATTGATGAAGGGCAATTTCGTCTTTTAATTTTTAATTTTTTTTGTTTTTTATTTCATAAATATATTTAAATTTAAAAGAAGAAGAAGAAGCACGAGAGGGAGCCCCTCCCGCCTGTTTTTTTCTTTTTAAAAAAATTAAAAATTTTAATCTAATCTAATTTAAATTCAATCTATGTTTTGACGAAAATATTGCCTGTCAACAAGCCAACAATGTTAGGTTCTTATTTGAAATAACCATAACTATTTCAAGTCCTTATTTAAAAAAACAATGGCACTTTGAGTCCTTAATTAGAATTTTCCTGTTCCTGTTGGGTCATATCAGTTTCCTCCCAAAAGTGGGAGCAAACGAAAGGAAATCAAAATGTGATCTTTTGAAAATACCCTTAGCTTTTATGTAAAGATGAGTAGGACAAAACCCTTCTTGATTTATCAATTGCTTCAATTCCCTCGCACCCCTCTCCTTTAATGTACACCCAAATTAGAGTTGAGGGTGAGTAACCTAACTAGTTCACTATGAAAATCAGAACGAATCGGCCTTAAGCTACTGGCTCCAGGTCGGTTCAGGGAAGAACGGTCTGGTTGTCAATTCTGAGCCCTAAAGCTAACCTTTAAGTATTTTAATTCTTGGTTCTTATGTCATAATATTTATTTGACTCTGGAACTAACCAAGCAAGCCAAGCTGGTTCCTTGTGTTGGAATTGTCGATTCAACCAACTTACAACCAACCAAGCAGGCTAGGATGGTTCTCAAGTTGAATTGGTCATATAGACCTCGTTTAAAAGGATATAGTAAGATGCAATTAGGAAGAATGGAACCCATGACTTGGAAAAAAATACTCGGTAGTTTGTGAGTGTCACTTTAGTGCATTTATGCACTCTAAGCCAATTACAAATTGGCACATATACATTGATGTGAAATTAAATTAAAAATTAAATATTTGCCACACCACCTAAATTTGTCTCTTCCTCCTTTTCCATTTGGAACCACCTCTAAGCCTAATCTCGGAAAAATTATCCAAAAAGTCCTAAACCTATTGTATTTTTACCAATACAATCATCAATCTTTCAATTTTACCAGAATTTTGGCCAGAATTCGCTAATGTGTGCATTGACTTTCTTACATGGCACGGCGGTGCTGATATGGACAAAATTATTAAATTTGTAATTATTTTTTTCATATTTTTAATTTCTTTCTCTTTTTTTGTCCTCTCGATCACCCACCCTCCAGCAACTAGCCAAAGGCTACGATTGAGAGGGTCAACCTCACCGTCCTTAGGTGAGGTTGACCTTCCCCAAAGGCCAGAGAGGGTCCACCTTGTCGGATCCCGACTAGGGTGGCCTCGCCCGAGGCCAATGAGGCCGACCCTCACTAACCTCTAGTTAGTTTTGCCCTCATCGGTTGTAGCCTCTTGCCAGTTGTCAAAGGCTGGGCAATCGTAGGGGAAGAAGAGGGAAAAAGAAAAGGAAAAGAAAAGAAAAATATTTTAAAATATTAAAAATTTGAAAAAAAATTAAAATTTTAATAAATTTTGTCCACATCAACAAAATTGGTCGAATGGGCTCAATCAATAGAAAATGAAAAGGTTTGGGACTTAATTAACAAATTGAAAGGTTTAGAACTGAATTGGCAAAAGTACAATAAGTTTATAACTTTTAAGATAATTTTCCCACCTAATCTCTATGCCTCCTTTCGTCATCATCACCAATGGAGTCACCTGGTTGCATCCAATTCAATACTATTAGGCATCTAAGTCGAGCCACCCCTCTCTCATCCTTGCTTGTCCACGGTTAGACCTGTTAAACGGGTGGGTCAGGTCGAGTTTAGGTCAGGTCATAAATAGTCCAACCCAAATTGACCCATTAACCCGTTTATAACCCATATAAGAATAGTTTAAAATTTTTGACCCATACCCAACCCGACCCATACCTAACCCATACCCGACCCGACCCATATTGTTAAAACACTTTCATATCTAATTAAACTTAGAAAAATTATTCTTATAATATTTTTTAAAGATTTTAAACTTATTCAGGTTTATTTTTTTTTAAAATCGAATTATTAATAATTTTTATTTTAAATATTTTAAATTATTTTTATTTTTTCAAAATCACACATACATATGGGACAATGAGACTCACCTAGGTTTTGATGGCCAATCAAGCCACCATCCGACGATGGTGGCGACCACGTGCGACAGCGCTGCCGTGCAAGCCAGAGGATGAGTTGCTGTACAAGCGGTAGGAGCAAGACAACGCGTTGTCGGGTGATGAGAAATGTTTTTTCGTTTTGATTTGAGATCGAAAAGGAAATGAGTCATTTCTGAGAACCAAGAAATAGTTGGGTTCTAAGTAGATTTAAACTTTGACCCATTAACGATCCATGTATTTTAGTCTTTTTAATTTTAAACCCATTATATGTACATCTATCCAAATTGGAGCATAACCCATTTATGACCCATTTAAATGTTAAATGGGTCATAAATGGGTCAAGCTTTCTTTAAATGGGTCATAAATGGGTTATGCACCCATTTTGACAGGTATATTCACGGTCGATGCCTCTACATTTGTCCTAGCCGAACTTCTCGATCTAGACCCATTGTGCATTGGCCACAAGTGATGCTGAAGGGGGTGGATGGTAAGGAGCTGTCGTTACTCACGACCATGGCTCCAAATCGAAAAGATCAACCAGCTCTAGAGCATAAAGTGACAAGCCATTGATGATGCCATGGACGATAGACAAGACTTGGTAAGTTTAACCATTTCAATTCCCGATTTCAATTTTTCAAAATGGGAATATATAAGATAAGTTTCAGATTTCAATCTCGGTCTGAGTCTTAGAACCGCTCTGCTCAAAAATCAATCACCTTTAAATATCATGGGATACTAAAATTTCTATTCATAGTTTTTCCTTCCATTTCCTTTTTTTATCCTTTTCATCCATGTTCGTTCTAACTTGAATTACGAAACAAAGTGGAGATGGTGGTGCGTATAGATAAATCGAGTACTCAGCTCACCAAAATTGGACTATAATACACTTCTCTGTGTTCGAGGTTATGAACTTATGGGGGTGAGTTTCGGATTCCATTTAGGAAATCCTATGGGGATTAGTTCGGGATTAAATTTCTGTTTACAAATCTCTAAATCCCCAACCTCTTTAGTCATGTATGAAAAATACTCATTTAAAAAAAAAAAAAAAGATAACTAGGTTATTTAAGTACTTAGTCGTTACCCTAGATTAATCCAATTATTTCTATCTTTTGATTAGTTGGTAATTACTAATTCCATTTACTCAAAATACTTCACCGTGCTTTCTAACCAGACTCCATTCGAAATGGCCAGAATTGATGATTATCAGGTGTCAAAATGCAAATTTAGAAAGTTTTATGTGTACAAGCGAAAGCACTTCAAGCTCTCCTTTCACTTAGTGGTTTTCTTTTCGGATTCGAGAATCGATGGGCGGTAACTTTACTACACGACTCTTGTCTTCTCCAAAGAGACGCCGGTGGACATTCCACGTTAGACATTTCCTCGTTACAAACGACAAGCACGTTAGAGGAAGCCACCGCCACCATACCAGAAAAAGAAATTAAGTATTTTTTTTGGGACACGTGTGAGAACTGTTGAGGTACGTTTATCTTTCTTTATCCGATTGGAAGGAAGATTCGCCATTGGGTGTGGAGATTTAAAGCAAAAGTGATAGCGAAAAAAGAAGGTAGGATTTGGCTACTGTGGAATGTCAATTTGGAATTTCCCCTTCGCTTTGACGTACAAATGATAATGCGGATAAAATTCATATGCTTAAGATAAGTAGCATTATTCTCGATTAACAGCAATAGAAAAAGGTCAGAATTATTGCCATATGTTGAAGGTTCATGTAAGCCCTAGATTGGGGACAAGAGTTGAGCAAACTAAATTTTACTTATTATTTAAGTTTCGTTTGTTTCACGAAAAATATTAAAAAATCATTTTTTTAAATGAAAATATTTTCTATTGTTCAGTTGAAATTTGAAAATCAATTAGAAATCAATTTTTTTCCATTCGATAAGGAAAATCTTTTCCTCCATGCACTCCTTTTTAATGACTTTTTTATTATTTTATTTTTTAAAATTGATTTTTAATTCTTTTATCTTTTCTTTTTTTCCTTCTCCCTTGGTTAGTCACCTACCAGAGCAGCGGTAGCAAGGTTGAGCCTCACCGGATTGGGTGAGGTTCTAGTGACCTCAGGCAAGGCTTGAGTTTTCTTGAGGTCTTGAGCAAGCTCAGGCCTTGCCAAATCTGGCAAGCTAGCGAGGCTCTAGCAATTTTAGGTGAGATGTGAGCCTCACCCAGCTAGTTGGATCTAGTGAGCTCAGCTCCGCTAGATCAAGCGAGGCTCAAGCTTGTTTGTGGCCAATCGCCAACTGCCGTCATGGTTGGTGATCGGTTGAGGAAGAAGAAAAGAAAAGGAAATAATTAAAAAATTGATTTTTTAATAAAATAAAAGGAAAATGTCTTTGGCGAAACAAAAATGAGGTGAAAGAAGATATGGCAAATGTTTTTCCCTACTTGACATGTGGAAAACATTATCCCTTATTTTAGAAGACTTTTTTTTTCTGTTAATGGAAAATGTTTTCCCTAACCAATTTATTTTCAATGAACTGAACACCAGAAAATTCGAAAAATATTTTCCTAGAAATTTGTTTCCGTGAAACAAATATAACCTTAAATCAGAGATATGAAGTAGATCAATAATGGTTGAAAAGTCAATTCACGAGATACAAAAGCATCCGAATATCTAAATGTTCTTTCATTTTTGTCAACTGTTTTGTGTTGTACATGAATTGTCGGCGCACTTTTTTGGTAAAATGTGTATATAAGGGTGCTAATGAGAAAACGGAAAAAGTACCAAAAAAATCTTAAATATATTATATTAGTACAAATTCAATTATAGACCTTTCAATTGAACTAATTTAATCCTAGACCTTTTCACATTGATACCAATTGAGTCTATTTAGCCAATTTAGGCCAAAAGTTGCTGACATGAATGTTAAATGTCATACATGGTAGCACTGATGTGGATTTTTTTTTTTTGAATTTTTTATATACTTTTTCTTTTTCTTTTTTCCTTCTTTCCTTTTTGTTTTCTACTATGGCCAACTAGGGTCGCTAGCGCTTGCCCTGCTCGCTGGCCACTAGATGAGGACCGTGACATAGATGGTTTTGATGACACTTGTCTCATTTTTCCTCACTTTCCTTTTTTCAATTTTCAACTATTCTCCATACTTCTTGATTAATAATTTTGAAATGAATTATAAAAACTAACTTTTCCAATTCTTTTGGTGACATGCCTCATTCCTCATGTTTATCATTTCTCACTTTTTATTAACTATCTAAAAATGGGAATTGTATTTTAAGAATATACATTGTTGTGTATTTAGAATAAACTTTTAAGGTGTGCGTACAAGACATTCGAAACAAGATGCAACATAACAATTGCATTATAACATGAGTTGATCCCAAAAGGAAATCGACAAATCCAAGTTCATCTTAAAAAATCTCATTTAAACAACTAATATAATCTCATGTATCTAAAGTTTATACGATGTGTAAGGTCATGTACAACATTCCACGACACATTACAAAAATAGAAACATGACTCCATATCTCAATACACTAATTATCGAATTTAGGGCTTATGTTATTATTATCGTGTAAACCTTTTTATCCTACTCAAGACAATCAATTTGGATTAGATTGCAAAGTCGTCTCGACCTTTTTCTTAGGGCTTCAAATGCCTCTATCTGCACAAGAATCAAGCACATTTGGAGCACAAGCACAGTTGGAGCACATTTCATTCCCAATCTTTATCCACGTACGATGACCTACTTTTATATATGTATTATAAAGCCTATTTGGAAGCAAAAGAGGATCTGGTTGCCAATTAAGTCAAACAACCAAGATATGGGGTCCCCACTATGTTGGCCACCTATTTTTCTCCACATTTGCTTATTTATGGCCTATTTTTTCTAACTATAAAATGGGGTTCTCGGCCAATCCCATTTCATCATAACCAAAAGCTTAGAGCAACATATAGAAATTCAGAGCGAAGGGTTTTTTCCCCAAGGCAAATTGGGTTGCTCACTCTCCCTCAAGGGCTTCTGATCCTATGTCTCGCTTTTGCTTTTGATATGAAATGCAAAAGGCTTAGAAGTAGAAGCCTTTGAGGGAGATCGAACAATCTTTGTCTTGCTTTTGCAAAGAATTATCGTTCGAGAATGAGTTTTGAGAGAGTTACTGGAACCAAGGCATTTCTCTACTTTGCGCTCTCCCTCAAAGGCTTCCGACCGTGGCGGGTCCGATGAGTGAAAAAGATCGCACGGTCGGAGGTCTTTGGGGCGAGTCCAAAGAATGTGTCTTGATCGAGGCGGTGGGAAAATGATTGTGCAATCAACGTTGAACGATGAAAGCATGTGTGCGATGGTTCAACATTGCCCTCTCTCCCTCAAGGGCTTCCGTATTTCGCCTTGCATACCAGTCATTGATTTCTCGCTTTCTTATGGTGGAAACCGAGGTCCTTAGGGAGAGTGGATAATGTTCTAGCCATGTTCCGGCCGAAGAGAAGCTATACCACACACCACGCATTGCCCAGGTGCATGGCAGGTAGTTACGAGCTTTTCATCTTCTAGGTATTTTCGTTCTAACAACGTTTTAGTCATTGATTTCAGACAAATGCTGATATGGGTTCCAAGCCGATGAGTGGACACAGCAAAGCTGTATTTATTCCATTATTGTTCTTAGTTTATGTAGCAAAATACTTCAATGGATCTGTCAATGGCTGCTCTCAGCAGCTTATCAGATATATGTAATCGTATTCTTCTAGTACTCCATAAAACTTTCCTTAAGGGTTAATTAATGCTTTTTGAGTCTGTTCACTTTGTCAAGATGACAACTGAGAAAAGAGGAAGATGACAAAAAAAACCAGCTAGATTAGATAGTAATTGCCTTTCAGGACCACTCAAAAGATAGTTTCGATTTTATATCTGTGATTTCATTTTAGATAACGGCCTGCTCAAAATAGTAATCGAAGCCTTTTCTTCAATGATATATTGATGGCCGATATGATCCAAAGGTATTCAAATGCGTGATGTTTAGTGAACGCAATAAGGTATATCGCTGCAGTTACTCTTTCTATGAGTAGCGAGGTTGACCCTGGGGTACAATGGTGACCGCCCGCTATGCCGATTGGATAGCCTCCTGCTCAATTTCCTGAATCGGATTTATACTTAACATTTGCTTCGAAAAACTTCTCCTAGCATAGTTTATTTTGATGTTTGAGTGCTTGTGCACCAATGAAGATTTTACGGTCGTCCACTAAGCACCAAAAACTAAACTACTTACTTCTTTCCAGTAATTGCTTTTCAGTGAGCAAAACCGCCCTTGACACAGGAAGATCACTTGTAAAATATGGTGGAGCACGTCGGAGTTTTAACGAGATTTGGATGGCGAACCGCTGAGACTGTCGTTTTAGCACAGCATGGATAATATGTGCTTGGTTCAATGTCGTTAATGTCGCTAAATCATAATATGCAGATTCTTTAAGAGGAGATTATTTTTCAAGAATAACGTTCATGTCACTTGCCGAAAGCAGGAGGAAGTGCCACTTCCGTTTCGCATTTCTTTCCAGCGATAGGGGGAGAGAGAGAGAGAGAGAGCACAAAGGCTCGTCACTGTCGTGATCATTGTCGCCATGAGAATGTCCGAGAGGATGTGGGTCGATCTGTGTTTCCATGAAGTTGAGGATGTTTTCAAATGTTCTTGAAGAGGCGATAATGATTTAATGAAGATTAGAGTTTTGTTTGACATGGATTTCCACTCATTGTCGCCATGAGAATGTCCACTTGTCCTAATCAATGTCGTAGAATTTGTTGCTGTCTGTTGCCATTTAATATGGAGAGACGTTGAATCATTTCCATCTTGATTGAGCATTGATTCATGCATTTTGACAGCAATATTAGAATAGGTCTGGTGGTATAATTATTTTGATAAGGTGTGTTTGGCAGCTTGGATATGAGACCAGATAAGATAAAATTTATCATATCCGACATTTAAGGATATGCCCTGAACATAACAAATCGGATTTATCAGAAAGAAAGCAAGATAATATATCCTGGCCCACGGGGTGGGATAAAATGATTTGATTGAAAATTATAGAAAACAAAAAGAAGTAACTAAGCATGTACAAACAGTGCCTTGCTACTCAGCGGTGCATCATGGTGCCATTATTGACCGCGGTTGGGTGGTCACCTGAGAGTTTTGTCCTATGTGAAAGGCACAGTAGCCAAATCTAGGCAAATCGAGCCATCGCGACTACTCAGTGGTGATTGCGCCCCCACAGCGACGACGACAACCACATTTATCGCCGCTCATCGACTTGGGTTCATTGGATTTGTGGTGGACGACAGGTCATTCAAATAAGATGTAGGACCCGACAAGTCCCCCATATTTTATATACCATCCCGTCCCATTCCATATCAATCATTGTCTTGGTAACTAAACGCGGCTAATAATATGAATTGGCAATGGTATTGATTCATTTGATTGATAAGCGAAAGGTTTTATTTTGTTGGGTGGGGAAATGTAGAACGATCTTTGAAAATTCACATTTTCCATATCACGTTATGTATGAATTTTGGGTACAAAGTTCCATGAACCGAACGTTGCTCGTGGGTACAACATTGAAAATACCACATCAATCTCCGCCCGATGATCATTTACATTTGGTAACAGCATAGCTGGCAGGAACAGTTTTTGCTGGCCTCAAGTTCCGACATAAGCCGAATCGATAGCGAACAGATTTGAAAGAATACAGTCATAACTTTATTCAAAAGCACAAAGGATTACAATGACACAGTATGCTGGAAATTTCAATTCCTTCATTTGAAATCAAGCTTAGTCACAAGATTTTCAGGAGTATGTAGCACACGAATCCAGACGAGAGACGCTAGTCAGCTCTGAACAAGGGGATGGACTCACCTCGAAAGCGGCCCCACTCACGTCGGAGCATGACCAAGGATCTTCTCTCGGCCCTGGCTTGCCAGGGAGGTTGACGTTAGAAAGGCAGACGCCGGTGAAAGGGGAGTTCTTTATGCCTCGTATTAGACCCGCCTGTTGAACGTTTGTTCCCCTCATATCCTTAACCAAGATGCCATTCACCACTGGAAGAGCATTTGGGTCATACTTGTCGTCGGGATGATCTCCAACATCACCTGAAATCTTTATCCCCTTTCTCGCTTTCTCCACGTACACATCGGAGAAGGTTATGTTTCTTATGAAACCCCCTCTCCCGGTATTTGTTTTCACATGGATTCCAATACCCACTTTGTACAAGTTAATGTTTTCAGCCAGGACATTCTCTACCCCACCAGAGGCTTCACTTCCTACTGCAATACCGGCGTATGGGGATGATCCTGTTAATCTGCGGATGGTGATATTCGAGCTTGGGCGACCATAGGCAATACCATACTCATCCCACCCACTTTTCACAGAGACAAGATCATCTCCAACAGATATGTACGCATCCTCTATGCAGACATTTGAGCTTGAATCTGTATCAGCGGGTCGCAGAGAAAAGAAGGGATTAATTTACAATTCAATAAGAAATTTTGAATATGAGGGAGCAATTGCAGAGATACACAAATATAGGCCAAAGTCAAGTCTCTGCTTAAGTACAATGTTCAATGAAAAAACATGCAAGGTAAGATATAAGCAACAATCGCCTGTTAAATTGCAGCTTGATGGTACTTTTTCAACTCCTCCTATTTTTCCAAAATTGTCTAACAAGAAAAGAACTGACTTAAGATTTACATACAAAATACCAACACAGTGTAATCAAATTAATATACCAAATTTTTCATCCCGGAGACTCTACTCATCAGTAGTCAAACTAGTGGCCTGAGCTAAATTTAATGCATCGGACTCCAGAGCATAGTTAGTTCAATCCAAACAATAGAACTGTCCTTCCCAGTCCTAGAACAGTCCTAGCTCAGTTGTGAATTGAGGACTTTTGCATACAAAAGATACACAGGATAACAGGTCAAGTCTTAGCATAAAGGTTACCTGGATCAATCCCGTCTGTGTTGGGAGAGTCCAATGGAGCTAATATGGTCACATTACGGACAACCACATTACTGCAAGAAGAATTGGGCGATCACCAAAATTAGTGTCCAAAGTACCAGTGTCAACCAAGTAATTACTGTACCCTCAAGTTTCGGAACCTATGAACTTCAATGTACTAAAAAAAAAAAAAAAAAAAAAGCTTCACATACCTACAATAAACAGGATGAATATTCCAAAACGGAGAGTTCTGGAAAACCACATTGGAAATTATGATGTCTTGGGAATTAACTAATTCAATAAGATTTGGTCTGGTAAAACTGAGAGTTCTCCGTCTCCACATATTCCACCAGACATCTCCTTGGCCATCTATTGTCCCATTCTCACCTACACAAACAATCATCAAACTTGTCAAATAAATTTAGATGTCACTTAAAAATAATTCAGAAATTTGCTAGCATATGTTACTTCAGTCTCAACAGTTAAAGACTTTTTTATTCCCAGTAGTATGACAGGTACATGACAATGAACAAGTGATAGATCTAGGGATGTGTCAAAACTTATGTCCCTCAACCAATTTTTGGTATGAGATCCCAACTCAACCAGTAGTCAAACAAATGACTCAATCTCCAAGGACCATCAATTGGAAAGAGAAAAAAATAAAACCTAATGTAAAAGTAATTGCTCAGAGGATAACAGAATAGGAAATTTTCTAGCCATGCTGGATAAATAGTCGTCGAATATACCAAAGCTACTCTCCATCAGATCAACTCCTTTCAGCTAACTAAAACAACTAGTGCTGGCAAAAATAAAAGAGAAGCAAACTAGTTGAGACAACTCAAAGCTCCAAGATGAGACTCAGTGACCCACTTTCCCCTCGTTCACAAGGGGACTCACGAAACTCCAGCAACCGTGACAGCCTCTTTTGTTGGAGCTTGAGCAAATATGGATCATTCTCATAAGATGCTCCAAGGTTGAGATAGAATCATCTAGTACACACTCAAACCTACCAGTGATTATCACATCTTGAAGGCCATCTCCATGAATGAAACTAATATATCTTCCACCAGGGCGCTCCCTGCCTCTACCATAAGATGGCAATGGCGCAATCAGTGGCCAATTTGAGGTATCCTGAAAGGATAAGAATACACAAAATCAACAATGGCCAAGGGATGCAAGTATAGTTGTGCAGAGTATTCAAGCTTGCGCTCTTGATTACTAACTCTTGCTATGCAGCATCAGGATTATAGATTCTAAAGAGCTTAAAGAAGATCAGACTGTAACCGGGACAATTCTACGAGAAGCATTTAAAGAAAAATAGTGGATTAGGCAGAATGGATGTATTAATTGTCATTACAAACAAACACTTCTGGGCCACAGGTACTATCCCCCGCATGGAGTGGGATGGTGGTTTAGGAAGTGGCTAGTCACAAAGATAAGACAAGCTCAACTCCTCGCCACCGTGCTTCATGCCATCTCACTAGGTATAACTAAGGAGCTTACTCGATCTTCAAACCGGCATGGGTCAAGTTTCCTTCACCATTCACCATAGAATACCAAGACAGAAAAGCAAAATTAGTGCAATGCCTCTCTTTCATATATGCTTGGGTCAATGGAGCCCACACAAGTTTAAATTTTGCGCATGATGCTTGTCCTGTAGGTCCACAAAAGCTAGTGGAGCATGGAACTTAAGATAGCCAGAGCAGATGAGTACATAAATTGCACAAGGGAAATCTAATGACGGAGACTATTTTCTCTTTCAATGCTGAATCTATGCCATTGGATTTTCCTAGATTACAGAATGAAGCACTCGATGTGATCAAGAGGGTATAAAATCCGTGATCTGCTGTCCAACCATCTAAATCATTTCTACCCCGAGTCAAGTGCGTGCTATCAAGCCTCCCACCAACCTCTTTATTATATGTAGTCCCGTCTCAGGACCCACCAAGTTGCATCAGACCTTTGTCCCTTAAATGATATGTTGGCACAACCATATCTGTGAAGTCACAGAAAACGCCGTACCAAGATAATAAACAATTGTCTGCATCAGACACGAGCACAGAAACGGTGGGGCAAATTATCAAATACATGCGGATACGCAAAATAATTATTGACATCTGCAGGTGCAAATGCGCGTCCTGAACCGCAGAAGTCGCGTCTCCTTCCATCGGATACCCAAATTTTCGGCCTTTACTAACACCGACCCCCCATGTTACGAACCAATCAGATCACGCAAGAACTGTTTACCGTAAACATGAGAGATCGCTCTTCAATGAGTTCACACCGTGTATCATTTCAATTCCTCTCGCGTAATTTCCAGTACCAAACCGTGAAAACTGAAGATTACCTGAGTAGCCTTGATGACGGCGCCTCTGGCCAAGTAAAGCGTCATATGGCTCGTGAGGTTGAAGCTCTCCGTCAAGTAGACTCCGGGCGGCACGTAGAGCAGCGTGCCGCCGGGCCGGGACAGGTGCCCAATCCGGTACACGGCCTCCCTGAACGCCTTGGTGTTCAGCGTCCGCCCGTCCCCGACGCCGCCGAAGTCAGCGATGGAGATCCTGTCCGCGCGTTCGCTCATCGGGACGATGCCGGAGCACGTAACGACCTCCTCCGCCGCCGAGGCGGCGCCGGCGGCCAGCAGCACCGCGACGGCGACGAGCAGGACGGCGGCCGAGGCAGGCGGCGGCATTCCCGCACTCTCGGCGGCTCCTCCTCGGGGGGGGTAAGGTGTGGCGGAGGAGAGAGATTAGAGATTCTTTGTCGGCGGGGTGAGGGGAATCGGAGGAGGACGAGGGAGAAGAGTCCAAACGAAGCTTTTGGAGGCGAGATCAAGGGGAGAGTAATGAGGCGGGTGAGGGGGAAGAGAGGAGCAGTTCTGGAGAGAGTAAAGTCGACGAATGAGAAGGAGACAACGCAGAAAGAGAGCGGAGGTAAAGAGAGGTGTCAGGGACAACGGGGCGATGGCTGTCGAGAAGCGACTGTCCGCAACGGCGATGAGAGAGAGAGAGAGAGAGAGAGAGAGATTGATGAATTGAAAGCGAGGCTGCGAAATCGTACGCACTTTGTAGAAGTAGAGTAGCTATTATAGTAAGAGTGGCTCTTTGGAGTAGTCGCCGACAGGACACGTTCGCGATTGGCCGTTACGCTGTTCAGTAGACCCGCCTTTTATTTGGTTGTCTATATTTTTAACCAATAATAGGGCTGGATAAAATGAAAAAATCCATGAATTTTATTATATTTTTTTTATTTGATAAAAATAGTAATATTTATCATGCAAATTATCTGATATGAATAACATATTGAAGTAAAACAACACTAAAATCCATAAATAAAAATGGTAAAAATCTCTGATGATTTACTATTGCCTAAATGCACAAATGCTCATAACTCCCATTAATCAATTCATGGTTATTATGCAGTGTGCATGTTAAACGGAATAAAGAGTTAGCTGCAGCATTCCAGAGTCACTTTGTTCGATAATTATGAAGAAATGTAAATGCACTGCAGTAATATGGATGAGGTAAACCAACCAGTAAATACCATATGTATTATGAGAGAGAAGAGATGAATATTTACTTCTCCGAATTTTGAAATGCGTAGTGCCTTAACTCTTTCTAAGCATTTGGTGTTTGGTTTCCGATCTATACGGAACCATCGCAAGAAACACGATATTCATGTCCTGAGTGTTATAGCTTGACGGCAAAAAATGCCTACCGTCTTTCTTCCCCCAAGACTAGGGATTGAGGGCATGGCAATTCTCCGACGAGGGAAGCATTCATGATGCCAATGGCGCCGGCACGGTGGAGTAGTTACTATGAAGCGGTCTCGCTCGAAGTAGTTTGCGTGACCTAACGAAAAATTGTACTCTTTATAAAGGAAAAGGAGAAAAGGAACAGATCGCCCCTCCTCACGGGCATCCTCACGGGCATGAGATGGAACAGAATATCACAACAGCAAATTTTCATGATGGCTCGTGAGAGGACGTGCGCGGGGAGCCCGCGAGATGGACCCGAGAATCGAGGCGAGCATGGGACGACGGGCCGGGCTCTGATCATCGCTTAAGATAATGGGGGATACTCCGATGACTTTGCCCTTTTTTTAAGACCGAACCGGGACGAGCTGTGATTCCCCTCTCCCTTTCTTTTTCCTTTTAAAAGATAAGTACACGAATATATAATATCATAATGAACTTCTAATTTATTTGATATGATCTCTAAACTTTAATCTCATATGTAATATTGTATATGGACTTTTAATATATATTTTTGATAGATATAAAAGTATTAAATGTTGTACTCGAACTTAAACTGCTAGAAAGATAATATTAAGCATTTTAATATAATTCGGGAATTAGATTGAACATTTGCCGAAAGTGCTTAAAGTTTGGAAATCACATTAAACAAATTAAAAATTCATAGATTATATTATATATTGGGCCAACGCATATTAGGATAAAATTTATAAACTATTTGTGTCATTTTCCCTTATTTTTTTCCCGGTCATCCATTTTGCCAATAAATTAATAGATTTGCCATTCTAAAGAACATGTTCATCCTCCCAAGAATTATGCCTAAGAACAGAAAGCCTAATTCATAGCACAATCACTCGTGATTCTATAAACTCGTGAATTCTAGGACATGTTCAAATGCAAACTTGCTTGATACCTTGCTAAATAGACCGTTTTCAAAGTAGCTTCTCGTCTTCAACCTTCTTATTTTTCCCTTTTTTTCGAAATTTCACGGCGCTTTACGACTTCGACGTTTTTTCAATGCAGAATGCCCAAAAACCTCGCTAGCTAATCCTCGAAATCCAAATGACATTTACCTTCGTAAATCTACCATCAACGAAACCTTTTGGAAGTCCGAATTTGCAAAGCGCTTTTTCCACCACGCATCTGATGTCTATATGGTCAGATCCCATCTCTGCGCCCTCACCCCGACTTTGCTTTGCTGGTCAAAAGGCTCCCGTCGAAAGCGGATTGGATTTGGCATGAATTAATTTATCATTCTCCACCTTAATTATTTATACCATCAGTATTTTTTTTTTTGGTCGGGATTATTATATTAACGTTGTCATTCTGTCTCCATTCTCTTATTTATGGTTTCGTCTTCCTCGTGGCTTAAATAAATAATGTGTGTGGAGAAGGTTCAATGTGTATAAATTATTTTAAAAGGCTGCGAGACAGAGAGCCCCATGTCCTAACATATTTCTAGATTCTCTCCTTCTCTCTCTCTCTCTCTCTCTCTCTCTCTCTTACTTAGAAAAGCCGGCGGAAAATGTGCAAAACTGCATCGTCTTACGATGCAGAGAACGTTTTATATTAGTATGGGGCCGAAGAATCATATTTGCACAGAAAAAAATTGGCACGAGTGGCCTTTGGACTCATTTGGACTTTGATTCTACGATTAATGCATCATTAAACTTTTAATTTGTTCAAAACGATTTTTAAATTTTTAAATGAGTATTCAAAAATTCATGGACCACGTTGAACATTTATTAATTGTTCAAAGACCACGCTAAATAAACTCAAAATTTAGAGATGATATCGCACATTTAACAAAAGTTCAAGGGCCACTTACACAAATTATAGGTTCACAAATTACGTTGCATATTGGACCAAACTTTATTACCATTTTGTGCTATTATGTTTATTTATATTGCGTAAAGTCGGGTGTTTGTTAAGCATTGTGTAAGAGTCACATCATTTGCTTTCATAATTGAAATTGTTTGTCGGGAAAGAATTGATACGAAACAGCCTCTATGAGTTCATCAAATTGGAAGCTAAAAAAGATATTTGCACTTGCTGCACTCTTTAGACTCCGTTTGCTTTATGGAATATGAATGATTCGAAAATTTTTTTTTTATAAAAATGATTGTTTATGTCAGTTGAAATAATTAACCAAATAAAAAAAATTTCATTATTAACAACAATTTTTGTCTGAACACTTCCGTTGACAACGAAAAAAATAATTCTTTATTTCTTATAAGCAATACAAGCATTCACTTTTTAAGAAAATATTTTTCAAATTATTTATCTTCCGTAAAATAAGCAAAGACTTTATTTCAAATTAAAGAATAGAGGATAGCCGTTATTTATACGGCTCTATCTCGAAAACGAGATAACAAAATTTGGGAGATAACATTTGATAATAGGACGAGATACAGCTCGGATATGCGCAGAGGTGTCAAAGAGGCCGTGGGCTGGTCCGTGTTCGAGCCAGTGGTAGGCCCCATGGGCCTCGCCATGGCCCATTGACCTTTTCTTTTTCCGCGCTCTCTTCTTTTTTGCTTTTACCTTTTCCTTTTCAATCGAAGCATCAAAAAAAGAAGAAAAAAACTTACGCGTTACGCATGCCCGTCAGACACATATTTTGATTGCACTTCGTTCAATTTTTCTTTATTCCTGTTGATTGGCTTAGTTTCGCTCATTTATCTACGGCTATTTATCGATGTTCGATGCTTTGTACCAATTATTAGTACTGTTTAATAAGAAAAAAAATCACTAAAAGGTCTCTGTTTATTAACCGGGATGAGCTACGAGTTCTCCATCAATTGGATGAAAAAGGAATTGGATTCATAATCGCGTTACTTATCTTCCTAGAATTATTTGGTTTTTTGGCAAATAATGAACACAATTTTCCCTATAAAATAAAGTTATTCGGATTTTCGATATCGTGTTCCGTCGAACATTCCACAACTTCATGCTAATTGCATTCAACTTTCCTTTGTACTGTACAAGTCATGTGTCCAAGTCGAATTTTTTAAGATGATTGTCAAATGAATCTTGTTGAATTGTTGTGCTTCCTAACCAAAGGATATCAATTAGTAAGGAATTAGACCTGAAATTTAGTTGATTTCTAGAGGTCCAAAAAAATAGATTCAACCTGAAATTTAGTACCCGAGGATCAATTTGATACTCTCGGGAATTAGACCAAATCCATTAATTCGATTTGGTTTGAGCGGTCCATTTAGCATACCTCTAATTTGCGTAGAGTAAGAGGGCATGGGCTGGTCCGTCTTCGAGGCAGTGCGTAGAACCCACGGGCTTCACCATGGCCCACCGACCTTTTTCTTTTCCTTTTGCTTTTTACTTTGTACCTTTTCCTTCTCGATCGAAGAATACCAAAAAAAAAAAAAGCTTACACTTTAATCGCGCATGACCGTTAGACACAAATTTTGATTGCACTTACTTCGAATTTTCTTCATTCCCGATGATTAGCTTATTTCACTCATTCATCTACAGCTCCTTGTCAATGCTCGATGTTTTATATTATTATCACGGTTGAATAAATAAAAAAATAACCAGAAGGTCTTTGTTTATTAATCGAGATGAGCTTTGATGAAAAAGGGAATTGGATTCATAATCGTGTTACTTATTTCCTAAAGTTATTTGATTTTTTTGTAAATAGTGAACGAAATTTTCTCTAAAAAAAAATTACTTGAGTTTTTAATGTTGTATTCTTTAAGAAGTTTCGTGACTTTTGCCAATTGTGTCTAGCTTTCTTCTGTATTAGACGAGTCGCATCTGAGTCAAAATTTCTAATAGATTGTCAAATGAGTCTTCTTGGGTCGTTGTACTTCCTGGCCAAAGGATACGAATTGCAACACCTAATTGATTATACAATGAAGATATTAACCTAAAGAGGAGAGTAGACTTCTAGAGATCCAACAGAAAAATAGATTCAACCTAAAATCTATACTAGAAATTAAAGTTCATCTATGATATAAAATTCTCGTGCTCTTACATAACTGATAAAATTAAATGTAATATGGAGCTCTCTAAAATAACGTCATCAAACTAGATATATTAAATATTTATTAAAAAATTAATGAACAACATTAAATAAATCAAAAGTTATGAATAATATTATATACTAGATTAAAACTTGAAGATCACATTGAATAAAATAATAATTCAAGGATCGCATTGGATATTAAGTCGAAGTCAAGGGAGTGTTTACATAAGTATCCCTTTATTTTATAACAAAAAATGAAAAGGAAAAGTATCTACGCGTCCTCGTCTCACGCAACTCTTTCATTGAATCTATTTATTTTTTTCGAGCAACCCGCTCTCTCATTTCATCGGCACAAATATAAGAAAGGCTTTCCCGCCATTTCGAAGTCCGCTGCCCCCACATCTCCCGCCATCTTCAGATTCCCCCCTCTTCGCCCGCACTCCTCCTCCTTCCCCTGACTCCAATCGCCGCCGTCGCCGCCGTCGCCGCTGGCGATTTCATCTGTCAAATTTCATCCCGCAAGAAAGAGACTGTCGCTGTTTTGCAGGCCGACGTCACTTATTTTTCTCGTAGTTTTCTGATACTCCTATTGTTCAGGTGCGAGGTTTCGTGTACTTTCTCTCGAGTAGATTTCCTCGTAGGGTAGCCGCTGGAGCAAATATTATACTGCGGAAACTAAGACGTTTATTTAATGTCTAGGCGATGTGATTAGTGGAATTATGGGATTGTTCGAGACGTCGCTGGAGTTTTGTTGAATTTTCTGTAGACAAACTGTTTGATCACTGGTTAGGGATTCATTCGCGTTCGAATCGGGGTTCGGTATCTGATTTCGTGTAATTAAGCTAACTGGAAGCACGTTCCGCGTGGTATTTTTTGTTGACTGATGTGTACTTCGGTCGTATTGAACTGACGGGGCGATTACTGGGCCAATCGTTGTGATTTCCAGTGTCAATAACCTGATTATGCTGTTTTTGAGCCTTATTTTTGCGAACGATGCCTGATGCCGAGCTTTTTGAGTATAATGCTGTGGATTTGATTGAACGATAGGTGTATGATCGAGAGATGGATCGAGAGGAAGCCGAGAACTGCAGGGAGGACATGGAAATCGATGGCAATGAACCAGAAATGCCTGCACAGAGGCACGTGGATATCATGCCTGATGGATTTAATGCTAATTACCTCAAAGCTTACTACGGTAATTCCCCGATCTCAAGTTCAAAGAACATTTTGATACTGTAAAAATGTAGTTGATTACCATTTGTGATCTATAACAGAGCTTTCTTCTTTGATATCACTCAAATTCAAAAATCGACAGCCCACTTTGATTGTTGAGGTTTTTAGTTAATTCATGTTGGATAAATTGACAAACAGGCAAATGAAGCGCAATGTGTTTCCATAGAGAGCAAAGATTTTCTATTGTGCCTTTCATTGAAAAGCCAAAGCAAGGGACATATTTCATACTGAAGTGACATGCTGGCTGGGGGATTTTTGTGTGGCTGTTCATGCCGTCACCATGCATTTTATGTTAACAACATGTATGTCTTTAACTAACAAGTATATAGAAACAAGAAGAAGTTCCTCTCTCTCATCTGCTTGCCTATAATTTCGGATTGATGAATTTGCCATGTTGATGATGATGATCTTGGAATTCTGGAGCATTTTGTTGAGGGGAATGGAATTGGACTGTTTACTCTAAATAAACTTTATTTTTAGTCCATCTGCTTTCAGTTAAATGAATGAGCATGAGGTTCTACCCAGTAACTCCCTAACTTTGACATTGGAGACATTTATCTTTGGATTCCAAGACCAGAGTCAACTCTAGATTATTTCATGGTTTACAGAAGAATTTATTTCTTGCAGGAAAGGTTTTTCCACATTCTGATATCTTCAAATGGATGTGCTATGGCCATGGTAAGTTGAATGCATTTCTAAACCAATGAGCAGCAGCACCCCAATCAATTTACCCATATTATTGTGCACGTGTCAAACCTGTAAGCATACTGCTATTGATCATACAGATGGAAAGCATCCCGGTTGCGATCCAACATACTTTAGCCGTAGAGAATTTTCTTTCACACTGGATAATGACATCTACCTGCGGTTCCAGTCATACACAAGCGCATACGAGTTGGAAAGCTCAATCAAAGAAAAATGCCCATTTAAAATAGATATTGGACCAGTTTACAGTGTGAATGTAAGATACCTCTTTTCATCTACCTGTCATCTGTCGTTTGCACTAAAAACCCTTCAACATGGGTGATAGATCTGAGGCATAAGCAGGAGCCCTCAGTGAGAGCAGTACTGTAGTTGCATTTCAAAAGTATCTTGGCTGATTATGTTGTGTCATGCAGCCTGCAAAGAGACATGCATACGCACAAACTGGTGATAATGTTTTTACTCCAGTAGAGAGGGAGCTCATTTTTGATGTTGTAAGATCTTATACATCAAGCACTCAGACTTGTTCTCCTCTAAACTTTGATTCCCCTTGGCAGTCAAACTGTTTAAATCCATCTTCTGCCAACAGGATATAACAGATTATGATGATGTTAGATTTTGCTGTTCTGGAGCTGATATCTGCTTGGACTGCTGGCCCCTGATGACTGTGGCTATAAAAGTAATTGATACAGCCCTCAGAGGTATGATCCTTATACAGCATTAGGATGCCTTCATTTTCAGTTAAGAGGTTTTTGCTTTGGATCTTTCTTTTCCTTCACACATTTAGTCTGCTGTCCTGACCTTTTTAGATCCACACATCAGATTGCTATCTACATGGCCAGAAAAGGACTCTCTGTACAAACCACATTTACGGTTGTCAGTTATGGTCCCAACAGACATAATTTAGCGCCAATAAATGAATCTAGGATGTGCTCTGTTCGTTGTCCATGAAAATTTTATTGTCCAAGCTTTCCTATTTCAAATTTCAAATCTTTCCAGCAGCGATCATAGCTAATCAATTTCTTTAAGGAATTACATTTTTATCACTTGCTGAATGTCAATTAAGTACCTTTAATCAGTTGTATGTGACGGAACAAGTTCTGAAGTCCAGCTGTACTTGAAAAGTCTTAAGTAGCTGTCAAGTTACTAGTATCTTAAAAACACTTTCAAAATGCATGATGTATATTGTAGAGCTAATATTGTGCATATGGCATCAAAGTCTGCTCATCATCTCAGTTAACTTTCCATAGCAATTTGGTATAGATATGCACGGTTCAGTATGCAAAAATTCTGACAGATTCACTGATTGATTAGCTGATTTTATCTTTCCTTTCATCTAAATATATCATTTAATGCCATTTCCATATTCATATCACATCCTAAGGAAGCTGGATAATTATGTGCACATACTACAGTTAGCATCTATGGCTGGTCCATATGTTCTCACGAGGTCAAATTGTTGTTTCATTTGTAGATGATTTTGGCTTCAATCACATTTTGTGGGTATATAGTGGCCGACGTGGTGTTCATTGTTGGGTTTGTGATGGGAAAGCAAGAAGGTGATGCTGCATATAGTTGATTACCAAAATTTTACTTCTTTACATATTCTTTGATCTTTAGAGGTTTAAAATACACTGCCTCAATCGTGCAGATTGTCTAATGAACAGAGGACAGCCATTGCTGAGTACTTCCGTGTATACAAAGTACTGTCTCAATCACTGCATTACTTACCTATTTGTTTCTAGACTATTTATGAGTCTAGTGGAGTTTGTTTATTTCCTTTACTATTTTCAGGGCAATGAAAATAGCAATAAGAAGGTTTCTTTAGTGGGCCCAGTTCTTCATCCTTTCCTTGCGTAAGTTTTTAAAGTAGATCCTCTCCCCTTCCCCTTCTCTTTTCCACCCCTGGATCAACTTCTAAACAAGTTTCACCTTTGCAGGAGATCATATACAGATGTTCTGAGGGATTTCTTTGAGGGAAAAGTGCTTTTGAGCCAAAATATACTATCAACTGAGGAGAAATATGAGAAGATTCTGGAAATGATTCCTGATGAATGTATAAAAATTTGAGGCGGTTTGTTGGGTCATTTTGTTCATTTGCATAACCTATGCACGCTGTTGTTATTCACAAAGTCCTTTCTCTTTCTAGCTGTTGCTGCTGAGCTTCGGGGGAAGTGGCAGGAGAAGAGAAAAGCCAGTTCAAAGGATGACATTAATGTTGTTCGATGGGAGCAGCTTAAGAGCTTACTTCACTCAGGAAAATTTAAGGTACAGACAACAACTGTCTCACATTCACACATTTTCTTTGCAGGCCACAAACCTTGCTAGCATGAATTTTTCAAGGATTTTTCTGAAAATATGTATCTTTTTTTTATTGGTTATTCTCTATAATTGTACACTTCGTTTTCTATGTACTAAAAAAATTAAAGACTTAAAGGATCAGGCATATTTGGAGTTTTTGCAATAACTGAGGATTATGTGGAGCGCACGTAACAATCTAAGTTAACTCAGACAAGATTTGACCTGTCGACCCTCCATTTACACTGTGCTTGTATCCTGTAGAAGGCATAAGCTTAGTTGGTGCATATATATGAGTCATTTCTTCCAAAGGAAACCTATTAGCATAGGTTGTTTATATATGCAAAGATAAATTTTGGAAACTTCACCGGGGAGATGGTACATAAAAGGCTCAGACGTTGGCATGCATAAAATTACTTAATTGCACTATGTCTTTTAAAAGGGGCTTTGGTCTATTCTGGAAGCACGTTATTGTATAATTGACCAAGAGTTAAGAAATTCTGTTGTTTTGATGAAGGGCACTGAGTATATACAGACAAATTGTTGCACAATCAATTTTTTGAGTCAATTGGTTGGCTGATGAAGCAGCTTCGTTCAGTCTGTTGATTGCACTATTTCCTAGATGTCCTATGGACTCTTTTAATCCTTCACATGCCGGAGTCTGTGAACCCATGAAGTGGGCATGCACGTGCATGCTGATAAAAAATTAAATTTCAATTGTCATTCTTTCTATCAAGAGAAACTTGAGATGTTTGTTATGCTATTTCTAGACCCCATCCAGCTTCCGATTCCTGGAAGGGAACCACTAACTCCATTCAAATTCTAGAAAATCTGGCTGTGTGTCACGGCATCTAACATGATCTCATAAGGTTTAATTCCCTGTTTTTCTTTTTTCGGACTGCTCAATTTGTTTTCTGGAAGGCAAACTATCTTATTGAGCTAACAAGTTGCATTTTCGTAATAGAGCTAGATAAGAGCATTGTAAGCTTCAGGAAACTAGACCCCTATATGCAAGCTCTCTCATACATATATTTGCTCTTCTTTGCAGCAAATGCAAGGACTGCGCAGGTGCATTGAAGAGATCATTTTTTCTTTTACCTATCCCAGGCTCGATATGGAGGTTTGTGAAGTCCTCAAACACATTCTAATTGCCTTCTTTCGCGCCAAGCTTAGTATTCTTGTTGTTTAGAGACCCAGCTCCCTTGAATAGTATGTCAATTTTACTATAAGACGAATATAATCTAGCTAGAGACCTTCAGGTAACTGTGCATGCTTACTTAACAAATCTCTGACCCATTGACCTGTCAGGTCTCCAAACACATGAACCATTTGCTAAAGGCGCCATTTTGTGTACATCCGAAAACAGGTACAACGGCAATCTTCTTGGAATTTCAGATCATATCTTTTTCTTTTTCAACATCCACATTGTTTTCCAATATCATTGGCAAATTGGTCCTTAGTAATATCGGTTCACTTATTTTCCAGGTTGTGTTTGTGTCCCTATTGATCCGAATGATTGCGAGAAGTTTGATCCTACTACAGTGCCAACCCTTTCACAGGCAAGTTTAGTTCACTTGACCAATACTGATTGCTTGGTACTTTATCTCTCCCAAGTCATCCATTTTTTATGACCATGAGGCCAAAATATGAGCTAGCCATTAGTAATCAGAGTTCGCTACCTATAGTGTTTGAAATAATCATTTTCTTTGTTGCTTTTTCTCATGTTGGAACACTGGCTGGATGAGAGAAGCATATTTCCCATTTTCTGGTCATCTGCTTCATGAACTGTCATGAATCAGACAATCAAATCAAGTTCAAATAATTCATTAGTGCAGAATATTTCTGGTCTTGCATTGCAGTGTCTAGAATATACTTCAGATGTCACAGATGTAGATAGAGTGACATGCGTGCGTGGATTTGCTTTTCTCTGAAACAAAGGGTACTGGTTCGCAGGTTCTTATCTGATATTTTTTGCCTTACAGCTTTTGCAAGAACTCAACATGAGTGGTTCGAGAGCTGATATTGATGATGGTAGGGAAATAGATCTTGACTTTTATCACTGTTTCTATCCTGTCTCCAGTTAGCACTTACACGTTTTACTTTCCATTTCATGCCAGAACTGGACAGAACCTCACTTGGAAGAGCAGTGAGATACTTCAGATCATCTTTTTTGCAGCCCTTACTGAAATCTTGCAAGGTATACTTTATCCAAGCTTGTTGCTGCATTACATTTCAACCTGCAAACCATTGTCAATCGTTTTGATGATAGGATTATGTTTTGACTCGCTATCTGTTATTTCAAATGGTTCTGGCACGACCCCTTCGAATGAGGATTTGCTGGATTCATCTTGACTTGCACGTGTAGTTCAAATGCTTGTTCACTTGGTTTTCTCTGTTGATAAAGGAAACAGCCACTCTGATTAGTTCTTAGTGAGTTCTCTTCTAAGCAGGTCACTTGGTCACTGTTCTGTGCCCCATTTCCCTGATTTAATTTCTGTCCAACCATCCATTTGAACAAAGGGAAGCAGTATATTATCAGTTCAATTGAGGAACATTCCGTCAACCACATGCTTTCTGTTTCTTGCAGGAGGAGATAGAAAGTGCATACAATAGTCGACTGCAGCAATCAAAGAATAGTTTAAGTTGGTAACCGTCCATCGTTTGTTTTCCTCTTAGACTCCTTTGCTGGAGTACCTATCCATAAGCCTCGGTTGTTCATGCATTGAACGAGGAAAATACGAGCGGTAGGCATTCTCCTGTAGCCATCCTAAGTAACCCATGTCCAGCGTAGTGAACTAAATTATGCTTCATCGTGTATGTTCGTTGTCTTCTGAATGTAGTATATGTCATATGCTCTCCAAAGTATTTACTATATGCTCCCTTCACTACGGCAAGCCTTGCTTAGGAGTTTTGAGCACAGATGATTGTGTCGAACCAAACTGAATGCACTGTGTATCGCCCAACTAAGATCAATCGTGTGATCAATGGGCCATCCTCATTGCTCATGTTCTTGTGTCGCGGCGTCATCAAATGGTCCAAAAAGGGCCATAACACAAGCCCATTGAAGGTGCAAATGGAGAACCACATCGGGAGGAGTTTAGCTTCCATTGTGCATTGGACATCGGACGAGCCATAACACGAGCCAATTGAAGGTGAGGATGTGAGGCTTCCGAAAGAGTGAAAAAGGCCCGAGTTTGTGCCATAATTAATGGGATTTGATCGGTCTGTAACAGCGAACTATATAATTATGGGTTCACGCTCAAACATTCGCTAAAACACTCGTAAATCGAATATGTAAGGACCCAACAGATGCTATACGAAGTATTTCTATGTATCGTCCAGAAAACTAGACAGCTAGTCCAGACGGGAGGACTTGCACTCCAAATTAAATGCCCAAATATGTGAGAGAGAGAGAGAGAGAGAGAGAGAGAGAGAGAGAGAGAGAGAGAGGGCAACCTGGCAACCTTAAGATCTATTAACCATGAATTTACACTTGATGCCAACTGAGTTCCGATTATGCAGATCTAGAAGCTGGCAACCTTAAGAGCTATAAACCACGAATTTACACTAGATGCCAACTGAGTTCCGATTATGTAGATCTAGCTAGACTCCTTTCCCCTAAGCGCAAAATTCCTCTGCTATTTATGCTAAGAAAAGTTCCCTTGCATCTATTTAGCAAGTACTTCTGACTAAAAAAAAATTAGCAAGAACTTCCCATATCAACGTCAAGATCAAACAACGACTTTTTAACTCCTTGTCGACAACTGCCGAGCCATTGATCGAGAAAGAAGACTGCAAATTCTCACACTTCCAAAAGCCGTCCTCCATTGCCCAAAAAAAAAAAACGTCCTCCAAAACGTCAGTTGCCATCAGGTCGCTTGTCCAATTCTCTTTGCCGGAAAACGGCGGCCACAACAGTCAGAACAAGAACGAAAGTTGTCGATTTTAAGGAGGGTTAACATTTGAGACTAAAACGAAAATTGTAAATTTTTAAAAAAAAAATTAAAGTTTGAGATTTCTAGTAGATTAGGCGGATACAAATTAATGAAATCCTCTAGAGTTACGTAATCAAATTAGATCAAATTGACCGATCATCAAGATTTTCGTGGGGATTACTCAGACTCCAGTCCCATGATTAGGAAAGACGGAAATTGGTCTGGTTACGGATTCCATCAGCAGAACCGGATCGGAGAACCCGCTACCTTAAATTCTACGGCTACATTTCGTCGTCTACAAATTTTAATCATTGTGACAGGACCGTGGTGTCTCTCTTCCGGACTATTTGCACCTTCATATTCCCTTCATTATCTTCGTCAGTCTTACCTCCCCAAGTCCTCCACTCGCCACGCCCTTTCATCCCTTCGCGGTCGCCGCTCGGCCTCCCTCAGGGCGTGTACGCAACGGGTCTTCATTCCGGTCGACGCGCCGGCGGCTCTCCTCCAGTTCTCGCCGGTCGATTCGGCTCGCCGGGTTTAACCCCGACACCGCTCCAAAACCCTCTCGGGGAGGAGGAGGAGGAGGAGGAGGAGGAGGAGTAGGGGTTCTTTGCGGTGCAGAGAGACGTCGCCCGCCGCCGGTCACCGGTCGCTTGCCGCCATCAGTACAAGAGCTCGAGCCCGGGTCTGGGAGAAATTCCAATCTCGCCCTCGCAAAATGGAGGGATTGAAGGTCTCGGATGCGAACTTGGTGGTGTTCGTCCATCCCTCGAAGACCAACCGAGCGTCCGAGGCGGTGCTCCGGGAGCTCAGCTCCCACCTTTTCCAGTAAGCTCCGTGATCTCTTCAATTAAGTTTCTTAGGGTTTCCGATGAGGCGTTTATTGAGGATTGTGCTATATATGATCGCTTTTTAGTCGTTGAGAATGAAGGACGTGATATGGAAGTGGTGAGGTCTTCTTCTGGATGTGAATACCTGTAAATTCATTGCTCTTGGTGATGGAATCCATAATGCCCGGCTCCAATTAGCTTTCCGTCGCTCTGGTTATGATTTTCAAGTGCTGTCTCTTTTACAGGTTTAGTGAAATTTTCGATGGAGTGTTATTGGCTTATGACGTTGATATTGCCGAAAAGAATGCAAAGATTCTTCCCGGGATCCACCCATACTTCGGTGTGACACTTAAAGCAAAACTGCTGCTATTTTCTCCCAAGCCAAATATGTTACTAGGTAGATTCACTGTTCGCATCGTCTTATCTTTTTTGATATATTTGATTTCGTGCATCGATGATTGCAATGCCAATCTAGTATAGTTGCGCTCCCTGCCTCATGCCATCACTATATCCGGGAGGCTTATTGGAGATCTGGGTTTTCTTATTTAACTCAAACTAGATATATTTGTCCGTTGGTTTCTCCCTTTGCTTTTGCCATTGATTTTTTTTTTTTTTTTTTTTTAGAGGGGAGGGTTGTGAAACTTACAACAGAATCCATTCATGTCATTGTCCTTGGATTTGCATCTGCTGTAATAATTGATGAAGACATTCGTGAAGAATTTGATTATAGAACTGTAAGATACTCTCGGTTCCTTTTCTTGTTATGCTTCAACTATGTGATCTTTCTTGTATGGTGAACATGGTTATTTGGTTTTCTCCTCAGTATGTCTTCTATTCATTTTTCTCTTTGTATAATATAATTATTTGGTTGAGAGACCCTTTTGTGTAATAGCCCTTACGAGTACAACCCATTTTTATCCTCTCTACCATGCATGGGTTCAAGCTGACTTGCACTGATGACTGGCCCACTTAATGTTTTTTTGGCAACTCCCCTTGTAACAGACTAAATCATGCAGCGGTGATTGTTATAAGGACATTTAGCCACCAAACTGATTCTTTGAATGCTGGTCAACCTCCACTGGCTATAAAACATCATTCTAGCCATTGTTCGCCTTAGTTGCCAAGTCCTCCCGAATCTGTCGGTTGTAACGTTGGATTTAGATATTTTTGTGGTATTGGATGGCCTTAAGATGACATCGCAATTGAATACATGTTCTTTTTGGTATAATTTGGTTTACCTTGCGGAAGCTTTGGTTGATTATAATTTTTCCAGGTCTACTTAGTCACAGAACATTCTACCAGTATCTTATCCTAGAAGACGATAAAAAGGGAGAAAGCCACCAAAAACTCTAAATTATATCCATTGTGACACTTTTACTCTCCATCAAGGTTTCATTAATGAGCACCTATTGAAAATCTACCAATCGGTGTTGACATGGTGTCCTTGTAGCTTAAGTGACATAAAAACACTATTGTTTTGACTGAAAAATCATTTGACGAAATCTTGATGGAGGAGTAAATGTGTCACATAGGTATGAGTTTGAGGTTTTTTATGTCATAAGAAAAAGTTAGGGTAAATGTGTCATAGTGAGAATAGTTTGGGGTTTTTGATGTCACAAAAAAAAAAATTAATGTAAATGTGTTACAATGAGCATAGTTTGGGGTTTTTGGTGGCTTTTTCCCCGATAAAAATGTATCGTTTTTCTTTGTTTTAATCACCTTTACTTTCTAATCATTGAGACATATTAGGTGACAAGAAAGGAACAAGCTGTACTGGCTTGATATACTTAAGTTGAGCTGCACTGGGCCGCACAGTAATAATTGTCACCTTTACACCTGGCATGCAAGATATTCAATGGGCAGATGATGACACTAAAGAAAATTGCCCGCAACTTTTCATTTTGTTCTTGGTGAAAATTTGTGATTTTGCCTTCTCAAGGATTTGCATTAAATTTTGATGGGCATAATGGCTTTACCAACTAATATCTTGCAGAAGCACGGTAAGGAAGTATATCGCAGCAAAGCTCACAGGCAACATGTTATAAAGGTTGGAACCATGATACGCTTTTTAGTTAAGAGGTGAAATTTCTTTCCAAATGACTGTTGGACATCATTTTTTGCTGATTATAAACAATAGTTCCTTATATCTTTTGCATGAAGCTTTTAGTTTGTTAAACGAATGAACTTTAAATGCATCTTTTTATTTTTTTTCAAGCTAGCAGTGCTGCTCAAGGGGCATTTTGTTGCCATGTATGTAGTAATTGTAATTTTCCATGGTCTTCTTTAAATTGGCTAAAGGTTATCATGGTGTTTCTTTTTCCTTAAAAAATATCGATGATATTTTAGCCAGTGCCAAATACAATGTTGTGGCTAGATTCAAAATGGATATATGTGAGAAAATTTCGAAGGAACTCGTTGGTGAAAAGGGATGGGAGGAACTTATACATCAATCCCTCTTTTGCACCAATATGCTAAATGTTGGGTACCATACATGTTAACATGAAGAGGCCCTGTCAATTAATAATCATGAACCTAAAGGTGCTATTATCTTTTGATTGTTGTAGTATAGCACCAAAACTAGAGAAGTCTTGTGTTTTGAAAGAATTCCTATTATGCTCATCCTTTGAAAGAAATATGCATTTTGTGGTACTTTTTTCTTGGGAAAACTTTTGACTTGGTCTAACTGGTGAGAGTGATTCTGGAAATTTGCATGTGACATTATTTAATAACATTCTCCTGCTGATCAGTTCTTGTATGGCAATATAAAACTGCTTTAAGCTTCATTATACTGCATGCGACTATAGCCTTGAATGTGGTTGTCATCAGCAATTTCATATTAGAATGGTAAAATGGGTCCGTGACTAATAGTCAGCAGCTTGGCAATAGTTTTCTGAGAGAAAAGCACCATTAGATGAGGTTTATTGTAGAGGGATAGCATATGAGAAATGATTTAGATAGCTAACGTAAACTGAATGAAGATGTTGAAAGGAGGTTCTAATCTTATTTCCATTTGGCTATAAAAAGTTCTTGTTGACCAGATACAGGATGGCAATTTGTTTTTTTGAAGAAAGGCACAATTTTGAAGCTTGAGAGCCGCAAAAAACTATGAGGCTTTTTTTATCTTCACCTGATCCTCTGCGTCGCATGTGTGAAACCGCCATTGGAATCACTGTCTTATCCATGGCAAGTTTGATCAGATCAATACTTGTTGCACTCATCAGAGTTCACATTTGATACTTTTTAATTTTATATCATGTTTTTTTCATGACAGTAAAACGGCCTTTGATTTAACCTCTATTTTGACATAGCTTGATTTGTCACATTCCACATCAACATGGTAATTTTTAGTTGAATGACACTTCCAATAACCTTTTCCACTATTTGCATGATTTAATTCCATTTTTAGCTATTCTCTGCTTCTGTACAGTTTTTTACCCTATATATAAATGTTTACTTATTGCTTTTCAATAAATAAACGATTTTCATCGAGGAGCATTCATTAGTGGGGTGTCAACCCATATATGAAGCTATTACAAGCTTAAAGGAAGAGATGTTTGGACTGTATATTTTACTTTTGAACACTTTTACTGCGGTCAGCTCTTTAGGTGGTTTAGATTTTTATGGAGAACTGGCACAATGTTTGGTGTCTATGTTTGCTGTTGTGTTTTATAAACATCTTCTCCTTCTCCTTCTCCTTCTTCTTCTATTTTTTTTTGGGTAAAAGAGAAGTTTTGAGAGCATTAGGGTCATTGCTTAATGGATGTTGTGATGTATATTGTGAGAGCAAGGGTCATTGCTTATTGTATGATGTGATTGTAAATGTATTTTGAGAGCCTGAGGATTATTTGTTTGCAGTTTGGACAAGGAAATATTGCACATTTGTGGTTCCCTAAAACCATCTAACACAGGAAGCATTCATTGGTTGGATAAGGATTTTGAAGAAATATCCCTCATAGATAGGTATCTATCACGACTGGACTTTCCTTGAACCAATTGTTGTCATTACAAAATCTAAGCTGAAATTATTCAATCATCCCACAGGAGTGGTACGAAAAGAGAGCGCGAGAAAGAAATGAAGATGCAGGAGCATGCTGTGGTAGGAGGGGAAGAAATTTCCTTGGGCAATGACCAAATTAAAAAGTCCAAGAAACGAAGATTAAGGGAAGAGTCTTAGATGTGGGTTTTTGTCAGGTGCGGGTTGTTTCTTTTGATTACAGGGAATCTCATCGTACCTGAAGTTTGTGATGCTTGTGATTTTGTCGGTGATCTTTCTTTCTCTACTCCAAAAGTTTGTACTGCTTTGTTGGTTTTTTAGCTCAACTTTATTGTATTTTTGCATAATTTCTTAAGGTTTATGTTTATGGAACTTTTAGATGCATAATTGATTCTAAATGGACACTTGACCTGGTTGAGCTGGCTTGGTGCCAAGAATTATGAAGCTCTACGAAATTATGATAGGAGATTTCTAAAGGGATTATCTTCTTCTTCCAGTCGAATTAGTAGTCTCATCAATTAAGATTTGAGTACTACTAAGATCTTGTTTAATTCCTTTTCCTATTTTAAGTGGGATGTTCTTGACCGTTTGTTTATGTTGTAGTGTCTTTAATTAAGTGTCTTACGAGATTGTTTAGGGTTTCTAAGGACTTTTTTTATGTTCAAATTGGTGATTCAAGATAAGTCACCCTTTAGTTTATTGAGGATTTATACTATCTATGATTGCTTTAGTCCTTGAGAATGAAGGACATGATGGGGAAGTGGTGAGGTTTTTTCGGGATGTGAATACCTGTATAGGGGGTGTCAATGGGTCGGGTTGGGTTTCTATAAGGGTTGCATGCTCCCTTTGACCCGTCCCGAAACACGTAGGGCCCAAAGTGAAAACCCAGGTCAGGTTGGGGTTGGTCTGGGTCTCTCTCTTCTTCTTCTTTTTGTTTTGGCTGGGGTCATGCCATATTGGCCGCTTGGCTCTCTATATTGCTTGTCGGCAAGAGAACAAACCTCGTACAGCAAAAGGTAATTTTTGTGTTGCATTTGCGACAAAGTATACTTCTTGGTTGTAAACTATCCGAATGTGTCGATCATGACTAGAAATATACTCTATTGCTAATGGAGCTACGGAAAAGGAAATTGATCAAGCATAAGAGTTCATAGTAAAGGTGTTAAGAGGGTAGGGGCATCAAAAAAGCCATGACTTTACCCCACCCGAAGATTTCATGTATCTTGGAGTCAGGCCTTAGTCTTCTACGAGTAGGAGTTCAAGATGCGGGTACTGTTAGGGTTGGGATAGGTATGAGGGTATTTTGGGGTCGACCCTACCCAGGGTAAACTACCTGTCTCAATTAATCGTGTTACTCGATGGGGTTGTTACAATGGCTACTCTTCGCATGTGGGAAGGGGGAGATGGGAATTTTGATTCCCCATATTATCGGGCAGGCTGGGGGTAGGGATATTTAGTTTCAAGTATGGGTTCGACGCCCATGTTTTGCAAAAAGACGGGGCGATAGACAAAAGTTAAAAAACTTAATTGTGTTGACTGCTGCTGAATTACTACTCTCTTTGCTCCACCCGCCATCTTCATCCTCACAAGCAAGAGCTGTTTGCTGTCCACTCTCTTCCCGACTCGGGCTCTTTCGAGGAGTTTGCTCACAAGTACATAGCTCATGCTCTCCCTCACCCTTTTTCTCCGTGAGGATTGAATTGGTCGTAGCCCTATATGGTCGCTTCCAGTTTCCACTGTTGCAATTGTCTCTACTTGCATGACCAAGCTTGCATGAATGGTCTTCCGATGGCCCCCGCAAAAGAATCGTGGATGAAAAGTTACGATTTCCAGATCTTAGGTAAATTAAGTTACGGTTTCCAGATCTTAGGTAAATTCCAGCCTCAAGTTTTTTTGTTTCCCCAACTTTCGCACCCTCTTACCATCTTCAAAAGAGGCTGAAGTGTAGGATTTTCCATTAATTGGCTCAACCAATTATCAATTTTGGTTAACCCATTTCTATTTATGCTGACCAAGCTACCGAGAGGATAGGATCAGTTCTTCTATTTTTTGTCTCTTGAATTCCAAAGTCAGGTGACCCCCTTCTTCGTGCGAGCTCTTGTGTCTATTTTTCGTTCTCTGATGGAGTTTAGAGTTGAGCCTTTTGTGCTTAATGTCTTTTCCCTTGATTTGTTCATGGATTTGATGAGCCAGTTCCATAATGCTACAATTGAAGGTAATAGTGAATCTTTTTGCGTCATTTGTTTTGGTGAAATAGATTAGTTTCCACTGAATGATTGCACCATTTACCCGCCATTATATATGAGGATAAAAATAAAATCTGGGTTGTAGCTATAAAATATAAATGCACGTTGATGATTTGTTCAAGGTAGTGATTTGAAAAATATGGGACAGGATCTTATCTATTTAGTGAGGAGTTGGGCCTAGTTCTTTGGATGAAATGTGGTTTAGAAACTTAACTGTGCTTTATTAAAGGTTTCCTCATCTGGTTTTTCTTCCTGAAGCCATGACATATCATGACTTGTTTCGTGTTAATGCTTTGTCAAGATGCAGTTGTTATGAATTCCAGCTTGCATTTATTGATAGAGCAAAATTTTAATATGAATGATCTCATCACGACTAATTATTTCCTACTTTATTCTTTTTCTTGACACCGTCTGAACAGTCTTTCTTGTTTCAATTATTGCTTTGGAAAAATCGGAACTTAGCTTGCACAATCATTTTATTGATTGGAGTGATGATCCTTGTTTACCTCAGTGATACTCTTGGACTAGAGTTTAGTGCTTTCAAAGCCACTGGATCCTTTCTGAGTCTGATTTGTTTATGTTTTCTAGCACTGCGTTAGAATAACATATTCTGAAATATCATGAGAAGATTGTTCCTTCCTATGCAAAGGATGCAATGCATCATGACCACTAGCATAACCATTATGGGCCTCACAATATAAACGTTTAACCTTCTCTCTCTTTTTTTTTTAAATTAGGAATTCGTTTAAAGTATTCCCACACTATCGTTGTCCTTCTTTTTGTGACAATAGAAGCACTGATTTCAAATGTCTAGGAGACTTAGTATCTGTAAATTATTATTGCAATCAGAAATGTAATCCTTAACATACTCTTGACAAATACAAGAAAATCAAACAGAAGTTAACTCTTAAGACTCTGAAAGTATAGGGAGTAAAGTGACACCAAATTAACTTCATAGGTCAAAGTGACGCAAGAAAGAAAAGGGCATAATGCAAGCATCACTTGCTTCCAAAGCGACTACATTCCCACTAAAAATAAAATGATTAAGCATTTTGAAAGGGGAAAATTGCTGAAATAGTCTTAAATCTATTATAATTTTTGCAATTTAGTCCTAATTTTTTTTTGTCGATTCAGTTTTAAGCCTTTTTGCAATTGTACTAGTTCAATCCATTTGGTCAATTTTGGCCGGCCGGCATTAATGTGGTTAATATTTCAATAATATTTTATTTTATTGGAATTTTTTATTAATTCTCTCTCCCCCCTCCTCCCCAATTCCTCCTTCCTCTTCCTCTGGTTGCAAATGACCGGCCAGAAGTAAGGCCGGCAAGGGACATGATACGGTTGAAGACCCGATCTCCTTCGTGAACAGCAACAATCTCCACTTCTGCGTGCATTAGGAAGGCTGCTTCTGCCACCCATATGGCTAGTCCGTCCCGATGGCCATGTACATTTGCAGTTGGCCTCACCCATGACCGACAAGGCTTGACTCTCGCCAGAAGCTACGTGAGGTTGGGCTTGTCCCCATGGTTGGTAAGGCTCGACCCTCACCAGATTTGAAAAGGGAGGCGGAGATTATAAAAATATTAGCCACATTAATGTCGGCTGGATGATGTCCACGTTGGTGCCAATTGACCAAAATTGAACTAGAAATAATAAAATATTATTAAAATGTTAGCCACATTAGTGTCAATCAGACGGCATCCACATCCGCATTAGCTAACCAAAATTGATACAATTGCAAAAAGTTTATGATTGAATCAGCAAAAAAGAAGAAGGTTTAGGACCGTTTTGATAATTTTCCAATTTTGAAAGAATCATTTGCATGGGAAGTAACAATCTTATCATGGTAGAATATGTTATTCTAGGCAGTTTCAGAAAACTTAAAAACGAATCATGACTTTACAATAAAGTTACGCTTGCAAAGTTGTCACACGGATCCAACGACCTTGAGAGCATTTTATACTACTCCAAGAGTACCGCTGAGTTAAACAAGGACCGCCACCCCCAATCAATAGGATGGGATGGTTGTGCAAGCTAAATTTTAATCTTCTCAAAGTCATTACTGAAATAAGAAAGACACTTTTTTAAATGTTGTCAAGAGAAAGAATAAAGTATGAAATAATTAGTCATAATAAGGTCATTCACATTAAGGAATCTATCAATATGTGCAAGTTGGAATTCATAACAGTTGCATATTAACAATGCATTTACATATCACCGCCTTGGTGGCCGCGATGGTTTAGGCTCTCTCCCCCTATGAAAGGGAGGCATTCGAATCCTCACACGGTTGCTTGGAGTCTTAAGTGTGACGTCGGGGGTGGTGGGTCCTCCCGCTTATGTGTCACCCCAGGGTTTACTCTCTGACTGCCGGCCGTGTGGGGTTCCTTGGGTCACCAAAAAAAAAAAAAAAAAAAAAAATGCATTTACATGGAATCTCACGATATGTCATGACTACGGAAAGGAAAACTAGATAAAGAAACATTTAGTAAAGCACGTTCAAATTTCTAAGCTGCATTTCATCTAAACCTAGAAATTGGCCCTTAATAGTTCCTCACTAAATAGATTAATTCTATGCCATATTTCCCTAATCACCACCCTCAACGGATCATCAACGTGCAGTTACATTCAATAGCTACAACCCAGATTTTAATGTTATCCACTGTACCCCAGTTTGGCATTAACTTCCTCATCCATGATGGCAGGTCAATAATGCAATCATTTAGTGGTAATTAATCAATTTTACTAAAACAAATAATGCACAAAGATCCACTGTTACCTTGTTATAGCATCCTGGAACCGTCTCACCAAATCCTTGAACAAAATAAAGGAAAAGACATTAAGCACAAAAAGGTTTGACTCTAAACTTCATCAGAGAAGAGAAAGTGGGTCGCCTACCTTTGAAATTCAATAAACGAAAAATAGAAGGAATCAATCCTATCCTCTTGATAGCTTGGTCAACAAAAACAGAAATGAGTTAATCGAAATTGATAATTATTGAGTAGATTAAAGGAAATGTGTGAACTGATAAGAAGAGTCCAAATTGAGAAGAGAGTGGACGCTGAATGGCGATCAATTGTGAGGACGAAGATGGCAAATGGAGCGGAGAAAGAGTAGTAATCCAACAATAGTTAACATGATTAAGTTGGGATAGGTATTTTGCTCTAGATAGGTTCAATCCCAAAATACCATAAAGCCACCCTAACCCTAATAATAACCGCACCTGAATCCCTACCCGAAGCAGACTAAGGCCCGACTCCAAAATATTCGAAAATTTTGGGTGAAGTAGGGTCGGGACAAGCTGGATTGGGCTTTTTTGACACACCTAATTCATATTGCCTGGTCTTCTTCTTCTTCTTCCCGGTGCCCTCAATTAGCTTTCCATCGCTCTGGTTATAATTTTCAAGGATCGTCTCTTTTACAGGTTTAGTGAAATTTTTGATGTAGCATTATTGGTGTTGATATTGTCGATAAAAATGTAAAGATTTTTCTAGGGATCCATCCATACTTGCTTTTCTTTTTAGTGGACCCATTCTCATAATTTCATTTCTACCTCTTTTATGTTAATGAAAATGCCATAGTGCGTGAATTTCCATTCCCCAATTTGTATTTCCATCCCATTTCATTCCCCAGCAGTCAAAACTCCCCCACAAAGAAACTGGATTTTCATACGGTACGCTGCTTTTGGCTTTCTAAACTCGGCAACTCCTAAAGGGGATTGGGGCAAAATTGGAATTTCACAAATATCAAACGGACACGTGTACTCCTCCATAGAGTGTTGAAAAAAAAAAAAAAAACTTCTCGAAAAGGTCGAGGGTGGAGTTTGGGAGTCCTCCTTCTTTAGATATTTTTCATTTTGGGTGCTTACATTTTGATCTTTTGCACATTCAGGACCTGAAAACTCCATTAGATGTCCGCGTGGACCCAAACTCCTGGTCTAAAAAGCTACTTTTTCGATTTATTGTGCTGGTTCGTGTGTCGGTGTGTGTATAGGTGTATGTAGCTGTAAATGTCACAGAGTCACCTGAAACTCAACTTACCCCACTTTTGAAAATGGAAAAAACAGTTCTCCAAAGCTTCGCAGATTTCTGCGCCACGCGTTTACTGCTCACATGCACAGAGGACTCGCATTTGTTTTTTTGGTTCGTGTATTAATTACACGATAATTCGGTGCTACCGACCCATCACAGATTCACAGTTGTCTCTGCCGCGTGCATGGAGATCCGAGACAAGTAGGCCATTCCATAACATGGTTTTTTAATCTTTCACGAGGGATTGCTTTTTAGGATCTGTTTGGTAATATTCTCAGGAATAATTGATTATATTTTATTTTATTTTCGGGAACATATTTGAAATAAAAATCCATTTAGTAATTTTTTTGTTTTCGAGAATAAATTTCTTTCTTGGAATAGATTTGGAGTGAAATAAAAAATAAATAAAAAGTTGATTCTCACTCCCAGAAATAATTTTGAGAATCAATTTTGGTCTCTTTCTTATTTTTTCCCTTCCCTTTCTTCTTTCTCCTCCCAACCCCTGCCACCCCATCACTGCCCTTGGGTTGTTGCCGTTGAGCGACCGAGCAAGGTTTGGCGAGCTCGTTGGAGCCCCGTCAGGCTAGGGCGAAGTCCGACAAGCTTGTCGGAGGCTCGCCTGGCCATCGACAAGGCTCGACCTCGCCCAGGCAATGCAAGGTCGGCCTCCCCCTAGCCTGGCGAGGTCGAGTCTCGCATCGGCTGGCGAGGCCGAACCTTGCTAGTGGCTAGGCGAGCCTCACCTTGCCCAGATCTAGGGAGTCGAGCCTCGCCCGGCCATCGACGAAGCTTGGCCTCGTGCTACCTAGGTGAGGTTGAGCCTTGCCCGGCCACCGGCAAGGTTGCTAGACCTCATGTGGCCACTAAAGAGGAAGAATGAGAGAAAAGAGAAAAAGAAAAAAGAAAAAAAGAGAAATATAAGAAAATTATAACAAAAAGTACTAAAAAATTAAAAGAATCAAAAAATTAAAAACTTTTACCAAACGCATTTTTATTCCTAGAATAAAAATTTTAAACAGTTTATCAAATACCTTAAATATTTAGAAATTATTTTCAAGAGTAGAATAAAAAAAATCATTTCTGATGAGAAATTGTTTTAAGGAGTAGAATCGTTGTCAAACGTGCCCTTAGTCTTTAGATATCCTTTGAGCATGCCATGAGGCTACCTCAAAGACTTTTCGGATCCACGACAGAATGGGTAAAGGAGAGCAGGAGAGCATGATGGTGGAATCGACACATCATTTTGGATTAACAATATAGTTCTTGCTTTCTTATATCATCGGGCTTGAAAGAGAGCTTTGTGTTTGAACTTTAAAAACTCCTCTGTAATTGACCTGCTTCGTCACAAATCAATGTTAAATGTTGTATATGTATCTTATCTTTTATAATAGAAAAATAATGTCGTTCATCTCAATATTGAAAGTTTTGATTCTCTTTGATTGGCTTTGGGTCGAGATCGAATGTTAGATGAGTTAGAACGTGAGGGCCTGAAGATCAAATGTTATAGTCTTGTATTCAATTTAGGGTTTTTCAAAACCTTTTATAGGGAGGACTAAGTCCGCCATCTAGCTCTTTTTTAATGGTATCCGTTCAATTCGGTTTGTAAGTTAAATAGAGTCCATACAAAATTAAATTATAGCTTTGTCTTTGCATTAAGCATACAATCACACACAAAATTGCACATCATTGCATGCAATTTCGTTTCTTATAGTAAAATAGACCAGACGATGCAAATGCAAGATGGCCATGGAAAGATCGAAAAGTGAAAGCGCAATTTATTGGAGAACCCTAGGGTTAGTGGAAACAAAAGTCAAGGCTAGAGATTCACGATTTATCACATCCACTTCCCCCCATGCTAGCAATTCTTTCTCCACCACTAACTTGGCATGAAGCTTGTCCCCCGCCAAATCGATCCACATTGAGTTAATTGCACGGATTTGTGTAGGCAAACCTTCTCAAATCATTATCCCTTAAAGATAACAGAAAGATGGAGGAAGATGTTACCTTGTCCCTACCCTCATCACATGCTATATATAGCTCCCTACTTGTAGAGTTGCGATTTATGGAGTCATTTAATGGCTAGCCATTTCAAAGGCTAGAGATGGTAGGACTGAGTCACAGCAAATAATTCTTCTGATTAGTTGACCCGAACTGATTGTTTTGAACGAGAATGAAATTTCCACGACGATACTCAAAAAGACAACCCATGTCGATCGCCTCTCCTCAGCCTTTTCATTTTCGAAAAGAAAAATTTACAAACTTAATGCGATCCGACCTTTTCTTGGAACATGATTCGTTCCACAGCAAGATCATCAAGAAAAAAAAAACCCTAGATCAACACAGACAACATACATCGATCGCTCTGTATCGCGATGTAAACGCGTTATATCTGCTGTCTTTCTCCTCTTTTCTCTGTTCTTGTCCCCTTTTGGATTATAGGAGTGTCTCATCTTCATGGGTGGGGTCTCCCATCATTAAAGACGTAAAAGATGATATCCCCAAGAAGGCGATCCCTCTTTTCTGGAAGACAGCTCGCGAAAGGACACTCCCTTCTTCCACTTCATCAATGCGGGGTTTGAAGGAGGAGGAGGAGGAGGAGGAAATCAATCCTCAAAGCAGGAACGTCGCTCTCTCATGTGATCATAATTTGGATCTCATCGTCTTCGCCCCAACCCCACCTCATGCTTTTCTCTACTTTTCCTCCCCACTTTGTCCGCTTCGATGTCGCTGTAATCTCTTCTATCTTTACCTCTCCCTCTAGCTTGATCCGTGCTGGTATCTACCAGCATTCTCATTTCATCTAATGATATGAGAATATGGGTTGCTTGTGGGGAGAATATCGCTTGCTGTCACGATTAGTCGCGACCCCGATTAAGAGATGAGTGACAAGTGAGTTGTTCAGTGAAGATGCCTAGAGAAGCATTTCTTGATAGATTTTAGGGTACTATTTAGAAAGAACATGTCATGCCAAAATTACCAAATCGTTATCTTATTTAGTATAAAGAAGTTAGTGGCTTAATACAATGACTGATATACTTTAAAAGAACGGAATTAAAATTCTATCTTGAAATTGACCCAGTCAATTGAAAGAATTCTAATCCGTAAAAGCCCACCATCAACGTGTTTGACTCTGACTCTTCCATGCTTCTTCAGCAACTTTTCCAAAAACCTCCATATATGCCAATTTAACAGAAAGAAGAAAGCTACATCAATTTAATTGAATGATGATATGTGATGTGACGTATCAGAATGCATGTACATTCAAATGCATTTGAATCTTTCGATCGGGTCTATTCAAGTCTAATTCACTCACTTAGGGATCGGCATACACAGTATTGATCTCAATCACACATTGTATTTTTTTTCCCCTCGAAGAACAATTTATCCAAGAATTTATTTTATCATTTTTTCAATTTGGATAAGATTGGGATTGGCAAGGAAAGCTTTGTAAGATAGCGGGAGCAAATGGGCCTTGTTGTGGAATCTTACAACCTCCCCCAAGAAAAAGTTGAGTTTTGGCAGTTATCGGACAACCTCGTGGGTCGCCGGCTGTCCCCCATCGTGTGGTCCCCACTCCCCGACCTCGACCCCAACACCGACCCCGACCCCGACCCCGATCCGTCCATCCCCGCCCTCCGTGTTTCCCTCACCAACGTGTCACTTTATCACCACGATATTTTGGATGTTCCAAAAACTCGCGACTCCATCGAAAAGAGTGATCCTATTAATCTCTCTACTCAATTTTTCGTACTCAGTATTTGAAATTGGGGCTTGACTCAATCAGCTATTAATTATATTGGAAAATTTAAAATTCATCATAAATGTATAATTAATACATAAAATATCGAAAAAGCACAATTAAATTTTACAATTTATAGTGAAAGTATAATTAAATCCTAAAACTTATCATATTGGTCTAATCAAGCCATTCCGTTGATTATATTCATTGAAAATTTTAGAACCCGATTGCACATTCGTGATAAATTTTAGGATTTCATTGCATTTTTTAAAATTTTTAGAATTCAATTACACTTTTATGATAAATTTTAGGATTTAATTGCACTTTTTGAAAATGTTAGAATTCAATTACACTTTCATGACAAGTTTTAGGACTTCAATTATACTTATTTCTAATTTCTATTTACAAGCTTGACTTAACTGGAATGTCAAGGCATCAACGATTAACTTGGCTCGACTCGATCATAACTAGCTCATAATGTGAGCTCAACCTTGATTTCAAAAAAGCTCGAGCACTATAAATTGTTCTAACAATTTTTGGAGCCAATTTTCACGCCTATTAAACACATCGAAAAAAAGTAACAGAAATACGATTAGGCTCACGAGTTCGTCAAGCTCTAAAGAGCTTGAGCACAACTCGACAAAACGCCAGAACAATTCAAACTCAAGCATGACTCCATAGTAGGCAAGCCGATCTCAAGCAATTATTAAGTTAGGTCCAAACTGCTTGCGACTATCTTGACTTAGTTCCAATCATGGTATCAAAATGTTTTAACATTGAATTAAAGGTTAATATCTTGAAAAACCCTCAACCGGTACATTTATGATAAATTTATTCTAAACTAAATTTTTTACCATTAAAAACCCTAAACCAATATACCTTTGACAAATATCCCCAAACTTGTATATTTGAAATAACTTTATCTTATGTTAGTTTTTGTTAAATTTTATTATCAAATTGTTGAATGATATATGACAATTGATTAATGTACCAATTTAGGATTTTACGTTCTATTTGTCATAGTTGTATTAACTTTGTTATTTTTTATGGTGTTAATTCAATTTAATGGGAGTATATATGTTATAGACAATTTGGGATTTTTGGCAATCAAAATAATTAGTTTGAAGTAAATTTGTTAAAAGTATACTAATTTGAGGTTTTTTTTTTATAGTCATTAAAGGTAATTTTTTATTAGTGTGCCAATTTGAGATTTTTCAAGATATTAATCCTTGAAATAAAGAGCTTGAGTTTGACATACTTAATTCTGTTTAATTCTGTGCACTTACAAACACTCGCGGTCCATTTTTCCCCTTTTGTGGATAGAAAAAAAAATAGAGAAGGGACATATGACCTAAGGGTGACGCCAGCGTGACGGATGGAGTCCTGCCAAATGGCCTTGGGTCAACCGGGTCGTCAGGAGTGACGGGCTCCGAATGGCATCCTTTGCTTTTTCGCGTGTGAAATTAACGTCGTCCATCCAACCCTTTTTTGTTTTTTATTTTTATCATATTTTTTTCTTTGAATGGAAATTATCATACAACTTTTCATGATTATTATGGTCAGAGATTTTATCTCTAAAACTTAAATTATACAGTGAAGAAAGATCACATGTATATGAAGAATATATAAAATTCGTTATTGAGAGACGATAATATTTCGATAATTATTAATCTCGTGGAACTTAGCAAAAAAAAAATTGAAACAAAAATGGGATTGTGATGAAGACGATGACGCTACGGTAGTTTGTTTTGATTTGTACTCCGATCAAATCGTGTAACTTAGGAAAAAAAGAAGAATTAATGAATTTAATTCTATCAAATAATCAGTCACTTTATATAGCTATACTATATACACATATGAATTACTGGATATCTCGGCAGTTGCTCTTCATTCGTGGGACCTCGACCTTTCCGTAGCCATCTCAAAATGTGGTAGGGATGAGGAAGTTTATCCTCATGTTCGGTTTGCCTTGCGAGAGAGATCTGAACGAAGGCGGGGTTTTTTCCTAAATGACATGGTAAGATGCAAGAAGCATCTATAGCTTTTCTCCCTGTAAGGGCTTTGTTGATGTGATATGTGTGGGGGTCTATTTAACTCATGCCAATCGAAAGTTGGAGGTTATGTTGAAAAATGCAACTTAACACGTAATAACAATCATTTATGTTGGTGTGAATGAATTTTGACATTCGATTGTATTAGCTCTATAGCATCTAATAATAGTCATTTGACGACCCTCATGGACAAGGTCAACCAATTGATTCCCCATTGAGGGAATCTTACGATACAAAAGGATTAAATAACACGAGGTTTATGTCCAACGCGATGCGGGTGTGATTGTATTTATCACACCTAACAACACCGAGGGGCAATGGCAGCAAGGAAAGATGGAGTAGAAGGTGAAGGCGGTGATAAACCTTGTGCGAATGATTTTTCTTGATATATGGATATTTTGATAAAGTTGAGATTAAGTAATGAAGTGACTAAATACGAACAATTTAAATCTTATGATAAATTTAGAAACAATACTCAAGGTTTTGGTGTGAATTTTGAATCCTTAACTCACCTAAAACCAGATGGTCATAGACATTGGCATGATTCGAAACCGAAATGACAAGAACTTATCGTTATCGTTCACCTTGTCCTTCGTGATCCTTAATACTTGGTGCATGATGGCTGAAAGGAAAGCCTGCAGTCAAGCACGACACGAAAGTTAAACTGGGAATGTCATATGTGACCCCAGGTCACGTCGAGCCTCTACTTTTCTTCCGCCACTATCATAGCTGTCCCTCCGCGGACGAGAACCGATCCAAACTTGTTCTTTATCGAGGTTTTATTGCATCGTCTTTAGGAAGTCATCGCTTGCTGGACCCTGGTCGGTTTGACGATTCCGCCATCAAGCACATTCCATCACTTCCAAAGACTCCCTTTTTCTCCCTTTTTTCTTGGAGGGGTCACCTCGCATGGGTTATTTTTTCAGGAACAGTGGAAAGCGAAGAGACAATTGATGATGGGTGAGGTTGACGTCGAGAGGCTTTTCGTGGCAATAATAGTGGTTCGGACTTGGCTCTCATTATGGTTAGGATGTTGAAGAATGAGCAGGAACCCTAGATCGAGGGTAAGTCGACTTTGACGCAGCAGTGTGGCGGACGGCACCGCCGACAGCATGCGAGATGTGTCGTCCATGGATGGGCCCTTCTGCTTTATGGAGAGAGGTTTAGGTAGGTGGTGCCATCTTGAAGTCAATAAGAATGTAGATATAAGATGCATCAAGCTTTTATAGGAATCAATTGCGCAATTTAGGTAAGATAGTATTAGAGACTCAAAAAAATAACATGATGTTAGTATCAACACAAGTCTCATGTCACTTCCCTTTTTACTCACTCATAAATGCACGTGGCATGTTGATGTACTCAAATTAGGTGTGTGAATGCAAGTGTGCACTTATAGGTCGACTAGGCATGTTTTTGTAGGAAAAAAAATGTTCTAAAATCACAGAATATGTACCTAATTTTTCATTTTTATTGTACTTTGAGCAGTGGAGAAGATCTTGCTTAAGCTTTAAGTTTGAGATTGACTTAAGCTTATGAAAGGTTAATGTACAATAATCAAGCAAGTCAAGCTCGAATACACGGATGTCAATCAAGCCAAGTGAACCTGAATGAGGCTGAGCCTTGTGCTTTTAGCCCAAGTCCAGTCTTATCGACTATTTCGCCAAGTTTAGTCGACCGGCTTCTCGATAACTTGACGTTCCATGCTGTTGAAGTGACTCCTTCCCAGCTGTTCTTCTGCTCAATACACATTTCATATGCAGTGTCCGAACAAATCTGATCGAGAATATCGAGAGTTAGATGGAAAAACTTGATGGAGGTGAGGTGAGGTGAGGTGAGGTGTGGTGTGTGAATCCAAGATTGTAGGCTATAGTTAGTCAACAACAACACTGGTTGGTTAGATCTTAAATATGAGATGACCATTTTGCTTGGCATTGGTAGGATCACTAGCTATTTGCCTTAATGGAATAAGAGTAAATGCCAAATACCCACAACATGCTTAAATTCACCTTGCAGTGATCTCTCTATTTCTCATTCCCAAGATGACTAATCCTCTTCGAGATAATTTATCATGTGGACCTAGAGCACATTGACTCAATTGATATCGGCCATAAAATCATATAGACTCACATGGGTCGATATAGTTCGACGGTTGATATGCTCCAAGCTTATATGCGTTGGCGAAATCGGTGATCGTAATGACGGATCGAACCCCGGAAAAGCAAAAGCAAAAAGAAAGGTAAAAGGAAGAAAATGTATTTCCCTTTTAAGTGCAACTCTGTTGGGTTTGGCACTCTTCGCTTGCTAACCCTATTTGCTTTGTGAGGCGCAACAATTTAGGTCTGAAATGATTCCCTTTTGACTAGTGGTTTGTCCATGGATGTTTCAGTAGTGACCCAACCAATTGACAAAATTCTGTGCCCATATAAAAGTGATGATCTTCAATTTTATTTTTTTTGGGCTACAATGACTTATCAATTGGCACATGTCAAGAAGATTTGAACTTTACTTCCTCGATTACTATTTTATGGAAGCAAGCAATTGAATAATAAAATAAATAGAACATGGTTTGGTCGGATGACCTACCTCTATAGGGAAAGTAGTAAAAAACTCATCTATAAATCAATCGGTATAATGGAGATTACAATCATACTCAAGTCACTTAAATACTCTTAGTATTTCCTAGACTCCAATAACTACACAATTCCTTATGAAATATTCTCTTAATCTAACAAAGGAATTCACAAATCTTACTCACAAAATTTAACTGATTTCAATACATTGAAATATCTTCGGGGTGTAATTCACAAGCAGAGACTCCTTTTTGATATTCTTCACAAATAAAATCCATATATACATATACATATGTATATGTATACATATATGTATGTATGTGAGAATTGGATTCAAAATGGGAAACCTCAATTTAAGAAACATATTCCAACTAGAAAACTTATTCAAAGTAGAAAAATTTACTTAAATTAGGAAACCTTCCTTTTCGGGCTCAAACTTGAGACAAATGTCAACGATCTCCACCTTAACTCGATGATTGAGCCAAGTTACATTCTCTTCTTTAGATTTCAAACTTCATTGCAATTCTCCCATGGCCCTATGTGGGTTCAATCACCATAGATATTTTCTAACCTTAAGCCTCACTTGAACTTCGCTATAACCATGGATCTCATTAAAACACCAACTCCAAATCCACTTGCACCTTAAACTTCTCCACAAGGACTTTTCGAGACAACCTTAAACTGCTCCACGAGGACTTTTTGAGACAATATCCTCTACCACAAATAAAATAAAAATAAGATTGCATCCATATCTATCAAGAGATCGAACATTCACATTGTCAAACTTAGCAATTACAATAACTATTTAGGCTCCACCTCACTATGAACATCACCTGTGTTGATTACTTTACTAGTATCCACTACCTCAGAAGCTTCTAATTACAACTCCACATTAAGCTAAACACCATCTAGATCCATATAAACATTGCTATAAACACCCATATTCAAAAGTACTGAAGACTCATCAAACGTAACATTTTTATTTATAACGGGTGAATTTAATTCCAAGCATCACATCCGATAACCTTGCTTACCTTGTAAATAACCTAAGAAAATGTACATTCTTGCTCTCCCATCGAGTTTACCATCACTCACTTGAACTTAACATGAGCAACTAAATATACTAAGAACAAAATAATCAAGATCGTTCCCAACCATACTTCTTTGAGAGTTTGATATCCAATCATGGCTAATAGAAATTTATTCATCAAGTAGCTCGTTGTACGAAGCACATTTGCCATAAATCTCCCAGTCTTACCAACAGTAGAAAGCACTTTATGAGCTACCTCTAATAATGTTTTGTTCATCAACTCTACAACGTGATGTGATTTACTAGCACTAGTGCAACGTTTCACTATACCTTGCTTCACACATAACTTATTTAAAAGCTTCAAACAAAACTTCATGCGACTATCAGTTCGCACATGCTTGATCATTTTACCAATTTTCTTTTCGATCAAAGCTCTCAACTACTTGATCCTAGCAACAACATCAAACTTGTATATTAACACAAACACCCAAGTCTTCCTTGACTAATCATCTATAACTGTTAGCATAAAATATGATACACTTTCTTGAAGGAAATCATGACAACTTGCAAATATCTAAGTGAATCAACTCTGCAATCTTGTGGTTTCGTTGATAGTTGTATTGTTATGCACTTTCAACAATTGATCTAAATCACAACACTTGCATATATTCTATTTGTCAACAATATAACCACATAACAGATTCCTCTCACTTAGAACCTTTAGACTTCTATTGCTAATGTACCCTAAACGCATATGCTACAATTCAAACTCTCAAATAGATGCATTTCGCAATAAAATCCATATCTCACCTTAAAACTCATATAGGCCACTATACTCGATTCCTTTTATTATCACCAAAGCACCTTAAACAACCTTCGAAACTCCACATTATGAAGTATGCTACACCCAACTATATCCGAAGCACTCAAGGAAATAAACTTTTTCTTCAATTCTGGAATGTGCTTCACTCCAGTCAATGTTCTCATGGTACTATCATGCATTCTGATTTTGGCATCACTAACACTCACCACATTGCACTTAGCGATGTTCTCCAATTGTACATTACTATCATCCATGCACTGATTGGTATTAAACTAGTTCATAGTTAGTGTAGCGTGAAACGAATAACTAGAATTTATAATCCATCCGTCAAACAACGAATTCTCATTGACAAATAAAACATAATCAACACTATTCGAATTATTATAAGCTATTGTAACAATATTATTAGAAAGAATGTCCACTTAGTATATATAGGCAAAATTTTGATTTAAATAGGAAAATTTTCTTAGGAAACGTACTCCAACTAAGAAACCTACTTGAAAAGGCTTGAGACGAGGGGGTACATAAAAGTTACTCAAAAGCGCTTTGTCCTTGAAAAGGGGCTTTGGTCTAATTCTGAAGCATATTATTGTATAATTGACCAGTCTGTAGAGTTAAGAAATTCTGCTATTTTGATCAAGGGCACTAAATATATACAGACAAACTGTTGCACAGTCAATTTTTCGAGTCATTGGTTGGCTGATGATGCAGGTTCAGTCAATCTGTTGGTTGCATTATTTCCTTGACGTCCCATGGACTTTTCTTATCCTCCACATGCTAGAGTCTGTGAACCCATGAAGTGGGCCCGCACATGCATGCTAATGAACAATTGAATTTCAATTGTCCTAGTTTCAAGAGAAACTTGAGATGTTTGTTATGCTGTCGCTGTTGTCTCTAGACTCCATCCAGCTTCTGATTCCTGGAAGGGAACTACTGACTCCATTAGAAAATCTGGCCGCGTATGTCAAGGCATCTAACATGATCTTTTAAGGTTTAATTCCCTGATTTCTTTTATTTGATAGTTCGATTCACTTTCTGGAAATACTATTGAGGCAAACTACTCTGTTGGGCTAACAAGTTGCATTTTTCATGATGGAGCTAGATAAGAGCATTGTATGCTTCAGGAAACTAGTCCCCTATATGCAAGCTCTCTCAGACCCATACTGCCTCTTCTTTGCAGCACTTGCAAGGACTGCACGGACGCATTGAAAAGATAATTTTTTCCTTTTACCTATCCCAGGCTCGATATGGAGGTCTATGAAGTCCTCGAGCACTTTCTAATTGCCTGAGTGCACACCAAGCTTAGTATTCTTGTTGCTTAGAAACTCAGCTCCCTCAAATAGTATATCAATTTTACTAAAAGATGAATATAAGCTAGCTGGAGACTTTCAGGTAATTGCGCATGCTTACTTAACTACTTTCTGACCCATTGACCTGTCTGGTCTCTAAACACATGAAACATTTGCTAGAGGCGCCATTTTGTGTACGTCTGAAAACAGGTAATGGCATTACAAAACAAATGGCAATCTTCTTGGAGTCTCAGACCATGTGTTTTTCCTTTTGAACAGCCACGTTACCTTTCAATATTATTAGCAAATTTTTCCTTAGTTATATCACTTCAATTATTTTCTCTTTAAGTAAGGTCGCATTTGTGTCCCAATTGACACGAATAATTGCGAGGAATTTGATCCTACTGCAGTGCCAGGCAACTTTAGTACACTTGATCAATACTGATTGCTAGGTACTCGATCTTCCCCGAGTCGTCCATTTTTCCGTGACCATGAGGCCTCAATACGAGCTAGCCATCAGTAATCAGAGTTCTGTTGATGTATCAAGACCGCACCATCTGTTTTTTCTTTGTTTTGTTAAGTCAGTTTGTTGATGTCCTGTTTTCTAGGAGTTTGTTTATTGTCATTTTACTTGGTCAATCCTATTTTGTAGGAGCAGTTATCTGCACGTTTTTTCTGTTGTTCTATTAGTTTGTTGCTGGTTTTGTGGACCAAGCAAGCTGTTAGTGGGCAACGTGGGTTTATGGTTAAGTTTTAGTATGTATTTAAGCATTTTTCAGTTTTTTGAGTAAAATACACAGCTTTTGTTGTCAACTCCTTCTTTGTTCTTTTGAAAACAACACTGGTATCAGAGCTTTCTTGATCTTAAGGGGTTGTGAGTGACTTGTGAGATTGATTGAGCGGTGTGTCTGCATCCATAGAAGCTAAAAGCAAGATGGAGGCAGGATCGAGTGGTTTTTCAGCAATGGCTCCACCAGCATTTGATGGAGAAAATTATCAAGCCTGGGTAGTGAGAATGCGAGCCTATCTAGAGGGTTGTGATTTTTGGGAAGCTGTGGAACAAGATTATGAAGTTCCTCCCCTTCCTGACAATCCAACCATCAATCGATCAAGTTTCACAAGGAGAGGACAACAAGGAAAGCAAAGGCAAAGTCTTGTTTATATCTTTGCTGTCTCACCCCGCCATTTTCAGCAGAATTATGGCTTGTGAATCAGCCAAAGCTATCTGGGACTTCCTCAAAGCTGAGTATCAAGGAGATGAGAGGATCAGAAGCATGAAGGGGCTAAATCTGATCACAGAATTCAAAAGACTACAGATGAAGGAGTCTGAGACAATTAAAGAGTATTCCAATAAGTTGGTAAGCATTGCAAATCAGGCAAGAGTTCTAGGCACGGACCTCTCTGATAATAGGTTAGTGCAGAAGATTCTTGTCTCCTTGCCCGAAAGGTTTGAGGCAACCATTGCCTCTTTGGAGAATACCAAGGATTTGTCTCAGATCAAGTTGGCAGAATTGCTAAGTGCTTTGCAAGCACAAGAGCAGAGGAGGTTAATGAGGCTGGAAGGAAGTACAGAAGGAGCTTTGCAGGCCAAAGAACAGCAGAATGTAGAAGGAAGAGTCAACAAGTGGAAAGGGAAGAAAGACAATGGCAGTGGTGGTTCAGAAGCTGCTGCAAGAGAGAACAATGCGGGCAACTCCAAGAACAATTGGGGAAGATATTCCTCATATCAGCACTGTGGAAAAAAGAATCATCCACACTTTAGGTGTTGGAAGAGGCCGGATGTAAGGTGCAGAAAGTGTCATAAGCTTGGACACATTGAGAAGTTTTGCAAAGAGAAAAGAAATCAACAGCAAGGTGAGGTACATGCTGCAATCCAGCAAGAGGTAGATCAACTATTTGTTGCCTCTTGTTTCTCCTCTAGTACTCCATGTGACAGTTGGCTTGTTGATAGTGGTTGCACAAACCACATGACAAGTGATGAAAAGCTGTTTATAGACCTTGATAAGTCATTAAAATCAAGAGTGAGGATTGGGAATAGGGAGTACTTAGAAGTGAAAGGTAAAGGGACTGTAGAAATGGAGAGTCGTGTCTTTGGAACAAAGCTGGTTTCGATGTGATGTATGTGCCGAGATTGATCGAATTTGCGAGCGTGGGGCGGTTGGTAGAAAAGGGATTTAAGGTGATATTTGAAGAGGAGAAGTGTTTGATCTTTGACTCTAGTGGTCAGGAGTTGTTCAAGATAAAGATGCAACATAAGAGTTTTTCTTTGAATCCTCTTGAGAAGGAGCAAATGGCATTCAAGTGTCAGGCCAATAATTCAGAAATATGGCACAAGAGGTTGGGGCACTTTCATCACAAAGGCGTGCTGTTCATGTAGAGGAATGAAATGGCAACCGGGTTACCAAGCCGGAGGAGCAGATCACAAGGTGCAAAGCTTGTTTGCTGGGCAAGCGAGACAAGACTTCCCTTCAAGGAATCCACTTGGAGAGCTACGAGAGAAGTTGCGGGCTGATTCATACGGATCTTTGTGGTCCACAAGTGACTCCTTCACTAAATGGCAGCAGGTATTTCATCATTTTCATTGATGATTATACTAGAATGTGCTGGATTTATTTCATGAAGCAAAAGTCAGAAGTTGCTGAGGTATTTCTGAAGTTTAAGAGATGGGTTGAAAACCAAAATGGCTGCAAGATTCAGGTCATCAGATCTGATAACGGAACAGAATACACTTCACAGAGGTTTAACTCTTTCTGTGAAGAGGCTGGAATTGAGCATCAGCTTACTGCTCCTTACTCTCCACAGCAAAATGGAGTTAGTGAGAGGAAGAATAGAACCATTATGGAGATGACTAGGTGTCTGTTGCATGAGAAAAATCTACCAAAAGAGTTTTGGGCAGAAGCAGCAAACACAGCAATTTTTCTGCTGAATAGACTACCTACAAGGGTATTGGAGAAGAAGACACCCTTTGAAGCTTGGTTTGGTGTCAAACCAATTCTAAGAAATTTGAAGGTGTTTGGTTGTTTGTGTTTTTCTCATATTCCACAGGTCAAGAGGGACAAGCTAGGAGAGAAAGCTGAACCTGGGATCTTTGTTGGCTATAGTTTAGTGTCAAAAGCTTACAGAATCTATCAACCATAGACAGGGAAGGTGATCACTAGTAGGGATGTTCGGTTCTGGAAGATGAGAAATGGGACTGGACAAATGAGCCACAAGGCAAGCACAAGGAGGTCTCATTGGAACTTGACGAGCTAGTGGATGATGTTCCAATTAGAGGTACCCGATCTCTAACTGATATATATCATAAGTGCAGCGTGGCTGTTTTGGAACCTGCTAGGTTATGAGGAAGCTAAAAGTGATCAAAGGTGGATGAATGCAATGAAGGAAGAATTGGCTATGATAGAAAAGAACCAGACATGGGAGCTAGTGGAGAGGCCTGAAGACAGGAAGGTGATTGGAGTAAAATGGGTTTTCAGGACCAAATTTAATCATGATGGCTCAGTGAATAAGCATAAGGCCAGGTTGGTAGTGAAGGGATATGCACAGGTTTGGGGAGTTGATTTCTCAGAAACCTTTGCTCCTGTGGCAAGACTAGATACAATTAGAATGATTCTTGCTTTGGTAGCTCAACAAGGATGGAAGGTATATCAGTTAGATGTGAAATCTGCATTTTTGAATGGAGTGTTGCAGGAGGAGATTTATGTTGAGCAACCAGAAGGCTTTGTTACATCAGGCCAGGAGGAGAAAGTCTATTTGTTGAGAAAGGCTCTCTATGGCTTGAGGTAAGCTCCCAGAGCATGGTACAGTAAGATGGATGAACACTTGCTAGGCCTAGGTTTCAAGAAAAGCCTAAGTGAATCCACTCTATATGTCAAGAAGTTAGTATCTAACTTAGTGGTGGTGTCTCTTTATGTGGATGATATGCTGGTGACAGGGAGTAATGATGCTCAGATTACTGCATTTAAGCAAGAGATGATGAAGATGTTTGAAATGACTGATCTTGGTGAGATGTCATATTTTCTAGGAATGGAGGTTAGGCAAAATCAGAATGAAGTTTTTATCTGTCAGAAGAAGTACTTGAAGGAGATCCTAAGGAGATTCAACATGGAGGAGTGCAAGAGTATGAGTACTCCAATGGGTCAAAAGGAAAAGCTTCAAAAGAAGGATGGATCAAAACTTGCAGATGAAAGAGTTTATAGAAGTTTGGTTGGCCGTCTTATGTATCTCATTGCAACTAGACCAGACATCATGTTTCCTGTAAGTGTCTTGTCTAGATTTCTCAATTGTGCAAGTGAGTTGCATATGGTAGCTACAAAGAGGGTGTTGAGGTACTTGAAATGTACTCTTTCATATGGGATTAAGTTGTGTAGAGTTTTTTTTTTTTTGGTCGGAAAGTTGTGTAGAGTTTAGGAGTTTAAGTTGCAAGGGTATTCTGACAGTGACTGGGCGGGATCGGTAGATGATATGAGGAGCACTTCAGGTTATTGCTTTACATTTGGGTCGGCATGTTTTTCCTAGTGTTCAAAGAAGCAGGAGATAGTGGCTCAATCAACTGCAGAAGCTGAGTTCATTGCAGCCACTGCAGCTGTGAATCAAGCATTATGGTTGAAGAAGCTAATGGATGATCTGAATATGCAGCAAGAAGAAAACATAGAAGTATTTGTGGATAATCAAGCTACTCTGGCCATTTCAGAAAATCCAATATTTCATGGAAGAACAAAGCATTTTAAGGTTAGGTATTACTTCTTGAGAGAAGTGCGAAGGCTGGAGATGTGAAACTAATGTACTGCAGTTCAGAAAACCAGATTGCGAGATATATTCACGAAGTCATTTCATGTTGGTCGATTTGAACTTCTGAGGGCAAAGCTAGGAGTGTGCAGTACTTGATCCAGGAGGAGAGTGTTGATGTATCAAGACCGCACCATCTGTTTTTTCTTTGTTTTGTTAAGTCAGTTTGTTGATGTCCTGTTTTCTAGGAGTTAGTTTATTGTCATTTTACTTGGTCAATCCTATTTTGTAGGAGCAGTTATCTACACGTTTTTTCTGCTGTTCTGTTAGTTTGTTGCTGGTTTGACCAAGCAAGCTGTTAGTGGGCAACGTGGGTTTATGGTTAAGTTTTAGTATGTATTTAAGCATTTTTCAGTTTTCTAAGTAAAAGATGCAGTTTCTGCTGTCAACTTTTGCTGTCAACTCCTTCTCTGTTCTTTAGAAAACAACAAGTTCACTACCTGTAGTTTTTGAAAGAATCATCTTCTTTGCCGCTGTTTCTCATGTCGAGGCATTGGCTGGATGACAGAAGCATATTTCCCATTTTCTGTTCATTTTCTTCATGAACTGTCGTTTATATACCTTGTGTTGAGTACTTGTTCAAGCTGAAACTCATGCTTCATGAGTTTAATAGCGATTGATAAAGCCTATCATCCAGTCGTTCAACTTTCTGATGGAATATAAGACAATTAAATCAAGTTTAAATCATTCCTAAGTGCAGAATATCATTCAGATGTCACAGGTGTAGATGGAGTGACGTGTGGGAATGGGTTTGCTCCTCTGAAACGAAGGGTACTGGCTCACGGGTTCTTATTTGAGTATTTTTGCCTTACAGCTTCTGCAAGAACTCAACAGGAGCGTTTGAGAGCTGATATGGATGATGGTACGAAAATAAAATGTCTACTTCGACCTCAGTGTTTCTATACTGTCACCAGTTGGCAATTACACGTGTTTCACTTTCCGCTTCATGCCAGAACTGGACAGGACCTCACTTGGAAGAGCAGTGAGATACTTCGGATGATCATTTTTGCAGCCCTCACTGAGATCTTGCAAGTTATACTTTATCCGAGCTTGTTGCCGCATTGCATTTCATCCTGCGAACCATTGTCAATCGATTTGATGATAGGACTACATTTTGACTCACTGTCTGTTATTTCAAATGGTTCTGGCACGATCCTACAGGAAAATTGAGAAATGAAAGATTCCGAGCCCCTTCGAATGAGGATTTGCTGGTGTCATCTGGACTCACACGTGTAGTTCATCAAGCTTGATCACTTGCATTGCTCGGGTGATAAAGGAAAGAGACAGTCTGATTATTTCCTAGTGAGTCCTGTTCTAAGCAGGTCACTTTCGTCACTGTTCCGTGCACCTTTTCCCTGGTTTACTTTCTGTCCAACGATCCATTTGAACAAAGGGAAGCAGTAGATTATCAGTTCAATTAGAGAACATTCCATCAACTACGTGCTTTCTGTTTCTTGCAGGAGGAGATAGAAAGTGTATACAATAGTCGAATGCAGCAATCAAAGAATTACTTAAGTTGGTAAGCGTCCTTACTCCTTTGCTGGAACGCCTATCCAAAAATGTTTGTTGTTCATGGATTGAGGAAGGAAATCTAGTGGCAAGAGCTCTCCTGTAGCGATCCTAAATCAATTTCCATTGCACGGAACTAAATTATGCTTCATCACGTATGTTCTTTGTCTTCTGAATGTAGCATATATCGTAATGCTGGCAAAAGTAGTCACTCGATGCTCCTTTCACTAACCAACAAGCCTTGCACAAGATTTTGGAGGACGGATTACTGTGTTGAACCAAATTGAATGCACCGACTCCAACTTTATCTGTGCATCGCCCACTTAAGATCAATCGCCCGATGAATGGCCCATCCTCCCCCTTCACATTGGTCCTGTTCTTGTGGCACAGCATTGTCAACGGAACTAATTTTGTCGTATCATCATTCTGAAGACAAGGCCTGATATGCAGACGTGATTACTCGGTCTCTCTCATCTCATTCAAGTGGAGGATCAGAAAGAGGACCACCACCTCTTTACATGTTGCTTTCTCATCATAAAGATGCGTGGTGGATAAGTTGTTAACGTGGCCAAGTTCATTTTCGGGATGCCAGAGGTCGAGATTAGGATTCATAATGCTGCAACACCTATAAATTCGACCTCCTGTCCAACCCGTATACCTCTTCTTCCTCAGGCCTCTTTAAGAAAATTCCCATGGATGGAGAACCACGTCGAGAGGAGTTCAGCTTCCTTTATGCATTGGGCATCAGACAAGCCATAACACGAACCCATCGAAGTTGCAGATGTGAAGCTTCAGAAAGAGCGAAAAAGACTGGGTTTTGCCAATAGTGATTCGGATTTGATCGATCTGTAACAGCATATGTATAACTACTGGTTCACGCTCAAAGATAAGTAGCTACAACACTTGGAAATCGAAAACATAAGGGACTCGACAGATACTCCATGTGATTAGGGGGGCTTACTACACCGAACGTTATCGTCCTGATACACCAGAGAGCCAGACGGGACAGAAAGACTCGTACTCCACATTAAATGCCTAAATTAAACGAGAGAGAGAGAGAGCATCCTGACAAACTTAGGAGCCTAGGAAAAACCATGAATTTACACTTGATGACAACTGAGTTCCGATTATGTAGATAGACTCCTTCCTACTACACGAAAAATTCCTCTGCTATTCATGCTAAGAAAAGTTTCCTGCATCTAATTAGCAAGAACTTCCCAGATCAACTCCGGATCAAAAGATGGCATTTTAGCGAGCGAGCATCCTTCACTCTCCGACTCCTCGGCGACAACCGCCGAGCCATCGACCGAGCAAGAAGGCTGCGAATTCTCACACTTCCAAAAGCCATCCTCCGAAACGTCAGATGCCATCAGCTCGCTTGTCCAGTCCTCTTCACCGAAAAACAGTGGTGATGGTGGCGACAACGACGACGAAGAGCAGGACGAATCGACTTTCGTAACTTTCTCACTCTCACTCTTGCCATCATCCCCACCTTTAGAACTACCACTACTGTTCTTTGCATTCTTCTTAGCCCTCTCCCTTTTCACTTTCTGACAAATGGCCTGAATCTTAGCATCCACCGAGCTCTTCAAAGCGTTCAATCTCGAGCAGTCGCCAAACCCCAACTTGCTCGGATCCTTAAGGTTCGGGAAGTTCAACCTCGCATATTCACCTCTTAATTTATAAGCAGCCCTATCATATGCATAAGCAGCAGCTTCAGCAGTGTCGTACGTGCCCAACCACACTCTCATCCTGTTCTGTGGGAGTCTGATCTCGGCCACCCATTTGCCCCAATGCCTCTGTCTGACCCCTCTGTAGAGCTTCTTCTTGCATGGACTCGGGTAACCGGTCGAGCACACCGAAGTCCGAAGTGGGCTTGTCGTGTATGAGAAGTTTGATGACGGCCTGTTTCTCTGAGAGAACTTGTAGAGGAGATCTCTTTGGAGGAGATAAACGGAGGAACCCAACGGCTCACAAACGGAGGGGCCAGTGATTGTGCTTGGGAGTGTGGCAGGAGTTGGTGTTGGTGTTGGTGTTTGTGATGGTGATGAACATAAGGAGAAGATAGAGTCCATGGTGCTGCTTCCGCCGGCTAAAATCAGTTGAGACAGCGACGATCCGATGTCAACGTTGCTTTGTGAGAATGGATTCTGGTCTTCTTGAATCATTTCCATTTCGTTATGGAAAAAAATCGGTGGCTTTCCCCCTCTTCTTTTCTAAGGGTTAGAAACGGTGTATTTGCAGGGCGTGAAGTCTAAATCTGTGGAGTGGAGGAAACAGGTCAGGAAAACAAAAAACCAGCCCTTCTTTTCCTCTAGGATCAAACAAACGAAGAAGCTTTCAAATCACCGTTCAAGAATTGCAAACTACGCAAAAAGAACTTGAAGAGTAGGATTCGGCCAAAGTGGCATAAGTGAGAGCAAATGGTGTTCAAAAAAATACATAAAAAACACCAAAGAGCAGTGGGAAAGAACCAGAGAATTGTGAGCAGAAAGGTGGGAAAGCAGCTACAGAAACATAGGCTGAGAAATCACAGGAGGAGGATTATCATCTGAAAGAGAGAGTTTCTGCAGAAACAGAAGCATTTGAGAGCAAGAGAAGTTTGAAGTTCTTGGAGAGAGAGCATCTTGTGCTTGTGTTGGGGTTAATATGGTGGGACTGGGCTTGATTCTGCAGGGTCTATTTATAGCTGCAGAGGGGAAAGGAAATACTTTCCCTGGATAACTTATTCACCGCCTTCCTTCCTATCTTTTACTGCAATTTACATTCTGGAAGACTTTCATGGAGTGACTCTTATACCCTTTTTGGCCCCTCCCGGTATATTATCCAGTTAAGCAATTTGACGATAAGATTTAACAAAAACTGACGAAGAGTAAATTTCTCCTAAGCATACTAGCTTGGGATATTTTAATGATCAAAAAATTAATTTGGGTAAATTTGTCACAAGGGTATCCATTTTGGATTTTTCATGATATTAAGCCTAAAATGAATCGGAATGAATTATAAGAAATCATAATATGAATTAATTATAAAAATGAGCTTTATTGTTTCACATAGCGACACCCAACATGAAATTAGATAACCGTACTTGCCAAATTAATTTTCTCCCATATAAAAGCTACCATGAAAGAAGAATTTCAATTGTTATTAAGAAGGAGTGATTTTTCAAGGATTAGGACTTCTTGAGTTTGGGGCTAAAGGTCACACCATGCTCACCATCCAAGTATGTGATCTGTTTTGCAAGTTTGCTCTCCAAATTAATGTCTGCCCTCTGCAATTGAAGGGAGCTTTGACGATCCGTCCCGTGCCATCGACACACCACATGCAACACCGCACCCGCTCCATCTTCCTATTCCACGACGAATATAAACTAATTCGATTGAAAAGGAGAGAATAAAAGAGCATTCGTAAATCGCATACTCGCTTTCCTCGATTGAATGACATGCCAACATAACATCACAGGTCGGCTGAATATGCTCAACGGCCGTGGACTTTTTAACATGCGTCGAGGACGAGGAGATGATCTGATCGGAGGAGCGATACACGTGACGCGATACGACTTTTTCGGTACGCGAATTGACTTGGGCGCCACCAAAAGGGGTTGGGGTGGCGTGGGGTGGGGGGCAAAATTGGGATTTCACAGGACCCCAAGTGGACGCGCGTCCCTTCTCCGGGGAGCGTAAAAAAAATCTTGGGAAGGTGGAGAGATGGGAGGTTGGAGCCCTTCGACTTTCCCTTATTTTTCATTTTGGGCGCTTCCATTTTGATTTTTGCACATCCAGGACCTGAAAACTCCATCAGATCTCCGCGACGTGGTCCCAAAGACTCCCAGAGTTTCCATATCCGTACTCCCGGCTAAAAAGCTGCTTTTTCGTTTTAATGTGCTGGTGCGATGTGTATGCATAGGTGTATGTAGATGTAAATGTCACCTCATCACCTCGAATTCGACCCGCTCCTCTTTTGAAAAAAACCCCCAAAAAAAAGAAGCTCTCCAAAGCGTCACGATCTCTGTGCCACGCGTCCACTGCTCACATGCGCAGGACTTTAGATTTTTTCTCTCTTTTTTTATTTTCTTTTTTGCCTCGAGTAGTTTATGTATTGATTACACGAATGATTTGATGCCATCAGTTAATCACGGTTATCTTCGCCACGTGTTGGATAAGTAAGCAATCCCGCGACATAGTTTTTCAGCCTTCGAAAGGGACCGCCTTTTAGGTTTTCGGACATCATTGAATGCATGCCATAAGGCTGCCTCATAAATTTTCCCATTCTATGGGATCAACAGCGGAGTTGGAACGGAAAGCGTGCTCGCGGAACCGACTTATCGTGTCGTGTCGGATTAACAATACAGCTTTTGCTTTCTAATTTCATCGAGCTTCGCTTGAACTTCAAAACCTCTTCAGCAATTGACCTGCCAACATCACATGTATGTATTTATACCTTTTTTCTTCGAGAATAGAACAACATATCGCCCGTGTTTATATGGGACGTCTCGATCCTCTTTAATTTTTGGACCTAATCTATGGACCTTGAAGTGAGTTGAATTGGAGTGCAAAAAGCCTTGGCTCTGGATCAAGATCGAACGTGAGATGAGTTAGAATGGGGTGGCCTAAAGATGGAATGCCTAGTCATGTATTCAGTTCAGGGTTTTCCATAACCTTTTATAGGGAGGGCTAAGTCCACTATTTAGCTCTTTTTAAGTACAAGCATTCATTCGATTCGGTCCGATTCGATTCCTAAGTTAAAGCAGTTAATACCAAATTATACATAGCTTTTCCTCTGCACTGAGCATGCAATTGTACACATAAAATTACAAATCGATGGTGACCCAAAAGATGGAAAGAAAGAAGCTTGAGAAGGAATCGGAGGATTGGACTTCACATCATCACATGCAATCTCGTTTCTTTGCAGTAAAATAGGCCAGACAAGTTCAATCGCTAGATAGGCATAAATAGATCGACAGCGAAAGCGCAATTCATTGGAGAACCCTAGGGTTAGCGGAAAGGTGGTCGAGGCTAGAGATGCACGATTCTACCACATCGATAGTCAATCACATCCACCTCCCTATGTTAGCAATTCTTTCTCCACCGCTAATTTGGTGTGGAGCTTGTCCAGTGCAAAATCGACCCACGATGAATGCGTTTGCACGGATTTGAGTAGGCAAACCTTCTTGAATTTGTAGGCATAAAAGATATGAAAAGATGGAGGAAGATGGTACCTTGTCCCTACCCTCGTCACATGGGACATTGCTCCATACTTGCAGAGTGCGAAAAAATCGCCCTTGACTTATGGAGTCGCTCCATGGAGAGCCACTTCATAGACTAGAGAGGGTATGGCAGAGCTCATAATGTACTTTTCTAAATAGTTACAACTTGAATCGAATATCATGAGTGTGAGATTTGATAAAGACCGCTATTGACTGTTCTAGAAACTTAAACCGGTAGACAGAGACGTGATTTATTATTTAAATATTCCAACACTCTCCATCACACTTAGTCTAGTCTTTTGCCTAGTACTAAGCATGAAAATTTAATTAGGGAAGCAAATGGATATGGTAAGATTTGAACTTGAGACCTCCAACTGTGACATCATGTGAGATTTGATAGAGATCACATACCTAATTGTTTTAAAAGCCTAAGTTGGTAGATAAATACATGATTTATTATTTAAATATTCCAACAATGAATGAGAATGGGGTGTCCATGAGAAAGCAATCAACGCCGATTGCCTCTCCTTGCCCTGTTAATGGTTTTTTATAAGAAGAATTCACAAATTGAATGTGATCCAACTTTTCCCCGAAACATAATATGATGCATGGGGCGAGATCGTCGAGAAAAAAAAACCCTAGATTAACATAATTAGGGTGAGCATGACTTTAGAGTATAACCTAGAATTTGAGAATCGAACTGATGAGAATTGGATCGATGGGAACCTGTCCGATTCTAGGTTCCAAGGTAGGCAGAGTAAGTTTTAGGTTTTGAAAATTTGGGAACCCATTTCAATAGATTTGGAACCTCTAGATTCTATAATATTTTTTTGTATTTGTTATGGTTTATGTCTTCGCACTATTATAATGTTCCATGATTTTTAATAATGAATGTATAATTTGGAAACACTTGTCTAAACTTTCATTTTATGATTGAGACTTTTATTTTATTAATATTTCATATTTTTCGTATGTCTACATATAAATTATGATCATTAAATTATAGCAACAAGTGGTAGATAATTAAAAAGATGATAATTCACTACTATTATTCAATTAATAATATATGTAGAATTCGGGTGGACTCTAAAACCTATGATAGGATATGAAAAGTATGTTAAGTTATAAAAAATAAGAAACATGTTTTAACAAGTAAGTTATAGGTTCCAGTTAGAACATATACGGAACCTGAAACTGCCTATCTCTAAATACAATAACATAACCGAACCGATGGCTCCCACCAAGTGACTGAAACGCGTTATTGCCACGTCTCTCTCGACCCCCTCTTTGGACTAGGATGATAAGACCGGGTGTCTCATCTTCGTGGGTGGGGTCACCCATCATTAAAGACGTAAAGGTGTCCACGAGAGGGCGATCCTCTTCTTTTTCCTTGGAAGACAAAGCTCGTGAAAGTACACTCCTCCCCCATCTTCAACTTCATCAATGGTTCGATCGAAGGAGGAGAAGGAAGGGAAGGAAAAGGGACTTGTGTGGATGCATGTGAACAGACCTAACTCTCCGAACATGGTCCCAAAGTCAATCCTCAAACCAGTGCCATCGCTCTCCCATGTTATCACCTTTCAGATCTCCCTCATCTCCCCCAACCCAACCCAACCCCACCTCGTGCTTTTCTCTCTTTTCTCTCCCCCACCAATCTCTCTCTGCTTTCTTGTCACTGTAATGTCATCTCTCTCTCTCCATGGAAGTTGAGACAGCTTTTGCCTCTACCTTGATCTGTGTAGGTAGCTATAAGCATTCTCATCACCTCCAATGATATCATTCGCAGGTTTTGGGAGTGTTAAAGAGGGTTAGGATAAGAAATGTCTTTTTCTTGCGAGGAAAATATGGTTCCTGAAGGTTTGCTAGAAACTTATTGCCACAGGGAGTCGTGAGATGAATAAAAATGCACCACTCATTGTATTCGTCAGCTTTTCTTTCGACATGGATGATGACACATGCATTAGTGAAGATACCTAGGGGTTTCATAAAGAAGAATGTGTCGTGTTGAAATTACCAAGCTATTATCTTATTCAGTAAAAAGAAGTTAGTTGCTTAAGATAATAATTGATATACTTCAAAAGAAAAGAATAAAAATCCTATTTGAAATCGACCCAGTCGATGGAGAGAATTCTTATCCCAAAAAGCCCACCATCAACATGTTCGGCTCTTTAGCAACTTTTTCAAGAACCCTCATCTACGCCAGTTTGGTAGAAAGAAGAAAACTACATCAATTAAACTGAAGAATAACATGTGACGTGACGTATAAGAATACATGTGCGTTCAAATGCATCTGAATCCTTCGATCGGGTCCGTCCAAGTCGAGTTTGCTCGCTTAGGGATCGGCACGCACGTATCGATCACATTCACACATTGTATTTCTTTTTTCTCCAAGAACAATTTATCCAAGGATTTATTTTATTATTATTATTCCAATTTGGATAAGATTGGGATTGGCAAAGAAAGCTTTGTAAGTTAGCGGGAGCAAATGGGCCTTGTTGTGGAATCTTGGAACCTCCCCCCAAAGAAAAAAGTTGCGTTTTGGCAGTTACCGGACAACCTCGTGCGGTCCCCACGTCCCTCCTCCTGTCCGACCCCGCCACGTCCCTCCTCGCCGCCCTCCGCCCTTCCCTCACCCACGTGTCGCTTCATCGCCCTCATGACGATATTTTGGACGTGCCCCTCAAAAACTCGTGACTCCGCCCGAAAGATCGATCCCATCGATCATCGATCCCCACCTCCACGACAATCGCGTGCCCGGCTCTCTACCCGATCTTTCTCACTCGGCATTTGAAATTCGGCTCGAGCTTGATAAGGTATTGAGTTATAGAGAAATGATTGAACGGCGGTCTTTAATTTACTATGAGAATAATAACTTGTTCTCGATCATTAAAAATCAAATAATAAATTATTATGAGATTCATTATTTCATAAATTTATTGTTATTTTCACAATAATTAAAAAATTATTATACTGGCAAAATCCTAATCTATATTTAACAAGCTCAACTCAATTGGAACATCGAGACATTGGAGAATAATCTATCTCGCTTTGGTAATAACCAGCTTATAATAGGAGCTTGGCCCTAGTTTTAGATAAAGCTCGAGTATTGTATAAGATCTAGAGATTTTAACGCTACTTTTTACCTCTGTTAAACATGTCAGAAAAAAGCAATAGGTATTCGATTATATTGGCTCGCGTCGGTCGGGCTTTGAAGAGCCCGAGATCGACTCGGGCAGTCCACTTTTCCCCTTTTGTGGATTGGGATAAAAAAAGAAGAAGGGACATATGACCTAATAGTGACGCCAGCGTGACGTGTGGAGTCCCGCCGAACGGGCTTGGGTCAACCGGGCGTCAGGAGTCACAGGCTCCGAATGGCATCCTTTGCTTTTTCGCATGTGAAACTAACGTAGTCCATTCAATCCTTTCGGTTTTTTTTCCCTTTTTTAAAAAAATATTTATCGTCTTTCTTTCCTTGGCTGGAAACCGGCATCATTCGACTTTTCATCGTTATTCAAAGAGTTTAACCCTAAAACTTAAATTATTAAGTGAAGGAAGATGGTATGTAATGTAAAAAATATGTAACATCCGAAATCGAGCAATTGAAATAATTCAAAGCATTGGTAGTACTTCACCTAAAAAAAATAACAAACAAGAATGAGGACGTAGAGCTCATTTCGATTTGAACCACAATCTCATCGTGTAATGCAGAAGGAAAGAATAAATGAATTCAATTCTCTCGAATAATCAGTCGCTTTCTGTCTCTTTATAACCATGTGAATTCCCGGAGATTTCGGCGTTGCTCTCCTTCGTAGGCAGTACGCTTGGGACATGCCTTAGAGGACACAGTGTCTCCATGCGACATTGACCTTACGTGGGTCTGAAAACTAGGACCTTTTTGTAGCCATTTCTTTCGTAAATAAAGTCAAAAGTGGTAGGGATGACAAAGTTCATCCTCGTGCTCCTCTTGCCTTGCAACCGAGGTCTGGCACCGACGGGATTTTTCCTAAATGACAAGGCGAGATGCAAGCACTTATATCTTTGCCCCGCAGTAAGAAAAACAGGGGGGGAAAAGACAAAAGATGTTCACTAGGGCTTTATTGACGTGACGTTGAAAAATGCAAATTTACCGCGCCATAGCGACCCATTTTATGTTGGTGCGGATGAATTTCGACTATCCATTGCATTAGCTTCGTTGCATTTAATAATAATGATTTGCCGGACCGCATAGGCAAGGCCTATGAAGTGAAATCCCCATTGAGGGAATATTATGACGCTCAAGGATCAAACCACAAGATATAAGTATCAAATGCGATGGTGGCAAGGGAAAAACGGGGAAGAAGAAGGCGAAGGTGTCGATAGACCTTGTACGAATGATTTTTCTCGATAAATGGGTGTTTTTATAAAGTTGAGATTAAGTAGTGAAGTAAGTGAACACAAACCCTTTAATATTGTAATAAGTTTAGAAACGATACTCAAGGTTTTGGCGTAAAGTTTGAATCCTTAGCCCGCATAAACCAAATGATCATATTACATCGGCATGAATGGGAACCGAAATGATGGAGCTGGCTAGTCAGGACAGATTATTCAAACTAGTCTTTCGTAGTCATCAATCCTTGGCGGATGATGGCCAAAAGAAAAGCTTTTAGTCAAGCAAACACAGCCCAAAAGTTTGAACAAAATAGGGAATGTCATACGTGACCACAGATCATGTCAAGTCAGTCCTTTCCTTTCAACTCTGATGAGCTGTGTCCTCCACTAGCAAGAATCAGTCCAAATTATGGACCTAACTACGTCGTTACATTGATTCGTCTGAATTCTAGAATATAAAATATTGAAGTATTCATATTTTATTGGAGAAGAAAGATATACGATTTGAAATAATGGGTACGAGACATGCAAGTATTATGCAAGTATTAATACATTAAAATAAAGAACACGTCCAAACTGAGCGCCTTATTGAAGAGATTATCTCTAGTAACCCTCGTACGTGGAAAAACCCTTATAGGTTGCTGGAAGATAAACCGACGGAGTCTACCTCAATTTCACTTTATTAGAAATGTCATGGTGACCCCAGATCATGTCAAGTCACTCCTTTTCTTTCCACTCTCATGAGCTGTCCCTCCACGAGCAAGAATCGGTCCAAACTCGTTCTTCTTTCGAAGTGTTTTACCGCATCGTCTCGAGGACGTCGTCACTCGCTGGACCCCGGTGGTCGGTTTGACGATTCCGCTATCCAAACGCACTCCGTCATCACCTTCCAGAAACTCTCCCTCTTCCTCCCATTTTCTTGGGGAGGGGGAAGGGGTCACTTCGAACCAGTCATTCGGCGACAGTGGGAAAGCGAGGAGAGGTTTGTTGATGACGGGCGAGGTCGACGTCGAGAGGCTGTTCGCGCCAATAATGGCGGTTCGGCGTTGGCTCTCATTATGGTTGGGCTGCTGGAGGCGGAGCAAGAGCGCCCTGGATCGAGGGTAAGTTGACTTTGACGCGGCAAGCGTGGCCGGCGTGCACCGCCGGGGCTCCATTCGAGATGGGCGTCGGCCATGGACGTGTCCTTCGCTTTATGGAGGATGAGGTTTAGGTAGGTTGGTGGTGCGTAAATGAAAGTCATTTTAGAATACAGGTATAATGACGAACTAATCGTGCGTTTTAAGGTGAGAAAGTATCGATTCCTTGGGGGAAAAAAATAGTGAAGTATTGTTAGTATCGATAGACATCTCGTGTTCACATTCTCTTTTCGTGACTATACGTGGAATGTTAATGCGCTTGAATTAGGTGTGCCGGTGAAAAGGTGGACTTATAGGTCGACCGGGCATGTTTCCATAAGGAAAAGAATGTTCCGAATAACTGCGAGATATGCGCCTAATTTTCCCCTTTTTATTGCACTTTGAGCAATAGAGCGAATCTTGCGTAGGTTTTTAAGTGAGAGATTGACTTGAGCTTAGGAGAAGTTCATGTACATTGGTCAAGCAACTTGAGCCTGACCTTGTCGTGCTTCTAGCCAAAGTCCGGTCCATGATGAAACCAATTAATCTCGACCCTACTCGACTCGACTATTTCGCCCAGTTTGGTCGACGGGCTTCTCCATATCTCAACGTTGGATGCTGTTGAAGTGACTCTTTTCTAGCTGTTCTTTCGCTTAATTTCAATAGCATTTTGCTTGACATTGGTAGGGTCTCTCCGTTTTTGAGCAAGACATAGAGTGAATGCAAATACAAAGAGCATGCTTATTTTCACCAGGCAGCGATCTCTTTCTGTCTTATTCGCAAGGTCAGCATTCATCGATTGATCTCGGCCGTAGAATCATATAGGCCCACATGAACTCGACATGATTCAATAGTCGATATGCTCTAGGCTCGTGAACAACCGACGAGGGGCCCATTTAGTTCGGTTTTGGGAAAATGACTTCGAGAAAATGCAAATACCTTTGGGTCAATGAGGTTTTCGGAAATGTTATCGCGTTTGGCAAATTATAACTTTAAAGTGCATTGAAAAATAGCATTGGCTTAAATGCCGTTTGGTAATACCACGTTTGCAAATGACTTTTTTTTTTTTTAAAAAATAATCAATCTGGTGGAGCTCCACTGCTGGTCAGGTCGCAACACAGCGGTTAGGTTTGGCCGCAAAGCAAACTCCCTTAGGTCACTCAATCCAAGGCAATGCTTGAGGTTACGTGACCCAAACGCTAGTCGATGTGGCTAGGTTGCTCGACCCAAGATGGCACCTACGGTCATGCATCTCCTGAGGTCATGCAACCTCAAGCACCACCCTAGGTTGAGCGACCTAGCTGCAGTAGCCAAATCTATTCATGCAACCCAGACCCAAGCACGATGACCAGATCTGGCCACTGCCCAAGGTCGCGCAACCTCGAGTGCCACTGCTCGAGGTCGTGCAACCCAAGCGAGCAGTAGATGGCCTCCGGCGGCCCCTCAAGCAACAGTCATCGACTCCGACTGCACTTTAGTGCATATAGAGAGAAGACGATGAACAATACAAAGTGAACAATAGCACTTCCATTCTCAAAATGCTAAAAGTCCAAAGCACCCAAGACTTACATTGGGCTTTTAGCATTCCGAATGCTAGTATTTGGCCAAGGGACTCTAAAAAATGGTTGCCTAACGATTTGTATTTTCCCCAAGGGACTTTAGAAGCCCAAAGCTCCTTCCCAATGCTAAATCAAATGGGGCCGAAATGGCGGTGATTGCGAACTTCGCATCGTGTCCACGCTAAGCAAAAACCGAAAAGGAAAAAGAAATATTTCTTCCTCTTATGAGCAACGCTATTGGGTTTTGGCACTCTTCTCTTACTTACCCTAATTGCTTAGATAGGCCCACCAATTTGGGCCCATGGAGAGATTTGCTCTACACTAATGGGCTTGTCCATGAATGAACACAACGGCCCAACCAAAAATTGACAAAATATTGTGTCCGCATAAAAGTGATGATTTTCATGCCATTTCTCTGGGCTAACATGACTTATCAATCGGCACTCCTCGAGTCCTTCTTTTAAGCTTCGTTCGTTACGTAACATGAAGTACCGCGCAAATCTGTAATACAGGGACGGGCTCGGTGGAATCAACACGCCACGAGCAAGCAAATTGCGGCAAATATGCAAGAAAGCATCTGGGAGGGCCTCAATGTCATAATCATCGACAATATCATGTGCCGTGCTAATGTGATATCGCCATGTTAATCGTGATTTTGGATTTTATTTACATGATAACTCAATAATTCACCATCGCATGCAACGCATTCTTAGTGGAAATTTTCCCTTAGATGGCTAGATGAGCATTTTACTCTTGTGGTCCTAAGGAAGAAGTGATACCCACCTCATATACCCTAGACCCAATCATTTGCCCGATTGCTCAATAAGCCATATAGGTCCATCTACGCTATGGACGGCTGTTAGGAGTGTACAACATAAGCCCAATACCCGATACCCTTGATTGGGGAAATATCCACGAGAAAACCCAAGTCAAAGCCCGTTAACATATATAATTATATTCACATTTACTCAAAAGCTTAAGTTAAAAAATTATAAGCCAATTTGGAGATATTAATTATTCTTTTTCATATCACTTATCCGATGTATGACTTCTCTAACACAACTCACTCATATATCCTAATAATGAATTATAACACTTAGGTCCATTAGTGCCCAATCAAGTGGTCTCTTCTCGAGTGTGCCTGACCCAGGGAGACTTTCAGGAGAGTGGGCTCAACCATGAAAGCCCGAATGTCGAGCCTTTTCCGGGGCCAGGTCGATCCAAGCTCACCCAACCGAACCCTCTTTTCGATCGAGCTTAATCACTACGATTTCTCGTCAAAAGACCAAAGCATGGTAATAAGAGAACGATAACTTGTTACGACACTCGGCATTAGGTGGTCGAGGAGCATGGGTTCTAGTATTATCTTATGATGTACCTCACTGAATTAGGAGCAAATGCAGCAAAGAGCATGCAATAGAAGACGACCAGCTGTCAGCTTGTCGGTGCTTTTTTGAGGTTTTGGAGTGACGATTTCGAAAGAAAATATAGAGATAATGTGGTCGAAATTATCAATCAAATGGACGAGGAGGCGACAAGTGTCAACCTCCGTACCTCAAATCCTGCAAAAGCCTTGATAGACGATGGGCATGTGAATACCATAGACGTGAAAGCGAGAAGAGCAAAGAATACACGAGGCGCATGTACTTTTTTACACGAGGATAACATAATTAAACGAACTTGGTTTCGCCTATATGATTGTCTTTCTTACCGAACCAATCCGAACCTAATCGAATCTACAACCGACAATGCCAAAGTAATTATTATTAATTCTACTGCCTCGATTATGATCGCGATGCGTGGAAGGTTGCCATGTTTGAATTTTAGAATAAAGATTCACATGCACTGGTATAGAAATCGCATTTTGTCATGACTCATTTACCTTGTTATAAATAATTTATAACTCGTCACAAAAAAGAAGAAGAAACTAGCACATTCTCAACATATCAGAAATTTAAATAAGAGGTCAGAATTTTTCATTGAGAAAATACAGGTTGAAATTAGGTGTAAAGTATTAGAGATGGAATTTGCTTCTCGAGTTGCCCAACTATCATTGTAATAAAATTTATTACATAAAAATGTAACAATTCGAAAAACTGACAGTGACACAAATAATTCATAAACTTTTGTACAATTCTAAACTCATAAATTTATATAATACGATTTATAAAATTTAGTCTAATGTACAATATCATCATCGAACTTTTAATTTATTCGATATCGTTTATGGACTTATAGTATATATTTAATGCGGTCTATGAATTATATGAAAATGTTCAATATTATCCATCTATTAATCCAATATTAAGAACAAACATTAAACGTTAATTGATCGTGTATCAGAAGTCGAAGAATCATATTAAATAAGTTAAAAATTAAAAAATGACATTACATATTAAATTAACGTTGAGCTGAAACACCACGTTAATACGCGTGTCATTTTCCCTATAAAAAAAATGCAATGTCCATTTTGAGACGCATGCTTTACAATCGGTGTAAACAAATTATAAAAAAAATTAATAAATAAGAAGAGAGCTAGCTCGAGGGGCCTGGTGCTAAAGGAAACAGGTAGTTAAGCCGCATGTGACGAGTCCGCATCATCGCCTCGTATCGTGTCCGCCCCTCGTTGGTCCGAACGAGCTGCGGAGCACGTGCGCCTGCGCTTGCTTCCCGTCCCTGATTTCGGACCCGGGCGGGGATCACGTGGGCGGGCCCCACCGGCGGTCCCCAATTTTGTCAGACGGGCGCACGTGCACTCACATGACCGCGAGGGGGAGGGAGGGGGAGGCGTGCGAACAGGTCCACCGCCGAACATGGAGACGTGTCCCCACACGTATCCGGATTTCGCGGGCACGGCACAGATCCACCGTCGATTGCGATCCGAGGAGGGGTGACGTGGCGCGCTGCCGGCGAGGTGGGGTGGGGGGCCCCGCCGGGGGGGTTTGGCATCGGTAAACTCGCGGAGGGATTGACGGCTGAGATCCGCGGTAAGCGACATTCTTGGTTTCGTAATGTTACCGTTCCTCCCCTTCAATCCTCACCGAGTCCTTCCTGAGCAGTTCTTGTCAGCCGACACCATGTCTTGCTAAATAAATAAATAAATAAAAATTCGTAGCTTTGCATGGAAATGGAATTACGAGAGAAGAAAATTATGGAGAATAAATTTGAGGAACAAGAGTGAGGAGAGACGAGGAAACATATTCCACTTCTGTTTCATTTTATTTCTGTTTAATTATCGAGTTTTCGAAGAAAATGCAATTAGACAAAAATTCCAACTGCCCAACAGATTATACTAATGAGATCTCACTATGATAATATGAAAATGTTATTTTCTTTACTTATCGAGGCCAGCTCTTTCTCTTATGATTTGATGGTAATCATGCTCTCATGAAGCTAATTACTTATCCTTTCGTCTTATGGAGCTAGGGATACGGACACCGTTCTCCAAAGCAAAGAGCTGGCATGGTTTGGAAAGGTGGCACCTCCTGCAAAATGGGTGTCTGCCTACAAATAAATACCCGGTGGTAACATGAATTCATGTGCAATAATTTGATTGGAAGGAAATGATTAAGAGCCCGGCTTTAGCAAGGTCGAACTCAGTCCGACTATACCCAATAATAGAATTTGCCAAAGTGATTTACACACTTTGTCATCATCCCTTGTCGAAATGAAGTTTTTAAAATGTGCGGTCGCATTTTTTACAAGTATTCAAAGTAGAGGAGTTAAATTTCCTCCCTCTCGCGAAAATTCATTTCTGACACTAATATTCAAATCAATATAACAGTGCTAGTCAATGCACGTTCGCGACTAAAAAAAAAACTTTTTCCCTCCCTCCCCTTTTCTTCGCCTCTGAATGGGGGACGGAAAATGCTTAAAATCCACCGAACCAGCACCAGAAAAAGTTGACCCCCACCGTAGGACTTGATTGTCCCTATTAGGCCACTATAGATACGCATTGACCCCATCTGATTTTGTGCACTGAACCAAAAAAAGCAACAACAAAAAGAACTAACTAACTCCCACCCACATATAAAAATAAATTAAACACCACCCAGAAAATATTTTAAAAACGCCCAAATCCACTCCCTAGAGCCCCGCAAATGCTCCCACTCTCGTCATCTTCCTTCTCGTTGTTATTATTATTATTATTATTATTATTATTATTATTATGAGTGTTTTCTATTTAATTAAGAGGCGAATTTTCATGACAAATGTCCAGAAATTTTAACTTAATATATAATACAATTCCTCAACCTTCATTTTATTCATCGTGATTCCTAAATTTTATCTTAATAAGGAAGATGGTTTATAACTTTTAATTTGTTTAATGTAGTCCTAAACTTTTGGTGAAAATAATTAATATAGCCCTTTCATTAATTCAAGCCCAATGACAATACTGAACATTCGTACATAGTTCGGGAACTAAGATGAACATATATGAAAAGTTTAGGGAATGCATTAAACAAATTAAAAGTTTATGGATTATTTTACATATAGGGTTAAATTTTATAAATCACATTGAATAAATTGAAAATTACTTGATCATGTTGTATATGGAATCAAACTTTAGGAATAATTTGTGTTATTACTCCGAAATCTTTAAAAAAATATAGAAAAAAAAGGGGGTGACGGGCTCGATACGATCTTCTTGCAAGAGATTGAGTGGGGGTTAAAATATGTCTCCGAGCCGGGACAAGAGAACAGCCTTGAAAAGCCGACACCGAAATCTCCTGCGTAACGTCCGCACCAACTGCCGATGGTGTTTCTGAGGCCCTACCCCCCTTTTCGGTAACTCTTCCAACTTGACCAACAAAAAGATATTAGAAAAAAAAAATCAAACAAAATCTAATTTCAGTCTTTCTTCCCCACCTCTCCGCCTTTGGCTGGATTCCCTCTTGAAAGTGATTTTTTTTTTTTTTTTTGAAAAAGCAATTAAAAATAAATTTGTCTTCTAGAGAAGTACAAACTTTTTAGCCCTCGCAAGAGCCTTTGGGATAGGTAGGGTGAATGTTCATTTACTTGAGCATTTGAGTTCCATGTCACATCGCCAAGATATCCTTTGCAAAGAATCTTGGTGGATGTCTATTGATTTAAACCATGATGGACTATTATTTTGCCACAAAAAATTCATAGGTTGGGGATATTAGGAAATATTTAATTAAAGATATTTGGACATTAAGATATTTACGACTAAAGATCACCGTTGGATAAGGCTAACGCTCAAACTTGATGTATTGACTACGCTTGTTGTAGTATAAAATGTTCACATACAAATGTAGTTCGATTGGGCTTTCTCCCGTGAGGATATTGGCCAGCCTATACATTTACCTTTCGAGCCTCTCGTGCCCTCGCAACTGGAAATATTTAAATGCTTCCAAAACCCAACGATCTATTCATCTAAGTAAATAGTCAATTGTCGAGTGCTATTACTTACATTTTTGAAAAAGATAAAAAAGAGAAGGTGGAATGAAAATGTCATCCACTTGAAAATCCGTTCTCACAATCTCTAGTTTTTATTGTACATTTAGTAAAATTAAAAATATTTTCATCGAGCATTCTTCACGGAAAAATTCATAGATCTCGCCTTGAGTTTTGACTTAAGTTCAAATTTTCCATCCGCCTCTCTCAAGTCAAAACTCTGCTCCAGCCACTAATTGTAAGCAATGCTTGGTGCCTTCGATGATGACATTCAACATCTTATGTTTTTGGCCGATGAATCTAGCATTTCATTGTAATCCCGCTTCCATTTCAACTCATTTTCTTGGCACAACCAACAATTGGAAATGGACATCCATTCCATTCGGCTTCTCCCTCTTTCTACCCTCATCCCGTTTCCATTCCTTATGCTATTTTGCCAAATCCGTGAGATCGGTAAAAACAAGATAAGGAGATGTGGATTGCCAATGCTTGGTGCGTTCGATGACGACATTCGACATCTTATGTTTTTGGTAGATGTATCCAGCATTTCATTGTAATCCCTCTTCTATTTCAATATATTTTCTTGGCATGACCAACAATTGAAAATGGACATTCCCGTTCATTCATCTTCTCCCTATTTGTGCCCCATCCCCTTTTTGTTCCTTATGCTATTTCGCCTAATCCATGGGATCAATAACAACAAGAATAAGGAGATATGGATAGGTCGACCCAAGCTCATAGAATGAGTTCATCAATAAAAGGGAATGGAAAAAATAGAAATTTATCACGCATTTGATTATTCATTTGTTCACAATAAATTCGGATTCGACAATCCCTTTTCTGTCTCATTTGATAACTCTTATCATTGAAGACAACCCTAACGGTTTTGCCATGGTTTGATTGTGATGTGAATCCAATTCCGAAAAGATCAAAAAGGGGGTTTATCATAATGGCTTACGTCCGAGCATTTTGTCTCCAGCATTTCGCGCGCACATGCTAATGATCCCCCTACAATATGATTAAAGCGAACCGTTCGATTTAATTAAGACCTTTGATTAGATAGTTTAATTTCTTTTAAAAAATCATGCCCCACGATGGCATTCGTTTATAAAAGCAAAAGGGTATTTTTAAATAATTGTCGGGTTCTTATGGAAACCATGCGTGGTTGCCAGAATTGCAATGATCAGAATTTGGAAAATCCCCCTTCTCCTTCTTTCTTTTTACCTGTCAATGGACGGACGAAGCTCCCCCCTCTTGGATTTTTGCTGGCGGACACCGTGGAAAATGTTGAAGGCTTTTCCGAATTGCCTTCAAAAGGAGGGGGGGGAGCCATCTTGATTTATCATATCATATGACTTTGTTGACTTACTCTGGTTGGGGTTGCCAAAAAGAACCGCCCAAGTCGAATAGGACGAAAAATTTCATTAGTCCTTTTCTTGACAAGTTGCGTTGGGTCTTTTTCCTTTTCTTCTAAATTATTTTACGGCGATTTTTCAAAAAAAAATATTTATGTTAGACTCGGGTGTATCGGGTCAAGTCAGGTTATAAATAGTCCATCTCAGTTAATCAATTTTCATCTGACATGTACCCAACTCTTGCCCAATTTAATCCATATTACTAAAATACTTTCATATTTAATTAAATCTAGGAAAAATTATACAAAATTTAGGTGAGAGTAGAGTGTGAGTGAATGCGTAGAGAGATGGAAGGGGGGAGGAGAGGAAGAGAGAGTCTCATATAAGTGGATGGGTGTAAATGAGTTATGAACTTTTTAACATTTTTACTATTTCGGGTGTTATCATTATAAACCATTTATGTATCATTTACTGGATATCGACTTAATCTATTAAATATGAGCTAAGAAATGAGTTTATGACAATATTGACAGGTCTAGTTTATGTTGATTGAGTCCGGACGATTCCTTTCAACACTCCTATTGCTCAACGGGTGAATGTCTCCGATAGTTCCGCTTTCATTCGCATCATTCAAGAATGAAGACGATTCATGAAAAAAGTGATTGGATGACACTCGGCAAACACTCCTTTCGGTTAGTACAAAATGGGGAATTTCAAATTCAAGACTCCTTCGCGATTCGCCCTCGTAGCTTTCCGGAAATCAATACATGAAAGAGGGAAAACCCCAAGAAAAAAAAATTAAGAAAGGAAAGTATAATCTTCCTTGATTTGCGCTTCTGTTTCTTCTTTATATCCCCTGAATTTGCGCTCAGCTCAGGGAAAGTGAGCTGAACGCATGGACTCGTAATGTCGCATTCGTATCCGAGCATCGAGTGTCAGAAAAACTCGGCAATTTTTTCTTTTCGCCCTTTTGAATTTTAGTGACCATCTTCGACCAATGGCATTCGACTGCTCAGTCAACGTTTGACCCACATGTCTCTCGTTCTCCCCACCATCTTTCTTTTGGAGTTTTTTCTCGAGATGGGTTGGCCGGCTAGGACTGACAGAGTCCTAATTGAAGGAGAGATGCGACGAAATTGCAGGACCGAATTGAACTTCAGGGGCTTTGGGCTGACTTGTGATGTGGTGGGGGGGGGGGGTGTGAATTCTTGCCAATAGCTTATCAGAGCTTTTAATTCGTGCTTCGAAATTACATAATTGCTCCAATCAGTCATATCCAACCTACTGTCCAAAATCAACAACTGGTTCTTCCACCGAAATCTTGTATTGGGGGAACATCAATCACGATGATGATGAGATGTAACGAGTGTACATCACCATGGTAATTCAACCTCGGACGAGAGAAACTTTAATCCAATCATCACTTTGTACGGCATCAATTATGGGTCTCTTTTTTTCTCTTTTAAAAGACTTGAGTCTTGACTCGACATCATTCCACTCAATAAATTCCGTACTCTAATAAAAGACTTCGAATCACTTCCTTAGTAAGATCTTTATTGAACTTCTAATGTCGGAGCATCCTTAAGAGACATCGATTTTGCTAAAGAGTCATCGATTTAGTGGGCAAGACATCAATTGCATTATTATCGATTGACAACCTGGTTGTCATTTTATGAGCCGATTATCAATTTTGAGTCTACTTTGATCACTTTGCATTTAAAGGGTGTTCACACTCCTTGAAAGCCATTAACTCAACAACTTCGGAATAGGTAGATCTTGAAGGCATGGTTTTTCTATTTTCAAGATCTAGTAAATGTCATTTAAGTTTCCAAAGTCCTTATTTAATCATTGTTGTTTTCTAGTAAAACTAATTTGTCTTTTTTATGAGTATTAGTTATTCATACTTGGAGGAGCGTCATTCCATGCTTATCTATACAAGTATGTTATGACGAATAAGAATGTAAACTTGTTTTGAAACAAATTATTTAACCTTTGGCTTAAAAATAATAAGGATTTCTTCTTCTTTTTTACTATAATCTCTAGATGAATTCTTTTTAGTAACGAGCGACATATCTATTTAAGTTCTTACCAGTATTACCTCCTATTTCTCTACACTTTCTCTAGTCCCAACTTCATTGACAAACTAGCTGACACCGTACGCCTAAATTTGAATATCGATCGATTATGTTATGTAATCTTTTTTTCCCCAGCTCGAGATGCGCGATCCCCATGGCTCAGCAATTTCTCAGGAGCTTCGTGCGGACAGAAAATCGATACTTTGGGCTGTCTCCTGTCAGCAAATTTCCATGTCGCGTAATTTGAAGTTTCGTTCGAGCTGTCCTTGTCAGGCCGTCCCTGTGGAGAAGCATCTGTTGGGATCGCACCACGAAACAATTCGCGCAATTTGGCAAGTGACCACGAGGGGAAAATCGAATTCCGATGAATCAAAAAAGTAAAACTTCGGTCGCAAGATGGAACCGAACGAGTTAGATCCTGGTCCATAACATGGGGGAGAGAAAAATATGATTATTAAGGAAAAGGGAATCTGAACGAAACTAGGGTTCGGCTTCGATTTGGAATTAAAGCTGCGAGTCAACGTTCCTCTTAGATTGACTTGATTATTAGGAATCCGCGACGGAATTTGCGGGTTCCCGAGAACGAGTTAGGCACGCACCGGAGGGTCGTCGTTTCACATGCCTTTGTTTATTTGGGGTCGATGTTTCGTTTCGTGCAAGAAAGTCCAGATTGAGAATTACTTCATATGTACAAGCGCATGCGATTTTGCAAAAACCCTAGCAAACTCCGACCAACGGGAGGTGTGCGGGAAGTCAAAAAGTGTTTGGCCAATGAACGACGATGGTTTGGCTCGAGGGTGCTCGTGGAATATCGAACAGAATTCGAAGGTCATGTTGGCGTAGGGAATGCTGATGGGGTCATGAGCAACAAGGTCGACTTGCATTAGATTTGTAACACAGGTGGGATTCCACTTTCCCACTTGACAATACCCGGAAGAGGGTCTAGAAAATGCATGCCCACTTGCGTATTCATGTAGTGTTTTTTCAAGGGTCGTAGCGCAAAGGTAGGACTTTTATCAGGAGTAGACCTCAGCAGGCTTAAGAGGCTTCCATAGCATAACACTTTTAGGTCTTGTGTCGTTTGGTTCCTTTTTCGCCGGTGCACTCGTTCGGTATCATTTGTATCAACTTTGACCATTACGCCAAGCGGACTAGACTTTCCTAAAAGCACTCGAAGTAGGGTCCTTTTGGAGACGAGACTTAACTTATAAATCAAAATACCCTATTTGATCGTAACTACACCGTGAAGTATTCTTGTTCATAGGTTTATTAATACGCATTTTAAAGTTATTGTGATGCTCCTTGTCATTAACGGAGGTACTAGAGGGAAATTATAATAAGTAGCTTTTAAGCCATTTATGATTTGACTTGTGGCTTGGGCATGAAACCTAAAATCTCTATTAAAGGGTACCATTTGATCTCCTAAAGGAGTCATTGTCTTAATCCAATCATGTTATGTTCACACGGAAATGTTATTCTTTCACCGGAAATTGCACCATATCAAGAGAGATGAATCTAGCTACAAAAAGCTTAGGTAGAGACACACTGTCAAACAAGAACCAAACGGATCATCCGCATCTGAATCCTTTCCCATTGGGGCCTAGTCTTGTTGTAGCAACGTGCTCTGCTCTAGGCCAGGGGGATTAACTTAGCCATTATCCTCATCCGGGTAGGGGTGCTATGCAAGGTAGAGGCTAACCCCACAACCGCTGCCGACAGCCGCCGGTGGCCGCTAGCCCCGTCTGAGCCACCCCGCCGTGGCCGTGACAAAACCGGCGCCAGCCAGTCATCGCGGAGCCGTGCTCCCCTTTGATTTTGTCGCCACACGCACGCACGCTCGCACGCACACGCGCAAGGCTTGTCTCTCGCCGGCCATTATTTTCCCCTCCTTTCTCGCCCCCTTTTTCCCCACTAATTTTATCTCTTTCTCTTTTCTTTTCTTTTTTCTTGCGGTCAGTTTTTAATTCCCACTTTGCTTTCGTAAAAGCAAAAGAGAAAATCGCAAAATAAAATAAAATTAAAAATTTATAAAAAGAAAAAGAAGAGGAAGTAGTAAACTGAGATTTCCCACCTCTTTTTCGGCGGAGACCGTTGATTGCGGTTGGAAAACATTTAAAAGCTGGAGGGCCCACATCCCCCTGCCTTTTCTTTTCTTGACGGCATCTTCTTTTGTCTCTTCTCTATCTACCTGTAGCGCAAGTGCCCACGGTTCTTGGTAAAATTACGGGGAATGCCATCGGGTGGTCGCGGCGGCAGTTTCGGATTACGACCGTCCAGTAAAGGGCTAGGTTTTTTACCGGCTGCTGTCGGTGGACTTCGTGGGCTTTTTCGGAATTTTGAAATCGGGTTTTCCTTTTCGAGAAAAGGGAAAAAAATTTGAAGATATTGCTGAGCGATGGTGTGCTGTTTGTCGGGCTGTCGGGTTTCGACTCCTGGGAATGCGTACAGGTCAATCTGGCGAGATTGTTCTATGGAACATGTTCAGTGTCGCCTCGGCTCCACAGGGAGAGAAAAAAACACGCCAATTTCTCTCTCTTCCTTTTCTTATCAAAATCACATTATCACATTATCACATTTTTAGACTTTCAAGCACGTCATGAATCCTTTTCGGACACCCGAATGTTAATTTTCCTAAAATTAATATAAATCAATACTATATATTTGTGATAGATTTACCCTAAACTAATTATTTTAACCACAAAATGTAACAAATTTACTTTTTGTTAATTTCCTTAAATTTTACTATCAAATTGTTTAGTTAAATAACATTTGACAATTAATTAGTGTATAGTTGGGAATTTATCCTCCATTTGTTGCTCGATTGGTAATATTTTATCACAAATATATTAGTTTGGATTTTTTGTGGTTAACAAATTAGTTTAAGGTAAATTTGACTCGAGTGCAATTTAGAATTTTTTGGGATATTAATTCATTTTTCATTTATATTTTGCAAAAAAATTTACCTAGTTGTGAATTACCGAAGATCCATGATCATAATGGAGATTCGTCGACACGTGCGTGCGCAAAGTTCGTGCAATAGTTTCTTGAATGAATCTATTTTGACTTTCCACTTACAATCTAGTAGCTAGAAGCAGATATCATTCACTAGTTAATAGCTAACATAGCAACTTTTATAGCTTTGCTATAATGCTCTGTCGAGAGATCCCCACCATAATGGTTGAATGGTCCATCGAGTGAGATATCCGACAATAGTGTATCATACTGGGACCTAATATCTTAGGTGCCCTAGGGGGAACTTTTGTGCACGTTATTAATTGCATTGTATGCTCGCAGAACAAGAGCATTAGATCGAGACGAGTTCATAAATACATGTTACTCTCAAGTCCACTCTTATGAACTGAATCGCTTGTGCCACTCTTATGAACCAGTTTGCACAGTTGGTTGTTAACCGATTTAGTAGGTTGACAAATCGATTAACAGACAATTGTGCAAAGCACAGATCAACCAAGCAAGAACCCAAAAGTTACGACAAGGGCCTCTAGCGGTAGTATGATAATTTGGCGCCTAATTTGATGTGATCCTTATTTTAACATGTTAGTACCTCGCATGCTCTGCCCTCTAATTTTCAATTATATAATTTCTTCCATGTTGAGCGGCAATATGACAAGTAACATTAGGGAGTCCTACCCCTCGGGAGTTCTTCCCCCTATTTTTTTCCCTTGAACTTTTGAAGGATTTGCTCATATTGAAGATGATCTATTGAATGAGATCTTAGACAGTTGTATCAAACTAGAACCTAATATCTTAGGTGGCCTAGGGGGAACTTTTGGGCACGTTATTAATTGCATTGTACAATTGTGGAAAGAGGGCATTAGATCGAGACGGGATCATAAATGCATGTTATTCCCTAATCCACTCTTACGGACCAAATCGCTTATATCACGTGATATGCTGATGTGAGAACATCATACTTGACCAATTGAATGTCCATTAAAGTACCCCGATTTTCCATATGCATTGAAATTTCGACCAACAAAGACATTATCGTGTCAATATGTTGCATGACCTAAGCGACATAATTTCCTCATTTTCGCGAGGGTATGTGGCCTCGGGATATTAGTCAAGTTAAATAAAAAAATGAAAGTGATAATTTTGAACAAACTTTGACAATGGACAAAATACAACGTTTTAACAAAATCACTTGCTCTGAATAGTGAATTTTAAACGGACAAGCATCCCAACATCATCATATTTTTAACATTCCTCTTGGGTTAACAATTCACCCCTTGGCCCTCCCAGGAATGGCGATGCAGACCGCTCAACCGCACCTCAAGCTTCGAACTAGCCCCCGTACGCCCCCACGACCTAGACACGACATAGAGAGTTGCATGGAAAATCTGAGCAGCATTCAACGCCACAGAACAGAGATCTCTGAATTTCGTGCGTAGTGAATGCGGCACGATGGAATGTCATTCCGCAACTTACGACAATTAATCCATATTTGACTGCCCGACATGACTTTAAGGATCAGTTCGGCTGATCTCATGACCTCACAATTGAGCATGTTGAACAAGAACGGTTTAAATTTGAAAACACCGATTGCCCATGCTAGCTCATTTGGGTCCATCATTTGTATGTACAAAATGGCAAGTGGTGATAATACATGCACGGGTTTTCCTTTGCCAGGTGAAAACTAACCCGATGCACTTTTATCAACCTAATCATCAAGATTTTATGGGATCGAAGTCAATTGTTTCAAAAGTCGAAATTGCTAAATGGAAGTACGATATTTCATATTTTTAATATTCCATCGAAGGAACTTCAACGCGCGAATAACCCCTCCTTTGCACCGACATGCACGGCTCCAATCGATTTTCTTACAGAAGACCACTGCCCAAATTTTCTTACACGAAGGACATGATATCGCACGGAAGATTTGCCGAGGCCCATGACCGCACCGAACTCCCTTTTTTAACCTCCGTGGTGGGGGCGATCGCATCGATTCGGCAGCCTCCTCGCAACTTCCCCATGCGAACGCGAGCGTCAACGAACCGAACCGAACCGGACGGTGCGATCCGCGCCTCCTCAACGGTCAAACTTCCATTCAAACTTCGGGTACGAAGGGAAGATCTGCTCCAACCGATGCTCCATCGACCGATGGCCTAACGAAGGGACACGTAGTCGGAGCATTCTCTCTCTCTCTCTCTCTCTCACCAAACCGATGTTCAATAAAAGAACGAAATTTACCAGTTCGAGCAGCAGCAGTAAATGAATCCGCACCTTATTTTCCCCATGAACGATCTTTTTTCTTCTTTTGTTGATGCGCACATTAAAATCCACACCGACCCTTCGCCGTAAAAAGGCGTCGTCTCCCAAGGGGGGGGCCACTCACATGGCTGCTCTTCTTCTTCTTCTCCTCACAACTGTTCTGGGAAATAAATGGGCAAAATTTGGTAATTTAGCAATAATAAAATTGTTTTATTTATTTATTTGGTGCTCGCATTTATTGAGGCATGCCATTGTCTTCTCCTCGTCGATTATAAAGACGCTTGGGCTCCCATCCTTTCTTCCCAACCCCTCCTCTCCCTCTCGCTCTCACACTCTTGTCTTGAGTTGTAGTAGAGTCTCTGCTTTCCTGCTTTCTTTGGGTGGGTTGGTTCGTCAGAAGTTTTTAGCTGGTGAACCGTAGCCGCATTACCCATTTCTCTTCAGGAGGGGGGCAAAGTGAGATTGATTCTCTTTTGTGTTTTGGAAGCTTGGGGAGAGAATCTCATTCTCTGCCGATACGCACAAAAGTGCTTCGGTTGTCGCAGCACATTCGCATTTGCTGCTCTGTTTTTTTCCGGTTGTTTCTCTGGTATGGAGAAGACGACGCTTGCTCTGTTTCCTCTGTTTCTCGTGCTCCTCTGGAGTCCTCTGGCTCTTGGTGGGCATGACTACGGCCAAGCTCTGTCCAAGAGCATCCTCTTCTTTGAAGCTCAGAGATCTGGTTACCTTCCCAGCACGCAGAGAGTCACATGGAGAGCCAATTCCGGCTTGAGCGATGGAAAAGCTAGCGGGGTAAGTTGGTCACTCTCACGCCTCCCGACACTATACTAGCTCTACTCTGATTTTCATTTGCCCTTGCTCATGGCAATATGGGCAAGTCAGAAAAATCAATTCTTTCCACAAGCCTACTGGTCTTTTTGAACAAATCTCAAATACCCATTACACCAAACTTAATGAATTTCCAACGTCTCATAGGCTCTTAAAAAATTGGCCTTGCTCTCTAAATTGGGATTTAATGGTTTCAGGTGGATCTGGTGGGAGGGTACTACGATGCAGGGGACAATGTGAAGTTCGGGCTCCCCATGGCATTCACGGTGACGATGATGTCTTGGAGCATACTGGAGTATGGCAAGCAAATGGCAGCAGGCGGTGAGCTGAGCCACGCCATGGATGCCGTCAAGTGGGGCACTGACTACTTCATTAAGGCTCACCCTGAACCATACGTCCTCTATGGAGAGGTACATCTCCCTCATTAATTCAGTCCGTCCGCTTTTCAATTCTATTCATCAGACAGAAAGATGTTAATTAGAGAGTCAATGGGGTTCAACTAATTGTGGAGGAATCATGAAAAAATATACTTGCAAAGCTGAGATTTTTAATTCATTTTCGTGGGGCATCATCCCCTTTCTTGCTGCCGTCGCTTTCAATAGGATTAGCTTGCCCTTTTTGCAACAAAAGACATAGGCTAAACCATGCTTTTGGTTTAGAGCGTTTTCTGATTGGTTCGTTTAACGGTCCAAATGCGTGGTCAGGTGGGAGATGGGAATACCGACCACTACTGCTGGCAGAGGCCGGAGGACATGACCACCGACAGGAGGGCGTACCGGATCGACCCGAGCAACCCCGGCTCCGACCTCGCCGGGGAGACGGCCGCCGCCATGGCCGCCGCGTCCATCGTCTTCCGCCACTCCAACGCCGCCTACTCGGGCGAGCTTCTCCGCCACGCCGAGCAGGTTTCACACTCTCTGACTCCCCTCAGATCTCGGAGTCCTTAAAATTTTTCTATTTACTGTTCAGGCCATTAAAGCCCTCCCATGACTCACCACAGTGATTCAGCTGCTTCCCTCCTTTTCGTTGGTACACTAAAAATGGAAGCGAAAGTTATATTATTTACTTATAAATAATCTGCTTAACGAAAATTTCGAATTAATGGAGGGAGACCTAGAAAGCTACAGAGAACGAAAGTGACCGAAAGAGGAGCGGAGGCTTTAGCGCCAAAATTCCCAAGGGGAGACCCGAAAACGACACCTGTAAACGAGTGCGTAGGTTATGTTTTAGTGCACGTTAGCAACTAAATACTTTAAGGTGGTCCCAATCCCCACATCTCGTCCCTTTTGCCTTTCGACACTTTTCACTTTTCCGGCCATTGTTCACCTGACCCCGCCGTCGTAGGGTAGCTAGCTGAGCAGCGGGCGTTAGCAGGAGCGGCGTAGGACTGTAGAAAATAGGGAAGTTGGAAAAAGCCATAAGCCCATCTTGTCAGAAAGGTCGGTGCACGCTTTGTTCTTTTTCACGCGTGTCGCATTGCTGAGACCAGCATCTCGTCTAGTAAAACAGTAAATCATGTGTGGGTCTAATCAATGGTCAATGAGTCTTTAATTATTTCGTGAAAAAAAACCCATGTTGGACATGGATTCAGGTAACTTCTGATGCTTGCTGAGCTAGCAGCAGGTGGGTGGTGTTGCGTGATTCATGTTTTAGCGTAAATCGAGAGCAGAGTACGCTTGAAGTTGCAGATCAGCAGCTTGATCCAAGCGCTAACCCGGCGCATAAATTGGATCGCGAGAGGCGATTCCTGCGCCCATCACGGGTCTCTGTCCTTTTGACCGTACACTGGTTTTCGTGTTCAAGCCAGATTGTCATGCCTATAATATAATACTACCTCAGTTTAGTTTAGTTTGGTGGTGGGGATGACCCCCGGGCACGTGATCGTTGTCACGTGATAGCTTGCCGTCCATGGTTCGCAGTAGCTTATTCAATATGCGTGGAAAATCAATTCAAAGATGAGTTAATTCTTGAGAAAACAGCAAAAAATGAACATTTTTGTTGGAAATTTTGTAAATTTTGCTTGTTGGTCCCCCAAAGTTCTTGTTTTTTCTCAATCCAAGGGATGATTGATCTGATGTTTGCCATCTTTCGGTTTTCAGCTTTTTGAGTTTGCTGACAAGTACAGGGGCAAATACGACAGCAGCATTACCGTGGCCCAGAAGTATTACAGATCAGTCAGTGGGTACAATGTATGTATAAACTACCCAGTTGAAAGGTTTTCTTTCAATTCTTTGCTAGAGATATGTAATTTGTTTTTTGAGGTCTTACTGAATTTCGATATTTTCTTTTGTTTTGGGATGCGAAGGATGAGTTGCTGTGGGCTGCAGCATGGTTGTACCAAGCCACCAACAACCAGTACTACCTCAGTTACTTGGGCAACAACGGCGACTCCCTGGGCGGAACCGGTTGGGGCATGACTGAGTTCGGCTGGGACGTCAAGTATGCCGGTGTTCAGACACTCGTTGCCAAGGTACTCACTTGATACTATGGTTTACTTCCTAGTGATTCATTTTGCTTCCATCGAAATGAAAAGGTCTTTATTTACAGGACAATATCCGTGATTACTAGTTCAAATTCGGGTCGTGATTCATTAAGTGTTGTATAATTCAGCGCATAATTTTGTACATTTTCACTTTCGCTCGACAATGCATGACAACGTTGTTCCTTTTTGCTTCAGTTCCTGATGCAGGGGCAGGCCGGGCACTATGCGTCGGTCTTTGAGAAATACCAGGCAAAGGCGGACTACTTCATGTGCTCATGCCTTGGGAAGGGGTCGAGGAACGTCCAGAAGACCCCTGGTGGCCTCATCTTCCGCCAGAGCTGGAACAATATGCAGTTCGTTACCAGCGCTTCGTTCCTCATGACAGTCTACTCGGACTACCTTTCTTCCTCGGGCAAGAGCTTGCAGTGCTCATCCGGCAGCGTTCAACCATCAGAACTCCTCTCCTTTGCGAAATCTCAGGTAATACAATCTGTCTGATCTTCATCTTTTACCAGCGCAGTGTGATTGTTTGGTCACTGATACAATCAATTAGTCGAGGAAAATGTGACCAATTCGATGTTTGTGTTTGAAAAATCTTGATTTCTTTCCTTGGCTTAAAAGATCAAATGGAATAATATTTTCGCCATGAATGTCGAATCTATGCAGGTGGACTATATTCTGGGAGACAACCCCAGAGCCACGAGCTACATGGTCGGTTACGGGAACAACTACCCAAGGCAAGTCCATCACCGGGCAGCTTCCATCGTGTCCATAAAGCAGGATTCTTCCTTCGTGACCTGTCGAGGCGGTTATGCCACCTGGTTTAGCCGGAAGGCAAGCGACCCCAATCTCCTCGCTGGTGCTATCGTCGGTGGCCCCGATGCATATGATAACTTTGCTGATCAAAGAGACAATTACGAGCAAACGGAGCCCGCTACCTACAACAACGCTCCGCTTCTTGGCATATTAGCTCGGTTGAGCGGTGGTCACGGCGGTTACAATCAGCTCCTTCCGGGTATGCGCCACAGCCCTTTTTAACCTTAGTATTTGATCTTTGAAATTGCTGTCATTTCAGACAAAAGCAATGTCTTGACATATTTTGGCATCTGATGGATGAATTTCTATTCAATGCAGTGGTTGTTCCTGTGCCGAAAGCAGCCGTGACCAAGCCAAGTCCGGCTCCTGGTACAATTCCCTCCGCCTTCCTTTGTTCTCCTTGATTAATGCTTTGATTCCATTGCCTCACTCTCCACTGTCGCTTTCTTGATTCCAGTGACGACTTCCAACGAGCTGTCCATCGAGCAGAAGCTAACGGCTTCATGGACTGCCAGCGGGAAAACTTACAACAGATACTCGACAGTGGTGACCAACAAGTCGGCCAAGACGCTGAAATACGTCAACCTGTCGATCTCCAAGCTCTACGGTCCTCTGTGGGGACTAACCAAGTCCGGCAACTCATACGTGTTCCCTTCCTGGATCCAATCCTTGCCTTCCAGCAAGAGCCTCGAGTTTGTGTACATCCACGCTTCGCCTCAAGCAGACATCTCCATCTCAAGCTACACTTTGGCCTAGGAAGACAGCCCAGCTTCAGAAGTAATTGCACAGTTTTTCTGGGTCAAGGGATGTAAAGGATCGTGCGGCCATTCTTGTTGGATACGGTCTCGGAAAGTACTCGCTTTCTTTCTTTTCGAAAATTTTCTTCTTTGCTTCACGATGTCGGAACCTGTTTCCAAGCTGAATAAGGGCGAGGATCGGAGGACGAAAGGAGTGAAGAGACATTACAAAACAGAGTGCTCATCCTCTTTCCCCTCTACTTCGCCGGTTAAAAGAGAAGAGTCTGAGATGTGCCACAGCAAAGAATGGTTTGCTGAGAAGTGAGAAAAAAAAAGGGCTTCCTTATAGTTCGCGAAGTCCTTTTACTGTTTCTTAAACTTTGCTAGATGTTTGTCCTTCTTGTGAGTTCTGTTGTTGAAAAGCTTTGCGACAATTTCTCTGTTTGTTAGGATACAGCCTTCTGCAAAACAGTTTGTATCTATTCGGTTTTTGAAGAATTTTTAAGGTATGAAAGTTTACTTTTGCTCATTTGGAGAAAGCTCTTCTTATGTTGATTTTGTTCATGAATTCTTTCCAGCACCGTCACAAGTATAGATTAATTAGCAAGCAGAGAAAAGTATCATTTTGAGTTTTGAACGATAAACATCATGAAGCAATGACATGAAGGATCTGGCATTTTGATATCAACTTGTAGCCAGTGCAAGAGATTAAACAAGTTGACATCGGTAGCCCAACTATGGGCATGAAGAAACGTTCTCAGTTGCAGAGTACCTATTTACATTTTGCTAATTTACACGGTGCCAGGAGGTCACTACAACCCGCCTTAATGAAGAGAAGCTTCTTTTTAAGGACCCTTCGAGCTCGGTTTCTTCAGCTCGACCACAATCACGCTGATATTGTCCTGGCTACCCCGAGCCATGGCCAGTTCGGCTAGCACCGCCGCTGCCTCGGCAGCATCGCTCCCTCTTAGCTCCTCAGGGAACCTCTTTATTTTTCCGTCAAGGCATCTCCTCACGACCTGGCAGGCAACCTCATTAGAGAGCGCATCCCATAACCCATCGCTTGCTATCACGAGGAAGTCGTCCAACTCTGTTCTCTTGCTTACTATGACCTCCGGCTCCGCTATCACGTATGGCTTCAAATAATAGTCTCCTGCAGCAAGTAGAAACGCCGCTATCAGATACAGCCACCACACAACAGCACACATACAAAAGAAAAGCCACTCTCCACCTAAAATTTTTGCATAAGAGGTGTTGGTTATTGCTCCCCATTGGTAATTTGGCCCTTGGCATTGTTTCAAGTACATATCGAAAGGCTGCAGTTACCAATTCTAAGGGGCACTCAAACAAATTGTTACCAAACTAGAATCTGAGTGATCCAGTATGTTTGCTTCAAGTGTAGAGGTTCGGCACCACAATAGAACTATGCTAACAACAAATTTGACTTACTTACTCAGCACTTGCTGAAGTGACCAATGCAATGCAATTGGAAACCCACGTTTTGTGCACAAATTAAGTATATAATCCTATAAAAGCATTGCATGAAGTCCTGTCATTAGAGCCATTTGATTGACAAAGTTCCGCATACCTATCGACCTCGATGTGGCAAGCACGCCTAGGACACGTGATCCATTCCAATCTATGACCCTTCCTCCAGCTGCTTCCACTCTCTCCTTCTCATCTGGCCTGTCAGGCTATTCAGAGAGTCGTAAGTCATTTTTATTAAAATCCAAGAGATTTAGCCCATGGTATGACACGAGACAGGATGTAACTTTTTCACTCTAGCACAAGTAATTTATCTACTGTGACAAATGCTCTAAAGATGTTGCTCAGGAAAATCTTCCCACAAATCGAACTATACCATTTCCATACGAAGGTGACTTTACTCACTTTCACTGGCTGAAAACCTTGTTGCAGTGTTATCGTTTCAATATCAGAAAATAGACATGTCACTGAAGAAGAGACAGTATAAAAGTATAGGCAAGAGCTTTCAAAGGTTTACGTTCATTTATCAACCCGGCAACATGCCATATTGCAACAGGGCAGGATAGCTCAACGCAGCGACTTTAAGTGATTCCAGCAGTGTCTTATCGAAAACTGCAGAATGAACCAGTGTTTGGCCGACCACAGAAAAACCACTGGGACGAATTCTAGTTCGATGATTACACCAACAGAGCAAGATGGGCCATACCCTGTCTACGTGACCATTAACAAAAACAGAGAATGCCAGAGCGTAGTAAGTTCCCCTAATTATAGGATGTCAACCCTTCGAAGCATGACCCCAGAGTCAACTTAATCTGTATCAGACATTCCAGGAATTTCTTGCACATGCTTACATATAAAACAAACACCATAAGAAAAATTAAGCACCTTTGAAAGAACACGAATTGATCTTGTGGAAGTATTACCCAGAAATGACAGGAAGTAGACAAAAGGACAGACTTGTAGATCAGATTAGTCTGTTCACTTCGAGATTTCCGGCAAAACGTATGAATAAATGAAGTGTCTTTTCGGGGGAACAACAAGAACAGATTCATCCCCTGAGCCACAGTTTCACTGGGAACGAACGAAACGAAGCGAGAGCTCACCTTGTGATCAACAGACAAGGGCACGGCCACATCGCCGCGACACAACACCGCTCGTGAATCCCCGCAGTTCGCCACCACAACCTCCTCCTTCCCCACCACCGCCACAACCGCCGTCGAACCCGCCGTCCTCATCGACGAGTCCACCCCATTCTCTCCAACCTCCTCGTCCATCTTCCCAAACGATGCCTCCATCACCTTCCTCCACTCGCGCTCTCCACCTCCGTCGCCGCAGATGTCGGTCCTCCCCTCCATCTCCTCCACTAGCAGCTTGTGCAGCCGGTCGCGGCAAGCATTCGCCACGTTCGCGCCGCCGTGCCCGTCGTACACCCCGTAGAAGTCGTACCAGCCCAGCTTCCCGGCCACCGCGCCCTGCGCCACCGTCACCGCGTCCTCCATCGATCTCCGCCTCCCGATCACCGATATCGACCCGTGAGACACGCACGTCAGTCCCCGCGCATCTCCCTCCCCTTCTCCTCCGCCGCTGCCGCCGAGCGCCGGCCCCAACGGCCCGTCCTCCTCCTCCTCCGACCGGCTCGACGACATCGAAACATCCGGCGCCGTCTTCTTATTCGGACCACCGTCGGCGGCGGTGGACTCCCGCGAGGTCAGCTCCCGGACTCCTCTCTTCCTCTTGAGCGTGCATCCGTCCAACGCGAGGAGGCGATCTTGCTCCGGCGGCTTGACGAAGCTCCCCATCAGCGGACCACCCCGACCACAGCGGGTGGGTCCTCCCAAATCCTCCGGCGAACTGGCCGACGCTCCTTCCCGCAGCTAGGCCCACCGGAGAACCTCGCGACCAGCAATCATTCACTACGGCAGCTGCGGCCGCCCGTCTGTCTCATCCGGTCCAACTTCGCTACCGCTGCAATGATGGGGGAAGTGAAAACGACTCGAGGCGCTTCGAAAGCTCTTAAAAAGAGGGGGAGGAAGTGGGGCAAGAACGTGGGCCGTCGGATCTTCTGCGGGTCCCGGTGGGTTGGGGAGGCGGGGAGGCAACAGGTGGAGGGCGGAAGACGGCGGGTGGGGGTTTCCGTGGACCGGTCGAGGCGGCGACGTGGACGGCGGAGATTGGGAGGGGCAAGGGGGCGGTACGTGGCGCGAGGGAATTTGAAGGGCTGTGGCGGGAGCAGGGGTGCAGCGGCTCGACGACGTGTGGGGCTGAGAGCCTGGCCGCGACGGTGACGTGGCGTTCGCGTTCGCCAGCGTTCGAGAAGTGTCTCCCTGCATTCGTGTCGTGTCCCGATAAATAAATAAAATAATTTCCTCGGACCTCTCTCTTGTCCGTCTTCCGTGCTGTCCAATTTCTAATATTGATTTTTTGGAAATCTTTTTCGATTGGGTGAAAAATCCACCCGAACTTGGCTGGTTGTTCTGACTTGTATTGCATATTGTATGTATTTGGCAATTTATATATTTATATATTTATGCATATTATAATCATAAGATTTTATTAAAGAAATTTTGGTATAGATAAGATAGGAACTCTGTTTATATACTATGCCCTATTGCTATTGAACTATTTAAATAATAAATCACATATTTATCTAATAACTTAAACTTTAAATACATGGCCTATTAAATCTCACATAGTATTAACTGAAAATATCGAATTTAAATTTTGATCTTATTTGCCTCTCCAATTAAATATGTCAATGCTTAGTATTAAATAACAAGAACATGCTAACCTTTTAGAAGCAATGCTATACTATTACACGAGTGATCATCCGCCCTTTTCAACAAAGTTTAGGTAGGTCCTTTTGAGAGATCTTTTGCTTTCAAATTTTACATGAATCGAAAACATTCATGACAATCGTTGCTTAATAAAAAGGCTGCCAAGTGATTGAGAAAGGAATGCGATTGAGCTTAGGATCAAGGGTCATTTTGGCTTATATTGAGGCATGAATGAAAACTATTCTATTCAAAATATCAATTTTTGACAAAAAAAAGAATTTTTTTATTCCTTGGATAAGTTTTTGAGAAAAACACACAAGAGATGATGACACCAAATTTTTGTTCACAAAATAGGAATTAATTTGATAATGCTATTAAAATTTTCCCTCCTGGGTGACAACGGACGGCAACCAACGACCGAAGATCGGTGGATGACGGCAGGTTAGTAGTGAGGGTGAACGATGAGAATGATTTTTATTTCTCATTTATGTTCTAGAAATAGAGAATGGTTTTTATTTCTTATTTGTGTTATCAATAGATTTTTGTTCTATATTTGTTCCTGATAACAAAAAAATAGTTTTGACAAGAAATATAATGATTATCACGTGCGTTCTATAAGTGCACTTACTAATGTGGAGCAGATAATGTATTTTACTTTTTCCATGCTATTATAACAAGTGCAATAGATTTGCTTGAAAAATCGAGGAGCCATCAATCCCCAAAAACAAGGCGACACATGGAGACCCGATAGATAGATGTATGGGTATGGATCGTCGGGAAATTTTTTGGCAAATCTTAGTGTAGCCATTATAACTAATCTAGACCGTCGTTCGCTAGGTATGATGATTTCCATTTGGGTTTTGGTGGGATTTACATAGGACTCACCGGGTTCGCATTTTCAGTGTTGCATGCTTGGTTCGATACTTATGGTGTAGGTGTGTTAAAATGGGTCATGGACCCATTTTGTGATTAATGTTTTATCTTAATTGGTTGAAAATGGGTCAAAACGTGTGACCCATTTTCAATATTAAATGGCCCAGCTATAAAATGTATTAGTCATATGGATTAGAAGTCATGATTCATGACTCATGAGTCATTTTCTTCCAATCACCCGTGAGGCTCGGTGACCTACCACTACCAATGACACTTTGTCACTCCATGGCTCCGCCGCTTGCCTCCATCCCCATCACCTCGCCTCATCCTCCGCCACCTTGAAGCTCTCCGACAAGAGAGAATAGAAGAGATCGCTATCAATCTTGCTTCCACCCCCATCTCTTTGGGGTTGTGTTCCCTAACTAGAGCTTCTTGATCGGTCTCGCCACCGATGCCCCCCCTAAGGACATTCGAGGCCACATTTGATGGGTTTGAAGCCGAAGACGGTGTTGTAGATTTGGATCGGAGGAAGTCGAAGACTTTGTCATGAAAATATAAAATAGAATCTCCTAAAGTCCAATTGGATCTAGGAGGCGAGGCTTAAGCTTGCTAGCCTAGGCTCTAGCTGGAGTTGGCCTAGATTTGGACAGTGAGTTGCAAGCTTGCTAACTGCAACAAGGCTTGGGCTAGCAAATTGTGGCTCACCGGATCCAAATGAGCCTCGACCTTGCCGGTTGGAGCTTGGCCTCGATTTGGGCAAGTGAATCACTAGCTCCTTGGATTTGGGTAGGCAAGTCGTGAGCTTGCTAGCTACAACAGAGCTTGGGTAGGTGAGCTTGCGGCTTGCTAGATATGGGCAAGCCCGAGCTCAGTCAATGTTAGCGAGCTTGGGCTTGCTTGGATCGATCGAGTCTCGAGTTCGCCAACCTTGGTTGAGCTCAGGCTCGCTGGCTTATATTGACCGGTTGCCTTTAGGTGGTGTCGGTGGAGGAAAAGATGGAAGTAGAAGGAAGAAGAAAGAAATGAGAAAGGAAGAATAAAAAAAAAAAAAAGAGAAAAGAAAAGAAATAATAATAAAAAATTCAAAAAAATTTTAAAAAAATTTTAAATATATATTTTTAAAATTATTTTCCAAAATTATTTCAATTTAAAGGTATCCACATTTTCTAATTTTATATTATTTAATTTATTTTATAAGTTTGATGTGAAATTTTTATTGGGGCAACTTATATGTGAAAAGTTTAAAATGAATTAAATGGGTGGGAGTATATTTTCTTAAATTAAATTAAATATTAATATGGATCGGGGTCGAGTATGGATCATCAAATCTACATTGTATGGAAATGAATCAAAACGGGTTAAATGAGTCAATATGGGTTAGATTTTTTTTGACTCGATCCAAACCCGACTTGACCCACTCATTTAACACCCCTAGAATGGTGGAACCATTGTAATAATTTCTCATGAGCGGACATGAACCGACTCTTTGCGCAAGGAAGCAAGGCAGCTCTAGTTTATTTATTTATCGGGTTCAAGTTCATGTAATGCCCGAGGCTAACCTTGATGTATGACGGGCCAACTGCTCGGCTGGGCCTAGCTAATGGGCTCGACTACTTCGCTTCAAGCCCAAAGTGCGTCAAGCACGGTGCGCCTTACGAAACGACAGCGCTTGGGCTGTGCATTAAAGTGGTAGTGAACCCAATAACTTTTTCTTTTTCCTTTTTTCCCAATTTGTCTCCATCGAGAATATTTCTTTAATTAAAGTGAATTTCTTTAAGGCTCTATTTATTTTGCGGGAAATAAATGATTTATAAACATTTTTCCTACAAATAACCATATGTATCACTTAAAATAATTGGTTGATGAAAAATATTTTCATTGTCGATAGCGATTTATGTTTAAATATCCTCGTGGATGAAGAAAATACTTTTTATTTATTTATTTTGTAAGCGATATAAGGGATCGTTTTAGAGATAAATTGATTTCCAATCATTCATTTTCCATGAAATAAACGGAGCTTAAATGTTTGTTTGGAGTAATTATCACCGCTTGACCTTCCATTTTACTGCTTTAGGGCTTCATTCGTTTCACGGAAAATTACTTTTAGAAAACAATTTTCGGATTTTCCAATGTTTGTTTCATGGAAAATAAATTTATTGGGGAAAACATTTTCCATGAAGAAATTTTTATTTTCTAAAGTGGAGGAAAATGTTTTCCACTTTTCAAGTTGGGGAAAATAGTTTCCACACTCACTCTCTCCTATCTCAGACCCCTTATTAGTCCTCACTTCTTTCTTTCTATTTTTTATATATATTCATAAATGTGATTATTTATTTATATTTTAATACAATTGATTTTTTATTGATTTTTTTTTCTATCTTTCTTTTTGTTGTTTTTATTTTTTCGGCCAGTCGTTGGCCACGCAACAATGACCAGCGATTAGTGACAAGTGAGCCGAGCTCATTGATTTGGTGTTGTTAGACGGTAGCGAGGCTTGGGCCTCATAGGAACTAGCGAGGCATGGCCATGAGCCTTGCCTCGTCACCCTTGAGCTGTCTCGCCGGTGAGTTGATCGGGTGAGCTCGCTAGAGGTAGGCGACCTTGAGGCATGGCCGGCCGCTAGCCAAGGAAGAGAGAACATAGAAAAAAGGAAAAAAAAATTAATAATCATTTTTAAAAATAATAAATAACGATTTTAAAAAAAAAAATTAAAAAAATATTGAAAAGAGTTTGTAAAGGAAAATATTTTCCACTTTAAAATTAAGTTTTATCTGAACATCGGAAAATAATTTCGTTTTTCTGAAAAATAGCTTTATTGAAAAATATTTTCAAAAAATTAATATTTTCCGTGAAATGAAATGAGTCTAAATTTGAATTTTTTTTAGATCAAAATTGGTTTTAAGAGCCATGCGCTGCTCGCACTTGAAAGAAAAGATTTATTAGGTTGAGAGATTCTTTGAAAAAGCAAAAGCCTAATTATAATTTGAGTGGAGGAAATGCGGGTAGATAACTGTTTTCGAGTGGAGCGAGTAGGTATTTGAATGATGGATGGCAGTTAATAATCTACATTATTACTTCATGAAAAGTAAAAAGCGAGACGGGGAGGGGTTTGATTTGTAGATGCCTTAGATACTTATATATCTAAAAACATATATTATCGATAGTTTAAGTCCCTCAAACTTCTCAAAGTCGTTTTAGCGATCACTCTTCCACATGTGAACGAAGAGGTAGGGAGTTCGATTTCTCATTTTCTTAGGGGGCTGGGAGTGGAAACATTTAGGTTTAGATATGGAGTTCGATTTGCACGCTCTACAAAGATGTAGGGTAAAAAGAGTGAGTTAAAAGTTAGTGTAGAACAATTAAAAAAAAAGGTATGAAGTGAGTTAAGAGTTAGTGTATGACAATAAAAAAGTTTTGAGGGGAGGATTTGATTTGGTTTTTAGTTTTCTTATTTTCCTAGGAACTTTTCTCTTCTAATCTAGTTTTGATTTTGGAGTTTCTTTCTCTTGTTTTGTGGAGATTTTAATCTAGTTTAGTTTAGATTTAGGTGTTGGGATTTGTTTTTCTCAAATTTTGTTGGTGTACAAATCTAGTTTTAAAGAAGATCATATGAATTTTATGAAGATTTCACTCTCATAAATGTCATATATGTGCTTGTTTAATCTTGTTATTTTGAATTGTAATGATGTTGGGGAAACTGAACCTAAAAGCAAAGCCGTAGTAACATATGGAGATTTTGGTGTTTGCTCATCACTTAAGACGATTTGATGAACCATACTCCGATTTTGGTTTGAAGAAATTTCAGATTTGCTCTTTAAATGTTGACCCTCAACCTTATTTCAACGATTTATCTTGTTATTTAAAACTTGTTTTGTTTTGAAATTGTTTATAATTTATCTTGATTCACACTTAAACTGCGTGGTTTTTTTATTTTTGGTATTATGTGGATATGAATGAAATGTTACTTTGAACTAGACCCGTCAAATGTGTGGGTCGGGTTGAAAATGGTTCGACCTATATTGACCCATATTCATGTAATGTAAATCTAGTGATTCATACCCGACCCGATCGGTATTGCTAAAAGCCATTATTGTTGTAAAGAAACTGAAATTCACTCTAAGTTCTATGCTAAATGAATAAACCTTCAAATCAAATTAAAAAAAATTTAAAAATAGTAAATAAAATAAAAAATGTAAAAAACCTATAAATTGAAATATTTTTAAAGAATTTCACCAATTAAATATATCTTTGTAAAAAACCTATAAATTAAGATGGGGCGGAGGCGAGCGGCGGAGTGTCACGGTCATTGATAGGTCACCACCAATCACCGAGCTTGAGGATGACTCAAAGAAGAAAAACACATTTTACAGTTTGGTTAAAAATGGGTCGAAATGGATTGAAAATGACTCATATGTTCTATAGTTGGGTCGAAAATGGGTCTATAGAACATAACTCACAAAATGGGTCCATGACCCATCTTGACACCCCTACTTTGAAAAAGAAGAAGAAGAAGCTCAACCCAAGTACTCGATGCATCCCTAGCTCAAAGTGATTATCAAAATGGAAGTTTTGATCGATGAGGACAATGTAATAATAATCGTGGCGATGACTTAATGTGAAAGGATAATATAGAAATGCGTATGATCAATAATGGTATGCAAAAAATGGAGAAACGCTTGAATTGCTCGGAATTGGATTGGATTGGATCGAAATTGGCGATTCCCAAGGGAGTTAGTCTGATTCTTGGTTCCAAAAAATTGAAATCGGTAGATAATGGTCTAGTTCCTGATTCTAGGCGTGGAACCACTCATCTACCCAAGCGGACTGAACCGGTAACATATAAATATATATTTAATTTGTAAGAAAATTTCCGAATTTTTTTTAAAAGAATGAAAATTCTATAATCCCTAATTTGAAGCTCAAAACCCATTAACTAAATGCTTGTTTGATCTCACTCACCTAGTTTGAGTTGTTGCTCTATCCCTCACTTATGGTCTCCACTCTTAAGCTTAATGCCTATTGATTTATTACCTAGACTTTTAACTTTTAACATGAGTCCAATATTTTTACTAATCTTGCAAGTAAGAATAGGAAGGTTTTTGTTTTTTGCTTTACTTTAGCTTGTTTAAAATTTTTTGCATTTAGGCATGAAAGCATAGTGGTCCGGTTTTTGGGTAAGTTCATTTAATCAACATGATTCCCAATTCAAATATTTTGGAATTAGTTGTCAATAGGTAGTTCTTAATTCTAGAATGAAAATCGCTCACTTGAATTATATTCTTAATTATCAACGAGTTGACGTGCGTATTATATGTATCATTTGGAATAATTGGCTATCCAAAACATGGACTTGCAGTAGTAATCAGCATCGGGAAGCGTAAAGAGGAAAAAAAAAAAAAAAACACTAGTGCTTCATGGAAGGGAGTAACTTCGTATCTCTGGCGTTATGTAATGACTAGGGAGGAGCTTTTCCGTCTGCGCAAGCTTCCTCTGTTACTCGAACCCAGTCAGATCGAACGAGTTCTAGAGAGAGAGAGAGAGAGAGAGAGAGAGAGAGTGTCAACCCTCCCAGGGGAGAAGACGAAGATCCAGATTCCTCCGAGGGGGTTCGCATGGAGATCGAGAGCCGGCTCGTGCGCCTCTGCATCGAATCCGCCTGCCGGAGCGGGGACGCCGTCGAGAAGTGGCGGATGCAGCGGCGGACCCTCGAGCGCCTCCCCTCCCCGCTCGCCGACGCCCTCCTCCGCCGCCTCCTGCAGCGCCGCCTCCTCTCCCCGTCGTTGCTCGAGTAAGCCTCGCGGTCGCTGTTCGTCGCTCGAGATAGTGAGGTGGAGAGGCGAGACGGTTGTTGAGAGGGAGACATCGGTTGTTTCTGCCGTTCGATTGAACCTGCGATCGTGCGCCAAATCGCGTTCATTTTGTTTCGGTTTAGTTTGTTGGCGGTGGTTCTAGTTGACGTCGGAGCTACCAGTAAAGAGAGCAATGCGTAGTGGCTGTACCGTGCTTGTGCTCGTTGACTCTAGATTCTTTGCTTCGAGAAAGTCTCCTGTCCGTTTCGATTTAGCTTTGAGAACGAGAAATCGAAGGATGAGGTCGCAGAGATATGAGCTGTGTCTCTGCTGCGTGAATAATCTACAAATTGCAATCTTGCGCATAATGTTCATTCTTTCCTTGTAATTCATTGCTTAAATTTGGCTGTTTTAAAAAATGAACAATGTCTTGATTTTTGTGTGGTTTGTTTATTTGATATTTGGAGAAAAAAAAAAGAGATACCTTAAGTGATGTAGTATACAGATTGTTGAAATGGACTTGGAAATTTAGTGTGCATATCTTGTAGAAGTAAATTAGTCGATGTAAAAGAAAGGCAAGAGTCATTATTGGTCCTTTCACTCAGATTCTTCCAAGGGACGTCAATGATTCTGCACAACTTGCTTCATTTTGATGGAAATGCAAAGAGGTCATTGTAATTGCTGGATTTGTTTCGCCTTTCAATGGTCACCTCTTTCCACAACTTGCCATATAAGTTTTAGAATTACATAGTGTTGTTCACTTGCTTTCTTCGTGTGTGCCTACTTCAGTAAGCCTTTTCAAATTTTTAGTGTGAGCTATTGCAACAGGGTCATTTTTTTTTTTTTTTAATATTTTAATTTCTCAAATGACAAAGGAAGAGAGAGAAAAAGGAATGGATGGTAATTAAATACGGTGCAACAGTGTGGTTCACCTGAATATGAAAAGTAAGTGGCAGAGTCCAAGCATATTATCGGGGAAGTGTGATAACATTATGTGTTATTCACTTGGTTTGAGCACACGGATTGCTTTTTTGAAATCTGAAATGTGGTTTCCATGTTCTAATGTAATTTCTTTTATGCTAGTCTAGGCCATCTGCAAAACTGAAATTGCTTCAACAGGGTATTCAAAATCTGTGTCGAGGAGGCTGATTTAAGAGGGGAGATCTCTGTGGATGCAGAATGGATGGCATACTTGGGAGGGTTCCGTTACTTGCGCCGTTTGAACATTGCAGATTGCCATAGAATTACCAGTTCTGCTCTTTGGCCCATTTCAGGTTTGCTCAAGATCATTTCAAAGTTCAAATTTGTTTGGCCACCCTCAAGATCTTTTGATTTAATAGGTCTTTGTACATCACAAAATGTGTAGAATGATGGCATTGAAACTTTGCATATAAGGAAATGGAGGCATCTGACCTTTAGTTTGAGAGTCATGTTGATTCATATGTTCTGATTTCCTGAGCATCTTTCTGCTTTTAACTTCATCATTGATACCCCATTTCGTTATAGAGATTTAGCAATTGCATCAAGCTTATTGTCCTCTTCTTTTGGTTCAAGGAATGGCTAATTTGAAGGAGGTGGACCTCTCCAGATGTGCGAAGGTCACTGATGCTGGCATTCGGCATCTTCTGTCTATCTTAACTCTGGAAAAGCTGAGGGTCTCAGAAACTGGTCTCACGGCAGATGGTATTGCACTTCTGGCTTCCCTTTCAAACTTGTTGGAGTTAGACTTGGGGGGCCTGCCTGTGACTGACAAGGCTTTGAAATCGCTTCAGGTACTTTTTTTATTCAATCATACTTTTTCTGCGAACGTTAATGTTTAGATACAGCATTGAATTCGTGGCGAGTCTTTCTTCTTGAATTGGTTCTCCTAGGAATTTTTGCTTACTCTCTGTTTCTTGTGTCAGTAATCCCTGTTTTCTAGGTTATTAAAAGTAATTAACATATAATTCTGATTGGATTAAAATCAGACAATTTATCCATCTGGACCTTTTTTTGATCAAGGATCGACTCTGTGAAGTTCTCCATCACGTGAAGTCTTTAAAATTTGACTTGACTTGAATTGTCTGTTGGGATTACTGCTTTTGGGGTTCTTGATTACTGGGATTTTGATTTGTCATACATCCTGTTTTAGGTACTGAAGAAACTCCAGCATCTTGACCTCTGGGGGAGTGACTTAACAGATAACGGTGTCATTCTTCTTGAAAAATTCCCTAGATTGAGTTTCCTGAGTTTGGCGTGGACCAGGGTGACGACATTGCCAAACCTGTCCTCTCTTGAATGCCTTAACATGAGTAAATGCACAATTAAATCCATCCTTGGAGGCACTGGTGATAAAGCCCATCTAGCAAAGCTTCAAATTGCTGGAGCTACATTGCTAAATGAGGCCGAAGCCTTTATGCATATCGAACTGAGCTTCTTGACTTTTCTAGATGCTTCTCATACTCAGATTTCCAGATTTTACTTCTTATCTTCCATGAAATCATTGGAGTGCTTGGACCTCAGTTCTAGTGGAATTGGAGATGATTCAGTTGAACTAATAGCTCAAATAGGAGGCAACCTGAGAAATCTGAATCTCAACAACACAGGAGTGACTTCTTCAGGTGTGGGTATTCTGGCAGGATACGTTCCAAATCTTGAGATTTTTTCACTTTCTGATACATCAGTCGATGATATCGCCATTGCCTATATTGGTGTGATACCTAAATTGAAGGCTATTGACTTAAGTCACACAAAGGTTAAAGGTACTTCTCATGGACCCAATCATATAAGGTTGTTCTATTTGATGCACCTGATTATGCTAATAATGCAGACGTTCCATGAGACAAAGCAAGAACAGTCTCAATTCTCTTATTTTAGTCTGCATCGACATATTACTCTGTCACAACATCCTAAACATTTGGATTAAGGCAAAGGAGAAAGAACCTTTAGATCAGATTCTTTACCATGAGCAACCTGAGAAGTGAAATGAAGGAGATTGTCAGTTGTTTCTGCTATTACCTATTTTCAGCTCAAGTTCTGAATGAAAATGCATACTAGGGAAAAAATCAGACTCAACCTTTCTGATATTTTCAAGGATTTGTAAATGAGTTGAGCAGTGTAGTGCTCAACTACAAGTGGGCCAGAGAAGACTTTGGATGTCAAAATGTCCAAAACAGCGCAGTTCCATGCTGAATGGTTCTGTTTTTTACTCGACTCTAGCATAGCAATGCCCTGCAAGTTAGTTTTTATTTCCTATTGCGAAGTTCATATCAAAATCAATGCTGCTGATGAATGGCATCTAGTATTTAGGACTCTCGCTTTCTCTTCAGGGATGTAAAAGAATCTCGTTTCCAAATTCTCTTGATGTAGAAAATGTCTCATTTGAATCTTATTCTCTGCTCTCATGAATTTGCAAATTTTGTAGTTCATCTAAACTATGAGCCAAATGAATGCTCTCTTAGCTGCTGCAGTGAATTGATATAGTGCTGGCTAACTGTTGTATGTTGTTTGAAATTTCAGGTTTCATTGACTATGGAGATGCTGAACCAGATAAGGTTTATACTTTGATGGCTTTGCAAAGTCTTAGTAGTTTAGAAAGGTTAAATTTGGAGCAGATCTATATCCAGGATGATGCTCTGTGCTCTTTACTGGACTTTCCAGGGTTGAGGCACTTGTTCCTTCAAAGTGGCTACCTCACCGACTTGTCCCTCCACCACTGGTCATCCCTCCATTGCCTGAAAACTCTTGGCTTTCGTGATGCTGTGCTGACAAATCAGGGGCTTGATTCATTCAAGCCTCCGGTGACACTGGAACTGTTGGATCTGAGGGGTTGCTGGCTATTAACTGAGGATGCCATATTGCTATTTCATGGAAAATATCCAAGGATTGAGCTGAAGCATGAACTTATTCATATCTCTGCTTCAGACCACCCGCCCTCTAATTTTCCATCTAAATCACAGTTTAAAAGAACTCCACCAGTAAATATCAATTCGGAAAAGCTGTTCTTGTCCCCAACTTTTGTAGGTGAGCCTTTACTCTCTAACTGAATAAAGCTTCTTCTTGAATCTTTGTGCTTTTAGAATCTACATCCGATTTCATTTATTTATTTTTTCCAAATTGTTTCTCAACAGATCAAAGGTTGAAATATAACAGGGAAGAGTTACTGGCGTTGCAGTACTCGTCTCTATCTCTTCAGCCGAATCATGGAGATGGAGCGATTTTCAAGATGCCAACAGATTGAGGCCTAGATTGTCGCTCTTGACTGCTGTTATTCTGTCACGATATCATTGGAACATCTCAGTAAGAGAGATGGAATTGACAAAATTTCAGTGTCCCCATTTGCTTGGCGTCAATGCTTGTAATTTCGGCCTTTGTGATTTTTTACTGACTTAGAAACAAGAGAGGAGAAGGATCAATGGTTCGCCCAGTGTTTCGCTAATGAACAGTTCAGAATGGCATGGTCATTCCAATCGTGCTCATTTGTTTATTTATTTGTTTGCCTTGGCTTTTTCTTATTTGGATTATTGATGCTGTTTCCTCTCTAGGGAGGCACCGACTTTTGGATAGATTTGCTGTTCCTTTTTTGTCTGGGCTTAAAGACAGATTTACTCAACTGGATTAACCATGAAAGAGAGCTATGCAAAGATTATAACACGGGTCCTGTTAACACGAGAGGCTGTACGAAAAACTCTATCGAAACTTTCTAAGTATGCTTAACAACATTGTCGACAGGACATGTAAGTAAAACGGACCGACAGTTCGACACTATCTTTTGGATGAAAATTTGGAAAGCAAGAGCCTTCATTATTTGTTGGATCCACAAAGTATTTGTCCACCATATAACGAACAATCTGTTAAGCCGACGGCATTGAAATGATAAAAGTACACAGCACTAGAGGCAGACTCGAAAACGCTCTGTTCCCTCGCTGTGTTTTAACCCAATGATAAAACCTTTCATCAGGAAGAGTGCAGCTTCATACATCAATGTGCGCATACAGATTATTCAGCGGAACCACCAAAATTTTCTATTGGCACTCACAATAAGGCCAAGGCGGTTATTCTAACAAAAAAATCAAATAAGTAGGGAACCCAATCTCCTCTCAACTCTCTTTCTTAATGCCATCCTGTGGAGGACTGGCAGCAGGTGGCAGTGCCACCGTATTCTGTAATCTATGTTAAAAGTGGGGAAAAGTACGAAGAATTTAACACCGCTCAGCACCTCCTAATAATGAACGAAAAGGGTCTACTTTGAGTAAATTTGAAAATCTCTTCACCTTCTCTTGCTTTTCTTTCGTCCCTTCACCTCTTTCTCCAAACTCTTGAGCCTATGACTAAGTACTGAAGAAGAAGATATCCTTCTGTCGTTGCACTTGGAGGGTTGAGCAGGTGCAGAGGTAGGTTCCTGCACTGCTGAAGTTGGTTGTCTGAGTGCAGAGAATACAGAGAAGGCAGGTTGTTGTTGGGCAGGTTTCGAAGCCACAGGCAGCTGCGGGATACCCATAATCTTCTTGAAGCTTGTATGTTTGAGCACTGAAATGATTGTTGACATGGTCAGATGATTGGGAATAAATTAAAAGCAAAACGTACTGATGTCAGTAGTCCAAATATATGCTTAACGTTTTAGATGCAGAGAGAGAGGACTTACCAAGTCCATACAAGAGCGAGAAAAAGTTGGTGGTTATCCAGTAGCAAAAGATGGCCTGCAAAAAAAAATAATGTCCAGGGGGATAAATGGTTGTTTACATCTGAAGTCACTAGAAACTTATCTATTGGAGTGTTCAAAGTATCTCAAGACAACAGGAAACAAGAAAATCAGAAAAAGCAGATGTAGTGCCCATTCTGCCCATATACAACCATCAATTTCCATGGAAGATGCATGCATAAAAGCATTCCTGAATCACAATAATTTTTTTTTAAAGATTTTGATCCTAAGATGAGGTGACATAAGGCCTGCATTCTAAATTAGTTAACATAATCTCGTCACTATCCATGCAATTAACTGGCAGTACAAACTTAGAATGGCCTTGGCTCCGTATGATTTAAGAAACTCGTGTGTTCTCCAGTCTCTATAGTTGCAGGTTAGCCCAAATAAGACAGTCCACAGAAATAACTGTAAATGTGACAACCTTGTCACTTATATCTTTTAAGCCCATACTCTCTTTTAGGGGAAAAGGAAAAAATTTCAACTTTTGGATGCTCCTACATCACAGTGCAGGCAACTTGGTATGATGAGATGCAGATGAATCAGAACAAGATGACAAAACATTATGCAATCGGTATCTGTCTTTTCCACATATGGAATTATTTAACAAGTAATAAATAGAGCCAAACATGGTCACACTGTTCTTGTGGTGTTGCTATCAGTATCTTTACACCAGAAGCAGGAGTTTTACCTTGGGGAAAGAAGCTGTAAACGGAACAGTGAGAACAGCAAAGGCCCTAAAAACATTCTTCATTGTACCAGCCATGGGGTTTCCTTCCATGCCTTCCTGTGTATTGAACTGAGGAAAGGCTGGGGGTTAGTAGGCCAAGAGCCAGCTATTCAGAAAACTAACACAAAAAATGAGAAGAAAAAAGGAAAGAATGAAAAGCAATGATGAGACCACGTACACTTCACATTCAGTATGAAAAATAGGCCAATTTCATGTTGAGTTAAGCCAGCTACTCACACAAAAGAATGTGCATAAGAGAGAGAGAGAGAGAGTGCTCATTGAAGGAAATGAGGGCCATTCATGGTAAAAGGTGATAGAAAAAGGACATTATACTGTTTATTTGCAAATGGCCAAAAATATAATTCAGTTATGATGAAACATTCATAAGAAGTAGTTCAAGTATCAAACAATGGAAAAGCTAAATCCATGCTAAACCAACATACCTCCACGGTAATCAAGAATGTTAATCCTGTCAAAACTGGAAAGACATATAAAGCATCTGGGGTAGTGAGGTCTGTGAACCAGTATGCTCCACCAGTTTTAAACGATGGAACTTTTTCTGCCATGTTCGATACCTAAAAAAGGAGGAATGTGTATTCTAAACATTGATGCAAAGGGAAAGATGAAAGATAACTGAAAAGCAACTAAGCTATAATACAAGAAAAAGCGGTTGTCTTACAGCAAGGAAGAAACTGATGAAAATAGGGCCTTGAATAAACAATCCCTTCAGTGGTGTAAATGGACTAACGCCACTTCTGCAAAGTTGTAAGTAAGAAGTCATGGTTATACACTTCGGTTCACTAAAAGGATGATCCACGTTTCAAAAATTTATAAAGGGGACACTCTTCCACATAATTTACAATACAACAAGATCCCTTGTTCTACTGACTTGCTTAATCTAGTATCTGAAACTCTATATTGATCTCTAGAAGATACGCAGAGGTGAATTGAGCAGCCTATGCTCTACAAGGAAAAATAGAGGATAATCTTTTATTGAGAGGCGTTGCCAAGAATTGACCCTCCAACTACAGGATAGGCTTTAAGAATGCTTCTTGACAAAGCAAATGAATCAGTAATCTAAGAAATGAGAGGGGTCGCTGAAAGGAAGTCGTTAAATGGCAGACTTGATGAACAGGACTTCTCAAAATACACATATAATCCTTCAAGCAATCTACTCTTTGACATACTGTCCTGCTTAATACTTAATCCAGTACAGATACTTGGAGTTCTGAGAGTAGACTGCACAAACATTTTTTGTCTAAGCTGAACAATGTATCCAATTGGAAGTCTTTTGATTTATTACCAATGGATATCACAGCTTCCTCATTTCTAAGTTTTTCACTAACAGCATGTTGATGTACTCTAAGGAGACTGCAGTTCAAAATATTAGAGCCTTGTAGAGGTCATTGTGGTTGGTGAGGAGTTGAAAGAAAGGACTACAGTGTCAAGCAAACAGGGAGGGAATAAATAGTAAAGCTTTTGAGGATGTTGACATGACTCTCCCTTTTGTAAAGATCATGAGGATGATGATGATAATGATACTAATGTAATTAATTAGGTTTTCCATAGCATACAAATTCGCAGGGAAATGTACACCCTTTTATCCTGCAAGTTTAGAGGGTGGAAAATCTTGCTTACTAAAGTACAGAACTAAATATTTGTGAGAAGAAAAACCAGTGCACAATTCAAAATACACCAGTCAACGTCCTAGAAGACTTTTTTTACTCTTAACAAGTTTCACCTGAAATGAGTTTTTTTCTTTCTTTCGTCAATCTTTTTCTACACAAAAACATTGCTATGGGGATGAATGGCAGCAAAGCAACTAATACTAGTGGTTCAATGGCATGGGCACAAAAGGGCTTCTTACTCATTGAACAATTGCTTCATCTTTCTCTGACCTTCAGCCGCAGCAATTGGATCCATACCCTAAAAGACATGAGGAAGACAAGTACATAACTTTCATCTAAAACAAACCCTTAAATTTTGTTTAGAAAAAAAGAGAACCCATCCATTACTCACAATTGCCGTAACATTCAGTCATATAAAAATAACATGTGAAACAGTTCATACACACGTAGGGCTACCCAAATGTCAATCTGCAGAGTTAAGAAAATTAAGGATATTGCCCCAGATAGGAAAAAATGGCAGTCTTAGGTAGCTCATCAAGCTAAGCACTTTAAAGAAATCATATGCACTACAGTATATGTACACATCCCATCTGCTTATCAGGAGCATGTCATGTCATGCAAGATGAAGATCTTGAACTTAATTGACAAATGAGGATATGAGAGGCAAGGAAGGAGAAGACATCTCAAACAGAAGCTCCTCCACTGAGCCTCATGCGTTTCACACTCACGACAACTTTTGGGGGCACACAAGTAGAAATTCACATGCAGATCCGGCATACAGTGCAAATTCAAGCCCAAGTAGAAAATTTGCAGCAATACATGTCCTAATCAGACAAAAACAGCTGCATACTGGAACGTGGGTAAAATGTCATGCAGAAGACAAGACTGCCAGTTATACCTTTGCATCCATTTCTGCTTTTATCTCCTCCATGCGTGGCTTAATTATCTGCAGAAAATGAAAGATAATATCAACTATAAAGGTCATGGATCCATACGCAATAAAGCAGGAAACAGTTCAACACATGTCTGGCTATCTGCACTATGAGATTGCAAAAGGCAGTTCGTTGATCTAGCACTAAAATTAAATGTACCAAGGGAGATTAAAACAGCTTGAAAGCAAACCATTAAGTTTAACCATTGCAATTCCATAAAATCTGAAAATTGCCAACAGTTGCAATTTACAAGAAAAGAAAGTCATAATCCTTACTCTGTGTCATGTTGGCAAACTTTTTCAGCAAAATTTGTAAGGTGACTATAAGAACAGCTTTTGAATGTTTTCTCTTTGCTGCAAAAGCATTTTGGATGATGGTAAAAGTAAAAATTTTCATTGCTTCCAATTGTCACACAGATTGCAATTTAAATTCCTAATATTCTGATTCTATAAACATAGAATTATGCTGAGCTTGTCATAATTATATACTTAATTTTGGTGTAACAGCAACATCAGTAACCAACTAGGGGGAAAAGTAAACAAGATATATCAATGGCTAAGATTATTAATGACATATTGCCAAAATGAAAGTCCTTGGCAAAAATGTCATGCTGGTCTAGAATGACATTGCCATCCCCTTTGCTGCAGTATAGATGATAATGAACAATATATTCATCTAAAGTGCAGCAGATTAGTAGCCTATTGAAAGTCTTGAGTGTGAGGGCTGCTAATGACACGGAAGCTAATGCTGCATGTACGACAGAGGTGGAGCAGTTATGATGGTATTGATCCAGAAAGACTAAAAAGAAGTGTATCAGAAATGATTCAAACATCCTAAGGCCGAGTGCTTTTTCCAAAAATTGAAATAATAGAAAAGTTCAGAAGCTTTCTTGATTGTCAAAAAGAAACTCACATTGCCAATTTCATCTAAATAGTTGGGCTGAAATATGATCAGATTATAAAATGCATTAACTGCCTTAAATTTGGTAGATTCAGCATACTGGAAGTCTTACTCATTAGCAGTTCAAAATATAATGTCAAGTCATCTGAGTGATGGACAGATTTGAACTGGGGCTGAATAGCCGAAGAGCAATTCAGACATGATTAACTTGCTAGTCAAATGTTCATCCGTGTAGTGTAGTATCATCTCTTAAATGAAATTGAGCAGAAGATTCTCATTCTTAATAGATGAAATGCAACAATCTCAACAGGCAATTACACTGAGCATTGCAATTAAATGTCTTTGTTTACTAAGAACATAAAGCATAACATGGAAAATGTAGCAGTAGAAGTCCAACTTACAGCAAGTTTGGTAGTAGATTTTAGTTGATTTATCATAAGAGGAATCGTTGCAGTTCGAATCAAGAGAGTTGTCACCACAATGGAAGCCCACCTGAAAGATATGTGCAAGATATTGTAAAACCTGCCTTATAATATCACCCATATTTGAAAGTGGATGCTTCCCTTTCCAAAAGACAAATCCTAGCTTTATACATAGAATACTAACTAGCCGAGTATCAATTATTGCCATGTTCAATAGTTTTGACAAGCAATCAACACCTTCTAAAGGCAAAGCAATCGCAAATTTTTCCAAGCTAAAGATACAAGATTTTGTCAGTTTATGTAACAGGAGTTTGAACCCACCATTAAAAGTCATGTACAATTTTCTAAATATGTAAGCCCCATTGCATTTGATTGAACTGAATGTGTTTCTTCGAAGAAAACATCAAGACAAGATACCACTTCACATTATTAGAGATTTACCAACATGTCCAAGAAAACAAACATCAGCAAATAAATTATCCATCCATACCAGTTGAAGCCAGTGAACTGGTGCACATAGTCGATCACATACTGCAAGGCCTGTACAGGCAAGTAGGAATCTGCAGCTGCTGTAGCCACTTCACTAACAGCAGGTGCCTGGGAAGCAACTGCTTGTACTGTAGTATCTGTAATGGCTTCCGCTACGTCACTTATGAGTTCAATCTTATCTGTGCTTTCACCAATTGCAGTTGACATATGCCGATGGAAAGAAGACCCGATGCTTGGTGAAAACAAGAGACTCGAGCGAGTCAAGCAGGAACCACTCTTGAAAAAGGCCCCAACTCCAGCTGACTTATTGACATTACTTGTAAAGGACCTCCGTTGGGATACATTATTTAGCATCCCTTGATTTGGATCAACATCAAGCGTGTTACCTCTGCGATCCTCATCGTGATGAGGAATATAGGTAAATGATGCACGATGCCTCTGCACAATCAGGCCTGATCGCTTGCAGAGGCTATGTCGAAAGGCCATTGCCAACAGGAGTGCACTCTCCCTATTAAAAAAGAGTCAATGCATCAAATTGCAGCCTTAATGAGATAGCCGCATGACGAACCTGCATAAATGTACTAAGGACACATAAGCACAACGAAGTAATGACCACCCACTTAAAAAAAGAGCTCAGAATCACTAACAAGCCCACGTAAGCTGGCGGGTCCGCCACATGTTCGATAAAATTCCCCCCCCAGATCTTTTACCGTGCGCTTTCAGCTACAGAACATATAGAAACAAACCGAGAGAAAACGCGATTCCGCATAACATCAGCAAAAGCGCACAGCTTTCGAGCAAATAGCGCAGCGAGAGAGAAACACAACATTTCCCGCGGTACCTAGAACGAGCAAAAGCGCGAGAAAACCACCGAAACGCGAGCTGTTTCGCGGGCGCCCTTCACTTCGCGAGCTCAAATTCGAGGCATTCAAGTCCTCGGTGACCAACACTGCTCCACCCAAAACCCCGCATAAATCTCACTAAAGGAAACGCGAAAGAAGCTCGCTTGAACGAACGTACCGTTCAATTATTCCAGCTTGCCGGGAAATGAACGTCCGGCGATCCACCGAAACTCGCTTCGGCACGTGGAAGCGAGGATCTGATCGATCGACCCGACTTGAGGAGCAAAGAGACGGACGGCAACTGCGTCGTCCCTCCCTCCGTCTAGGTTGCGAGACTCACGGCAGAGCCTAGAGTTCGAGGCGTTCGCATGAATAACAGCTTCTTGGGCTTTGATATCTTAAATTGGGCCCTTCAAGATTGGGCCCAAATTTACTGGGCCGTGCCACTTGGGTCCACTATTAGCGATAAACGGTGATCGGCTGTCACGAAATTAAAACCCAAAAGTTGGGACTATGCAGAAGTGAACTCGCGAAAGATTTGCTATGTGCCGGGAATGAGTTAAGCGGCTCATTCTCGGGCCGGTTCCCGTTTCTGTTCCACATCCAAATGATTTTTCTTGGAATATATGGCTAGAAATGCAAGCGAGCCAAGCTACTTGTGAGCTATCGTGCTTGACTAGACAACTGCTTGAGATCGGCTTGCTTTTCTCCAGGAGTCTAGTTCTAGCCCAAAAGTTTTTGCCTCCATCGGCTTGCAAGCCTAATCGTATTTTTTGGCATCGACAAGCCTAATCAAATTCCTGAAAATCGAACTTCTTGTTAGCAGAAAAGATGTTAGCAATTTGCTAGAGAATAAGACAGTGTTCAGAAAGATATGAATTAATAGTATATTGTATGAGTCATGTTGTTTGAATACATGACATATCTACACATGGAAAGGCATGGTTGACTCTAGTTCACTTTCTCTATATTTAGACTTTGGGATTACTTCTGGAGAGGTGAACTTCTTGTTAGCAGAACAGATACTTTTGCCAAAAGGGACTTTGTACACTAGCCAAAAAAATACTATCTTAGAAGATAAATTGCTAGAACAATTAAGCTTGATAATCACTACTGTAAACTGAATTCGAAGGGAATAGTAACTGGTGATAACTCATTGCAGGATTGGCGTGCCAAGAAAATGATGATTGGCATGACGATTGCCACGTGTCGTTTGATCAGTGCCCTGTAAGATCTATGGCAATCCATTCATCGGTTACGTGCACACACTGGCCCGCTCTGATTTCATCGGGCTCTCTTTTTCGTTTTCTTCATTGCTCACCAGATGGCAACCACCGCCACCACCGCCACCACCGACGGTGGAGCCTCTGGCGGGGGCCCGGAGAGTGTGTCGAACCAGCCCCAACAGAGGTTCGAAACGGAGGATCAGGACGCTTGCCTCCAGTACGTGCTCCGATACAGTGGCAGAGCGGTGGACATCTTCCCCACCTTCGCCCCGCCATCGAAGCGAGAGGCCTAGGTTTCGCTTCCCGCCTCTGCGTCTCCGCATGCCGATGCGCCAAGACCACCTCCATATCCTTGGTCGTCCCCACTTGCGCGTACATCTCGGTCCATTCTCGATACCCTTTGTCCTCTTCCTCTGTTTTGGATTTGTTTCCTCGTCATGGAACACTATGCCCACCAGAAGTTCGATGAAATTACTCTGATGATGGAGCTAGGTTTTTGTTGTTTTTCTGGTGCTGCTTGGTGATTGGATGAAATGGAGCAAGTCAATGTTTTGGCTCAATTACTGTTTGTGTCATCTATTACCACTCATTCTTCCTGGATCGCACGGAATTGCTCATTTCTATACTGCTTCTTTTCCTGTTCCCTTTTATCTTTATAATCAGTGCACTCGGATTGATTTCTTCTTGTGTTGGTTTCTCTTACTGCACTCGGTTCAATAACCATGTAAAGAGTTGTTTGGAAATGCTACTAATTTGGTTGTTTGCTTGGGCAGGACACGTTTCTTTTGAAATACCCATCTTGGAATTCTTTTGTACTCTGAAGATCTCAAGTCCCATAAGTAAAGTTTCTTCTCATACTTGGTAAAATAAAGGCAAGTCTGTGAGGGTCCAGTGGATGTAGCTGCTAGCTTGAACTGCTCTCTTTTAATTCTTCCTTCTTGGCATCTGTCTCAGTAGGGCATGGTACCCCTGCATCAAGATGCTTATTTTGGTAACGCATTTACAGCTTCTTTTTGGGTGTGGATGCATTTACACATCTGTAATAGAAATATTGACTTTCCTGTTCTATGCATCTCTGAACATAATAGACATATTACAACTGCGATGCACCCATATAAAACACGTTCGAACCTGAGTGAGCAGCGCAATCTGTTGATGCTAAAGGATTGCATGGTGGCAAGGGTATCGGGGGGAGATTGACCCCAGAACCACCGGTGAACCTGAGATGTGCAAAAATAAAAAGGGAGTTGTGAAAAAATGAAAAAGGAGAACAGAGAGAAGAGATTTCAAGTTGGGGTTAGATTAAGGCATTTGGAGAAGGAAGAAGAAGAAAAGAAAGTGAGAGTTGAGAGAGTGTAACGGGAGCTGTGAAATTGCCTCAAGAAGAGGAAGATCTCTCATTTCACTGTCAGCAGGGATTGGACCTTTTTCTGATGCTACAGAAGACATAGCGAGAAACCTTCAGACCGTTTTCCATATCTTCTGATGGAACCTCTAGTGTTCCCTGTGGCCCCCTAAAAGATGATGTACCTCCATCTGGACAAAGCAAAGGTGACTGCATGCATCACCGAAGCCCTTGCTTTGCAGTTTGGTAATCGTAACAATAAAGGTAATATCTGGCAATGATTGTTGATAACTGTTTACAAATTTAATATGTTTGCCTATGTACCCATGTGAATATTGTATTGGCTATCAAGACATACATTCTGATTTCATCTGAGTAAACGAGTTCTTTCATTAATTGTGACTGTACTAGTCAGCACGGCATGTTGCAGCTAACTTCGTCGAGGCATGTTGTGAAAAGAAAAATTGCATCAACATTTTTTGCCAATGTTACTCTTATACTGGAAACAATCAACCAATAATGGAATGCATCATCATCCATTGGACATTTTTATGTCATACCTTGTGGACATTGGCTTAATCTCCACCATTGAGCAAAACAAAAATCCTAAATATGCATTTGGCGTTGAGGGAATAATTAGTTGTTGATGTATTCTATGATAAGTGATTGCCAGTTGATGAAACTAGGATAAGATAAGAAGTGCAATTAGCAGCATATTATATACTAGCCATGTGGTTTAAATACAAAACATATCTGCACATGGAAAAACATTAGGAAGGTGAGAGTGACTCTGATTCACTTTTTCTGGATTGAGACGCTGGGATTGTGTCCTGAAAATTGAACTTCTTGTAAACAGAAAAGACGGTTGTTAGTAATCTGGCAAATTCAGACACCAAAGCCAGGATTTGCCTTCCAAATTCTGTTGATAGTACTGACTGGAAAAATCCAAAGGCACCAAATCTAGCTGATCCTCCTTGTTACAAACTTCAAGGATATAGCAAAGACTTCCAACAACCTCCTCAAAAGTTCAATGCCATAGAGAAGAACAGTACTCCTCTTCAAACCAGAGTCCGATTGGTAATCATGTTCCCTGATCTTATATCACCTCCCTCTCTCAGCTAGCCACAATAGCAAGACAACTATACAAATGGAGCCAAATCTCAAGAGAGCTGGCATCAGTGTTGTTAGCCAAATCTCTGTTTCTGTTCTGGGCAGAGAAAGAGTGATTGATTGTGATGAATTGCGGGTTAGAGCTTTTCTGTTTCATTATTATCTTTATTTTTTGGCATTAAACTGATAACTAGATTTCCATGCTGCTGATAGAGAGTTCATGAAAAGCTGCCCTTTTTGGACTGCAGTCACAAGGAAAATCCCGTACTTGGGGAACACTTGAATTTCAGTGATATTCTTTGGGGTAGCCCCTTGAACTACTTTTGGAAAATTTTCAAATTATCCATACATCAACAAGACCCATTTTGATCTCTCTTCTTTCGTTTTCATCAAAGCTATTACATTGCACATTTGATCCCCCAAAAACACTCAAAACAAAGAGAAGGGAAATCCGAAAACCAATAACTTAATGCTACAGATGAATTAACGGACAAAAAGCCTCTGCATGGAAGGGAGTAGCTGAAATTTACATTGATCGCTTACCATTTGAAATGTTACGAAGTCTATGGCAATCTTTTGGATCTTTAGGACTAGGTGACTTTTTCTTGATGGTTAAACACGGACATGCCAGACACTCCAAATTTAGCAGACAACTAAGCTGTGGTGGTATGGATTTAGAAGTTTTTCAAACAAGTGTCCAGGGCCAAAGCTGGATAAAGCTACAAGAAGTTAACTTTGGCGCCTTTGGATATCCTATGCAATCGCAAAACATTTGAGCTAACGATTTGGGTGTTTAACTAACAACCAGCTTGTGCATTCACTGTTGAGGTTAAAGTGCAAAATAAGTAGGCATGCATTGAACTGTCAACAGCATTGCAATTTGCACACTCATCTACAGGCATGTGTTGGAAACCAAGCTAGCCTATGCTTATACTTGCCCACTAATGTGGCCGCCATTACAAAACTGCAACTCTAAAACCAGAAGCAAATATGAAGTGTCTATTTGCAGAAGGCCTATTTACATAACATAAATAAATAGCCAACAGAGTCACGGCGATCATTACCAAATAAGAAGTCCATCTTAAAAAAGGATTGTTTAAAATTTGTGCTCAGACAGGATTAAGAAAGTCAAATGTTGTCAATCTATAATAATCAACTCTATCCACCCAAAGATATTACCACAGTGAAAACTCACAAGAAAATTAGAGATAGAACCAGGCATCAAAAGAAACACTCTAAAGAATTGAATTTCTGAGAGATAGTTTGATTGCATACAATAGAATTCAATCACTGTTATCCTTTTCTAGAGATCAAAATTTTCCTGTTGTCACCAAACAGAAACAGTTCACTGACCAACAACAATAATAGTTCAAGATGATGTCTAATTCGCCTTGTGAAGAACGCTAAAGTGGAACTTGCTAGCACTAGGATCCCAATATATCCCGACCTCGTCGCCAACCACCAACCCCCTCCGTTTCACGAACTCCTTGATCCAGCCTCCCTTAAGGACGTACGACCCAGACGATGCCCAAAACACGAACACAAGTCGATGCTCAGAGCCAGTGTCCATGTCCCTCACGATGACGTCGGCCCCCTTGCCGCTCTCGACTTGCCTCACTGTCTCCTCGCTCATCCATCGGAGAAAGTGGCTCGTCACTAAGTCCCGCCCAATCAAGAGCCTCGACAGGTGGCCGAGATCGCTTTGCATAAGCTTCTTCTTGATCTTATAAGGGTCAAAGAGCAGCGCCAACTCCGTGGAAACTTCCTCTGTATCACATCCTGAGGCCTCTTTCTTTCCCTTCTGCGTTCTTTTGTACTTCGCTTTCTTCTCCACAATTAAGGTTTCCGCATCAGCAAGTGAGGCCATGGACTTTCGCTTCAGTTGGGCGGGAACGATTTCTTGACGAGGGCTGCTGACTTCCTTTGTGTTCTGATCAGGCGTGAGGGGGAAGAAGGCGCAAGGGACCACCGCTCCTGCATCTGAAATATCTTTGGCCCGTTCGTTGCGATCCTTCTCCTGATCGTGCAGATAGGAAATGCACGATGATGAAGAGCCCATCAAAGGCGGCGAACGGGCATCACCTCTCGAAGGATGGCTTTGCGTAAGCTTCTTCGTGATCTTAGAAGGGTCAAAGAGCAGCACCAACTCTGTGGAAACTTCCTCGGTATCACATTCCGAGTCCTCTTTCTTTCCCTTCTGCATTCTACTGTACTTCACCTTCTTCTCCACAATTAAGGTTTCGGCATCGGCAAGCGAGGCCAAGGATTTTTGCTTCAGTTGGGCAGGAACAATTTCTCGACGAGGGCCCCTGACTTCCTTCGTGTTCTGATCAGGCGTGAGGGGGAAGAAGACGCGAGCTACCACCACCCCTGCATCTGAAATATCTCTGCCCCCTTTGTCGCGGTCCTTCTCCTGATCGTGCAGATAAGAAAGGCACGATGACGAAGAGCCCATGGACGGGGGCGAGTTGACCTCGCTTCTCAGGTGATCGCCAATGGGTTTCTTCTCGTGATCGTGCCGATAAGAAACGCACGACGGCAAAGAGTCCATCAACGGCGGTGAGTGGACCTTGCCTCTCAGGACGATGCGGATGGGAAGTGATCTGGGGCCCGAGAAATCGACGAGCTTCATGGGTTTTTGGTTGAAGAAACAGGAAAGTGCTTCGCAGGAACAACAGAGGGCAAGACGGTGCAGAGAAATTCAGAGAGAGCGAAAGAGGGAAGGACAACGTTGTAGAGAGAACAGGAAGACAGAGGACGATGAGGACTCGGAGGCTACACAGAGGGATATATAAGGTTAGTTTACCGTTGGAATTGGGATGGCTTTGGAGTCAAGTTTCGAGAGTGCGCTGAGGAGTGGAGCTTCTTTCCTAATTTGAGTCAGGTTAGGAGATTAGTAAAATAGGAAATAATTTAAAGATTCAACATTGATTTCCTATGGAAACTATGATATCACAAAACTTTTTAATTATTATAATAATGAGTTGGAAATAATTCTCGGGAGCGTATTCTTCCTGTTACATCATTTACATCATGTAATTATAGGACAGGATTTTAAAAGGCTGGATTTTTTTTTTTGATTTATTCTAACAAAAGAAATTTTTTTAAATATATATAATAAATAGTTCATAGAAAAAACACTGGTAACTACATTGCAAAAAATTGCACAAAATAAAGAAATGATATGGCATTGGTACAAGATACTGTATACTTGCTATATCTGTCTTCTTCTTTTTTATTAATTTGTTCACATTTTTCATATAATCTTAAGAAAAAATTAAACCATCATTTTTATGAAATAAATAAATTTTTTAAATAAAAGAATAACTGTAGTAAAAACAATTCGATCCCGCAGACGCCTCCTCCTATGCAGATAGCTCCATCCAAGAAGTGCATTGTCCTATTATTTTTCAATATTACATAAATACGAAGAAAAAGTGAAAAATATATAGAAATACTCCATATGAAAAAGAAGGCGAGTACAAATTAAAAAGAGGATACACAAAGAAAAATAAGGAAGAATTTAAGACTCCATTTATTTTTTTAAAGATAAATAACTTGAAAGTTATTTTTCTAAATATGATAGTCTAGATTGTGATAAAAATAAATAAACGAAAAATATTTTAATAGCCATTGAAATTGTTTTGAAATAATTATTGTTGATAATGAGAAAAATTATTTACTAATTACCTCAAGCAATATAAACAATCATATTTATAAAAATATTTTTCACATTTTTATTTTTTGTTAATAAACTGAACTTAATCGAAGAAAATTTGATAATTGTGAGACATCAGCCATTAGGCCCCTTCACGTGTGAGTGATCAATGCCATGTAAGAACTAAGTAGTTGAATTCATCAGTTGCATGTACATGCTAGCCCGCTTTGACTCTATCGGACTCTCTGTTTTGTTTCTTTGTAGCTCTCTGGATGGCGACCAGTTGCCACCACCGACGGCAAAGCATCTGGTGAGGGCACATTATGACTTCATTAGGTTGCGCCAGTACTCGCCATTACGCCAATACTCGCCATAGGGAGCTAAGCCCATCCCTTGATGGAACAGGAGCTTGTACGTCGACTCCTTCGCAAGGTGGTTGGCGAAGGCCGAGCCGTCCGGAATCTCCTTGATGGGCTTGGGTTCACTCGAGATGATGAAGCCAGTGAATCCCACCAAGAACGCCATTAGCCTCTTGGCGTCGGAGCTCCTCGACAGCCCATTGAGGACCTGGTGAGAGAGGGCCCCCGTGAGGGCGAAGACAAGGCCACGGATGGGACCTCGGATTGCTTGGCACGGACATGCCGAACGCCGTGCCGCTACTCTTGGTAGGGCGAGCCTTCGAGAGGGTCCACGTGAGGCCATCAGGGGAGAGTAAAACTCCAAATTGATATACCCATTAACTGCCACGTATCATCTAATTGAATAATTTGATAGTAAGATGTAATGAAAACTAACATATGGTAAATTTATCTCATATATATCAATTTCGAGTTTTTTGAGATTAAAAAAATTATTTTAAGGTAAATTTGTTATAGATGTACCGATGTGGGGTTTGTCACAATATTAACCCTTATTTTTTTAAGATTACATAAGTAAGTAGAAAAAAGTGAAAAAAATAATGTAGAAATAATCTATATGAAAAAGGAAGTAAGCGAAGATAAATTAGTAGGAGAGGATAGAGAAGGAGAAATATGAAAGCAATTAAGGGCTTTATTTATTTCTAAAAAATGAATGATTAAAAAAAAGTCACCAAAAATATCTAGATATAATTATTGTCGATAATGAAAAAAAAATATTTGGTAATTATTTTAAAAGATATGAGGAATAATATATATAATTTTTCTAAATTTTAATTTTTAGTGAAATAGAAAAATCTCAAAAAATGAAAAATGATGATTGGCATGATGATTGCCACCTGTTGCTTAAGATCTATGGTAGCCCATTCATCCGTGTACACGTTGGCCTACTCTGACTTCATCGGACTTTCTTTTCGTTTCAGTAGGCTTTCTAGCCGGCCCCTGCCGCCGCCACCAATGGCGAAGCCTGTGGCAAGGGCTTGCCGTAGAATCAGCCCCGACAGAGGTTTGAGACGGAGGGCAAGGTGGCTTGCCTCCCGTACGCGGTCCGAGACTGTGTGGAAGAGCGATGGACATCAACATGACACATACAATACGTACTTTGCCAGTCTATATACACTAGGAATCAAAAAGGGAGAGTGCTAGTACTTCGGGCCGAGCCAAGTTCGACCAAGCCGAGAAAAACGAGTATGTTGGGTTTTATATACTTGTATTTGAGTCGAGCTTGAGTATGTCGATTTTTGTAATGGGATCGAGTTGGAGCAAGGAAAAGAAGCACTCAGTCGAGGTTGGCACCATGTTGTTTTAAGTTGACTTGATATCGCTACTAAATATGGTCGGTACAAAGATTATTCTCAAGGGCAAGAACCGGTGTTAATAAACACGCTTTCGACTGTAATTATTGCTTAGTACATTCGCCATTGACCTAGTCAACCTGCTTTTCGAAATATTATTTATATTTCCGTTGCGATCTATGCATTTTCTAATACAACTTAGTGTAATAGTGCAATGGCTTGTGAAGAATGCTCATAACCAAATACGTGTGAAGGACTGACCATAGCGAGAACTCAATCTCACCTAGTTAGTACACAATAAGCTACGGGTGCATAATAGCGACATTATCATCGTACGCATGAAAAATTACTTGATTTAATGGAATTTAGGAAAAATAGTGATGATACGACATGTAAGCTAAATTCCACTAGCTCGAAATAGCCTAAGAGGGGCGAATGTGCATCCATCGCTTCGGTAATTTGTAAGTCACACACTCCTTTACTTTGTTCTCAACAAGACCGGATCAATAATTGAAGCATATCTCAAACAAAAGTTCATGGCAAATCTATAAGGAAAAGGCAGATAACATGTACGAATCAATTAATTTGCTAAATCACGCTACACAAAAAAGAAAATCATCAAATCAACAGAAGAAAAAACCAGAAGTTTGTGCATTGTAATTACTGACGAGATGCTCTTGTGCATGTGCATGTACTTGCGCTGCATGGGGAGCTGAACTTCCGAAGAGAAAACCCTCAATGCTGCGCATTACCATGTTCTCCCTACATGGCAATTTACTTTCAGTCTCTTGCGGTCAGGGAATGGGATGACCTGCATAACCCAAGCAGATTCGTCTTATCACACTGAATCATTTCAAAAATGTAGAAAAGCTAAGTGCACTTAATAGACTCAAGATATCAAAGTTTCAGATGTCCACACGAGATTACTTTCCGGTAATTGGTAACACTACTTAAGAAAGGATCGCACGTGACGGCTCCACCCATCCCTAAAAGCGGAAAAAACTGCCTGATGATCGGTACTGATGGGAAGATCCTATCGACAGTATGCCACCAAGGCTCATCGTTGAAGCTTTCTGCGGACCGTTAGTGAATCCGGTAGTTTAGACTACTTACCATCAGCGGCGATCATTTTGTGTCTAGAGGTCCTAGTACACAACATGAATTGACCTTGGAACTGTATTGCTGTGTCTAGGCTTAAATTTCTGAGTGAATGTGGATCAAATTGGGGTCCGGACTAGGGCTCCCTTTGGCGATCTTCATGAATGAAAGTATTGGACTTCTACTGCATGCTCCCAACGATCATCCCATTCCTAAAGTAACCTAGGTATGTTGTTTAGAAGGAGAAGTTTTGTTTGCAAGCATGGTATTCCAAAGATTGTGGGATTGGCTGGACTGTAAGTCATAAGATCATGCAACTCCAATCCCCAGAGGTCAACGAAATTTTCTCAAAGAAGGGTAATAAGCAACACAATTTTGTGAAACTCGCCTATACCCATTTTGATCGAAGAAATAAACTTGTAGATATCTGAACTCACAAGGAACGATGTTACAGCATACAGTTATTGACATTGAGGGTAATTATATATGCAAGAAATGCTATACATACCTCCTTTGATTGCGGCACATCGGGCAAGAAGCGTTTCGCCCGAGCCAGTGGTCGATGCACTGTGCATGGAAGTAATGTCCACACATGGGGATGGTCCGGAGCGTCTCCTTGGGCTGGTACTCCGACAGGCAAATTGCGCAAATATTGTCGTTCGGCCTAGGTACCCCTCCATCATCGCCGACTTGAGTCTTCGGATAAGTTTCTATTGTGAGGGAATCGAGGCCCGCGGCGTCACCGGAGGTGCGATGAGTTTCTCTCGGCAGGCTCGGAGGAGACGAGATATTCACCACATTGTTCTCACTGTTGTTATTATCAGGAGGTTGTCTACGATGACTACTATGTCTAGAGGCTCGAGCGCGCAAGCTTAGGTAACACGCGATTCCAAACATGCAAAGGAGCGAGGGCACCAAGACGGCGGGGATTATCGCTAACTTGGCTGCACCCTTTGAAAGTCCTACATGATCAATACTTGATTACGATGAATAATGAAGTGATTTGAGAATTTACCCGTACCAGCGACAAGATAACTCCTTTTACACGAGGAGAACATCTAGTTACGTACCAGGTTTACTGAAGCATCCAACTTGAGAGCCTGTGGAACCATTCAGCCCGCACCTCCCACCACTTTCCTCGCACGATCTACAATCCGGCTGATCCCACTCCAGGGTAACGCTCTCGGTTATATCCATCGGGTATTGCAGGGCCACAGGAACCGTCACTGTCCTAGTACGACAACCGAATGTCTCGAGGTGCCGCCGGTCGGGACTGTCGGCATCACCAATTAGCACCGTGTGGCGTTCGTCGCTGAGGCAGCCCACGGGTCGGAGTCCGAAATTCGACAAAAATTTAACCCTGCAATCCACGAACACGAAGCTCCCGTATGCTTGTGCCACGAAAAGCGAGCTCGAAAACTTCGGGTTTCGAAGCCGCCTAGCTAGACAGTTGCTCGGGTCCTTGAGCACGACGTATTGTTGCTCGTAACTAATGTCGCTGACGACGAAGTCTTGCGAGTCGGGCAATTGGAGAATCGCTTGTCTTTGGTCGTTGCACGAGAGATCAAAGCCCGGATAGCCGCACCGCTCGGGTTGGACGTCTCTTATCCAAAAAGGAAAGAGAATCTCAGGTCCGCCGGGTCGACAAGACCTCGCCGGACATGTATCATTGAGGTCATTGGCGAACGCACGGAGAGAGAGGCCGTGGAAGAAAGCGAAGAAGAAGATGGCGGAGAAAGCCATGAGAGGCACGTACCGAAGAGTCATCTCCGATTGAACCTAGGGAACGTAAGGTTCCTCTGTGTCGATTTTTTTTTTTATATAAAGAAAGATTTATTTCCGTTTGGAAAAGAGATCGTTAAAATGTCGCGTACCTTCTAAAGGACGGACATTAAAACGTGGCTTAGTCAATGTGGCCGGCCAAATAGGTAACATAGGACTGCAAACATGTTGTTTGGCTCCATGAGGACAATCCCATAGAGACAATTACCTGAGGAAATTGGAAAACTCGTTTGAGTGAATGAATGGGCACGACCCATTTGCTCAGTCTACGTCGGTCGTAGTCATTGACCTCTAAATCAGGCGTGAGCTTGCGAAATCAAGTGGCGGCGATCGCACCTAGCTCACAAGGCATGGACCCTAATTGAGGCATGTATTCTTAGATCGAGACAGCCCAACTCCGTACGCATTAATCTGCATCAAGCGATTTTGGCCTGATGCACGAAGTAATATGTAAATCTTTTTCCATGGAAAAAGAATTTGACAAATCTTGTGGTTCGTGTTAAATTTCAAAATTAAACAAATCTCCCTAGTTTTATATCTACAACTTCAACAATCAGATTCATTTTCTAAAATTATTCAAATCTACTAAATTTCATTTTTCGCATGTTGGATCCTTTTTGGGACTTTTGTGCATTGGCATATGAGTTCTATCGTTTACTAGTCCAATGTAATTAGACATAAGTTATGGGATGGATTGCACTCGTTAAATACGTCATTCCGGTCCATCCAAATTAATCACTTTGTAAGAATCTCCATGGTAGGGACAATGGTAGGACCGCTGCTATTCCTATTTGACTGGAACCGACTCTTTATTTTTTCTGTTATCTTTCATTTTTTTTTCTTATTCCAGGATATAAATGAAATTAATGCAATTCGGGCTTTTCACACTCTAGGTTGGATGATTTTATCCAAGTTTATCTAATTAGTTCGTTCTCATCTACGAAAAACCACAAACTGCAGCAACATACACGTTTGTTACATTTTTCCTAACGTGCATATACAAATTGTTATCATCTTGTGCTCTCCGGGTGAATTATTTCGACCATTCAAATATGATTATCGAACCTGAGTTTGTTTTGACTCATCGTGTCAAATGGTCACTAGACATGTGTTTATAAAACTTAAGACCAGTGGGTCTAATTGTAGCCCTCCTGCCTGTCCAAACATTGTTCATTTTTCAGCTGTTCGAGTACGATAATTCGCCTGTCCTTTTAATGTTAAAGCCTTGCAGTCTATCTATTTTCTCATATCAACTTAGTCTAGTCTAATAATTAGCTTTAGCTATCGTTGGAAAAGAATGCTATTAATCAAGTGCGATGCACTGACTATAGCGATAACTTGATCTCACCTAAGCAGTACACATCTTGCTAATGAGTGCATAATACACACAAAATCCAACTTGATTGGATGGAATTTAGGGGATAAACTTGCAGTGTGACGCATAAGCTAAACTGCACTAGCTCTAACAGCCTGTCTTGAACGAGGGGTGAATGCGCGACGATCAGTTTATCCCCTAAATTCCATCCAATCAAGTTGGATACAGATTATGACGGTATGTGGATTGCACATTGCTTTAGTCTTTTCTTAACGATATCCCAAACAAAAGTTGATGGCTAGCCGATAAGGATGTGACGCATGAATTAAGTACTTGAGGCGCTAAATTTTGTCGGATAGAACAAGCTGAAGAGAAAAAGAAAAACAAGAATCAATCAAGTGGTTGAATCACACTCCTGTAGGTGCCACCACGAGCTCTGCCCACAGTCACGACAATACACACAGAAAAAAAAAAGAAAAAAAAAGCAAGCTTTTGTACAATCATAAAATTTCAATTCTGTCAACTTCATATTTCTTTTCTACACTGCCGGAGGAGATGAACTTCCAAAGAGAAAACCGCCAAAAGTTGTGCAATTGCCATTTTCCTCTACATGGCAATTTGCTTTCAGCTGCTCGCGGTCATAGAATCTGCAGACCTACGTAACCCAATGAGATCATCGCCATTATCATCATTATCACATTGAACTGTAGTAGAATTACAGTAGAAGAGCTGAGTCTAATCAACAGACTCATGAAATCAGAATTTTTAGATATCCGTGCAACTCTAATCCCCAAAAATCACAAAATTTTTTCTCAAAAGAAGGGTAACCATCACAGCTCTGCAAAAATGACCCGAACCTATTTTCATTAGAAGAAATAAGTTTGCAGATATCTCAACTCTCAAGAAAAAACATATTGCAACATATAGTAATTGACATGACCGAATGTACCAATCTCAAGTCAGTACTCAATTGAGGTCAGCATATCCATTTCGTTCGAACTTAATCATTAAAAAAATAAATGTAAAAATTTACGCATACCTCTTGTGATCGCGGCATAATGGACAAGAAGCGTTCTGTCCAAGCCACTGGTCGATGCACTGCACATGGAAGTAGTGTCCACATTTTGGGATGGTCCGGAGCGTCTCCTTCGGCTCGTACTCCGACAAGCAAATCACGCAGATATGGTCGTTCTGCCTAGGTACTTGTCCATCGTCACCAACTTGAATCTTCGGATAAGATTCTATCGTGGCTAAATCGATGCCCACAACGACATTGTAGGTGCTTCGAGTTTCTCTTGAGGAACTCGTAGGAAATGAGACATCCATGACGTTGTTCTCGCCATCCTCTCCATTGGGAGATTGACCCCGACGAGCACGATGCCTGGAGAGTTGAGCGAGTGAGCTTAGGTAGCACGAGAGTCCCGACACGCAGAGGAGCGAGGGCAACATGACGATGGTGAGTATCCAAAACTTGGTACGCTTTGAAAGCCCTACATGATCGATCGATTATGATGAGTAATGAAATAGTTCAATGGTTGTTCTTAGCCCCCTGGTTCAGGTAACAGTATAACGTTGATAAGCTATTGTTTTCAGTGCGAAGATAACATAAATCTCGGGCAGAAAACTAGCGAACCTACGCACGTACCAGGTTTACCAAAGCATCCAACGTCGGAGCCTGCGGATCCCTTGAACCCGCACCTCCCATCACTTTTCTCGCACCCGCCACAATCCGGCCGATCCCACTTCAGGACAACCCTCTCGGTTATATCCGTCGGATGTTGCCACGACACTGGAACCGACACGGTCCAATTACGACATCCGAACTCGGAAAAGTACCAAAAAGCGTAGAAATCCTCGGCAGGACTGAAGAGTACGTTGTTCTGTTGGTCGCTGAGGCAGTCCACCCGTTCGATCCCGGGCAGCGACGATAGATCTTCCAAGCAGCTCGCGAACGTGAAGCTCCCGTACTGTTCTGCCACGAAAGGCGAGCCCGACAACGTCAAGTTCTGGAGCCGCTTCGCTAGGCAGTTGCTCGGGTCCTTGAGCACCACGTACTGTTCCTCGTAATTGATCAGGTTGACGACGAAGTACTGCGAGTCAGGCAGTCGGAGGATCGCTTGGCCTCGGACGTTGCACGAGAGATCGAAGCCTGGATAGCCACATCGCTCGGGATGGAAGTCCATCGCTCGGAAAGGGAACCGAATCTCTGGTCCACGAGGATGACAGACTCTCACCGGACATATGTCGTCAAGGTCATTAGCGGACACATGGAGGGAGAGGCTGAGGAAGAAGGAGAACAAGATGGCGGAGGAAGCCATGAGAGGCACATAACGAAGAGTATTTTAGGACTGTAATTAGGTATGTAAAGGTTCTCTCTCTTCCTTTTAAAGCGAGATTTATTTCCTTTTGAATGAGAGAATATTAATATCTTACGTAGAATGTTAGTTAATTTAGCCGGCCCCAAATAGATGGAGATATGTACGGTATTTAATAAGGCATATGTCGAAACTATCAAAGGGAAAATGGGAAACAACTAGTCCCGGGAAAGGTAATTGACAATTGAATTGTGTTGTTTGGTTCGATGAGGACAAGCCCATAAGACAATTACTTGTGATCCCAATCCATTTGTCCCTCCTCTATTCTCTAGAGCAAATATTTGCGCTCACCTGGTCGATGTTGATCGGGGCAATCGCAGTCATGGTCATCTAAATCTCATATGAATTTTCAAAAGGGTTATATTACTATGAAAAATCCTAAATTAGTATACTTGTGACAAATATGCCATAAATTAATTTTTTCTCACATATTAGTTTAGGGTTTTTGATAGTAAAAAAAAAATAATTTGGGCAAATTTATCATATGTATATCAATTTGGTATTTTTCGTGGTATTAATCATTTTCAAAATAAAGGGACTATGGTTATGCCTAGTTCCCACGGCATGGACCATGATCCAAGCATGTATTCCTAAAATTGAGACAATTTAACTCCATTTGCATTAATCTGCATCAAGGCAATTTCGGCCTAATTTATTGGGAAAAAAACATAGTTTACATACGGAGGATACTTGTTGAAGTAATCTGAAAATCTTTTTCATGGAAAATATCTGATAAAACTAACGTAAATTTTAAGTCTTAGATTAAGTAAATCCCCACAAATCTTATATCTACAGCTTCAACAATCAAATTCAAATTTTGAAATGAATCAAGTCTTAAAAATTTCATTTTGTGCAACTTTAATCCTTTTTCTTTTGGGGACTTTTTGTGCAGATGCAAATATTTAGTTCATTTGATTAGTCCTCCTTCCGAGGGGACCCAGGCCATTAGTGGGATATCATTTTGGAACAGTTAGACTTCAAACCTTGTGCCAAGCAGCTACTAATACCCTGTAGACAGAGGATCAAGGAGTTATACCTAGTCCTATTGCATGTCCGTTGTTCATTTTTCTGCCATTTGCGTATATTATAATTTACAGCCTCACGGTCTAATATAGCAATTGACAATAGCCCAAAAAAATGCTAATAACCAACTTTCTTTTGGGTCAACCATAGCGAGAGGGGTGAATGTGCATCGGTCGCTTCTTGTAATTTGCGAATCGCGCTTTATCTTTTTCTTAACAAGACCGGCGCAATAATCGAATCATATTTCGAACAAAAGTTTCAAGGATGGTCCATAAGGAGGCTGTGATGCAAGTACTTAAGGCGCCAAATTTTGTTGATAGAACAAGCTGAAGTGAACAGTTCAATATGAATCAATCGAATTGTATTGGATTATTATACAGTAGTAAAGCACGATATCAAAGTTTCACAAATCTATGGGCTTGCTTGCGGGTAACCGTCCTTTTAAAATGTTAAAGCTGGTGGTTTATGCGGTTTACGCATTATCTCGTACAGCTTAGTTTTGTCTAGCATTTAGTGACGACTTGCAGAATGCTAGTAATCAATTTGTCCAATGGACCGACCATAGCGAGAACTCAATCTCACCCAAGTAGTACTCATTGTGCTACGAGAGTGTATAGAAACGACATATTTGTTGTGCACACAAAATCCTCCTTCATGGGGTGGAATTTAGGGACGAAATTGCCATTCGACGTATAAGCAAAACTCCACTGGCTCGAAATAGCTTGTCTTCAAAAAGGGGTGGACGCGCATCTCGCTTTTGGCAATTCTCTAATTGCACGTTGCTTCTTTTTTTCCTTCTCAGTGAAACGGGAGCACATTTACTGGAACATATCTCGAACAAAAATTCATGGCCAGTCCATAAGGACGCGATGCATGGATTAAGTGCTTAAGGCACTAAGTGTTGTTGGTAGAACAAGCTAAAGAGCAAAGGTATGATAGATATGAATATATTAATAGTTGATAAAAACTCCTGTAGTGAGTTTTGTACATTGCCTGTGCAAATACTTACACTGCCTTGAGAAGATGAACTTCCAAAGAGAAAACTGCCAACAGTCGTGCGTTACCATGTTGCTCCATAATCTACATTGTAATTTACTTTCAATTGCTTGCTGTCATCAAATCAGAAGACCTGCATTACCCACAAAGATTGTTATTACTTATTCTTTTATCGCATTTGAACTATTGCTAAATTATTGGGTAGAGGATACTAGAAGTGTCAAAAATTGTGTAGGAAGCTCACTTTAGTGTCAAAAGTTTTCGCCGGATTGCTTAAATATCAAATCGAAAAAAAAACGGTCATTTAAGTGCCAAACCAAAAATATTACATGGTTTGTATAATTAAAATTTTTATATAACTTGGCATATTATTTGAACAAGCTAGGGTACTTGGCATTTTCACGAGGTGTGCTTGGTACCGAAATCGAAGAAAAAACGATCATTTAGGGTGCGCATTGTAACTATTCTATTTTTATTTTTGGAATGGATTTCTATTCCAGACCTCGGAATAGAAATCCATTTGTTAAAAAATTTTACTTTTTTATTTATGGAATAGAAATCAAAAAAAAAATTTGTACTTTTCTATTTATGGAATAGAAATCAGAAATTATTTTTCTCTTTTTTACTTCTCATTCGAATGAATTTCTTGCCGTTCACCGCTCACTACCACCACCACACCCCCGCCCACCGCCAGCCGTTGGCCACTAGTCGCCGGTTGCCTACCGCCGCTGCTGGTCGCCCGCCACCACCGCCACCACCCCTCCCATTACCGCCGCCACTTGGGAAAGTGAAATTTTTTTGATTATCAAACGAATTTCTATTCCAAGAATAGAAATTTTTTGTTGTTATCAAATGCATTTTTTGGTTTAGAAACTCATCCAGAAATAGAAATAGAAAAAATTTATTTCTCTTCCAGAAATCAATTTCTTACTAGAAATGTTATCATTTGCGCCCTTAAGTGCCAAATCAAAAAAGCCATTTTTTTTTCATTATTTGAGCCGAAACTCAGAGCAAATAAAAAATGCACGAAAATTCGGCGGGTTTTTTTATTTGATTATGACATCCCTAACTCAGTACACAACATAAGCTGATCTCAAAACCATTTTGCCGTGTCTGGATACTGTTCATCCCGTCCTGAAAGTTATACTTATTTAAGTGGTGCAAACATGGCATTATGTGAATTGTTCAGAAGAAGAAATTTTGGTATTATCATGCAACTCTATTCCCCAAAAGAAAAACCTGAAGCCATTTTAAGTAGAAGAAATAAGCCTGTAAATATCTCAACTCTAATGGAAAAAAAGCACAGCGCACAATCATTGACATGATCCTACGTATCGATTTCAATACCAGTAGTAAAATGAGGATGGTAAACGTACCCCTTCCGCCTAAGCCACTGCTCGATGCACTGCGCATGAAAGTAGTGCCCACACTTGGGGATGGTCCGGAGCCGTCTCTTTGGGCTGGTACTTCGACAAGCAAATAATCATTGGAATATCGAATAAATAGGTTTAGGAGTATTGAGGGTCCTACGTATCGATTTCAATACCAGAAAATATTAAAATGAGGTCGGCTAGAAACCAAGCGGGCGTGGGAGTGTGGTCACTTTCTACGCAAGAGAATCAGGGTCGGGGGACTTGATTACACTAATTAGCCGGGGACTTGATTTAAGTAGCCAATTAGTGCCCTTTCGGTACCTAATCTTGTTCATTTCAAAAGATATTTGTCGGGCGGTTTGGATTGATTTTAGAATTAACCACTAACATATGAGATGATATCATGCGGGTGCTTAATCATCAAAATAAAGAATCGGCAATTAAAGAAAGCATTAAATAAATTGCAGACAAAAATAAATTCTAATTAAACTAAAGGGACAATCATAATCATCACATCATAAACATGCATTCAAAGGCAATTGTATCAAAGGATAATTTAAACCATAAGGTGAAGCCGTAAGGGTTTGTTTAATTTTGAGCACAATTTTAGACCGATGATTTTTCGACATTTTTTTTAGAGAAGATGGTCCAAGAATTATTTTAGAGCTTTTTGGGAAACTCTAAAACAAACTTGGAGTTTTCGGGATTTTTGAAATCTTTTTTGGAATTTTCAATATTTTAATATTTTTTGATTTTTTAATTAAAAATATTATTTTTTTTTTCGAAAATTTCCACAATTTTTCAGGTTTCTGAATTTTCCATTAATTTTCTGAAATTCCGAAATTTTTATGATTTTTTAACAATTTTTATATTTTTTATGATTTTTATGATTTTATGATTTTTTTTTATGAAAAATAATTCGGACCGGGTCAAGAGACCCGGCCCTACTAAACTGACCCGGACCCTATTGGTCCTGGTCGGTTAAACGAAATTGGGCCGACCCCAAAGCCCGCTCGAAAAAAAACCAAAATAAGGTCCACGAAAATTCTTTTATAGAAACAGCCCATTTCCAATTTCTGCTCTCGGCCCGGCCATCTCGGCCTGCGACGAACCCAGCCCAACGCTCGCGGGCCCAAGGCGCAGCCCGTCTCCTTGCTTGATTTTCTTTCGGCCTTTTCTTTTTTTTTTTCTGATTTTTCTATTTTTTTATTTGTTTTTCATTCTTTAATCTTTTTTATTCCCCACTTTTTGTCTTTTTCCCCTGCGGATTTCTCCTTCCTACACGCACGCTTTTCCTCCCCATGCACGTCTTCATGCAGCCCCTTTCTTATTTTAATTTCTGGCCCTTCTGCTTTTTATCTTATCTTTTTTTTTCTTTTTCTTTTTATGGTCTGGTCTTCTTCTCCATGCATGCCCGACGTTCTCCCTCTCCGAGCGTGCCTGCAGCTGCTTCGCCGGACCAACGCCGGCGCTGCCGCGAGGCCTGCCCATCCCGAGGAGGTCTTCATGACACCGCCAGGCGCCGGTTGTTCCGCCCGACCGGCGCCGAGCGCCGGCTGCCGTTGGCTGGCCGGCGTCCGAGAGTCACCAAGCTGACTCCGGCCAGACGCGCCCGTTTTGACTCCGAACAGCGCGGGATGACCCGTCCGAGAGCTGGGACAACGCCGGGGACGGCGCATGACGACGACATGGTTCCTAGCGGGGCAAAAAAAACTAAAAGGCGGGCTCCGGTTTAAGGAGCAAAGTCGGCCGCTCAGTGAGGCATTTCGTCGAACATTTGGGGCGCGCTACCGAATTCAGAGGTTTCTAACTCAACCGAGCCTTGAACATGCTTTGAGGGGTTTCAAGCACAACATACAAGGGATATGGGAACGACATGGAAGAGCGACGAGGGCCGGAGCTTGCGAACCGGTCGGCCGCGAGCTCCGGCCCGCTATTCTCAGAAAATGGCACAACCGAGGTTCAGGGAGGCTTACCTCGTTCAGGGACGACCTGCGGCGGACGACGGCGGCGGATGGGCCTCCGGCGACGACTGGTTGCTCCTCGAGTCTTCCTTCTCCCCCCTTGGTTCGCTCGCTCTCTCTGTCCCCTTTCGTCTCCCCCTCCGTCCTTATTCTCTCGGGTTCCTCTCCGTTTTTCTGCTCTGACTTGTCTCTGCTGACTTGCTGCCGTTGCTTTGCTCTGCTGACTTGCTTTTCTGCCGGTTTCCCTTTTCACGCGCGGGAGAAGAAGGGAAGGAGAAGAAAGACGGACGGGCCTTGAAAGGAAAGGAAAAAAAAAAGAAATGGGCCGAGCCCGTGCGAGGAAAGGGAACGGGTCACGTGGGGGGAGGCTAGGCAGCCCCAGCCTTGGCCCGTCCTTTTTTTTCGATTTTTTTTTTAATTTTCGATTTTTTAATTAATTTTTTTAATTTTTTATTTTGATAAATTCAAAATTAGTGATGCAAATGGTCCTAATGTCTATATGCAATGCAATTTTAATGAAAGAAATTTTTGTTAAGAGACTAGAAACTAATCTATAATTTTCCAATGTAATTAATAAATACTAAAATAAATCATCAAAATTTAGGTGTCAACACCTGTCCATCATCGTCGACTCGAATCTTCAGATAAGATTCTATCATGACTAAATCGATGCCTGCGACGCCATTAGAGGCCTGTCGACTTTTCTCTTGAGGGGCTTGCAGGAGATGTGACATCTGCGACGGTTGTTTTCGCCCCTGAGGTTGATTGCGAGGATCGCGATGCCCAGAGATTCAACCCCACGATCTTAGGTAGAACAGGTAGAACCTCTTAGTTACATCTGTGGGATGTTGCCCACTTCAGGACAACACTCTCAGTTATATATCGGTATAAGTACAAGGAAAAGTGTCGAAAATTATGTAAAACACGTACTCTAATATTAAAAATTTTTGTAGGCTCATTTAAATGTCAAATCGGAGAAAAAAAATTACTTAATTGCCAACAATGATAAATTTCAATCAAATTGATTACATGACATTCATAATTAAAAAATTATAAAAACTTTAGTCCATGTAGCATTTTCATTGACATGCTTGGTATTGAAATAATCATTTTTTTTAACAAAGATTGAAACGATCACTTTAAACAAATTTTAGCGCTCAAATGATCACTTTTCATAACCTTTAGATGATGTCACTTTTGGGGTTATATACTAACTAGGCATGTTGACGAGCCACGTAGGACTAAGATTAATAAAATACAGCTACCTTGTATTTCCAGCAATTCAAATTAGAGTTGATATTTAAGTGATCTAAAAAAACTTTTGACACTAAAGTAAGCGTTATACATAATTTTTGGCACATCTAATATACTTATCCCGTTATATATCCGTGGGATATTGCCCTACCACCGGATTTGATATCGTCCAAGTACGGCATAGGAGCCATGAGAAGTCCTAGGCGAATGAACAGGCAGGAGCGACTGGGGCCGTGTGTTATCCATCGCCGAGGCAGCCCACCTGTCCGATTTCAAAATCCGATTGTTTACCTGAGCGAAACACGAAAGTGAAGCTTCCATACTGTCACACTGCGAAAGCCGAGCTCGAAAACGTCGGGTTTTGAAGCCGCTTCGCTAGGCGGTTGCCTGGGTCCCTGAGCACCCCGAATAGTTGCTCGGAATCAATGACGTCGATGATGAAGTCTTGCGAGTTGGGTAATTGGAGAGTCGCTCGGCCTCAATTGTTGCATGAGAGATTGAAGCCCGGATAGCCACATCGCTCGGGATGGGAGTTGCTTACTCAGAACGGGGAGCGGCATCTCAGGTCCGCGAGGATCCCAAAATCTTACCGGACATGTATCGTCGGGGTCATTAGCGGATGCCGGGAGAGAGAGGCCGAGGAAGAAAGGGAACAAGCTGGCGGAGGAAGCCATCAAAGGCACACAGGAGATAACTAGAGATTAGGAGTGTCAAATTGGTGGATCAGGTCGAATATGGTCCCACCCATATTAAGCCATTTAATCCGTTTTAACTCATTTTCATATAATGTAAATTTGATAACTTATACCAGATCCGTCCCATATTATTGATACACATTAATATTTAACTTAATTTAAGAAAATCTACTTCTACTTATTTGATCCACATTAAACTTTTTACATATAAGTTACTTGAGTAAAAATTTCACATTAAATTTATAAAGTAAATTAAATAAAAAATTAGTAAATAAAAAAAAATGTGAATACCTTTAAATTGAAATGTTTTTTGGAAAATAATTTTTAAAAAAATTCGAATTTTTTTTTTTATTCTTAAAATTTTTGAATTTCTTATTATTTTTCTTTTCCTTTTTCTTCATTTCCTTTCTCTTTTCTTTCTTCTTCCTTCTTCTTCCCCCTTTTCCTCTGCTAATGTTGCCCGATGGCGACCAGCCAAGACACGGGTCGAAAAGCTTGAGCTTGACTAGGGTTGGCGAACACTAGGCTCGGCCTATGTAGGCTAGCCTAAGCTTGTCGGCATTGGTCAAGCTTTGTTGCGACTGGCGAGCCTGCCCATATCCAAGTGAGTTGCTAGTTCACCTATCTAAATCTAGGCTGACCTCCAATCGGTGAAATTGAGGCTTGCTTGCCCAGATCCAGGCTGCGCTTTGATTGGCGAGCTCGGGGCTGGCTTGCCCAAATCCAGGCAAGTCGGAGCTTGGCCAAGGTAGACAAGCTTGCGGCTCGCCTGCCCAAATCCAAGCGGAGCTTCGACCAGCAATAGCAAGCTCGGGATTGACGATGGTGATGGCGGCGTGGAGGCAAGATTGACAACAGAGGTCAGGGTTGCAAAGAGGAGGAGGGGGATAGAAGGAGAGAGAGGAGGGAGCCTTGGGACGCATGGGTTCAAAGTGGGTTTTCCTATTAACCCAATTAACTTATATTTGACCTATTTATGACCCATATTTAATTTTCACTTTACTCATTTAACTAAAAGTGAGTCATAATATGTGTTTATGATCAATTTTGACACATCTACTAGAGATTGAACTTAGGAATGTAAGGGTCTTCTTTCTCTTCCTAAAGCAAGGTTTCATACCCTTTTCAGAGAGATTATTAGGGTTCGTTTGGTAACATTTATACTCTTGGGAACAATTTCTTTTAAGAAATAGTTCTTTTTTATTTATACTCCCTAGAACAATTTCTGAGTAAAGGTGTTTGGCAACTACAAAAATTTCTTATTCCCGGAATAGAAAAAGAATAGAAATGAGTTTGGTACCGACAAATATTTTTTATTTCTTTCTTCCTCGATAGTGGCAGAGATTGGCGGGCGGCGGCCGCCGGTCATCGCCACTGATCGCCATCGCCGATTGTCGCTGGTTGCCACCAATCGCCGCCTGTCATCATTGCCGTTGCCCGCCGCCCACCGCTGTCGGTCGCCAGTCCCCACTGCTCTCTAGTTGCCGGCTGCAGGGCGAAGGGTGGTAGCGAGAGGCTAGTGACTAGTGGTCGGTCGGTGGCGAGCGGGTGGGGGCGATCGGCGACAAGTGGTGGCGATCGGCAGTCAGCTAGTGGTGAGTGAGTGGGGGTGGTTGGCGACCGGCGGCCGGCGGCTAGCGATCGGCAACCAGCGGGTGGCGGTGACGAGCGGGTGGCAACGTGTTATAGGTGATAAGTAGTCCCAAAGAAATAATTTCTAGAAATTGTTCCCAGAAATAAGAAGTTACTTTTTTCTATTTCTCATTTCTACTCTAAATCTATTCTCAGGAACAACTTTCTATTTCCAGGAAGAAAAATCAGTTAGTATTACCAAACGCATTTATGTTCTTTTTTTATTTCGGGGAACAGAAGAACAGAAAAATAGAGAAACAGAACTGTTACCAAATGGAGCTTTATAATCTAATGTATCTTCTCAAGGATACAAACATAGAATGTGCCTTAATTAATTTCGCCTGCCAAAGAGATGTGAAATGTATGTCCGTAGAAAGGAATTTGTTGATAAAATGAATATTTGTGCTGATTCTGTCAATGATGATTAGATGGAAAATTCATTGCCAGTCCATAAGGACGTGATGCATGGATGAAGTACCTAAGGCGCTTAGTGTTGTTGGTAGCACAAGCTGAAGGGCAAAGGTATAATAGATATAAATCAACTAAATTGTTGAATCACACTTATGTAGCGAGTTTGTACATTGCATGTGCATATTCTTTCTTTCTTTCTTTTTGGTCGGTTGCATGTGCATATACTTACACTGCGTGAGGAGATGAACTTCCAAAAAGAAATCTGCCAACTGTTGTGCGTTACCACGTTCCTCTACATACAATCTACATGGTAATTTACTTTCAATTGCTTGCTGTCGTCGAATCGGAAGACCTGCACTACCCAAGGAGATTGTTATTATGCTATCGTATTTGAACTAGTGTCAAATTACTGATAAGAAAGCTAAGCTTAATTAACAAAATCAAGATATCAAAGTTTCCAAGAAGCACTACTTGAAAAGGGATTGCAGGCAAAGGCCTCCATAGAAGGGGAACAAACTGCCCCAACTATTATTAGGGATGGAAATTCCTATTGACAGCATGTCCTCAAAGGCTTGCTGTTGATTACATTAGATTAGTGTTTCCTCCACCGGCTTGGAGAGAGCACTTTATTTCTATGAATAAGACATTGGGATTTGATTACATTAGATTAATCTAACACCCTTTTGGTATATTTTCTCTTTATTTCACAAAAATAAAGTGAAAATTATATTGTTGTGTCTGTGGACCTTTCATCCCGTCCCTAGAGTTGTGCCCTTATTTGTCTCTTTTAGAAGAAGAAAAGTTTGTTTAGTGGTGCAAGCATGGTATTATGTGAGCTGTTGGACCCACTGTATTGTAGGTTCACATTATCATGCAACTCTAATCCCCCAAAGGAAAACCTGAACCCATTTTAAGTAGAAGAAATCAGGTTGTGGCTATCTCAATTTTCACGGAACAAAATTACAACATACAATAATTGATATGATACTACTCATTGGTTTCAAAATCAGCGGTAAAATGAGGTCAGTATATCCATTTTGATGACTGTAGCCGCAGAAAAAAGAAAATTCACACGTACCCCTTGTGATTGCGGCACAACGGGCAAGAAGCATTCTGCCGGAGCCATTGATCGATGCACTGCACATGAAAGTAATGTCCACACTTGGGGATGGTCCGGAGAGTCTCCTTGGGCCGGTACTCCGACAAGCAAATTGCGCAAATATAGTCGTTCCTCCTAGGCACCCGTCCATCATCATCGACTTGAATCTTCGGATAAGATTCTATCATGACTGAATCGATGCCCCCGACTCCATTAGAGGAGGGTCGAGTTTCTCTCAAGGGGCTTGAAGGAGATGTGATATCTGCGACGTTGCTGCTGTTAGGAGGTTGGTCGTGAGGATCATGATGCCCAGAAACTCGAGTACGCGAGCTCAGGTAGAACACGAGTCCGAAAAAGCAAAGGAGTAAGGGCAACCCGAGGCCGAGGAGGAGCCCCAACTGGGCACGATTCGAATGCCCTACATGATTCTATGGAAATTAACGAAGACGATTTTACCAATGAATGTCCGAAATGATAAGTCAAGCCATCATTCTCAGGTAGGAACTAGCGAATCTAAGTACGTACCACGTTTACGGAAGCATCCAACATTGGAGCCCGCGGAACCCTTGAACCCGCACCTCCCGCCACCTTTCTCGCACGATCTGCAATCCGGCGCGTCCCACTTCAGGGAAACACCCTCCGTTATGTCCGTAGGATATTGCTGGGCCACCGGAACCGACACTGTCCAAGTACGGCATCGGAACGCCGAGAAGTACCCAGTGAACGAACCGGCAGGAACAACATATGTCTTGTGGTTTTTGTCGCTGAGGCAGTCCACCTGTTCGATTCCGAAAACTGTCAAATCAAACGAGCACTCCGCGAACGTGAAGCTCCTGTACTCTTGCGCTGTGAAAACCGGGCTCGAAAATGTCGAGTTTTGAAGCCGCTTCGCGAGGCAGTTGCCCGGATCCTTGAGCTTGACGGATTGTTCCTTATAGTCGATGTGGTCAACAACGAAGTCTTGCGAGTTGGGCAACTGGAGGATCGCTTGGCCTTGGACGTTACACGAGAGATCGAATCCCGGATAGCCACACTGCTCGAGATGGTTGTCGCTTGCTTGGAAAGGGAAGCGGATCTCAGGTCCTCCGGGACTGCAAAAGCTCACCGGACATATATCGCCGGGGTTATCAGCAGATACACGGAGAGAGAGGCTGAGGAAGTAAGAGAAGAAGATGACGGAGGAGGAAGCCATCAGGATGCGTAGCGAAGATAAGATACCTTGGATTGTACTGACGAATGTAAGTTTCTTCTCTCTTTTATACTAAAGAAAGATTCAAGTCCTTTTGAGAGAGAGATTATTGATATCTTACGCGTCTTCTCAAGGATACAAACAATAGAACCTGCCCTGGTCAATTTAGCCGGCCAGATGGACTCGGATATGTAAGTCCTCGGAAAAGCACTTGTTCATACAATGAAAGGGAAAGGGAAAAGGCGAAATTTCAAGTCAATCGCATTCTGTTGTTTGGTTCCATTTGCTCCTTCTCTCCTCGCTTGAGCAAATACTGTTGCCGACGCGGTTAACGATGACTAGATTGACCACATCCGATGATCATCTGAACTTCACACGAGTTCACAACACCAAGGGGTTGTGATTGAACCTAGTTCACAAGGGATGGTCTGTGATCCAGGCATGTATTCCCGAATAGAGACGACCCAATTCCATGTGCATTAATTTGCATCGACATGGGTTTGGCCTAATGTATGGGAGTAATGCGTAAGTCCTTCTGATGGAGAAAATAATTCGACAAATGTTTCTATAATCTAAACGTTCAATAAATAAATCTCCCCTAATCTTATATCTGCAACTTCAACAATCAAATTCAGTTTCTGAATATCTTAAAAATTTCATTTTTCCCGTGTTTAATTTCTTTTCGCACTTTTTGTACATTGCATATGTGTGCTTTCATTTATTAGTGCAACGTAATTGAACGAGTATGGTATAGACTTCACTTCATTCCAGCCCATCGCAGTCAATCACCTCATGAAAAAACGAGAAAATTTGAGGTACCCAAGTGATGACAAGTCAATTTTACACAAGTCCACTTGCGTACCTAATATTTTCTCGTCAAAAACGCTTACATGAGAACGGTGACAGGGCCACCTGCTATTCCTATTTCACAGGAACCGAGTCTATATTTTTTCTGTTATTTTTCGTTTTTTTTCCTTATTGCAGGATAGGAAGTAATTAATCGAGTTCGGGCTCTCTTTCACATCTAGGTTGGATGATTTTTTTTCCAAGTTATATCTAATTTATTCCACAAATCTCTTGCCGCCCGTTTATATTCGTTACACTATCGAAAAAAAACAACTTTTCTCTAGTCCACTTCGATCGAGATGAACAAGTGCGCAAGCAATTGCACCTTCAAAGACGTGCAAATTTGAGAGAGATTAAGTATCACGGCTGCATCTTGTTGCCGTCTTGGGTTCTCCACGGTAGTATACTTTCAATAACGACTCGAATAAAAAGGGAAAAGAAAAAATAAAAAATAGAGAGAACATTATTTTGACCATTGACGTATTATTATCCAAACTGAGTTAAATCGACTCGAGCTATCAAAGTGTACATGTGTCCAATATAATTAAATACTAATGGGTCGCAAATGTAGCTACTAACGTTTTCAGAAAAATAGAAAAAGCTGGTTGATTGACAAAAATAGATAAACGTTGGAAACAGGAGCTCCAATTATTATTGGTAACCCAAAATAGTAACTTAATCGAAGAAATGTTATGTCACTTACATAAATGTTGGTATTTAAGGTATTGTTAAAAAAGTAAATAATATTTTGTAAATAGTGAGCTAATTTTTTTTTTGTGCGCGATCAAATCCCGACGCGCCGTTGTTTTCTGTAGCCGTTCCGCTTGTGCCATTGCAGCAGGCCCAGCAACGTTCATAAACTTCAGTCAGGCCTCCGCCATCGTACAGCAAAACAATGTAGAGAAGCATGCGTTTTCAGGAGGGTGATCTTGCTGACTTCATCCTTCTGATCTAAGGACGAGATGAATTATGGTCTTTCGCTAACCAATATAAGCTGCAAGACGAAAGTTCACAGAGACACGAAATCCTACTTAATTTTGCAGCAGCCCCAGCAAATGCTGCACTTGTGTCTCGATCGGCGTGCAAATAATTTAATTTGCATGTCATTAGTTGATAAAACCTTAGGATATCATGATTACTTCCCTGCATTAACCAAGGCGTACTAAGCCTCCAAACCTTCAGGCATTAAGATAGTACCCTAATATCCTTTCGCTTGACTTGTTGTGATTGATTTGATTAAGGTAAAATTCAATTGTTTTTAAGTAATACTTTATCAATGAAATTATGAATTTTCAATATAATGAGTGTTTTGTAGTATTGTAATATTATCAATCATCATTACATGTCGCTTACACTTTAGAGTTTTCATATTCAGGGCCATGCATGATTAGTTTCATAATGCATATAGGTCTAGAGCATGTTAATTTAGAATGCCTGAAGATTTAGGACAATACACAATATTCATAGGAAAAACCAAAAAAAAATTATCGTTAGGATATCATATAGATTGCATGTAGACTTAGGGTTAATTAGCCTCATATCTTATAGAACATGCCATACGATTAGTTTTAATTATCATATTAAGGTTACTCGCATTATATAGTTCATATAGTATAGAAAAAAGAGAGTAGGAGTTAGCATTGCATCATGTAATTGTTGGTCATATAGCTAGGTCATCGAGTCCTAGGATTTAAATTTACTATTTTCATAAAATCAAAATCAATATAAAAAAAAAATTCGTTAGTTCTTGTTATAGAATAGGTAAACGAATTCCATAAGTCATTCATTTATAGTAATTAACTTAGGATTGCGTAATTAGTACGTCATATGTTTGTGATGTCCTGAATTTTTGACTTATTTCAGGATATATGAAATTGTTATTTTATTAATGTGCTATTAGTCACATTTACTCTGAACTGGCGATTCATGAGTTAATTAATCTATTTGGAAATGCAAGTAAAGATCAATACATGCACAACCAGTAAATTCAATCATGGATAGATCATTCGATCATAAGGATCAAATAAGAATGATACTACGCTATCACAAGCATGTTAGTGAATGGAAATAAATCGATTCGACAAAAGTACGTGGTTAGATGGCGAGTGATTTTGCGCGACTACGATACTAATTGCAAATGACGTTAAACTGATTTCATTTTTGGCTTTTTTCTTAAGATGAGCAATCAAACCCTCATAATTACATGATAACCGAAGGTCACCTATGATTCAAAGAAGTACAAATGTGGATTGAAAAGCTATCAACCATGGGCCAAATACATGAAAATTCCTAAACGTTGCCTAATAGTTTAAATTGCTAAAGTCGCATTTGATTGAATTTAATCATGAATTATCGAATTTTGAAAGACTTCATGAATAAATTATTAGATGTCATCTCATTGAACCACTTAGGCTTGAAATTTGGAAAATTTATATTTTGGAGGTAAAATCCAAAATACCCCTCCTAGAAATTTAAGTTCTCCCTCTTTTCTTTCTCTCTCCTCTCTCTTTTTCCCTTTTTCTAGTTGCCTTTCTTCCCCACGTTACCTGTCCCATCAGCCCTCCATCTTTGACTTTTCTTCCTTCCGTTCCTCTTAGAGAAACAAAGGAACGGAGAATTTCTGTATTTTTAGATGAAGTAGTAAAAGGAATACAAGAATCTATTTATAAGCTTTACATGGAGATTATTTATAGTAATAAAATATAATACAATCAATTATAATCAATCACAAAGATAATCCATAATATATCTAGTATATTCAAGATGCCCAGAATATTCTAGATTTCTAGAATATTGAAGATATTCTAAAATATTTGTCACGTCCCGAATCCTGAACATGCGACAACCTCTTCATTTTGGTTAAATGAATGCGATGTTTTGAGATGTGTTGCCGACCATTCTTTTATCTTGCGATTAAACGGATGTGGAAGCAAATCAATAACATCCAGTTAATAAACAACATGGATAGCAAAAAGACCATAAACAACAGTAGCAACGTTGTTTTTATTTTATACTGATTAACCTTAGGAAGTTTATATACAAGCTCCTAGTCAGGCAACTTTCTCTATGGTTACCCAAAGGTATTAAATATGGTTAATCTACTTTTTTCAACCATCGGTCACACAACCTTACTGCCCTCCACAATGTACTCTAGCATTGTTTGATCTATCATGCCCCGACCCTCGAGTATGCAACAATCTCCTTTTTTCACTTATGATCATTTGAATGGGACATCCCAAGACGTGTCGTCGATCATTATTTTTATCTTTCCATTAAACATATGCGGAAGCAATAAATAATCCCCCTACCACATAATAATTGGGATAGTCGGGAAAGTCAATAACATCAACAATGCAACTTTATTTATCTAATGATTAACCATAGGGAGTTTACAAGTACAAGCCATTACCACGAGCATCTTCCTAATGAGCCAATGATACCAATAAGGTCAGGATTAATCTACTTCCTTCAACCATAGCCATGAATCGCAACACGTGTCGATTATTCATCCAACGGACTTAAAAATGGTTATACAATAACCAGTGAGATAAAATCTCAATAAATTATTATCCTAAGTCTTAGTTAGGAAATTTGCTTGTCTCGGGTGCAGCCTAATCATGCAATCTATTAGTGATGGCCAATTAGAAGCCAAGCGACCACTACTTTGCTCCATTTATGACCTACAACGAAACCTCAATCAAATCCAATAATAGGCAACCTTACATCGCGGCTGCACATACCCTACATGATATTAGTCACATGGGCCATACGAAGACAAACAAATACTCACATAATTAGAACACCAGACATATAACATTCCATGTATATAGTAATCGGGCGTTTTCTAATTATCCACCTCCCCGCGTAAACACGTATTAGGGCTCTATCATTTTTCTACAACACCTAACATTTCACATATTCAATACACACGTGAAGCTAGGCAACAATTATGTAGTAAATGTATTCAATCATCTAGATCTTATAGTAATTATTAACTCCATACTCCGAGTATCCATATGTATCCAATTTATAGCATCCACTTAGGGCCAAATCCGAAATCCATTAGTTGCGTTTCTCCAGAATTCATCGGTAACGCTTTCCCCAAAATCCATTGAGAATCCAAAATTCATCGGTCGCGTTTCTCCAAAATTCATCGATAACGTTTTTTCTGAAATCCATCGGTCGCATTTTCCCGAAATCCACCAATGACGCTTTCCCAAAAATCTATCAAGTATCCGAAATCCATCAATCGCGTTTCCCTAAAATCTAAGGTTTGTTTGTAATCCATTATGTTTCTCTATTTTTCTGTTCTTTTGTTCCTCGGAATAGAAAAAGAACAGAAATGCGAAATGGTTGTTTTGGTTGAAACAGCCACGTAAATATTAAAAGTTATTAAAATAAGCCACGTCGGATTTCCAATGGCCTTCACCGGAATTGACTCTTAAATGATCTAATTTTTCAAAAAAGTAGCATTGAAGTGTACCTTTCGTAATTGATTCTTTAGCGAGATACTTTAACACAACTTGCTCACGTGTGAGTTCAGTGTTAGGTCTGCTCTTCTTTAATTCCCTTGCTCAATCTTAGATATATTAACATCCACGGTTACAATTCATTGATCATAAAGAAGCATGGTCGGAGAAAGCTTTCCTCCTCTGATCGTCCAATCAAGGATGGAGGAAAACACAAATATAGACAATAATTTCATTGATTAAAAGAAATTAACTTGATAATTGATAGTAGTGTTCCTTAATCATAAGTAGCATACCTTGTGTGGTGGCACATTGAACTTCCGATGATCCATTGCCGCTCTCGAGCTCACATCTCCCACCGTTCCTTTCACAAACTCTACAATCCGGCGAATCCCATTTCAACCCAACACCATCGCTTCCGTTCTCCCCTAAGGTCAGCGTCCCCGGAACTAACACCTTCTGGGTATCGCAGTAATCGGAGAACAATATCCTATCGACTTCATCGTCTGCGGGTGCAGCCACAACCATGCGGTCTGCCCTGTCGAGACAAGCGACACGCATGATCTCAGTCTGCGGTAGGTCCGTGGTAAGTCCTCTGTGCAACTGGCAACCGTGAAGTTCATGTGCGCCTTGGCTAAGAAGGGAGATGACGCGGAGCCCAGGTCAGAGCTGAAGCTCCCGGTCGCCAACAAGTGCTTCGGGATGCAACCTTCGGGGTCCCTGAGCGAAAGCAACTGTCCTGGATAGTCGATCGAATTCACGACGAGGTCGCTGGAGTGAGGCTAATGGAGGATTGCTCAGCCTCGGTTGTCGCACGAGATTTCAAATCCCGGATAGCCGCAGGGCTCGTCCTGAAGGCCTCTGATTCGGAACGGGAAGCGGATCGGGCGTCCCATGGGATTGCAATACCAATCCAGACAGGGAGCGCCACGTTCATCGGCGGCTACCCTGACAGAAGGGCAAGGAAGGCGGACGAGAAGAGTAAGAAAAATTCGGAGGACGCCATGGGATGAGAGGCGACATAGTGGAGAGTAGAGGGGATCGTGAATTAGTGGGGGTGGCCTTAGTTTACATCAACGGCTGGATGGACGGGTACAAGCACGTAGGTTCCAATGTCGAAACCATGGTGATATGTACAAGACATTTTGGCTTTGCTTTATCAGGAGAAGTCAACGAGGTTATTGTCCATAAAGAATCACATCCCCTGGAAAAGACACGCACTTTATTTATGGGAGCTAAAAATTTATGAATACACGAATTTGATTATGTTAAATTAATATGGCATCCTTTGATGCATTTTATCTTTATTTTCTTTATTTACGGGAGCTAAAAATTTATGAATACACGAATTTGATTATGTTAAATTAATTGGGCATCCTTTCGATGCATTTTATCTTTATTTCAAAAATAAAGAGAAAATCATATTGTTGTTCCTGGGGACCGTTCATCCCGTCCCCAAAGTTGTGCACTTGTTTGTTTTGTTTAAAAGAAGGAAATTTTGTTGTGAAAATTATCAAAAAAAATCTTAAACCTTTTATAATTGTGCCGATTCAATCCGAAATATATATTTTTGGGCAATTGAGTTTTAAAATTTTTGCAATTGTCCCAATTCATTCTATCTGGCCAAATTTGGCTGTCCGGTACTGACGTGAACACTGAACGGCCAATGATGATGTGGATAATATTTTAATGATGTTATATTATTTTTTTGTATTTTTTTTCCTACCTTCCTCCTGCTTCCTCTAGATAGTCCACCAACTAGCTAAAGGAGAGGGCTAATCGCTAAACTAAGGTAGCTGGCCAGTGGCGAGCCCTCGTTGGATTTGACAAGGCCAAGCCCTTGCTAGATTTGGGAGAGGGCAAGCTCGCCCTTACCCACCTTGCCATTGGTCGACCACCTCAATTTGGCAATTGACCCTTGCCAATTGCTGAAGCTAGAGGAAGAAGGAGGGTGGAGGAAAAAAAAAGAGAAAGAAAAAGAAAAGAAAAGATAAAAAGTTAAAAATTTCAAAAAAATAAAATATTATTAAAAAATTATTGACCAATGCCATATGGAATCCATATTAGCGCCGGCCGGCCAAATTTGGTCAGATTGACTGTATTGGCATAATTACAAAATGTTTAGGATTTAATTAGACAAAAAAATGAGTTTAAGATAGAATCGGCATAATTACAATAAATTTATGATTTTTTTATTAATTTTCCCAGCAAAATTGTTGGGGATTGTTGGTCGGCAGTCACATGGTATTATGAGAATTGTTGGATTGGCTGGACTGTAGAGTTGTATTTTCATGCAAATCTAATCCCCCAAAGTCATTAAATTTTCTCAAATGAAGGGTAAACATCTAAATTTTGCAAAAGAAAAAAAAATAATTCATTTTAATTAGAAGAAATAATCTCATAGATATCTCGATAGATGATCATATATATCAATTTCAAATTTCAGTAGTCAAATGAGACCAATGTATCCATTCTATTTGAGGGTAACTACAAAAGAGTTCTTTTTACACATACCCCTTGCGATCGCGGCACAACGGGCAAGAGGCGTTCCGCTTGAGCCATTGATCGATGCACTGCGCATGGAAGTAGTGTCCACAGCTGGGGATGGTCCGGATCGTTTCCTTGGGCCGGTACTCCGACAAGCAAATTGCACAAATGTTGTCGTTCGGCCTCGGCACCTGTCCATCATCATCGACTTGAATCTTTGGATAAGATTCTATCGTGACTGAATCGATGCCCGCAACGCCATTAAAGGCGGGTCGGGTTTCTCTCAAGTTGTATGATGGAGATGCGATATCTGCGACGTTGCTTTCGCCATCATTGCCGTTAGGAGGTTGGTCGCGAGGATCACGATGCCCAGAGGCTGGAGCACGTGAGCTTAGGCAGAACGCGAGTCCGGACGTGCAAAGAAGCAAGGGTAACACAACGCCGAGGATTATCCCCAACTTGGCACGCTTTGGAAGCCCTACATGGTTAATTGATTATTTGTGGGGGTAGGAGTTGAATGACAGGGAATAAGTACATTAGAATTCCTAAACTTGTTAACAAAGTGTAATTTAATCCTAAAACTTTAAAAAAGTGTGATTAAGTCCTAAAACTTATTACGAAAGTGATACCAAGTCCTAAAACTTTTAAAAAGTGCAATTGAGTCTTAAAATTTGTCAAAATTAATCAAATTAAGTCATTCATTGATAGTACTTTTTGAAAGTTGTATGGATTCAATTACACTTCCATGATAATTTTCAGGACTTGATTGTACTCTTTGAAAGTTTTAAGATTTGAATATACTTTCATGACAAATTTTAGGACTCAATTGTACTATCATGATAACTTTTAGAACTTCTAATGCACTTATAGATATTCAATGGAAATTAACGTAAGCGATTTTACCCATGAAATATTCTAAAAGCACTTATTCAAATAACAAAATAATAAAGACAAGTTATTATTTTCGGGTGGAAAACTAGCGAATCCAAGGACGTACCATGTTTACCGGAGCATCCAACATCGGAGCCTGCGGAACCTTTGAACCCGCACCTCCCGCCACTTTTCTCGCACGATCTACAGTCCGGCGCATCCCACTTCAGGACAACACTCTCGGTTATGTTCGTGGGATATTGCCGGGCCACCGGAACCGACACCGTCCAAGCACGGCATCCGAACTCGGAGAAGTACCAATCGAATGAACCGGCGGGAGCAGCATAGACCCAGTGGTTTTCATCGCTAAGGCAGTCCACCCGTTTGACTCCGAAAACCTCAAACGACCAATTCGCAAACGTGAAGTTCCCGTGCTCTTGTGCCGTGAAAACCGAGCTCAACAACGTCAAGTTTTGAAGCCGCCTCACTAGGCAGTTGCCCGGGTCCTTGAGCTTGACGTATTGTTTCCTGTAGTCGATATGGTCCACGACGAAGTGTTGCAAGTTAGGCAATTGGAGGATTGCTTCGCGTCGGATGTTGCACGAGAGATCGAAGCCCGGATAGCTACATCGCTCGAGATAGAGGTCACTTGCCCAGAAAGGGAAGCGGATCTCAGGTCCACCAGGACTGCAAAACCTCACCGGACATATATTGCTGGGGTTATCGGCGGATATATGGAGAGAGAGGCCGAGGAAGAAAGAGAAGAAGATGACCGAGAAGGAACCCATCAGAGTCACATAGCGAAGATGCCTAGGATTGTACTTTCGAACGTAAGTTTCTTCTCTCTTTTTCACTAAAGAAAGATTCAAGTCCTTTTCAGAGAGAGATTATTGATATCTTACGCCATCTTCTCAAGGATACAATCAATAGAACCTGCCCTAGTCAATTTAGCCGGCCAGATGGATGTGGACATGTAGGTCCCCGGAATGGCATTTGTTACATACAATGAAAGGGAAAAGGCGAAATTTCAAGTCAATTCCATTTTGCCGTTTGGCACCATTTGCTCCTCCCCTCGTCGCTTGAGCAAATATTTGTAGTGACCGGGTTAGTGATGGCTAGATCGATCACATCCGCAGACTTAGAGGCCCTTGGTGACTCATGGCAGCCAGTGAACCTCGCCCAGATTTGAGAGAGAATCTCAAAGAGGGTCGTTGCCCACTCCCGTCACTAGTTAGGTCTTGCCACCCCTTGCCTCTAGTCGGCGAAGGTTGCCGAGCCCTCCCTAGGCGTCAGCAAGCCTTTGCGGCCACCCCACCGACGATGGGGTGGCGCCCACAGGCGGGAGGGAGCACCTTCCTGCTTGTGTTCTCTTTTTTCTCTTTAGTTTTTTTTTTAAAGAAAAGAAAAAGAAAAAGAAAAACGAAATTGCCCTTCACAGTTAGTGAATTCAAGCCATTCTTTGAGATTAATATGAGCATTTTAGGTTCTTATTTGAAACAATGTCCACTTCACGTCCTTACTTGAGAAAGTAAACGCACTTTAAGTTTTTTTTTCGAAACAATGTCCTTTTCATGTTTTTATTTAAGAAAATAAGGGCACTTTAGACTTTTATTTAGAATTTTTCCAAAAAGAAAACCATCCCGTTTCGAATGATGCTCTTAGATTTATACTTATGGGATTCGGCCCTTGTTAGTGAATTGGCATCCAGAGACTTTTCTTTGAGAGATTGCCACTGCATGTTGAAGACATTTAGTGAATGGTATTGAGGGAAGGTTAATCTCTTTTTCTATGAAGTACTAACAACTTACCATGAAAATGTACACAAAAGCGGAAAAGATCCCAAAATAATACCGTATATCCGTCGTAGTGGAGATGTAGATATACGGTGATGATTAGAGACTCGAGGCCTTGCGATTCCGGCATAGGGGGCAAGAAGCATTTCTCTTGAGCCACTGGTCTACGCAATGAGCATGGAAGTAGTGTGCACACCCAGGGATGGTCCTGAGCATCTCCTTGGGCTGGTATTCCGACAAGCAAATCGCACAAACATTGTCGTTAGGTCGAGGCACTCGTCCTGGATTGTCGATTTGAGCCTTCGGATACGATTCCAATGTGGTTGAGTCGATGCCCGTGACCCCATTTGTGGCATGTCGAGTGTTTCCTGCATCATCGGGATGAGATAAATTCATGCCGTCATCGCCATTGTGGCTCCGATGACGAAATCTGTTGGCTCGAATGCTGAGGTAGCAAGCTCCTCCCAGGATACATAAGAACGCAGGAAATATGGCAATCAACAATATCATGAACTTTGCACCTTTGGAAAGACCTATACATAATCACAGATCACGAATTAAACCGATCAAACTTGAAATGTTGGAAAAACATCAGCAGTGAATGATCGGTAATCGGTAATTATGTCAGTAAATGTATTGCTTGGTAGCACGTGATATTTGTAGGGCTACTGCTTAGGATCTACGTTGACATAGTATGTATCATCTAAAAGCATAGTCCTATGGAAGTTGATTAAGGCTTAGGCAATGTACATTCTACTCGTTAAGAGATTTTACTTTTCTACCCCGAACTTAACTTAAACAATGGGCCTTTTGGGCAAACTTTGTCGGCTTACCCATGTTTGCCTCTTCCTCCAATCACACTACTAATTGGCTAATTACAAATGTCGAATATCATACGCATGTAAACTTAACTAAATGTAACATCCACAGTAACAATTCATCAATCAGAAAGAAGCGTGGTTGGAGAAAGCTTTCCTCCTCCGATCATCCAATCAAGGATGGAGGAAAGCATAAACGTAGACCATTGATCAAAAGAAATTAACTTGATCGTTGATAGTGGTCTTCCTTTATCATAAGTAGCATACCTTGTGTGGCGGCACATTGAACTTCCGATGACCCGTTGCCTCTCTCGAGCACACATCTCCCACCGTTCCTTTCACAAACTCTACAACCCGGCGGATCCCATTTCAACACAACACCCTCGATTCCGTTCTCCCCTAGGGTTAGCAGCCCCGGAATTAACACCGTCCGGGTATCGCAGTAATAGGAGAACAATATACTATCGACTTCATCGTCTGCGGGCGCGATCACAACCATGCGGTCCTTCCTGTCGAGACAAGCGACACGCATGATCTCAGTCTCCGGTATGTCCATGGGTAAATCCCGTGTGCAATTGGCAACCGTGTAGTCCACGTGCGCCTCGGCTAAGAAGGGAGATGATGCGGAGCCCAGATCGGTGCTGAAGCTCCCGGTCGCCAATAGGCGCTTCAGGAGGCAACCATCGGGGTCCCCGAGCGAAACCGACTGTCCTGGATAGTCGATTGAGTTCACAACAAGGTTGCCGGAGTGAGGCAAATGGAGGATCGCTCGGCCTTGGTCGTCGCATGAGATTTCGAACCCTGGATAGCCGCAGCGCTTGTCCTGAAGAGCTTTGATTCGGAACGGGAAGCGGATCGGGGGTCCCATGGAATTGCAATACAAATCCGGACAGGGAGTGCCAGGTTCATCGGCGGTGACCCCGACCAGAAGGGCAAGGAAGGCGGACGAGAAGAGTAAGAAGAATTCGGAGGACGCCATGGAAAGGCAGGCGACATGGTGAAGAGTAGAGGGGATCTGAAATAGGGGAGGTGGGCTTAGTTTACATCAATTGATGGGTGGACGGGTACAAGCACGTAGGTTCCAATGTCGAAACCATGGTGATATGCACAAGACATTTTGGTTTTGCTTTATCAGGACAAGTCAACGAGCCGAGTTCGAGCATAAAGATAGTTGACTCAGTTGACTTGCGAGCCTAATAGTTTTTATAGATAATGTCAAATATACTCGTACATTACTTTTTTTTATGTCGTTACACTTACACCCTCTTCAAACAGAAACAAACGGGGTGAGGGCCAGTATTTCAAGCAGGATCGAGTTCAAAGAAACCGGAAAAATCATGTTGAGTTTTATATAACTTAAAATCGAGTTGAGCTCAACTATGTCGAACTCTATATTGAGTTGAGCTCGAGCAGGTAATAAGTACTTAATTGAGATTGAGTCCAGTTTTGAGCTTCACAATTGTGAGCCGAGTCGAGCTCTAGCCAAGGACCATATTGTCTCGACTCGACTCGATTTCATTGCTAAATATGGCCATCGACCTTGCCGTCCTATTTGTCCAAATATTGTTTATTTTTCCACTGTTTGTATCTAATACAATTTATCCGTCCTTTTAATGGTAAAGCCTCATGGCCCATGCATTTTCTTATACAATTTAGATTCCATTTGTTTCGTAAAAAATAAATTATCTAAATGAAATTTTCCTAAACATAATTGTTTATATCACTTATAAAAATGAATAAACTAAAAATATTTTTATTGTCTATGAAAATTTTTTAAACATGAATTGCTGTTGATGATGAAAACACTTTTTTATTAGCTAATTATTTGAAGTGATCATTTTTATGAAAATATTTTTCAAATCATTCATATTCCATGATACAAACGTAGCGTTAGTTAGGGGTGTAAATGATTTGATTCAGTTCGGTTTTCTAGAAAAAATGAACCAAATTAAACTGATAAGATGTGATCCCAAACTGAACCGAATCCGACCCAAATCAAATATCAACCGAATCAAAAACCCGGTTTGATTTGGTTTGGTTCAGTTTTTCGATTTTCCTATTGTTGCCTTTCGGTTTTTCAATTTTTCGGTTTTTGCCTTGCTTATCGATTTTTCGGTTCTCAATTTTTATTGAGAATTTCGGTTTGGACCAAGTTGAAAATCAAACTGAACCGAACCAGAAAAGTTAACTATTATTTTCTGATTAATTGAACCGAATTGAAAACGCACAAAATTTTGAATTAGTTCTTGATAGCCCTAGCATTAGTCTAGTCTAATAGTTAGCAATGACTTATGAAGAATGCTAATAATCAATTTGTCTGATGGACCGAACACAGGGAGAACTCGACCTCACCTATTGTGCTGCCAGTGCATAACAGAAACATTTTTGTAGCACTTACAAAATTTACTTGATTCGAGAGAATTTTAGGATAAAATTAGAATGTGACGTAAAAGCTAAACTCCTTGAAATAGCCTGTCTTGAAAGACGGGTGAATGCGCATTGTCGAATTGCAAATCACTTAATAGTTTTTTATCGGCGCGGCTGCTCGTATCTCAAACAAAAGTTCATGACCAGTCTACACGGATGTCATGCATGGAATAAGTACTTATGGCGCTAAATTTTGTCGGTAGAACAAGTGTCGAGAAAAGGTAAATATTTTTTTTCATTTCATTCATTTTCACATATATATATATAATAGAGAAACGCAATTCAACTACAAACTAAAACAAAACAAGCTCTAGATAAGAAACAGTCACAGCTTATGGAGCAAATCTATGATTTATTTAAATCAAAATCAGCGGCCAATCAACACATCCGTCTTCAGTAACGAGTATTTACCAAGATTTCCATATGTTTCGATAGCTTTACTGTGACGTCATGGATTTTTCGACCCGTTGCGGATTTTATGAATGCATAGTCGTTAATGTATTGCTAGTCAGTCTCGCTCTGAACTGATCACTCACAAGCAACTAACCGAAGGGGAGAGGCTACTGAAAGCTTCGTGGATACACGATTCTTGAAAAAATCACCTGTTAGTTTGAGATATGTTGGAGTTGTGATTGACTGACTCGTCCATTATTTCTATCCAAATTCAGTTGTCAGACTTTTCGGATGTTTAGATTAATTATTGAACTTTAGTCTCGTTATTTTCCCAAAATTTTCGGGTACTCAAAAACGTTACGCGTAGTATCGCCGAGCCGAAATTTGGAGCTGAGACCCCGTCACTTTTTCCGTCACTTCACCCCCTCTCTCTCTCCCCTTTCTCTCTCCTCTTTTTCTTTCTTTTCTCCCTGCTGCCGCCTGCCCCTTTCTCCCTCACGTCCCCTCCCTGCTGCTTTTTCCTCCCCTGCCGCCTGCACCCCTGCCCCCACCTGCTGTCCTTCTCCCCCCCTCCTCTCCTTTGACTTTTCAAATTCTCTCTCTCTCTCTCTCTCTCTCCGGCTGAACGTGCAGCTGCTGCCTTCTTCTTCTTCTTCTTCTTCTTCTTGAGCTGCTGGTTTCCTTTGGTCGACAAAGCTGCTGCGCTTTCGTGCTGCCGACCGCCACCACAGCAGCTCCGTCACCTCGCCAGCTCATCGCCAGCCCGCCGGTCTCGCCGCCCGGCTAACCACCACCCTGAACCGCTGCTTCCTCCTCCCCCTTTCCCTTCTGTTTTGGGCGTTGCTGCTACTCGCTGCCGTCCGCCGCGCGTCGGACCACCTGGGACGGCCGTTCACCACCGCCGAGCCCCATCAAAACCGCCACCTCCTCTGTTGGCCGCCGGAGTCACCTCACACCTCCCGGCAACCGCCCGAACCGAAGCAGCCGCCCGTCCTCCCTCCTCCGGTTCTGGTTTGGCCTGACCAGCCGCCACCGTCGGCCAGCCACCGCCGAACCACCTTGTCACCGTTCGGCCCTCCCTCAGCGCCGTCCGCCAGCCAGCTCAGCCGCTACCGTCGCCGCTCCTCTCTTGGGTTCCGGCCAACCGGGACCAGCAGCCTCGCTGCCTCTCGCTGCCACCAGATCCGGTCGCCGGAGCTGCTGGCCGCCGTCCAGACGTCGCCGGTCAACCCACCAGCCTGTCCCGTGCCGCCTCAGCCCCGGTCCCCTCCGTTTCTCGGCTTTCCGTCGCGTGGGCAGCCACCCTTGGCTGAGATCCGGTCCCAAGACGCCTCGCCTTGTCGCGTCGGAGATTCTCGGGCGATCCCCTCGTCGCCGCCGTCGTGCTCGTGTCGCCGGAAACAAACCAAACCGGTGAGTTGTTTTCCTAATTCCTTAATTGGGGGATAATCTAGTATTAGAGGTAGATTAATTAGTATTAAGTGTTATTAGTAATTAATATTGATTAATTATGTTTGATTGTATATTATATGCCCTAAGTGAGATTTGGATAAGATAATAGTGGCTTGAGTATGCTTGTTGCTAATTAAATTGGATTATGATTAATTAGCATTATTTATTTATACTAATCTTATTTTCGATTCATTTATTTGGTTAATGAATGATTAGTAGGGATTATTTATGGTTAATTATTTTGGAGGAATAATTAATTATAATTATATTATTTTATGGAAATTAATTATTGATGGAAATATTATATTTTGTGGAAATTAATTAATTAATTATAATATTAATTAATTTCGAATTATTGGATATTTTTGGATAATTAATTATTTTGGAGAAACAATTAATTATGATCACTTGGGGAGAATCGATTAAATTAAGCAATATTTATTTGGTTATTGCTTATTGAGGAAATGTTGGTAGTTATTTATAATGGTATTATTTAGACTTTAAATATTCATGGAATGTTTTATGGAAATAAATTACTTTTGTTGAGTAATTACTTATGGAATTGATAAATAGTTATGATCATTTTGTGTGAGAGCCAGTTAATTATCCCAAGTATTTTTCCTGGGTATTAAGATGAATTATGAGAATCATGGGAGTTTATATTATTTAGTTATAGTCAATTATTTATGAGAATACTTGGCTACGATTAAATAATGGAGGTATGCAGTATGCAATTGTTTAGTGAAGTACGTATTTCTAGAGAATTATGTTGACTCGTGTGATTGCGTGCTGAAGTATGGGTGATTACTTCACTGTATTTTCTTTACATGCAAAGTTGCGGTATTTTGATATGTGCGTACAACCATGCCTGTATTGATTGTTGAGGAAAGAGGAAACTGGCATGAGTGGTAGATGTGCTAATATGATCACGTAAAGGAAAGACTGATGGATTTCGACTTGATGGATTTTGGGGAAAGCATTACCAATGGATTTTGGATATCCGATGGATTTTGGAAGACGCAACTGATGGATTTCGGGGAAAGCGTTACCAATGAATTTTGGATACCGATGGATTTCGAATACTCGATAGATTTCGAGGAAAGCGTTACCGATAGATTTTGGATTTGGCCCTAAGTGGAAGTAGTAATTTGGATACGTATGGAGACTTGAATTATGGAGTTAATAATTATTGTGTGTTCTAGGTGATTGAGTACATTTACTACATAATGGTTGCCTAGCTTTATGCGTGTATTGAGCATATGAAATGTTAGATGCCAAGGAAAAATGATAGGGTTTTGATGCGTGTTTACGTGTGGAGGTGCATGATTGGAACACGTCTGGTTAGTATATACTTGGAATGCTATATATGCGATATTCTAATTATGTGAATATTGATTTGCCTTTGTATGGCTTGTGTGACTAATATCATGCAGAGTATATGCAGCCGTGAGGTAAGGTTGCTTGCGATTAAATTTGATTGAAGTTTCGTTGCTCGTTATAGACAGAGCAAAGCGGTGGTCGCTTGGCCTTTGAATGGTCATCGTTGATAGGTTGTATGATTAGGTTTCACCCGAGGCGAGACTTAGGATAATAACTTATTGAGATTTTATTTCACTGGTTATTATATAACCATTTTTAGGTTCCTGATGGATGCGCTTGGATGTTGGTTGTTGGGACTGATCGGACCTCGAATCCTAAGGATAATAAAGGAAGTAGATTGACCCCTTTGCCTTTGTATATGTATTTATTGCGCCTAGCAATAGCATCGGTATGAAACGAGGTCGTTGTGAATTGTCTATTTTTCTGACTGTCCCTACTGTTGATGTTTGACCGGAGTTTTATATTTGTTTCGCATGAGCATATTTCTAAGATAAAAAGAATAGTCGGCGATGCGTCCTGAGACGTTGCATTTCAATGACCGCAAGTAAAAAGGGGATCATCGCATTCTCGAGGGTCGGGGGCGTGACATTTACCTTTTGGCGATGCACACCTAGGTTAAACGTTTGCAACACCATTGTCATTTAGAATAACAAGATTGAATGTACATAGATATGATATTTGTGAGAGTGAAACTTTCATGAAACTCTTATGATTTCCTTTGAAACTGAATTGTACACCAACGAAACACTAAGGGAAATGAAACCCCAAGATCATACATGCAAAAACTCTTGAATCTAAATTAGATCGGAATAGAAACCTCCTTGAAACTAAAGAAAGAAACTTCTAGATCTAGACTAGATCAAAAGAAAAAAACTCCTTAAAACGGGAGGAAGCATAAAAAAGAAAATAGACAATCAAATCAACCAAAATAAAAAGGAAAAAGAAAGGGGAGGGTGAGATATAGCTCAAGAAAGGTAAATATGAATCAATTGGATTGTACAATCGCACTCCTGGAGGTGCCACCACAAAGCCTACCCACAATCATATACATTTCAATTCATTTCACCCATAAGTTTGTACATTGTTTTGATGTATATTCACACCTCCAATTTGACTGATGAGATGCTCTTGTGCATGTGCATATATACTTACACTTCGGGAGGGGATGAACTTCCAAAGAGAAAACTGCCAAAAGTTGCCATTTCCCCTATTCCTCCACATGGTAATTTGCACTTTCAATTGCTCGCGGTCATAGAATTGGAAGACCTACATAACCCAAGCAGATTATTATTATAATTATTAGAAGAAATAAGCCTGTAGATATCTCTAACTCTCCAGGAACAATATTGAAACATACTATAATTGACATGACCCGACATATCAATCTCAAGTCGGTGGTCAAATGAGGTCAGTATATTCATTTCCTTCTAGGGTAATTATGAAACAAGAAGAAATTTCACGCATACCCCTTTTGATCACGGCACAACGGGCAAGAAGCATTGCGCCCGAGCCACAGGTCGATGCACTGCGCATGGAAGTAGTGTCCACACGCGGGGATGGTCCATCTCCTTGGGCCGGTACACCGCCAAGCAAATTGCGCAAACATTCTTGTTCGGTTTAGGTACCTGTCCGTTGTCATTGACTCGAATCATCGGATAAAATTCTATCGTCAGGAAATCGAGGCCCATGACTCTACCGGAGTTGCGTCGAGCTTCTCCCGAGGGGTTCGAAGGAGATGAGAAATCCGTGACGTTGTTTTCGCCATCATCGTTGTTAGGAGGAGGACCACGATGCCTGGAGACTCAAGCGCGATCTCTTAGGTAGCACGCAATTCCGAACATGCAAGGGATCGAGGACAACATGGCGCTGGAGGATATCCGAAACTTGGCCCTCTTTGGAAGCCCTAAATGATCAATTGATTACGATGAATAATGAGCTAAAGTTCAAGGTGATATCTAAATTAAGAGATGAATTATATGTTGGGAAAAGCAAGATCTCATTAACTTATGAAAAATAGAATTGATGGCTAATTGTAAAATAGTTTGTTTCCATAGGACCCACCGTGTTTACCGAAGCATCCAACAAGGGAGCCCGCGGAACCTTTAAGCCTGCACCTCCCGCCGCTTCTCTCGCACGATCTGCAGTTCGGCCGATCCCACTTCACGAAAACGCTCTCGGTTATCCCCGCTGGATATTGCCATGCCACCGGAATCAACACGGCCCCAAGTATGACACGTTGTTGTTAGAAATTATTAAAATAAGTCACGTCGGATTTCCGGCGGCCTTTGTCGGAGTTAGCACTTAAGTGATGCAATTTTAAAAAAAAAATAGCACTTAAATATACATTTCGTAACTTTTGGAACTTAAGTGTTCCATCATTGAAAGTTTTAATACTTGGGCTGTTCTTTTCCCAATACCAATTGCTAGGTGGTCTTAGACCTCTCTCACTACAAAAGCTAACTCAAGAGATAAGGTTTTCTCTCATATTTATAAATTGACTATCTGCCTTTTTTTACTGTGGGACATCCTCAACAAACATATCGAGTTTGGGTCAGAGACATAATGACTCGTAACTCTCTCATGTGACTCTTGGTTCCATACTTGTTGGCATCCTTAATAATCTTTCACATGTAACAACCCGTAACTTTCCCGTATGACTCTTTTTTGAGCCCAGGTTGCATGCTCCCAATAATAGGGTTACTATTTAGGATCATTACGTTGACACAGTACTTATCATTACGTTGACATGTTACGTATCATCTAAAAGTACCAGTAGTTTATCTAAGGCTTAGGCAAGGTCGCTAAGAGATTTTTCTTTTCTACCCCAAACGTAACTTAAACTATGGGGCCTTTTGGGCAAACTTTGTCGGCTTACCCAAGGTTGCCTCTTTCTCCGATGATGCTTCTGATTAGCTAATTATAAGTTTCGAACGTCACACACACACAAACTTAATTAGATATTAACATCCACAGTTACAATTCATTGATCAGAAAGAAGGATGGTCGGAGAAAGCTTTCCTCCTCTGATCGTCCAATCAAGGATGGAGGAAAACACAAACATAGACAATAATTTCATTGATTAAAAGAAATTAACTTGATAATTGACAGTAGTTTTCCTTAATCATAAGTAGCATACCTTGTGTGGCGTCACATTGAACTTCCGATGATCCATTGCCGCTCTCGAGCACACATCTCCCACCGTTCCTTTCACAAACTCTACAATCCGGCGAATCCCATTTCAACCTAACACCATCGCTTCCGTTCTCCCCTAAGGTCAGCGTCCCCGGAACTAACACCTTCTGGGTATCGCAGCAATCGGAGAACAATATCCTATCGACTTCATCGTCTGCGGGAGCAGCCACAACCATGCGGTCTGCCCTGTCGAGACAAGCGACACGCATGATCTCAGTCTCCGGTAGGTCCGTGGTAAGTCCTGTGTGCAATAGGCAACCGTGAAGTTCACGTGCGCCTTTACTAAGAAGGGAGATGACGCGGAGCCCAGGTCAGAGCTGAAGCTCCCGGTCGCCAACAGGCGCTTCGAAATGCAACCTTCGGGGTCCCCGAGCGAAAGCAGCTGTACTGGATAGTCGATCGAATTCACGACGAGGTCGCCGGAGTGAGGCTAATGGAGGATTGCTCAGCCTCGGTCGTCGCACAAGATTTCGAATCCCGGATAGCCGCAGCGCTCGTCCTGAAGGCCTCTGATTCGGAACGGGAAGCGGATCGGGCGTCCCATGGGATTGCAATACCAATCCAGACAGAGAGCGCCACGTTCATCGGCGGCTATGACAGAAGGGCAAGGAAGGCGGACGAGAAGAGTAAGAAAAATTCGGAGGACGCCATGGGATGGGAGGCGACATGGTGAAGAGTAGAGGGGATCGTGAATTAGGGGGGGTGGCCTTAGTTTACATCAACGGCTGGATGGACGGGTACAATCACGTAGGTTCCAATGTCGAAACCATGGTGATATGTACAAGACATTTTGGCTTCGCTTTATCAGGACAAGTGAACGACGTTATTGTCCATAAAGAATCCCATCCCCTGGAAAAGACACGCACTTTATTTATGGGAGCTAAAAATTTATGAATTCACAAATTTGATTATGTTAAATTAATCCGGCATCCTTTCGATGCATTTTATCTTTATTTTCTTTATTTATGGGAGCTAAAAATTTATGAATACACGAATTTGATTATGTTAAATTAATCCGGCATCCTTTCGATGCATTTTATCTTTATTTCAAAAATAAAGAGAAAATCATATTGTTGTTCCAGGGACCGTTCATCCTATCCCCAAAGTTGTGCACTTGTTTGTTTTGTTTAAAAGAAGAAAATTTTGTTGGGAAAATTATCAAAAAAAATCTTAAACTTTTTATAATTGTGCCGATTCAATCCGAAATATATTTTTTTGGGCAATTGAGTTCTAAAATTTTTGCAATTGTGCCAATTCATTCTATCTAGCCAAATTTGGCTAGCCAGTGCTGATGTGAACGTTGAATGGCCAATGATGATGTGAACAATATTTTAATGATATTATATTATTCTTTATTTTATTTTTTTCCCCTCCTTCCTCCTGCTTCCTCTAGCTGGTCCACCAACCGGCTAAAGGAGAGGGCTAATTGCTGAACTAAGGCAGCTGGCTAGTGGTGAGCCCTTGTTGGATTTGACAAGGGCAAGCCCTTGCTAGATTTGGGTGAGGGCAAGCTTGCTCTTACCCACCTCGCCACTAGTCGGCCACCTCAATTTGGCGATTGACCCTTGCCGGTTGCTGAAGCTAGAGGAAGAAGGAGGGTGGAGGAAAAAAAAAGAGAAAGATAATAAAAGGAAAAAGAAAAGAAAAGATTAAAATTTCAAAATTTCAAAAAAATAAAATATTATTAAAAAATTGTTGACCAACGCCATGTGGAATCCATATTAGCACAGGCCGGCAAAATTTAGTCGAATGGACTAAATTGACATAATTGCAAAATGTATATAATTTAATTAGACAAAAAAATGAGTTTAAGATAGAATTGGTACAATTACAATAGGTTTAGGATTTTTTTAGTAATTTTCCCAACAAAATTGTTGGGGATTGTTGGCCGGCATTCACATGGTATTATGAGAATTGTTGGATTGGCCGGACTGTAGAGTTGTATTTTCATGCAAATCTAATCCCCAAAAGTCATTAAATTTTCTCAAATGAAGGGTAAATATCTAAATTTTGCAAAAGGAAAAAATTAATTCATTTTAATTAGAAGAAATAATCTCGTAGATATCTCGATAGATGATCATATATGTCGATTTCAATTTCAGTAGTCAAATGAGACCAATGTATCCATTCTATTCGAGGGTAACTACAAAAGAGTACTTTTTACACATACCCCTTGCGATCGCGGCACAATGGGCAAGAGGCGTTCCGCTTGAGCCATTGATCGATGCACTGCGCATGGAAGTAGTGTCCACAGCTGGGGATGGTCCGGATCGTTTCCTTGGGCCGGTACTCCGACAAGCAAATTGCACAAATATTGTCGTTCGACCTCGGCACCTGCCCATCATCATCGACTTGAATCTTCGGATAAGATTCTATCGTGACCGAATCGATGCCCGCGACACCATTAAAGGCGGGTCGGGTTTCTCTCAATTGGTATGAAGGAGATGCGATATCTGCGACGTTGCTTTCGCCATCATTGCTGTTAGGAGTTTGATCGCGTGGATCACGATGCCCAGAGGCTCGAGCGCCCGAGCTTAGGCAGAACACGAGTCCGGACGTGCAAAGAAGCAAGGGGAACACGACACCGAGGATTATCCCCAACTTGGCACTTTTTGGAAGCCCTACATGATTAATTGATTATTTGTGGGGTGGGAGTTGAATGACTAGAAGTCCATTGACCCAAAATGATAAGGGATAAGTGCATTGAATGTCTTAAAACTTGTTAACAAAGTGCAATTTAATTTTAAAATTTTGAAAAAGTGTGATTAAGTCATAAAACTTATTACGAAACTGCTACCAAGTCCTAAAACTTTCAAAAAATGCAATTGAATGCTAAAACTTGTTAAAATTAATCAAATTAAGTCATTTATTGATAGCATTTTTTGAAAGTTGTATACCTCAATTACACTTTCATGATAAGTTTTAGGACTTGATTGCACTCTTTGAAAATTTTAGGATTCGAATGTACTTTCATGACAAATTTTAAAACTCAATTGCACTATCGTGACAACTTTTGAGACTTCTAATGCATTTATAAATATTCAATGGAAATTAACACAAGCGATTTTACCCATGAAAATATTCTAAAAGCACTTATTCACATAACAAAATAATAAAGACAAGCTATTATTTTCAGGTGGAAAACTAGCAAATCTAAAGACGTACCATGTTTACCGAAGCATCCAACATCGGAGCCTGCGAAACCCTTGAACCTGAGATAAGAACAGCGGGAGTGCCAAAACTTGGCACAAAGGGACACTTAAGTGCCAAAAGTTACAAAATGTACACTTAAGTGCCACTTTTCAAAACAAATGGATCACTTGAGTGCCAAGTCGTCGGAGCTCAGCCGGAAATCCTACGTGGCAATTTTTTATTAATATTTTTGCCAATGTGGCTCGCCGAAGATCCACCTCAGCTAACCCTCACCCAAAATGACGCCGTTTCCATAGATGGACAAAGCAAAGGCCCTAAAACTGGCCAAAACGGCGTTGTCTCCCCATTTTCATCTCATATTGTTGACTAAATCCCTAAATCAGCCAAATCCCCCAAGAAGAGCTCGAACCCCAATTTCGATTTGCCCCAAAAATCCCTCAAGCACTCGAATTATTTCAATTAACCCCAGATCCCATCGAAGCGAAGGAGAAGGCAAGCGCGAATTCGTCTATTGTTGTGGGTTACCGAGCGCTGAATACTGGAAATGGAGAGCAGAATTTTAAGCAGCAGCTCGAATTCGTCTCATCGAAGCGACGGAGAAGGCGAGCGCGAACGTTTCTGTTATTGTGGGTTGCCGAGTCCAAGAAGAACATCGTGGACTCGAATGAATCCTGGGAGAAGATTTCAAGGATGCGCTAGATATAGAGAAGGGTCAAAGTGCAAATACTTCAAATGGATCGACGCGAAGTTCTCGGCGAGCGACGAGGTGATATTAGACCTACTTGATGGGCGGCGTCAACCTCCATCTACGTTCGTGGACGACTTGGACGACGTTGACTCAAAGCAAGTTGAAGCATCTTCAGCTAATTATTTGAAGAATGAAGTCTCAAAGCAAGCTGAAGTATCTTCAGTTAATTATTTGTTGAAGAATGAAGTTTCAAAAATGAAAATTGAACGGAAGTGTTATCAAATGTTTATTATAGTGTTGTTTTGTTATATGGCCTACTTAATGATCAAATGTAAAGCACTTGAAGATAAGAAGAAGTTTCTTCAGCTGCCATAGTTGAAAATGAGTTGATAAATGTAATCGTTTTGGATTAAACATATACTATTTTATTTGTGTTTGTGTTGTCCACACCATCGACCGGCTTTGAGGGAAGTCAAGAAAAGGGAATGATGAGATGATACATATGTAGTTAGTTTAGGTTTGCTGTTTGCTGCCATAGGGAGGTTTTGTTCTTATTTGCAATGTTAACCTTAACCCAGCTGAACTGGAGTTGGTTTAGGTTTGTTGCTTGTTGTATCATAGGACAAGCACGAGTTATTACTTAAGTGCCATAAGTTGTATTTAATGATCACTTTAGTGCTAGTCAAATTAAAGAAAAGATCACTTAAGTGTCAGGTTATTATTGAAAGTGATCATTTAAGTGCCAGTCAGTGCTTAAAAGTGAACACTTAAGTGTCAACTTCTCCAGGAAAGGAGCACTTAAGTGCAGGTTACCAGCTCTAGCACGAACTGATGCAAGATGTGCATAATGCACACTTGTATCGGGTGCTGCACAAACCCCCCCAAACCACCACTACAGACCCACCACCAACAGGCATGAACCTTCAACACAACCAGCTCTAGTACGACTAGAGTATGAACCACCACCACCATCATAGCATGATTGCACCAAGCACCACCTGGTGAAAGATGTGCAAACTGCACACTTGCACCAAGTGTTGCAGGGGCCTCTTGCATCACCACACACCCACTACCAATAATCACCAACCATCAGTAGAGCAAGTAAAGCATAATGTAAATCGAAAATATCAAAAACACAACAACAAAAATTGATAAGTAGCAAGATCATTCCATTGATATATGATTTCAAGTCTCACCAACATAGTGACAAACCAAAAAAAATAAAAAATAAAATCATCCACAACAAGTTGTAACAAAACCAACCCTTCTTATCAATCAATATCAATATGCACAGGCCCCCTTGTTCATGCTCCTTTTGATGGACCTCGATTCATTATCCTTGCACTCTTTCTAACTGGATGTACAACTTCGTCTTCAACTGTCTCTTCATGCATTGATTCAAATGGAGTTGCAATTGTCTCAGGATGAACTGATTCAGATGGAGCTGGTGCTGAGTTGTTGGTCTTTCTTGTTGGCGCAATCGATGTCGTCTTCTTTTTTGGTACAGCCAATGTTGTCTTCTTTGTTGGCGCAGCCGATGTTGTCTTCTTTTTTGGCGCAGTCGATGTCGTTTTCTTTTTTGGCGCGGCCGTTGATTTTTGAGTAGGGCCTTGAGAAATAAGAACCTCCGAACTTCTCCCGAGCTAAAAAAAAACACAAGTAAATTATAAGCAAAAGTTCGCACAATTTATTAAATGCAGTCAATAAAACTTACATTCAGAATGACTGTTCCAGTACGGTCATCTGTATAAAGGCCATAACCATATTGTTTTAGTCTCTTCCCAAAAGCCCCTTTTGTTCGAATTGGAGCATCACGTTCAGTATCTTGTGATTTATTATCCCTTTTTTTGGCCTGTGATTTCTTGGGCCTTTCTTTTTGCCCTTTAGTTGGCCCTTCACGTGGCTCTTCTAATGGCCGTTTAGCTTCAGTTACATTTGGCTCTTCAGGTGCAACAGGGGCTTTTTCAACCAATTGTTCAACTAGGCGTCTTCTGGGTAGCCTTCTTGTAGCTAGCCCTTCAACTGGCTTTTTGGTAGCTAACCCTTCAACTGCCCTTCTTCTAGTTGTCCTTCTCATATCTAGTCTTTCAACTTCACCAACACTTTCACCTAGCTTGTGTGGTAGCCCTTCTATTGGCCTTTCTGTTGTTGGCCCTTCTGTTGGCAATCGAGCTGGAGCTTGCCCTCTTCGAACCTAATAAAGACATTATGAATATAACATCAGCCCATATAATAATGTAAAGGAAAACTAAAGAAGTCATTGAACTTACCGGGTATTTTTTCCTCAGCTGCGGAATGGTCGACTGAACTGGCCCTTGTGCAGTTTCAACCAATCTTTCGGGTACAACTGGAACCATTTCAGCCAATCCTTCAGGTGTCCTATTCATCACCTGACAAACACATTAAAAATACCTTTTAATTATGCTATGTAAAAATATTTAATAAACCAAAAATAACATAAACAAAAATATCATAACTTACAGGGTTTCTTGTCGTTGATTGATGAACAGTGGACTCACTTTGCCTTTCTGTTTGGCCTTCAGTTGTCGTTCTACCTGTCCCTTCACTAAGCCTTTCCACTAGCCTCTCACCTGACTGTTCTTGCTGCTTTCTCAATTGACAACCTTTAGTATTGTGCCCTGCTACATGGCAATAAGAGCATGTCATCTTCCCACCTGTCCTACTCATTCTTTGCTAACCCAAGACCTCCCCCTCTGACATTCTTCGTCTTCGTTTTGACCTTCCCATTTGCTTCTTCAGCGGCAAAGGTTGAGGTGCTTCATGATTTGTTGGCTCTCAAAACTTGCTACTTCTGATTGGCTGCATCATGAATTGGTATGAAGCAAGATATGTCGTTTTCTTGTACCAATTATCAATATAATCGTCCACATTATGGCATTTTAATTGGATGGCACATATGGCATGTACACAAGGAATTCCACTTAGTTGCCATGCTCGACATGAATAATTTCTCCTACCTAGATGGACAACATACTTATCAAAACCCTTCATTATCTCATATCCTTCATCCCCATTCCAGATGGGATGACAATATCTACTTGCAGCCAAGTTCTCATCCAATTTCTTGGCAATCCTAGGACCATATTGCCTAGTCCACTTCGCAGCCTCATCTCTTTGTTTGTAGAGCCGAGTCATGACCAATACTCGTATATCTTCAAGCATTGAGACGATTGGTTTGCATCTCGCATCAATTATTTTCTCATTGAATACTTCACATATGTTGTTGTCGACGTGATCGCACTTGAATTGCTCACTGAAGAAGGCCTTGCACCAATGCTTCGGTTCTGTCTTGAATAGTGCATCAAGAGCCTTCTTTGGTCAACTGAACCAATCCTTCTTTAGCCATCCTAAAGTCAGCCATGTTTGTGCTCTTTGCTAGTTGCCAAAATTGCAATTGTAGCTTATCCCCTTTATAGGTCTTTGCCCAATTTGCATATACGTGCCATGCACACATTCGATGTTCGGCATAGGGCATTAACTCGGCCAATGCCGGAACAAGTCCCTACAATAATTTGAAACAAGAAATGTAAGAAAATAGCATGTTGTTAATATCAAAAAATAAACAAATTATTATGACATTACCTTTTGTTGGTCGCTCATAAATGCCCATCCTTCCCCATTTGTTATATCCAAGTTAGCCATGAGATTTTTTAGGAACCAAGACCAATTGTCCTTGTTCTCTATCTTCACAACAGCTCAAGCCAATGCAAACATTTGGTTGTTCAATCTCTTCCAATTGCAGCCAGCAATTCTCCTTTGCACAAGCCTTTTAAGAAACAACCATCCAATCCTATGATCCGTCTACACCCGGCTAAAAATCCCTATTTGCACGCATCAAAGCACACATAGAACTTATCGAACTTAGTTCCACTATCAGGAAGTGGTCTCTCCACGACCTCAACAAACACTCTACTTAAAGGGTTTTGCACCCTACACTCCCAAGCATAATCCCACACTTGCCCATATTCCTCACCATACTGACCAATGAGTACCCTCATCACCTTTTGCTTCGTTATTTTGCACTGGTTCTTGGATAACATTAATGCCCACACGCTCCTTCACCAACTGCTTGAACTACACACTGTTCATCTTGGGCATCAACTTCATTCGATCAAAGAACTGCTTCGACAGCCATGCACTTGTTACCCTTTTGTTTTGAAAATTAATGGAACAAGTATGTTCCTCTTGGAAAGACCTAATCTGGAAGGATCCACTCTTCTTAACAAACGCACCGTAGATCTTCCATGGACAATTTTGCTGTGAACACCTAGCTCTTACAAAGGCTTTAGTGTTTCTAATGAAGTCTATATTCCTTTGTTCAGCAATGGAGTGCTTCAGTATAGCTTCCCTAAATTGTTTGGCATATTGGAATTTCATACCTACTGACAAAGAAGGGGAAACAACAGATGGATCATAAGAAGGAAACTTACTTTTCCTTCTACGCACAGGTTGTTCATCTTCTTCAAGCTCGCCCTCGGAAGTAGCATTGTCGATGCTTTCTTCATAATCAGTCTCTTGACCAGCAACACCAGTATCTACAGGGCCAACACCAGCATCACCAGCATCTACAGGGCCTTCAGCCCTGTTTGGAACTTCATCAGCTACTTGCAAAGCTGCAAATTTATTGGCCAAAAAGTCTCTTTGCTTTCTCCTTGACTGTACAAGCTCCTCGTCGTCCTCATCATTTAAGAAATTATCAACGGCCAACCCTTCATCGTCATCATCACTGGATTGAGCTACTTACCAATCTAATCCAGTGATTGTGATATCACCACTTTCCTGTCTATTTTGCTGTCCTTCATCCCTACCATCTCCCTCTTTTCTTACTTGGGTGCTCTCTCCATCATCTTCGTCCTCAGACTCACTATTGTACTCAACGTATACTTTCGCTTCTTCGCCATGAAGATAATGGTATAAAACATCTCTAAATCCATTATCATCTTCTAAGCTTTTCAAATCATCTCTCAAACCCTTCCCTGGAACACAATACAACAGCTTTTGTATTTTGCAAGGCAAATATGTCACTATATCCCTAACAAACCCAATATAAGATGCCTTCTATACTTCGACAAAAATAGTGCCCTCGTTTGCCCCCTCATATTCCCACTCGTCCTCCCCAATGACAAAGTCCCCTCCGTAGCAAACAATAACAGCAACACAATCTTTATTACAAGCCATTTCGTAAGCAAGGAAAAAGAAAACAATTAACTTTTTGGGACCACATTGACAAGAGACAATTGACAATTGCAATTGCACATGGAGGTCCCCACACTGTCATACACTTTATTAAAGAAAGAAAAGAGCATCTGACTATTATAATAACTTTCATTATAAAACCAACAAATAGAGGTCCCCACAACAAGGACAACTCCCCCACGATACCCATTTAAATATGTCGATTTCAAAATGACCAGAATTCCCCACAACAACTTCTCCAAGCCCTAGAAATCGCTATCGCACATTACAGAATATCCCATTGAAGCCTTAAAAATACCCACGCACATCATTATATCCAATAGAGCCCTAAAAAGACCATCGTATATCACAAAACCATATTCAAGCCCTAAATCGCATATCACAGTAGCATACCGGCCCTAATTTTTTCTCGGCCGAGCCCTAAATTGCCAATATGAACCCTTCAATTACTCTAGCACTACATTTGAGCTCTAAATCGTCTATCACAATATCATACGAGCCCTATCTTTCCTAATCAAACCCCACATTTCACAGTTGAGCCCCAATTTTTCCATTCGAGCCCTAATAGACAATTCCGAACCCTAATTTCATCCATAGAGAGAGAAAAGCACAAACCTCAGCCAGCGAACGACGGTGAGTGAACGACGATGGCGAGCGACGACGGCGAGGGATGACGGCGAGCAACGACGGTGAGCGATAAAATGCCCTCTCCTCTGTGAAGATGAACGGTGATGAAGATAGGACTGAGCTAGCGACGAAGACAGGAGTGAGCCCGATGTGTTTAGCCAAAGTAAGCTAAACGACGTCGTTCTTTCTTGTGGAAAAATGACGTCGTTTAGCTTGCACGAGCCCACCTGTATTTTTATAGTCCACGTCACATAATTTTCATATGCCACATGTGTTTTTTTTTTTTTCCATAATTGCCACCTAAGTAAAGTTTGTCGTCGGAAAATGCCACGTATGCATTTTGGCCGGATTTTCTCGCCGTTGGCACTTAAGTGATCCCTTTCACTCCGATTTTGGCACTTAAATGTACCGTTTGTAACTTTTGGCACTTAAGTGTCCCTTTGTGTCAACTTTTGGCACTCCAGAGGTCCGTACCTCCCTTGAACCCGCACCTCCCGCCACTTTTCTCGCACGATCTACAGTCCGGCGCATCCCACTTCAGGATGACACTCTCGATTATGTCCATGGGATATTGCCGGTTCACCGGAACCGACACCGTCCAAGTATGGCATCCGAACTCGGAGAAGTACCAATCGAATGAACCGGCGGGAGCAACATAGACCCAGTGGTTTTCATCGCTAAGGCAGTCCACCCGTTTGATTCCAAAATCCGACAAATCGAACAAGCAATTCGCAAATGTGAAGTTCCCGTACTCTTGCGCCGTGAAAACCGAGCTCAACAACGTTAAGTTTTGAAGCCGCCTCACTAGGCAGTTGCCTGGGTCCTTGAGCTTGACGTATTGTTTCTTGTAGTCGATATGGTCCACAACGAAGTGTTACGAGTTAGGCAATTGGAGGATTGCTTCGCGTCGGATGTTGCATGAGAGATCGAAGCCCAAATAGCCACATCGCTCAAGATAAAGGTCACTTGCCCAGAAAGGGAAGCGGATCTCAGGTCCACCAGGACCGCAGAAGCTCACCGGACATATATTGCCGGGGTTATCGGCGGATATATGGAGAGAGAGGCCAAGGAAGAAAGAGAAGAAGATGACGGAGGAGGAAGCCATCAGAGGCACATAGCGAAGATGCCTAGGATTGTACTTTCGAACATAAGTTTATGCTCTCTTTTTCACTAAAGAAAGATTCAAGTCCTTTTCGGAGAGATTATTGATATCTTACGCCATCTTCTCAAGGATACAAACAATAGAACCTGCCCTAGTCAATTTAGCCGGCCATATGGATGTGGACATGTAGGTCCTCGGAATGGCTATACAATGAAAGGGAAAAGGCGAAATTTCAAGTCAATTCCATTTTGCTGTTTGGCACCATTTGCTCCTCCCCTCGTCGCTTGAGCAAATATTTGTAGTGAGTCAGTGATGACTAGATCGATCACATCCGCAGACTTAGAGGCCCTTGGTGACTCAAGGCAGCCATCGACCCTCACCCAGATTTGGGAGAGAATCTCAAAAAGGGTTGCCACCCTCTCCCGTCACTGGTTAGGTCTTGTCACCCCTTGCCTCTAGTCGGTGAAGGTCGCTGGGCCTCCCCCAGGCACTGGCAAGCCTTTGCCGCCGTCCCATCGACAATAGGGCGGCGCCCACAGGCCGCTTGTGTTTTCTCTTTTTTCTCTTCAGGTTTTTTGAAAAGAAAAAAATAGAAAAAAGACAAAATTGGCCTTCACAATTAGTGAATTCAGGCTATTCTTTGTAACTTATTTGGGCACTTCAGGCTCTTATTTGAAATAATATCCACTTCACGCCCTTACTTGAGAAAGTAAACGCACTTCAAGTCCTTTTTCGAAACAATTTCCATTTCATGTTTTTCTTTGAGAAAATGTGCCATTATTTGGAATTTTCCCAAAAAGAAAACCATCCTGTTTCGAATGATGCTCTTAGATGTATACTTATGGGATTCGGCCCTTGTTAATGAATTGGCATCCACAAACTTTTCGTTGAGAGATTGCCACGGCATGTTGAAGAGATTTAGTGAATGGTATTGAGGGAAGGTTAATCTCCTTTTCTATGAAGTACTTGTTGGGAACTAGTATTAACACCTAGAGGGGGGTGAATAGGTGTAGAGGAATTTTACGCGCAAGCAATAACAATCTTTTGCAATCTACAAACAGAATTTAAATAGAGAGAGTAGAAAAGATTGCAAACACAATTATAGTGGTTCGGCTTTTGTCAAGCCTACGTCCACTCTTCAGGCGATCAGCCAATAGGCTGGATTTCACTATGTGATCAAAGGTGATTACACACTCTTGAGTGTTAGCACTTGGTGATGATATGTCTCACAAAGTCACTCTTTTTGGTAATTCACTAGGATCACTCAATTACGCTCTTTTCAGACAACTAGTGAAGAATTGAATCAGCCTTGGAATATATTTATCCACTCTAGTCTCCTAGGTCTCATCCTATCCTTATATACTCTCCAAGCCACACTCGACCGTTGGCTCTTTCCGTGAGAGTTCCGTCTTCCCTTTCTGGACAGACTTTATAAGGCAAGTCTTTTTGACCGTTGGAGGTAGATTGGATCCCCTTGATTCTGCTCGCCCATACAATCGAATCTGGGCTTCCATAAGTGTTTCATCCTTCTTTGGAAGTTGTCTGATGATTGATCTTGTTGATCAATATAAATATGGTAAGTGAAAATCATATGACCGTTGGTGATCTGATCCTGTAATTCCATTCTGAGTCTGCCTAAATTTTCAGTCTGGTACGGTCAGACTTAAATCTCAGTCTGGTACGGTCAGACTTAAATCTCAGTCTGGTACGGTCAGACTTAAATCTCAGTCTGGTACGGTCAGACTTAAATCTCAGTCTGGATGAGTCTTTCCGTCTGGTACGGTCAGACTCAAAATCTCAGTATGAAGTTCCTGCATCTGTTTCATACAAACTCAAAAGCATACGTTAGTAGCGTTTGATTTATTTTGTCATCTTCAAAACATCATAAGGGATTTTCCTAACAATCTCCCCCTTTTTGATGATGACAAAACAATCTCTGAATATGCAATTATGCTTTTAAATATATTGATAAATCAAAGCATCATAAGCACATAATGCAATCTCCAAAATTGAGCAAAAGAATTTATTGAAATAATTGCAGCTCAATATTATGCACTAAATAATATAAATCAATTAGCACATATGCATATACATATTTTCTCCCCCCTTTTGTCATAATCAAAAGGCGATAATAATTAAAAAGGGTGTCACGTGGAGAATAAATTCACATGGAGATATCATGTTGATATAAACATAAAGAATATAGCTCATATATATCAACAAAAATCTTCCAAGGAAAGAAATGGATGATATACTTACCAAATTATGTAGAGCACAATTTACCTTTTCTTTCCATAGTAATTAGGATCAAGATCAATTCAAAAAATCTGCCATACTTGATCAATGCTCCCCCTCAATTTGTTGCCTTTTTGAAATGATCACGATTTTCCATTTCTTTTTATATTCACTTTCTCCCCCTGTCCTCATGATAGTATTTGCGATAATACTTATCGCAACTTGTTGTCTCTTTATTTCCTTTGTAGTAGCAACATTCGCGGCATTCATTTGCTTTTGAAGTTTGAGGTAGAAGTTTGTTTTCTTCAATCAAGCTCGCCTCAAATTTAAATCTGCACAAACTTAACAAACTTTCTGCACAAATGCATTGTTATAATATTTCGCATAATATATAATGCCTTTTCTTGCAAAATAAATTGAATAGCATATTTGAAAAAAAAATTTCAATTCAAAGCTTTTCAACCTTTCATATGACAGATTAGTGGCCTGCTCAATAATTTATGAAAATTTTGTGCAATGAATAGAATTTTTGAGCCTTAAAAAAAATCTCTATAATTTCGGATCAAGCTTTCCCAACCTCATATGGAAATATAATTTGCCACCTGCAAATCCTTGTAAAATAGATAATAATCTTTGCAAATTATAGAACATATCACGCACATACATTCCTTCAATTTGCGGATCAAACTTGCCTAATATAAAATATCTTCTAAGATTATAGCAAGTGAATCCCAAAATACAACAATATCTTTCAAGATTAAAGGGATTTCCCTAAGCATAAATTTCGAAAAGATATTATTGATGCAATATGCAAAAAGAAAGTAGATATTTTTATCACGTGCCAAATCAAGTAATAAAAATGTGCAATAGCTGACGAGATTTTTGCAATATAAATCACACGTGAGTCATCAAAATCATCTTGAACCATAAAAATTTGTGTATAAATTTGGAAGGCATGATGATAAAGATGGAATATTTTATTTCCTTACCCAAGGTATATATATTTATATACCATTGATTTAGAAACAGATCTCATCAATCATCGCTTGAGATATTCTTCTGATTGCTCGATGATTTGCATAGATTTTTGCAATCATTCTTCTTTTGTAAAATTTTCTGCAGCAACCTCTTTTGCTTTTGGTATCCATGACTTTGGATCCTTCTTTCACGTTAGAGCACAAATAGGAAATTTTCATAAAAAACTCAATGATGCTTTTCTATCTTGAATAATATCTCGTAAGACAAATTTTTGCTTTGAAAAAAAATATAACAGAATAAGATAGCATAAAATCTGATCAAATAATTATGATTATCTATAAGCAAGATATCAAATCAATCACACGTATCGAATTCCAACTCACGAAACTACCAAAAATATAGCACGCTATTCTTCTTTCAATATAATCAAATATAGAATATAGTCATTATAAATCGAGACATAAAAATATATATCGAATATCAAGTATAATGAAAATATTTAAAACATGCACGCACAACAAATTGAGAATTTAAAAATATATATTTCTTACCAAATTCTCTTTGCCATTTGCCTGCAATCAAAACACATACTCAAGTTTTCTTTGGTACCCAGACTTTCTTGGGTCCATTGAGGTTAGTGGTATAAGCTTTGTCTATCCATTTCTTCTGAACAGGTCTCTAGACTTTAGGACATTTGTTTTCAAAATGTTCTCTTTCTCCACAATTGGAACATTTGAGAATGTCTCTACCAACAGGTCTTACAAAATTATTTTTGAAATGATTTTTGTAAGCTTGTCGAGGAGGTCTTTGTCTTATTCTTTCCTTGACTTTAGGAAAATCAATCAGGGAATCATTTTCCTTATAAAAACCAAGTCCTGATTTGTCATAATAAGGAATTTGAATGGAAAGAATATGCTGTAGGGTTTTTGATCCTTTAGAAAACTTTGTGGTAATATCTAAAAATTCCTTTTGAAAAAATCATTCTCCTTTTGTAAGGAATCTCGATTATCCTTTGCTTCTAAAAATCCTTTTTGATAGAATCATTTTCTTTCAAAAGAACCTCTCGATTTTCCTTTATTTCCAGAAATTCCTTTTTGAAATCATCCACTTTTCCTTTCAAAGAAACGTTTTGTTGACTCAACTTGTAATTTTCCTTTTTTAATCCAGAGATTCTTTTCAGAGTGAATTTCAGATTTAAACAAAGCTCATTTATATAATCTGAAACTTCAATAGGAATATCGAATGACTAACCTCAATTTCTCTATCGGAATGCGAGTCGATTCGAGAACTGTTCAGCCCGGGTCCGAATGTTCCGAGTCCGAGTCCGAATGTGCCATTAGACAGATGTTGTCATATTCATCTTCACTATTTTCAACCTCAGTGTCACTCCATGTTTATGCTTTCAGGGCCTTCTTATATTTTTCATATTTCCCTTTGTTTTTCTGGAGCTTGGGACAATTTTGTTTTATGTGACCCTTCTTTTTGCATTTGAAACAGACAACATCTTTGACATATTCCTCCTCATCCTCTGTTCTTCGTTGTCCCGGTATGCATTTTGTTTCTTGTTGTCGAACCTTCTGCCTTTCTTGTTCAACTTCTTTACCTTTCTAATTAGCAGTTCAAGTTCTTCATCGTCCAGCTCTTCCTCAGAATCTGTATCATCAGAATCAGTATTAGACTTAAGAGCAATGGACTTTTTACCTCTGGATTCCACTTCTTCGTTCATTTGTTCTGCCTCATAGGACTGCAGAGTGCCTACGAGCTCATCGACTGTTAGTGGTGAAATCCGCGAGTTTCTCGATAGACGTCTTCACATTGTTCCATTCTTTTGATAATCCTCTCAGAAGTTTGTTGACCTTCATTGGTCCAGAACAGGCTGTCCTTGATATGCCAAATAGTTTACAATTTACGTAAAACGACTGAACATATCTCCTATTGACTCTCCTGCTTCATCTTGAAGGACTCATATTGACCAAGTAAAATATTTACTTTGGTCTCCTTGACACGATCGGTTCCTTCATATGTCACATGTAGTCTATCCCATACTTCCTTTCTTTGTATCACAAGAAGATATACGATTATATTCATTAGGTGATAAAGCACAATATAGAGAGTAAATAGCCTTTGCGTCTAAAGTTTCTCTTTTCGTCAATTCTTCTTTTGAAATGGTAGTTGATGCCTCTGTTGCTTTTCCATCATCTTTTGATGTGGTTCTTCTGGCTTCGGCGCTGGGATTAACTCCTTTCTCGACTACATCCCATTCTTGTGGATTCTTTGATCTAAGAAAAGCTTTCATTTTGTTCTTCCATATGTTGTACTCTTTTCCATCAAAGTAAGGTGGTCTGGTGTTGCTCTGTCCCTCGATCAAACCTGGTGCAAGAATACTAGCCATAGAGGATCTTTAACTCTGAAGTAATAAACACTTCAAAATACTGAGCACAGGGCTCTGATACCAATTGTTGGGAACTAGTATTAACACCTAGAGGGGGGTGAATAGGTGTAGAGGAATTTTACGCGCAAGCAATAACAATCTTTTGCAATCTACAAACAGAATTTAAATAGAGAGAGTAGAAAAGATTGCAAACACAATTATAGTGGTTCGGCTTTTGTCAAGCCTACGTCCACTCTCCGGGCGATCAGCCAATAGGCTGGATTTCACTATGTGATCAAAGGTGATTACACTCTTGAGTGTTAGCACTTGGTGATGATATGTCTCACAAAGTCACTCTTTTTGGTAATTCACTAGGATCACTCAATTACGCTCTTTTCGGACAACTAGTGAAGAATTGAATCAACCTTGGAATATATTTATCCACTCTAGTCTCCTAGGTCTCATCCTATCCTTATATACTCTCCAAGCCACACTCGACCGTTGGCTCTTTCCGTGAGAGTTCCGTCTTCCCTTTCTGGACAGACTTTATAAGGCAAGTCTTTTTGACCGTTGGAGGTAGATTGGATCCCCTTGATTCTGCTCGCCCATACAATCGGAATCCGGGCTTCCATAAGTGTTTCATCCTTCTTTGGAAGTTGTCGATGATTGATCTTGTTGATCAATATAAATATGGTAAGTGAAAATCATATGACCGTTGGTGATCGATCCACGTAATTCCATTCGAGTCCGCCTAGATTTTCGATGCAGTACGGTCGGACTTAAATCTCGATCAGTACGGTCGAGACTTAAATCTCGATGCAGTACGGTCAGACTTAAATCTCAGTCTGGATGAGTCTTTCCGTCTGGTATGGTCAGACTCAAAATCTCAGTATGAAGTTCTTGCATCTGTTTCATACAAACTCAAAAGCATAGGTTAGTAGCCTTTGATTTATTTTGTCATCTTCAAAACATCATAAGGGATTTTCCTAACAGTACTTACTACTTACCATGAAAATGTACACAAAAGCGGAAAAGATCCCAAAGTAATACCGCATATCCGTCGTAGTGGAGATGTAGATACACAGTGATGATTAGAGACTCAAGGCCTTGTGATTCCGGCATTGGGGGCAAGAAGCATTTCTCTTGAGCCACTGGTCTACGCAATGAGCATGGAAGTAGTGTGCACACCCAGTGATGGTCCTGCGCATCTCCTTGGACTGGTATTCCGACAAGCAAATCGCACAAACATTATCATTAGGCCGAGGCGCTCGTCCTGGATCGTCGATTTGAGCCTTTGGATACGATTCCAATGTGGCCGAGTCGATGCCCATGGCCCCATCGGCGGCATGTTGAGTATTTCCTGCGTCATCAGGATGAGATAAATTCATGCCGTCATTGCCATTGCGGCTCCGATGACAAAATCTGTCGGCTCGAATGCTGAGATAGCAAGCTCCTCCCAGAATACATAAGAACGCAGGAAATATGGCAATCAACAATATCACGAACTTTGCGCCTTTGGAAAGACCTATACATAATCACAGATCACGAATTAAACCGATCAAACTTGAAATGTTGGAAAAACATCAGCAGTGAATGATCAGTAAACGGTAACTATGTCGGTAAATGTATTGCTTGGTAGCACGTGATATTTGTAGGGCTACTGCTTAGGATCATTACGTTGACATAGTATGTATCATCTAAAAGCATAGTCCTACGGAAGTTGATTAAGGCTTAGGCAATGTACATTCTACTCGTTAAGAGATTTTACTTTCCTACCCCGAACTTAACTTAAAACAATGGGCCTTTTGGGCAAACTTTGTCGGCTTACCCATGTTTGCCTCTTCCTCCGATCATACTACTGATTGGCTAATTACAAATGTCGAATATCATATGCATGTAAACTTAACTAGACGTGACATCCACAGTAACAATTCATCAATCAGAAAGAAGCGTGGTTGGAGAAAGCTTTCCTCCTCTGATCATCCAATCAAGGAAGGAGGAAAACATAAACGTAGACGATAATTTCATGGATCAAAAGAAATTAACTTGATCATTGATAGTGGTCTTTCTTTATCATAAGTAGCATACCTTGTCTGGCGACACATTGAACTTCTGATGCCCCGTTGCCGCTCTCGAGCACACATCTCCCACCGTTCCTTTCACAAACTCTACAACCCGGCGAATCCCATTTCGACCCAACACCCTCGATTCCGTTCTCCCCTAGGGTCAACGGCCCCGGAACTAACACCGTCTGGGTAGTAATAGGAGAACAATATACTATCGACTTCATCGTCTGCGGGCGCGATCACAACCATGCAGTCCGCCCGTCGAGACAAGCGACACGCATGATCTCAGTCTCCAGTAGGTCCGTGGGTAAATCACGTGTGCAATTGGCGACCGTGTAGTCCACGGGCGCCTCGGCTAAGAAGGGAGATGATGCGGAGCCCAGATCGGTGCTGAAGCTCCTGGTCGCCAATAGGCGCTTCAGGATGCAAACCATCGGGGTCCCCGAGCGAAACCAACTGTCCTGGATAGTCGATTGAGTTCACGACAAGGTCGCCAGAGTGAGGCAAATGGAGGATCGCTCGGCCTTGGTCGTCGTATGAGATTTCAAACCCTGGATAGCCGCAGCGCTCGTTCTGAAGGGCTTTGATTCAGAACGGGAAGCGGATTGGGGTCCCATGGAATTGCAATGCAAATCCGGACAGGGAGTGCCAGGTTCATCGGCGGCGACCCCGACCAGAAGGGCAAGGAAGGCGGACGAGAAGAGTAAGAAGAATTCGGAGGACGCCATGGAAAGGCAGGCGACATGGTGGAGAGTAGAGGGGATCTGAAATAGGGGAGGTGGGCTTAGTTTACATCAATTGATGGATGGACGGGTACAAGCACGTAGGTTCCAACGTCGAGACCATGGTGATATTGTTAACCAGTAAACATAATTTTTTGCCTTGTATTTGTTTTCATCTTTTTTACAAGATTATAAACACACACATATACACCGCCCTCAGCCACCATAGAATCTCCTACAAATTAGGAGACACAAATATACAGAGACTTTAAATAGAAAAACTATCCTTTTGAGGCCATAATTGATAGCTCATGTTAACAACAAATATTGGGAGACTTTAAATAGAAAAACTTTCCTATTAAGGTCCTAATTGACAGCTCATGTTAACATTCCCCCTCAAGCTGGTGAGAAGTTATCTTTGATACCCAGCTTGACAAGTGATATGTGGAATGCTCAACTCGATACTGTCTTTGTAAGTATGTCCCCAAACTGGTCTTCAGATTTGATAAATGAAAAACTCACCACCTTATCATCTAGATTTTGCTTGATAAAATGCCTATCAACTTCAACATGTTTAGTGTGGTCATGTTGAACCGGGTTGTGGGAAATCTGAATCGCGGTCTTATTATCACAAAACAATCGCATTCCTAACTTAGGTGGAAAACCAAGTTCCGTCAACAACTTCTTTAGCCACAAAAGCTCACAAAGTCCTTGAGCCACCCCTTGAAACTCGACTTTAGCACTTGACAAAGCTACCACTTTCTATTTATTGCTCCTCCATGTAACCAAGTTTCTTCCAACAAATGTGAAGTAGCCTGACGTCAATCTCCTATCCGAGGTATTGCTAGCCCAATCAGCATCCGTAAATCCTTCCACCTCATGGTGATTATTCTTTGCAAAGAATAGTCCTTTCCCTGGTGTCGACTTCAAGTAATGTAAAATCCGGACTACAGCATTCATATGCTCTTCACTAGGAGCGTGCATAAATTAACTTACAACTTCTACAGCATGTGCAATGTCAGGCTGAGTATGCGATAGATAAATCAGTCTCCCTACTAACCTTTGATATCGATCCTTATTGGTTAATACCTGATTAGGAAAATCTCTAAGTTTATGATTTTGTACTATAGGGGTATTAGCATGTTTGCAATCCAACCTCCCCACCTCAGCCAACAAGTCCAACACATACTTCCGTTGAGATAATAATATATCCTCCTTTGATCTGGCCACTTCAATACCCAAAAAATATTTTAGGCCCCCCAAGTTCTTCATCTCGAACTCATTTGCCAGTTTCCTTTGAAGTTCTGTGATCTCCTCAAGGTCATCCCCTGTGATGATCATGTCATCTACATATATAATTAATGCTATCACTTTGTCACGCTGTTGTTTCAAGAACAATGTATGGTCCAAATTACTTTGAGTGTACCCACATCTTTTCATTGCAAAGCTAAAAAGACCAAACCAAGCCTGCGGTGATTGCTTTAAACAGTACAACGATCGCTCAAGTTTACATACCACTTTCGATTTAACAACACACGCATATCCTGGTAGGATTTCCATGTAGATCTCTTCTTTTAGATCTCCGTAAAAAAACGTGTTCTTTCCATCAAATTGATGTAAGGGCCAGTCCAAATTTGCTGCAAGTGATAACAATACCTGCACAGTGTTCAGTTTTGCAACATGAGAGAATGTTTCCTGGTAATCCACGCCATAAGTCTAGGTATATCCTTTTGCTACTAGATTTGCCTTGTACCTCTCAGCAGAACCATCTGTTTTATATTTGATGGTGAAAACCCATTTACATCCTACTGCCTTCTTTCCCTTCAATAACTCTACAAGTCTCCAAGTCTCATTTTTCTATAAAGCCTCCATCTCTTCTTGCATTGCTTGAACCCACTTAGGATCCCTCAATGCCTCTTGAACTCCACTAGGAATTTTACTAGTAGAGACATTCGAGACAAATACCTTTAAAGGTCCCGACAATTGCTTCATCGAAACATAATTGGTGATTGGATACTTCGACCTTCGTTTTTCTACATCTGATGAGTACTTATTAGGAGCCTTGCTACGATTATGCCTGTCGGGCAATTTATAACTAACAATTACATCAATGTCAACAAATAAATTATGTGTGGTAAGGGAACTTACCTCAAGAGTATCCTAGGAGAATTGTTAGGTACTAAAGATGGGGTATTTTGAAGTGGAGGGAGCTATTCTTGAGATTTTGTGTGTGTTTCTTGTACCAAATCAATCCGTATGGCATAATTAGTCGAAGTGGACTAGTGCGACTTCTGGATGGTTACAGTTGAAATGGGTCCAAAATAGAACCACTAAAGCCCATATTTTTCCTTGGATTTTCTCGTTGGATCATTAATGGCCTATGTCCTACATCACGTGGGATCCATGTCCAATTCATTTCAAGAAACTTGAGTCAAAATTTAAGTTTGTGATCCATTTTGATAACCCGATGCTTCACGTGTGATTCTTCTCAAGGGTGGTCATTGATTAATTTATGCATGGATCACCAATTTTATAGAAATATGGCCAAATTTGGTGCTTGTTGAAAACGGTTTTCTGTAAAAGAATCATCAAGAGTAGTAAAAAAAAGGAAACAATTCCATTCCATGTACGGTAGAAAAGCCCAAAGCAAGAGGAAGGAGCACCACATCATATTCATTTGTGAAGAAACTTACTCCTTTCCCTTTCAAATCACTTCGTCACTTTCCTTCATGGTTAAGAATTAGCTATAATATGAGCTCATGAAGTGGAATTTTCCATATTTGCGAGGCAAATTTCACCGATTCAAGCTCAGTGGTCAAAGCAAACTCAAAAAGAAGGAAGAGCGTACGGTTCTTGTATATGTACTTATTTATGCATGAAGAAAAGGGTTTGAAAATCTTATTTGTGGGCTTGAATTGACGATATTAATGTGTAACACTACACTCTCCTGCCATGTGAGTTGATTTTGCATTCTTTAAGGTAGAGTGACCTCGTCATCATGGTTTAGTAGTGTTGGGCTTTTAAGGGGTGTCGTAATAATCTGGCAAACCAGAGCATATCAGTGAATAATCGATTTCCTCACCAGAAAGAGGGAGAAGAAAAATGAAAAAGAGGCTGCAGTTTGCATGTGAATTTCTATTATTGTCTTTCTATAAGAAAGAAGGATACCATGCCTTCAACATGACAAGATACAAAGGATATTTTCAGAACAAGAGAAAGTTAGCAATGAGTTGGAAAAGAGGAAAAGAAAGATTGATTCCAGGAGCAAAGAATTGAACAAGTGCGAAGCCCTAACCGAGTGCGTGAGCCAAGAGTTAGATAAGGACAAGAAAACGGTTACATGAAGGGAACATGCGATTTGCAAAGACTATTTACTTCTTCCTTTCCCCTTTTAGCTAACTGACTAAATTAATATATTTTAGGAGCCTTCAAAACTACGCTTCATGTGCAATTCTTTTTAAAGGGTGGTCTTTCATTTATTTCTACCTTGATCACCTATTTTATAGATAAAATTAAATGAACGAAAAATATTTTTATCATTTACGTAAATATTTAGATGTTAATTACTATTGATAACTAGAATATTTTTTATTGACTAATTATTTCAAGGAATATACATGTCCATTTTTAAGAAAACGTTTTCAAATCACTCATTCTTCACAAAACAAATGGAGCTAAATGTGAAGATTAATGCAAACCAATATCGTTAGTCTCTCCCATTCCATCTAAAATTTCGGGTTCTTAATAATTTTTTTTTGTTGGAAAATTTTCATCAAACTTTTTCAATCTATGTTTTACACATTCAGAACAAAAATCTTTTCACTATAAAATATCTGAAGAACCATCGTCCATCAATATTTGAATTAAAGCTTTTAGTTTATTACTTGCTCTTTGCATATTTTCTATTACTACTGCATATATCATAAATTAAGAACAATTTTAGGAAATAATCATTAGAATCTGCCAGTAGCATGTTACAAAGGTATCTCAATGATGAAATTACCAAAGGTATATAAGAGAGAAATCTAATCATTACATCATCTATTAAATACATTTAATAGCACAAAAGATATTCAAGTGTATAAATAGGGCATTGCAGTGCACGTGAACTTCATTTAATAGCACTCCCTGTTTAGCCTAGCCAAACTATCAACAATTCATCACTCTATCAAAACCTAAACTCCAGGGGAATCATGAAGCAAGCCTCCAAGTTGATGTTGGTCTTCTTTTTGGTGTCTCTCGTTTGTAATATACTCTCTCTCTCTCTCTCTCTCTCTCTCTCTCTCTCTCTCTCTCTCTCTCTCTCTCTCTCTCTCTCTCTCTCTCTCTCTCTCTCTCTCTCTCTCTCTCTCTCTCTCTCTCTCTCTCTCTCAACTCTATTGCCTAATTTTCTTATGTACTATGCAATTATTCTTGTCTTAATCGTTAGGAGGATATTTAACATTTTCATTCCATAAGCTAAAGTAGGGTTGAGGAAGTACAAAGAATACCCATATTTGCTTAATTTTGCAATTGCTTTCACTTGTGTGCACGACACATGCTATTTTGAAATGAATATCTCCCAAAAATAAAAATAAAAATGACAATGTCCTAAATTTTTTCTTTTTATTTTCCTTTCTCAGGCGAGCCACGGATGGTGACAAGAGTCGAAGCATGCGAGCGAGACATTGATTGCCTGTCTGAATGTGCCGGGTGCAAATTGGCACTCTGCGATGAGAGAACTCACAAGTGTTCATGCGTCAATTGCGGGTTAACTAGTTCTTCTAATGTTAATGTCAAAATCCCCAATTAGTCAGTGTGAGGAATCAAACTTTTGTTGATGTCCCATCAATAATTGAATAATCAATAAATTTGTCTAATCGCTGAGCGTGCATAAGTCCTTATACTACTTTTGATTTTTGGGCCTTCCATATAACTTTGATTGGATGTTCTTTTATATGATATGGGATCTTAGTATTTCCACAATACCTTAAAAGCAATGAACGAGGAAAGTTGAAATATGAATCAGCACTTGATTTTGTTCATGCTCAAATGGGTTAGCAAGACGTTCTAATGCTTTGTCATCACAATTTAATCCTACATGATGACCACATCATGCGCAGAGCTCATCATTTGATTTTCTTAATTGATATTTTCTTCTTTTTTCGATTTTGCGATTCAAGCACTTTGGCTTAGTATTTTAATCTGTTGTATTAATTTTTTAGTGAGATAAATTTTCATAAAAGAAAATCAAATTAAGAAAGAGCCTTTAGAAATGATATGTTTTTCACAGCAATCCTACTAATTTTTCTGTGAAATGCATATGTGATGTCTACTTGACAATGATATAGACTTATTGAAATTGTTCACAATGATCTACAAGATCTTGGATTGAGAGGGTAATGTAACTTTTTGCTCCTTGGGCTGAGAATAAAAAGAGATTTGCAAGACCCCATTTGCTTAATAAGGCGATTGAATTGAAATTATTAGCTAATTTGTTAATAATTAATTTCTTGCACAAAGGTCACACTCCTAAGCATTTCCTTTATTTTTAAATGATCAATATCGAAAAAAACTACGAACTTGAAACATGAATTCCAATGCTATAAAAGAATTACCAAAAGTTAAAAAAAAAGGGAAGATGAAACAAACCCCTTTACGGTATAAAAATCCAAAGTGAGAGGAAGGAGTGCGACATCAAATTCATCTGCGAAGTAACTTCTTCCTTTCCCTATCAAATCACTTGATTACTTTCCTTCGCAATGTGGAATTGGCTGTAATTTGAGCTCGTGAAGTGGAATTTTCCAAACCTACGAGGAAGATTTCACCGATTCAAGCTTAATTGATATATCTCTATGTGTGAAATGTGAGAAATGGATCGGGAAATCTGGTTCATAGGCTTGAATTCACGACATCGATGCATAATGTCATACTCTCTTGACATGCGAGTTAATTATACATTCTTTAACATAAAGTGACCTCGTGATAATCGATAAAGGAACATCACAGTGTTGAGCTTCTAGAGGGGTGTTGTGGTATTCCAGCAAATTGGAGCATATTGGTGACTAACCAATTTCGCCACTAAGAAGGAGGAGAAGAAAAATGAAAAGAGACCGTGCTGTTTACATGTGAATTTTTGTTATTGCTTTTTCCCATAAGAAAGGAGGATGAGAGATATTCAACATACCAAAGTACAAAGGATATCGATAGAACAAGAGAAACTCAGCATTGAGGTGGAAAAGAAGAAAAGGAAGATTGACTCCAGGAGAGCAAAGAATTGAACAAACGTGAAGCCCTAACCGAGCGCGAGACAAAAGCTGAATGAGGACAAGAAGAAGGTTACCCGACGGGAAAAAGATGTGAAGAGATAGAGAGAACATTACTGCTTAGTTTTTCGTGGCATGTACAAAGGTAGAGGGAGCCAATGGAGCGCGATCGAACAGCTATGGTCAGCTTGAAGCGCCATCACTCGTCGCGGTTGTCATCATCTTCTCGAACTCCTCGAAGTTGACGTTGCCATCCCCTTCCCGATGGACGGAGCTGATCATCTTCCTACAGTCCATGAGGCTGCACTGCTGCCCTAGCTTCTTCAACAACGTGTGCAGCTCGCTCACCAAGATCACCCCGTTCCTGTTGAGGTCGTGCAGGTCGAAGGTATCCTTGAGCTCCTTGGCCCCGCACTTGCGACCCCCACCGCCGCAGAGGATTAGCTCTGCGAACTCGTGGAGGTAGATGAACCCATCGCCATCCTTTGCCGATCTCAGACATGGCGGCTTGGGCCTCCTCGTGGGTGGTGGGGAAGGGGCAAAGCGTGGAGAGCACTTGCCGGAGCTCATTGCAGGAGATCTTGCCGTCCCCGTTCTTGTCGTACTGGTCAACCACCTGCCGCACCTGGTGCATGTTGCCTAGGCAACGAGCTCGAGCTCAAGCGCTTTCACATCGTCGGGGACGCTCCGAGAGAGAGAGAGAGGGGCAAGATCAAAGAACTCGATTGAACGGTTCAAATAAGGGAAGATGTTACCTAATTGTCGGGTCTTCGCCAATGAAGAACTCGATTGCGCAGTTTAGATAAGATGAGAGAGAGGGGCAGCAAAATGCAAACCTCCATCACACGTCCTAGAAATAAAGAGTACAGCTGGGGCCATTGGGATGCACGATTCAGGAGAAGTTCCCTTCTTTTGTTTGATATGAGTTGGTGTGGTTTTGATCCTAATTACACTCAAGCTGAGCGAGACAAGATCGGTGCTCGTGACTCTGGCATGGGACAAGTATCGTGAGCATATGGTGTTAATCTTACCCAATGCGAGCCTTGTATTTCTTGGGATAGTTCAAGTGGAGTGCACAAATGCATTTATTTGATCCAACATCTTGAATGAGAAATATAGGTGCCTTTGAGACTGAGAGGTTGATTTAGCAATGATTAGGGGTGATCCGTTACGGAGTGAGTTTGACGCGAAATCAGGAATCAATCATGTTTATTTTGAAATTGACCTAGGAATCCATTATGTTTATATTGTTTATTTTGAAACCGAACCCTGTATTTTTATGAGCGATTCGATCAAACTGTGCAAATGTGTTGATTTGATTGGGCATCTTGAATGAAAGAAATATGCACCCTTGAGATTGAGAGGATGATTAGGCATGATCGGCTTCAAGCTAGAATATGGAATCCTATTTATTTTGAAATTGACTTTGAAATTTATTTTGTATGTCTAGCCTAGTTTCAAGCTCTACCTAGGAATTGCTTTTAAATTATCTTTTGCTTCAATTTTTTTTTTAAAGACAAGAAAAATAACAATTTTAGTAAAATAATATCTGCAACAAAACCATCTAAAGTAAAAAATCGATAGAAATAAAATAGAAATATAATGCACTATGGAATTTAAGCTCATTTAAGAATAATAAATCTTCTTCAAATTAAAAAAAAAAAAAGGTTCTAATCATCTCCTGAGTGGGTGGGTTCAACACCCAGAACCTAAAACTTACCCTAAGAGTCGTAGCTCCAAAAATTTGAAATCGATAACCGGACTTGTTTCCATTGAAATTGAGAACCTAATTTATTTTTATGGGTGGTCCAATCTAGTTCTATGGTAGAATGGGATTGATTGCATAGCCATAAGAAGTTATCACGTTTAAGTGAAATCGCTGGTTTGGCCTATAAATCCATTTGCCCGAAATAACAAGTGGAATGAAAGAGTAGGCCCAAAGCCCGAACTAGTAGGCCTAGCCAAATCAAGGGCTTTCATGGCCCAACTTCACTTTTAGCGCTTTAGAACCCACTTTTCCCTCAAATCGGTAATTACAATACAAACTCAGCCTAATGAAAATAGCTTTCATCCGCAACCTTGATCACTGCCCATCGCTGGGGAAATAACTTCAAGAGATAGCTTGCCAACATCACCTGCTGAGATGGCTTGCCTCGACTTGCTGCCGACACAGTCGAAGGTGGACAAAGAGGCTCCGCCGACCACAAATTGAACCTAATGCAAGCCATTGTCCTGGTCAATTAAGACTATGGCATAATTAGTCGAAGTGGACTAGTGCGACTTCTGGATGGCTACAGTTGAAGTGGGTCCAAAATAGAACCACTACAGCCCATATTTTTCCTTGGATTTTCTCGTTGGATCATTAATGGCCTATGTCTTACGTCATGTGGGATTCATGTCCAATTCATTTCAAGAAACTTGAGTCAGAATTTAAGTTTGTGATCCATTTTGATAACCCTACGCTTCACGTGCGATTCTTCTCAAGGGTGGTCATTGATTAATTTTTGCATGGATCACCAATTTTATAGACATATGGCCGAATTTGGTGCTTTCGTTAATCGCGTTGAAAACTTAGCGGTTTTCTGTAAAAGAATCATCAAGAGTAGTAAAAAAAAATAATGAAACAATTCCATTCCATGTACGGTAGAAAAGCCCAAAGCAAGAGGAAGGAGCACTGCATCAAATTCATTTGCGAAGAAACTTACTCCTTTCCCTTTCAAATTGCTTTATCATTTTCCTTCATGGTTAAGAATTAGCTGTAATATGAGCTCATGAAGTGGAATTTTCCATATTTGCGAGGCAAATTTCACCGATTCAAGCTCAACGGTCAAAGCAAACTCAAAAAGAAGGAAGAGGGTACGGTTCTTGTATATGTACTTATTTATGCGTGAAATGAGAGAAATGGGTTCAAAAATCTTATTTATGGGCTTGAATTCATGATATTAATGCGTAACACTACACTCTCCTGCCATGCAAGTTGATTTTGCATTCTTTAAGGTAGAGCGACCTCGTCATCATGATTTAGTAGTGTTGGGCTTCTAGGGGGCGTCATAATAATCTGGCATACCGGAGCATATTAGTGAATAATCGATTTCCTCACCAGAAAGAGGGAGAAGAAAAATGAAAAAGAGATTGCAGTCTGCATGTGAATTTCTATTATTGTTTTTCTATAAGAAAGAAGGATACCATGCCTTCAACGTGACAAAATACAGAGGATATTTTCAGAACAAGAGAAAGTTAGCAATGAATTGGAAAAGAGGAAAAGAAAGATTGATTCCAAGAGCAAAGAATTGAACAAGTGTGAAGCCCTAACCGAGTGCGTGAGCCAAGAGTTAGATAAGGACAAGAAAATGGTTACCTGAAGGGAACATGCTTTTGCAATGACTATTTACTTCTTCCTTTCACCTTTTAGCTAATTGACTAAATTAATATATTTTAGGAGCCTTCAAAACTATGCTTCACGTGCAATTCTTTTTAAGGGTGGTCTTTCATTAATTTCTGCCTTGATCACCTATTTTATAGATAAAATTAAATGAACAAAAATATTTTTATCATTTACGTAAATATTTAGATGTTAATTACTATTGATAACTAGAATATTTTTTAATGACTAATTATTTCAAGGAATACACATGTCCATTTTTAAGAAAACCTTTTCAAATCACTCATTCTTCACAAAACAAATGGAGCTAAATGTGGAAATTAATGCAAACCAATATCGTAAGTCTGTCCCATTCCAGATAAATTTTCATAACAGAAAATCAAATTAAGAAAGAGCCTTTAGAAATGACATGTTTTTCACAGCAATCCTACTAATTTTTCTGTGAAATGCATATGTGATGTCTACTCGACAATGATATGGACTTATTGAAATTGTTCACAATGATCTAAAAGATCGTGGATTGAGAGAGTAATGTAACTTATTGCTCCTTGGGTTGAGAATAAAAAGAGATTTGCATGACCCCATTTGCTTAATAAGGCGATTGAATTGAAATAATTAGCTAATTTGACAATAATTAATTTCTTGCACAAAGGTCACAATCCTGACCATTTTCTTTATTTTTAAATGATCAATATCGAAAAAAACTACAAACTTGAAACACGAATTCCAAATGCTATAAAAGAATTACCAAAAGTTAAAAAAGAAGAAGAAGAAGATGAAACAAACCCTATACAGTATAAAAATCCAAAGCGAGAGGAAGGAATGCAACATCAAATTCATCTGCGAAGTAACTTCTTCCTTTCCCTTTCAGATCACTATGTTACTTACTTTCGTGGTGCGGAATTGGCTGTAATTTGAGCTCATGAAGTGGAATTTTCCAATCCTACAATGCAGATTTCACCGATTCAAGCTCAATCGATAAATCTCTATGTGTGAAATGGGTCTAGAAACCTAGTTCGTAGGCTTGAATTCACGACATCGATGCATAACATCATAGTCTCTTGACATGTGAGTTGATTATGCATTCTTTAACTAAATCGACCTCGTAATAATTGATTTTGCCACTAAGAAGGAGGAGAAGGAAAATGAAAAGGGACCGTGTTGTTTACATGTGAATTTTTATTATTGCTTTTTCCCATAAAAAAGGAGGATGCGATGCATTCAAAGTGCCAAAGTACAAAGGATATCGATAGAACAAGAGAAACTCAGCAATGAGGTGGAAAAGAAGAAAAGGAAGATTGATATCAGGAGAGAAAAGAATTGAACAAATGTGAAGCCCTAACCGAGCGCTAGACAAAAGCTAGATGAGGACAAGAAAAAGGTTACCTGATAGGAAAAAGATGTGAAGAGATAGATGGAACGTTGTTGTTTAGTTTTTCGTGGCATGTACAAAGGTAGAGAGAGCCAACGGAGCGCTGTCGAATAGTGACGGTCAGCTCGAAGCGCCATCGCTCGTCGCGGTCAACATCATCTTCTCAAACTCCTCGAACTTGATGTTGCCATCCCCATCTCGATGGACGGAGCTGATCATCTTCCTACAGTCCTTGAGGCTGCATTTCTGCCCCAGCTTTTTCAACACCACGTGCAGATTGCTCGTCGAGATCAACCCGTTCCCGTCGAGGTCATGCAGGTCAAAGGCATTCTTGAGCTCCTTGGCCCTACACTCATGACCCCCACCGCCACAAAGGATCAGCTCTGCGGACTCGTTGAGGTAGATGAACCCGTTGCTGTCCTTGTCGATCTCAGACATGGCGGCTTGGGCCTCCTCGTGGGTGGTGGGGGAGGGGCCAAGCATGGAGAGCACTTGCCGAAGCTCATCGCATGAGATCTTGCCGTCCCTGTTCTTGTCGTACAGATCGACCACCTGCCACACCTGGTCCATGCTGCCCAGGCAGCGAGGTCGAGCTCGAGCACTTCCACATTGTCAGGGACACTTTGAGAGAGAGAGAGAGAGAGAGAGGGGGGCAAGATCAAAGAACTCGATTGCGTGGTTCAAATAAGGGAAGATGTTACCTAATCGCCGGGTTTGGGCGAATGAAGAACTCGATTGCATAGATCAAATAAGAAGAGAGAGAGTGGCTGCAAAATGCAGACCTCCATCACACGTCCTAGAATAAAGAGTACTGGGGGGGCATTGGGATGCACGATTCAAGAGAAGTTCCCTTCTTCTGTATGATATGAGTTGGTGTAGTTTTGATCCTAATTACACTTAAGCTAAGCGGGACTAGATCGGTGCTTGTGACTCAGGCATAGGACAAGTATCGTGCGCATATGGTGTTAATCTTACCTAGTGCGAGCCCTGTATCTCTTGGGGCGGTTCAAGTAGAGTGCTCAAATGTGTTGATTTGATCTAGCATCTTGAATGAGAAAGATAGGTGCCTTCGAGACTGAGAGGTTGATTTAGCGGTGATTAGGGGTGATAGGTTACAGAGTGAGTTTGATGTGGAATTTGGAATCAATCCTGTTTATTTTGAAATTGACCTAAGAATCCATTTTGTTTATATTGTTTATTTTGAAACCGAACCCTATATTTCTACAAGTGATTCGATCAAATTGTCGAGATGTGTTGATTTGATCGAGCATCTTGAATGAAAGAGATATGCACTCTTGAGATCGAGAGGATGATTAGGCATGATTGGCTTCAAGCTAGAATATGGAATCCTATTTATTTTGAAACTGACTTTGAAATCTGTTTTGTTTGTCTAGTCTACTTTCAAGTTCTACCTAGGAATTGCTTTTCAATTCTCTTTTGCTTCACTTTTTTTCAAAGACAAGAAAAATAACAATTTTAGTAATATAATATATGCAACAAAATGAGTCAAAGTAAAAAATCGATACAAATCAAATAGAAATATAATGCAGTATGGAATTTAAGCTCATTTAAGAATACTAAATCTTCTTCAAATATCAAGAAAATAGGTTCTAATAAGTTCTTGAGTGGGTAGGTTCAACACCCAGAACCTAAAACTTACCTTAAGAGTCGCAAATACAAAAATTTGAAATCGATAACTAGACTTGTTTATGTTGAAACTGAGAGCCTAATATATTTTTATGGGTGATCCAGTCTAGTTCGAGGGTAGAATGGGACTAATTGCATAGCCATAAGGAGTGATCACTATTAGGCGAAACTATCGGTTTGGGCTACAACTTCATTTGCCCAAAAGAACAAGTGGAACGATTGAGTAGGCCCAAAGCCCGAACCGGTAGGCCCAACCAAATTAAGGGCTTTCATGGCCCAACTTCACTTCTAGCTCTTTAGAACCCACTACTCCCTCAAATTGGTAATTACGATATAGACACAGACTAATGAAAATAGCTTTCATTTGCACCCTTGATCGCCGCCCACCGTTGGGGAAATAACTTCACGACATAGCTCACCAACACCGCCTGCTGAGGCGGCTTGCCTCGACGTGCCGCTAACACAGTCGAAGGTGGACAAAGAGGCTCCGCCGACCACAAATCGAACCTAGCGCAAGACATTGTCCGGGTCAAATTAAGACTATTGCATGATTAGTCGAAGTGGACTAGTGTGACTTCTGGATGGCTATAGTTGAAGTGGGTCCACAATAGAACCACTAAAGCCCATATTTTTCCTTGGATTTTCTCGTTGGATCCATGTCCAGTCCATTTCAAAAAACTTGAATCAAAATTTAAGTTTGTGATCCATTTTGATAACCCTACGCTTCATGTGCAATTCTTTTCCAGGGTGGTCTTTGATTAACTTCTGCATGGATAACCAATTTTATAGAAATATGGCCGAATTTGGTGCTTTTGTCAATCACATTGAAAACTTAGCAGTTTTTTGTAAAAGAATCATCAAGAGTAGTAAAAAAAAATGAAACAATTCCATTCCTTATACGGTAGAAAAGCCCAAAGCAAGAGGAAGGAGCACTGCATCAAATTCATTTGTGAAGAAACTTCATCCTTTCCCTTTCAAATCGCTTTGTCACTTTCCTTCCCGGTTAAGAGTTAGTTATAATATGAGCTCATGAAGTGGAATTTTCCATAGTTACGAGGCAAATTTCGCCGATTCAAGCTCAATGGTCAAAGCAAACTCAAAAATAAGGAAGATGGTACAATTCTTGTATGTATACTTATTTATGTGTGAAATGTGAGAAATGGGTTCGAAAATCTTATTTTGGGCTTGAATTCACAATATTAATGCGTAACGTTACACTCTCCTTCCATGCGAGTTGATTTTGAATTCATTAGGGTAGAGCAACCTCGTCATCATGGTTTAGTAGTGTTGGGCTTCTAGGGGGCATCATAATTATCCGGCAAACCAGAGCATATTGGTGAATAATTGATTTTGTCACTAGAAAGAGGGAGAAGAAAAATGAAAAAGAGATCGTGCAATTTGCATGTGAATTTCTATGATTGTTTTTCCATAAGAAAGGACGATAGAATGCCTTCAACATGACAAAATACAAAGGATATTGTCAGAACAAGAGAAAGTTTGCAATGAGTTGGAAAAGAAGAAAAGAAAGATTGATTGCAAGAGCAAAGAATCGAACAAGCGCGAAGCCTTGACCAAGTGCGCGAGCGAAGAGCCGGATAAGGACAAGAGAACGGTTACCTGAAGAGAACATGCTATTTGCAAAGACTATTTACTTCCTACTTTCACCTTCTAGCTACCTGACTAAATTAATATACTTTAGGAGCCTTCGAAACTGCACTTCACGTCCAATCCCTTTTTAGGGTGGTCTTTCATTCATTTGTGCCTTGATCACTAATTTTATAGATAAAATTAAATGGACGAAAAATATTTTTCATCATTTACGTAAATATTTATATATTAATTACTATTGATAATGAGAATATCTTTTATTAACTAATTATTTCAAGGAACACACGTGTCCATTTTTAAGAAAACGTTTTCAAATCACTCATTCTTCACAAAACAAATAGAGGCTAAATGTGGAGATTTTAGCAAACCGATATCGTAAGTCTCTCCCATTCCATCTAAACTTTTGGGTTCTTTTTAGGAAATTTTTTTTTTTTTGGAAAAATTTCATCAAACTTTTTCAATCTATATTTTACACATTCAGGCTCCATTCGTTTTGCAGAAAATTTAGCGTGTTTGGAAATAATTTTTTGAGAAGTAATTTTCCAAGAAAATGCAATTGTTTTCCGATGTTCGGCAAAAACAAGAAAATGAAATGCCGTTGTTCGGTAAAGAAAATATTTTCCATCATATTATATTTTTAAATATTTTTTTATTTTTTATTTTTCAAAATCGTTTTTAAATAATATTATCTTTTCTTTTTTTCATTTTCTTTGCATCTTCTTCTTCTTCCTACCTCCCTACCCTCACCCATGTCTTAGCCCTCCGCTCCCACGCCGTTCCCTGCCACCGACCTTCGCCAGTCCGCCACACTTCCCACCCTCCTCCCCTTGTGGTCCCTCCGCGTGACCGCAAGCCAACATTCTGATGCGATCGCTGTTGACGGTGCCGAAATGGTGGTTCTCAGGGTTTTTTGCAACTGCGATGTGGTGGTGGATGGGCTCCGCGACGCTTTGAGCTTCCAACCTCAATCAATCGACAACAGTGCCCTTCCTTTAGTGCTTCGGCAAGGTCGATACTCACTTGGTCAGGCATGGCCAAGCTCGCCCCACGCCCGCGAGCTCGGGTCTCGCCAGATTCCACAACCTAGGGCGGACCTTGAGCCTCACCCGAGGTTGCCAGAGGTTGGCGAACCTCCAGCGACCTCATGCAAAGCTCAAGCCTCGCCTAGGTCGTTGGATCTAGCGAGGCTCGAGCTCGCCGGCGTCATTGCTGTTGACCGAGCTCGGCCTCGCCCGATTAGGCGAGGCTCCACCTCCTTGTTTGCGGCCAGCCAATGAAAAAGAAGATGAAAATGAAAGAAAAGGAAAAAATATTAAAAATAATTGAAAATCGATTTTTTAAAAAAAGAAAAAAAGAAAAATAAAAGGAATAAATGTTTGATAAAAGAAAGTGAATTGAAAGAAGATATGGAAAACATTTTGCTCTTTCCCAAAAGTAGAAAACATTCTTTCCTATTTTAGAAGGAAATGGGATGTCTTCATTTGATGGAAAATGTTTTCCCCAATTAATTCATTTTCCGTGAAACGAACGTCGGAAAATCTGGAAAGAGTTTTCCTGAAAGTTATTTTTCGTGAAACAAACGGAGCCTCAGAACAAAAATCTTTTCACTATAAAATATCTGAAGAACTTGTGTCCATCAATATTTGAATTAAAACTTCTAGTTTATTACTTGCTCTTTGCATATTTTCTATTATTACTGCATCTATCATAAATTATGAACAGTTTTAGGAAATAATCATTAGAATTTGCCAAAAGCATGTTACAAAGGTATCTTAATGATGAAATTATCGAAGGTATAAGGTAGAAACCTGATCATTACATCATCTATTAAATGCATTTAACAGCACAAAAGATATTCAAGTGTATAAATGGGGCATTGCAGTGCACATGAACTTCACTCCATAGCACTCTCTGTTTAAACTAGCCAAACTATCAACCATTCATCACTCTATCAAAATCTAAACTCCAGAGGAATCATGAAGCAAGCCTCCAAGTTGATGTTGGTCTTTTCTTTAAAAATAAATGATCAATGTCGAAAAAAACTACGAACTTGAAACACGAAGTCCAAATGCTATAAAAGAATTACCAAAAGTTTAAAAAAAAGGAGGATGAAACCTTTACGGTATAAAAATCCAAAGCGAGAGTAAGGAGTGCGACATCAAATTCATCCGTGAAGTAACTTCTTCCTTTCCCTTTCAGATCACTCAGTTACTTTCCTTTGCGGTGCGGAATTGGCTGTAATTTGAGCTCGTGAAGTGGAATTTTCCAAACCTATGAGGAAGACTTCACCGATTCTAGCTCAATCGATATATCTCTGTGTGTGAAATGTGAGAAATGGGTCTGGAAATCCGGTTCGTAGGCTTGAATTCACGACATCAATGCATAACATCATGCGAGATAATTATGCATTCTTTAACATAAAGCGACCTTGTGATAATCGATAAAGGAACATCACAGTGTCGAGCTTCTAGAGGGGCGTCATGGTATTCCAGCAAATTGGAGCATATTGGTGACTAACCAATTTCGCCACTAAGAAGGAGGAGAAGAAAAATGAAAAGAGACCGTGCTGTTTACATGTGAATTTTTATTAATGCTTTTTCCCATAAGAAAGGAGGATGCGAGATATTCACTGTGCCAAAGTACAAAGGATATCGATAGAGCAAGAGAAACTCAACAATGAGGTGGAAAGGAAGAAAGGGAAGATTGGAGAGCAAAGAATTGAACAAACGTGAAGCCCTAACCGAGCGTGAGACAAAAACTAGATGAGGACAAGAAGAAGGTTACCCGACGGGAAAAAGATGCGAAGAGATAGAGAGAATGTTACTACTTAGTTTTTCGTGGCATGTACAAAGGTAGAGAGAGCCAACGGAGCACGGTCGAACAACTACGGTCAGCTCGAAGTGCCATCGCTCGTCGCGGTTGTCATCATCTTCTCGAACTCCTCGAAGTTGACGTTGCCATCCCCATCCCGATGGACCGAGCTGATCATCTTCCTATAGTCCATGAGGCTGCACTTCTGCCCCAGCTTCTTCAACAACGCATGCAGCTAGCTCGCTGAGATCACCCTGCTCCCGTCGAGGTCGTACAGGTTGAAGGCGTCCTTGAGCTCTCTGGCCCCGTACTCAGGGTCCCCTCCGCCGCATAGGATCAGCTCCGCAAACTCATGGAGGTTGATGAACCCGCCGCTGTCCTTGTTGATCTTGGACATGGCGGCCCGGGCCTCCTTGCAGGTGGTGGTGGAGGGGCCAAGCGTGGAGAGCACCTGCCGGAGCTCATCGCAAGTGAGCGAAACTTTCCTGAAACTCTTATGGTCTCCTTCGAAAATGGATTGTACAGCAACAAAACATGAGGGAAATGAAACTCCGAGATCAAATACACAAAAATCCCTGAATCTAGACTAGATTGGAATAGAACCCCCCACGAAACTGGAGAAAGAAACTTCCAGATCTAGACTTAATCAAAAGAGAAAAAATCCTTAAAACGGGAGGAAGGAAAAAAAGAAAGAAAAATAGATAACCAAATAAGCCAAAATGAAAAGGAAAAAGAAAGGGGAGGGAGAGATATAGCTCAAGAAAGGTAAATATGAATCAACTGAATTGTACAATCGCACTCCTGTAGGTGCCACCACAAAGCCTACCCATAATCATATAAATTTCAATTCATTTCACCCATAAGTTTGTACATTGTTTTGATGTATATTCACACCTCCAATTTGACTGATGAGATGCTCTTGTGCATGTGCATATATACTTACACTTCGCGAGGGGATGAACTTCCAAAGAGAAAACTGCCAAAAGTTGTCATTTCCCCCTACTCCTCTACATGGCAATTTGCACTTTCAATTGCTCCCGGTCAAAGAATTGGAAGACCTACATAACCCAAGCAGATTATTAGTATAATTATTAGAAGAAATAAACCTGTTGATATCTCTAACTCTCCAGGAACAATGCTGAAACATACTATAATTGACATGACACGATATATCAATCTCAAGGCCGTGGTCAAATGAGGTCAGTATATCCATTTCGTTCGAGGGTAATTATGAAACAAGAAGAAATTTGACGCATGCCCCTTGAGGCCACGGCATAACGGACAAGAAGCATTACGCCCGAGCCACAGGTCGATGCACTGCGCATGGAAGTAGTGTCCACACGGGGGGATGATCCGGAGCGTCTCCTTGGGCTGGTACACTGACAAGCAAATTGCACAAACATTGTCGTTCGACTTAGGTACCCGTCCGTCGTCATCGACTCGAATCTTCGGACAAGATACTATCGTCAGGGAATGGAGGCCTGTGACCCTATTGGAGTCGCGTCGAGCTTCTCTCAAGGAATTCGAAGGAGATGAGAAATCTGTGACGTTGTTTTCGCCGTCGTTGCTGTTAGGAGGCGGACCATGAGGCCTGGAGACTCAAGCGCGATCTCTTAGGTAGCACGCAATTCCGAACATGCAAGGGAGCAAGGACAAGCGAGGCCAAGCTTGCTCGACACCAGCAACCTCGGGCCTCACTAGATCCGATGACCTAGGTGGGGCTTGAGCTTCGCCCAAGATTACTGGAGGTCGGCAAACCTCTAGCAACCTCGGGCGAGGCTCAAGCCCTGCCCAAGTTGCTGGACCTAGTGAGGCTCGAGCTCACTCAAGGCTAGTTTGGCGAGCTCGGGCCTCGCTAGATCCGGCAAACCGGGCAAGGCCCGAGCTCCCCGGCGTTGGGCGAGCCCGGCCTCGCTTGATTAGGCGAGGCTTGACCTCGTCGGGATTTGACGAGCTGGAGTCTCGCCAACCTATGGCGAGGCTCCAACTCGCCTGCTACCGATAACTGGCCAGCAGCCACCGTCGTGGCCGGCAACCGGCCAAATGAAGAAGATGAAAAAAGAGAGAAGGGAAAAAAGAAAAAGAAAAAGATTAAAAAATACTTAAAATATCGATTTTTTAGAAAAAAGGAAAAAAGAAAAAATGTTCGGTAAAAGAAAATGAGGTGAAAGAAGTGTGGAAAATGTTTTCCTCTTTCTCAAAAGTGGAAAATATGTTCTCCTATTTTAGAAGGCTTTTTTTTTTATGAAAAATGTTTTCCCCAACTAATTCATCTTCCGTGAAATTAACGTCTAAGGGAGCCCGCGGAACCTTTGAGCCTACACCTCCCGCCACTTCTCTCGCACGATCTGCAGTCCGGCCAATCCCACTTCACGAAAACGCTCTCGGTTATCCCTGCTGGATATTGCCGTGCCACCGGAACCAACATGGCCCAAGTACGACACCGGAACTCCGAGAAGTACCTGTGGAAACCGTCGTTGGGACTGAGCAGTACCGTCTTGTGCTGATCGCTGAGGCAGCGGACCCGTTTGATCCTGAAATCCGATAGATCGACTGAGCAATTCGCAAACATGTAGCTCTTGTACTCTTGCGCCACCAAAGGTGGGGTCGAACACGTCCAGTTATCAAGCCGCTTCGCTAGGCAGTTGCTCGGGTCCTTGAGACCGACGTATTGCTGCTCGTAATCAATGAGGTCGACAACGAAGGCCCCCGAGTAAGGTAGTTGGAGAATCGCTGGCCTCGGTTGTTGCACGAGACATTGAAGCCTAGATAGCCACATCGCTCGGGTTGGACGCCTCTTACTCGAAAAGGGAAGCAGATCTCAGGTCCGCCAGGATGACAAAATGTTACCGGACATACATCGTTAGGGTTACTAGCGGATACAGGGAGAGAGAGAGGCTGAGGAAGAAAGAGAAGAAAGAGAAGAAAGAGAAGAAGAGGGCAGAGGTAGCCATGGGAGGAACATACCGAAGAATACCTGGGATTGTACTTAGGAGGAATTTAACGTTCTTCTCTCTCCTTTTCCTAAAGAAAGATTTATCTCCCTTTCCAAGAGAAATTTTTGATATTTTATGTACTCTCTCAGGGACACAAAAGAGAAAAAAATTGTGCCCTAGTCAATTTAGCCGGCCAAATCGATGAGCATATGGACGTCCTTACATAAGGAAATAGACAATTGCAATATGTTGTTTGGTTGGTTCCATGAGGACAAGTCCATGGAGAAAATCCCTTGAGGAAATGGGAAATTTGTGTAGATGATGAACCATCACCTAGGATCACAATCCATTCGCTCCTCCTCTCTTCTCTTTTGAGTAAGAATTTGCGCCGATCTGGTGCTTGGGGATCAGGTCAATCATAGCCATTGATCATCTTAATCTCACATGGGTTTACAAAATCGAGGGGCTGCGATTGGACCTGGCTCACAAGGCATGGACCATGATCCCGGCAGGTTTCCTCCAATCGAGCAAAATCCCGACTCCGTCATACTTTAATTTGCATTAAGGCAATTTCATCCTAATGTAGGAAAACACAGTTTACAATATGTAGGATACTCGTCCTTGCAATTTGTGAATCTTTTTCATGGAAAAAAGCTTCCGACAAACCTTCCGTGCATTTTTATAAAGTAAATAAGTCTCCCATTCTTATCTCTATAACTTTAACAATCGAATTCGATTTATGCAATAATCAAATCTTCATAATTTCATTTCTTGGTCCGATGTTCTTGAATTATTGGATAGAATCCCCGGCTGATGTTATTAGGACAATCCACGGATAAGAGAAGAAAGGTGGCTGAGGTGCATAGTGGATAGTACGAGGATTGCGCTTCCGTATGAATTTGAGATTCTTGCAATTGGATGCTTCTAAAATGTCTATTTCCTTCTCCAAGGTAGACTTATGTAGGCCGCAGCGGAGTTGTAACTGAACTAACATAAGGAAAAGGGCCAAACGGTCGTGGGGTTTCAAATAAACAAACGTGGAATTGCAACTGCTGCTGTGTGTTTGCCGGAACATGCCGAGAAGGACAAGTAATTGAAGAGATCGTGAGTTGAGTTGGGCAACAGATGAGATGAGATCTTAAACGTTTCGCTCCATTCTATCTCCTCTGGGCTCTTTCATCGTCATACGTTAATGTTGGGAAAAAGTTATAGCGTCAGTATCACAACTTCTATATAACGTGAACGGCCAAATAAGGGATTCACTGTTCATCGTGTTCTCTCTGTGCTGAAACCCTGTTCTCTGTAGCTCGGACCTGAGGAGGTCTGATTCGGCGACGTCTGGCTCCGCCTCTTCTTGTCCTCTCGGCTCATAACAGCGCTCCTCCGCTGGTACTGCTGATCCGCAATCTGGTGGAGAAACTGAGCTGAATGCGATCAGCATCGGGTAAGTCCCCCTTCTCAGCTTCTCTGTTCTGAGATGGAGGTCTGTGTAGATTAGATTAGTAGCTGCTGATTGATATGATGGAAAGGAGAAACGTTGGCCCGGAATTTCGTCCGAGTAAGGGAGGCCGCCAACGTAGCCGGAGTAGGGCTCCGCTTGCGAGATTGGCGACCGGAAATTTGGTGTTGAAGGATAAGGGCTCCGGCCAAAATTCTGTTACTGGGCAACTGGAAGGAGGCCTTAGAACAGGTCTCCACACCTCAGCTATGAATAATGGTGGGTCTGTTCAAGGTCAGTTTGTAGAAAGGCAAAATCCAAACGGGGTGCCCCCTGTAGTAGAACCAACAGTTCCAGCTAGTCGGTCCTGGGCCAATGTAGCTAAAACGGCCATGAAAGGGTACTCGTTATCCTTTGTCGAGCCAAATCCCGATGGGGTTAATGAAGTATATTGCTCAGATTAAGATTTGGTTGCTGCTGACCCAATTTGGCAAGAATGCTTAGTTGGGTACTCTGTGGGGAAGAAACTCCCGTTTAAACTTGTCGAGATGGCCCTTAAACACCTCTGGGGTCAAAGGCTATTAGAGGTCAAGGCTAATGACCAAGGGTTCTTCTTTTTCCATATTTCGGACCATGAATTTAGATGCAAGGTGATTGAAGGGAGTCCGTTAACAGTGGCCCATGTGCCCTTAATTCTTCAGCAATGGCACCCCATGCTAGAGCTGAAAAAAGGAGATCACTCCTCTATACCAGTTTGGATCAGATTAAAGAACCTCCCCTATGGGTTGTGGTCCGCTACAGGCATTAGCAAAGTTGCTAGTGTGGTGGGAAAACCGTTGTACGTAGACCAAAGAACGGAGCATTTAAAGATGATTTCCTTTGCTCGGGTATGTGTGGAACTTGCAGCCACCAAATCCTGTTGTGATACCATTACAGTCCACCTAAATGGGCAAACCCGCACTGTAGAAGTGGAATATGAGTGGAAGCCAATTACATGCCAAAGATGTGGTACCTTTGGGCATAGATGCCCTGAAGCACATTGCCATCCAGAGGTTGAACTGGTGACCATAGATAATGTTCAATCTTCTGGATCCCCGGGAGGCAGAGAAGGCCAAGGACCCATTCTCCATGGAGCGCATGCCATAGCATCCTCTTCGAGATCACCTGCAGGGGGGGAGTGGATACAAGTCAGCAACAAGCGTACTTCTGGGAAAAATAAACAGATAGCTTCTGCTTTCCCACCAACATTTGATTCAGAAGATGATTTGGATGAGGACCCTGATGCTGATACCTATTGCAACCAGGAAAGACCTGCTGATATTGAAGCTGCTAAGCAAATGGAAGGCGATGCCGGAGGGTCAGGACAGAACTTGGCTCCTGCTGCTGATATTCCAGCACTAGATAGAGGTGCTGATGCGCTTATTTTGGCCAATAGGGGAGCTGACCTTGAGATGGAAGGTAGGGCTCCTCAAGTAAATGCTGCTAACACCCTTGTGAAGGACCTTGCCGCTACCTATTCTGCTGTTGAGGGGGAAGCACCACAGGATCCTACTGCTACCATGATAGTCCAGATGGTTGCCGAACATCAGGCTAAAGGGTCCTCTCATATGACAGACCCGACAAATGCCCTGGATGGAAGTGGCCACTTGCCGGTGCCTACTGTAATTTCTGATGATGCTGATGAAGGTCAGCCAAAAGCAGCGTTGATTATGGCTGCTGATCGGAAGAACACAGAGCCTGGTGTAGTCAGTATGCCATCTAACAGCCCTGAACCTGCCATACCTACTTGTGCTAGAACAAGAGATTAAATTTCAGTCTGGCCATTTGGAGACTAACCCACCCGACACTCAACTCACTGAGGTTAAGGTTGAGCAGGTAAGCAGACTAAAACTTCCATCTGCAACCGCTTTTGCCAAGGATAAAAAATTCTCTACAGGGCTCAACAACAGGATCGTCACCAGGGTCAGCTTCAGGTAAGAAGAAACCAGCTGCCACCAGGAGACGGCCAAAAAGAAAATAGATCTCCAGTTTCTTCTTAATAATAGTATATGTCTTTTGGTTGTTGGAATGTTAGGGGTTTGATGAATCCCTTAAAGCAAGCTGAAGTTAGGCAATTTGTGCGACAAAATAACATCTGCTGTGTGGGCCTTTTGGAAACTAAAGTACCTGTTAATAAATTTCCTACTCTTTCTTCTGGTCTTCTTCCTGGCTGGATATGGGTTTCTAATTATGAATATTATCCTCGAGGGCGTATTTGGGTCGGATGGAACCCGTTTTTGGTATGTTTTAATACCCGAAATATTACCAACCAGATTATTCATGGAGATTTAAGGTTTTTGAACTCGGGGTCGACTTTATGTCTCTCTGTGGTGTATGGAGAACATTCCTTTGTGGCTCGGAGACCTCTATGGAGTGAAATTACTAGTATGAGCTCTTCTCTTAAGGATTGTCCCTGGATGGTTGCGGGTGATTTTAATGCCATCAGGGATCCTTCTGACCGAATGGGGAGCCCAGATGTTTGGTTCCCTGCTTTTGATGACTTCAAGGAATGCTTGGATCAAGCGGAACTCTTTCACCTTCGCTATGTAGGATTCAGATTTACCTGGTCCACCTCCTCCGGTGCTCAAAGGAAGCAACGAAAAATTGATCGGGTCTTGGTTAACAACAGCTGGTGCACTACTTTTTCCTTCTCGGAAGCATCTTTTTTAGCCCCTGGCATATCAGACCACACCCCTATGGTTGTGAGAATTCTTGCTCCAGGCTCTAGGCGAACCCCTTTCAAATTTTTCAATATGTGGATGAGTCACCCTGATTTCTCTATGCTAGTCAGTCAGTCTTGGGAGGCCCATGTATCAGGCTCAGCTATGTTCAAGCTTTATGCTAGACTCAAAATGCTCAAGGGTCAGTTGAAATGTTTAAATAAGGAGGCATATTCAGACGTCTCCATGAGGGTGGCTGTTGCAAAAAGGGCCCTACTATCTACACAAGAGGCTCTTTATCTGGAACCTAAGAGTAGTTTGTTGGCGGTGGAAGAACAAAGGCAGCTCAAAGACTACTATGAGCTTCGAGCATCTGAGGAGGCTTTCTACAGGCAAAAATCTAGAATTCGTTGGCTTAACGAAGGGGACCATAATACCAAGTTCTTTCATCAATCGGTCAACCATAGGCACCTCCGCAACCGTATCATTTCTGTTTTAGACAACTTTGGCCAATTGGTAACTGATCTGAAAGAAGTTCCGCAGGTTTTTGTTACCTACTTTCAGGGCCTTCTTACTCCGAACGATCGGGCTGTAAGGCCCTCTATCCAGCAGATTAGGGATGTTATTCACTCCCCCCTCAATGAGGACCAGTTCAATGCTCTTTCCCAACCTTTTCTTCATGCGGAGATTCGTGAGGCCATGTTCTCCTTGCCGGGGAATAAAGCCCCCGGCCCGAATGGATATAATGCTGATTTTTTTAAAAAGAACTGGGACAAGGTTGGACCGACAGTCACTGAAGCGGTTCTAAAATTTCTTGAATCCGGGAGACTATTTAAGGAAGTCAACAATACTATAATTGCATTAGTACCAAAAATTCCTAATGCGACATCGGTGTCGGATTTTCGCCCTATTACTTGTTGCAATACCATCTACAAGTGTATCACCAAGATTTTCTCATCAAGAATTGCCGCGGTCCTCCCTAGGTTGATCAGCCCGGCCCAAACGGCTTTTATCAAAGGCAGAAGAATCAGTGACAACATCTTGCTAGCACAAGAACTTTTCAGTGGATTCCACAACAAGCCTAAGGTACCAAAATGTGCCATTAAGGTGGACTTTAGGAAGGCCTACGACACTCTTGACTGGGACTTCTTAGAGTCAACTCTTCAAGCGTTTGGATTTCCAAACCATTTAATAAGGCTTATTATGATATGCATCCGCACCCCGAAATTTTCCTTATCCATTAATGGTGAACTGCATGGTTTCTTTGCAAGTGGCAGGGGCATAAGACAGGGTGACCCGATGTCACCTTATCTCTTCACCTTGATCATGGAGGTTTTTTCTGGGATACTCAACTCTCACACTCGCGACCCGAACTTCAGATATCACTGGCGTTGTAAGGCTATACGGCTTTCTCACCTATTCTTTGCGGATGATGTACTTATATTTAGTCAAGCTAGCCTTGCATCCATTTCTTGCATTCAAAGGGGGCTCTCACTATTCTCTTCTTGGAGTGGGCTAATCCCTAATGCCAGCAAGAGTGAAGTTTTTATCTCGGGAGGTTCTGAGAATACTAAACAACAGATTCTACATCAGCTTGGCTTTAATCTCGGGTCCTTTCCTGTGCGTTACTTGGGTGTGCCCATCATAACATCGCGACTGAGCAAAGTGGATTGTAACGCCCTAGTGAGCCGTCTCACGGCCAGAGTTCAATCCTGGACTCATCGTTTCCTTTCCTTTGCAGGTCGTCTACAACTTATTAAGTCAGTACTTCACGCCATCCAAGCTTATTGGGCCTCTATATTTTGGCTCCCTTCCTCGGTAGTGAATAAGATTGAGCAAATTTGCAGGCAATTCCTATGGAAAGGCCCTACCATGGGCTCGGGAGGAGCCAAGGTGGCGTGGGACGAAGTATGCCTTCCATACTCTGAAGGAGGACTTGGGATAAGAAGGATCAGGGACAGTAACAAGGCGGCTATGGCTAAACACATCTGGTTGCTTTTCACTGATAAAGAATCGTTATGGTGCAAGTGGATACATGCAACATACCTCAAAAGGAAAAAAAATTGGATTTCCTCAAGCCCTACTCACTGTTCTTGGGCTTGGCGAAAGATCTTAGCTCTAAGGGATGTTTTTAAACCGCATTTTAGATGGAAGCTAGGAGATGGGGAATCAATATCGCTCTGGTTTGATCCATGGCTTGCTATTGGCTCTCTAGATTCAATTTTTTCAAACAATGATATATATCAATCGGACCTGCTCAGAAATGCAAAGGCTAGGGATCTATACTCCCCCGATGGCTGCCAAGTACGCCAAGAGTTGTTGTTGTGGCAAATACAAATTCCCCATCTTTCAGTTGGTCAAGATACTTTCTCATGGGTTCCTGATTCTGCTAGAATATTTTCAATTGCGTCGGCCTGGGCCACAATCCGGCAGGTACATAGCCCGGTTTGCTGGTATTCTTTTGTTTGGGACAAGGTATTGGCTCCTAGACATCAATTTCTACTTTGGCTTATAACCAAGAATCGGCTCCCCACACAGGTTTACCTCATGACTTATGGCAGGATTCCTAACTCTGTGTGTGTTTTTTGTAAGGCTAGACCTGACTCAATCAATCACTTGTTTTTTGAATGCCATTTTCCTAATACTATGGCAAAATATTGGGCTGCCAAATGTAACCTTCCTTGGTGCAACTCCTCTTGGTCTAACAATCTCCAATGGGCCATTAACTTTGTATCTGGCAAGGGATTCTACCAAGAGATAGCTCGGTTCTCCTTTGGAGCACTATGTTATATTATCTGGAAGACCAGGAATGATATTCTTTTCCGTGGAATCAACCTTTCTATCCCTTCCATGAAACTCTATCTTTCTAAGGTGGTCAAGGATAAAGGTATCACTTACAAGTCGGTTGAGGACAACCACAGAAATAGAAGGACGCAACGTAGCTAGGACATAGACCCATGTATCTTTGGAGAGGAGTCACACTTGGCTTAGTCTAGGATGACCTGGGTTCTTGATAACCTGATCTTTATGTTGTCTTTCTTATTTTGGACAGCGCGGTACCATTCTACTCCAGTTGTAGTTTGGTGGAGTATATATAGGTTGCGGGCTCTCCTCCTACTGTAAAGTTTCTCTGGTCGTTTTAATACAATCTTACCTTACCAAAAAAAAAAAAAAAAAAAACTTCTATATAACGCTTCACTTTGGTTTTAAAAATAAAGGAATTATAACAAAATTATATGTGAATTCGCGGGTCAATATTTGCATCTTGGGAAAGTCTTTCTAGTGACCATGTTCAAATGCCTAGGGTCGCGGGATTTCAATTAAGCGAGAAGTAAAAAGTGAAAAGTCCATCCGTAATGATCAAATGGCGGAGATTGATCCACGTATCTTGTCATTCCAACTTTCTAATTTTCGTGCAATTCGCCTTGAGATCTCAATATGCATCCGTTTCTCTTATGTGCATATACGCAGGCACAACACATCTGTTTGCAGGAAGAAAACTTTCGTTCCAATTTTTTTTTTTGTAAAGGTAAGTATAATATATATATCGACCAAGATTTACAAAAGATGTGCAACTCAGCCCCACATGCACTCAACGGGACTACAAGTCACTAGAGTGAGTGGGTGCCGGATTCACTGAGTACAATCAAAAAAGGCTACAAAAGTACAACCATGCAAGAAAAACAAGGAGAGGATACCAGCCCTCTCACATGTTGGATCGGAAAATACAAGGGTCAATCCCCTAGCTACGCTGTAGTCTCTTATTCTTAGAGGTATCCACAACGGATTTAAGTGAAAGAGCTTTGTCCTTTACTGCATTGATCAGAAATTACTTCATAAAGGGCACACAAAGGTTGGTAGCCCGAAATTCGTTCCAAATTTTGGGCCTCCCCTTTTTTTCTTTTTCTCCTTTTCAACCCACCCTTTTCTTCTCGCCACTTCTTTTCGTCCCCCTTGAGCGCTGCTGATCAACATGTCGGCCTGGTTGTGCTCTGCAAACTGAAGCTTGAGGGATGGAAATCTTCTCTGGATTAGCAAAACCGCCTTAACGGGTTCCTTGCCGAGCGCAAGCTTTCCAGCTACTTGAGACCTCGTCCTTAGTATACCTGCGCAACCATAGAAGAACGAAGCTGAGTGCGTGAACAATTCAAATCTCATTTTCTTTACTTGAAGTAGGCTCATTCTCACGATGTTACGATGAAAAGAACCAATCCCGGTTTGTACTTCTTTTACGATCTTCCAGTGATTGTCCTATTGTAGACATTAATTTCAGTCCCTTTAAAAAAGGGTCGTCAGGGTTCGGGCCAGCCATCTCGATTGAGTGTATTTAGGGACAGTTTATGTACCGTCCCTCGAAATTTGATACCCTAAATTTTACACCGTATTCTATCATCAACTAATCGATATTTCTTCAAACGGTACCTTTAAGCCTCGAATATTAAAGAGCGAACGATGAAAATGAAACCAAGTTGAGAAAACTAGAGATCACCCTCTATTATTACGGCATAGCGGGCAAGAAGCCTTCTTCCGGAGCCACTGCTCGATGCAATTCGCGTGGAAGTAATGCTCGCACTCGGGCATAGTCCGGATCATCTCTTTTGGCTCGTACTTTGACAAGCAAATCACGCAAACGTCGTCGTCAGAGCGAGCCAATCGCTCTAGGTCGTCGATTTGAGTCTTCGGATAAGATTCGATGGCGGGCGAGTCGATGTCCATCACGCCGGAGACATTGTGCCAGGCCACTTCGATGGCATCTGATGGGGTTGCATCTGCGACGCCATCGGAGCTCATTGGATCAAGTCCCCAACGACAGAAAACCCAAACCTTTAAGAACCACATGCATCCGAAGATGCCCGCGAACCACGGTAGCATGGAGAGCAAAACTATTGCGAACTGGGTAGCCTTCGAAAAGCCTAAGAAAATAGGAGGTGCCATTATGTAAAAACTCTACAAAGGAGAAAGAAAAAAAAATTCAGTTAATATTGAAGCAAAAGCTGTGTGCACAGCCATTTGAGGTCCGAAAAATTATGCATCCGTATGATTAGTCTAATCGAAAGTTCGGATACAGGGACCGGAAGTTATAGAGAGAGAGAGGATGGACGGGCAAGCTACAAATAGATTATGTGAATGCCAGCATGATGAATTTAACATCGAGTTAATGAATATAACAGTCATGTTGGCTAGAGGCGAGACGATTTTTTCAGCAAAATGACTACAGGGATTGAATTTTGAAGTCTCAGGACTAAATCAAACGAAAAGAAGTTCATGGACTTAAGTGGACAATGAAAAAAAAGTTTAAGAAGCACTCATAGCATCCTCCCAAAAAATTTAAATAAACTACTAATCTACTTTATATATGTTCCAGATATCACGCGGCTCTTTCACTACTAATTATTTTTTTTCTCTCTAAAACATCACTATTGACCATATCACATGCAATTTCAATTTCTCAAACGGCAAATTTAACGGTGGATATTTATGTTTCTCGAGGAGACATTCGAGGCAGCTTTCGATCATTTGAAAAGCCGGGATGTCTTTGTACGATGAGCAAAAAGCCGGGTGTTTTTTCAGGGCTGTGGCCGGACTTTGATTACGACAATTATACGGTAGAAATGTCAAAATGGGTTAAACTCATTTACAATAAAATGGGTCATATATGGGTTTAGTTAAGATTTAATAAATTGGTTGTTACCGGGTTTGGGTGTATGTAAGTCCCATGTCAAATAGGTTTGTCTTTAGACCCATTTACAACCCATTTAACTTATAAATGTTGTTAATTAAGTCAACCATGAGATACCATAACAGTTTCTTATAAATTTTATTTTATTTTTTAAATTTTCAATTTTAAATTTTTTTTTATTTTTCTTTCTTTTTTTTTTTTTTTTTCAAAGTCTGGCGGTCAACCCTTGCAAACTGCCAAGCTAGGGTTGTGAAGCCCTCGCCCAATCACCTAAGGCGAGCTTGAGCTCGCCAAGTCTAGGGAGTCAAGCTCACTGTCGATTAGGTGAGACATCACTTGAGGTGTGCTCGAGCTTGCCCAATCGGGCGAATCCGAGGTCTTAGCCTCGTTGATTTGGCAAGACTTGAGCTCATTAGCATTGAGGTGAGCTCGAGCTCATCGGCATCGAGGCGGGCTTCGGCTCATTGGTATAGGGGGAGCTTGAGCCTCACTAGTTTGTGGCGAGGCTAGAGCTTGCTTGGCCATCATCACTTTGGCCGATGACCAAGCAAAGGAGGAGGAAAAAGAAATAAAGAACAAAAATAATTAAAAATTATATTTCTTTAAAGAAATAAAAATACTTAAAAGAAGTGATAGAAAATTAAATCATATTTTCAATACCAAGAGAAAATTTTATTTTAATTCATTTTCAAGTTTCAATCAAACACTAGAAAATATTATCATTTTTAGAAATATCACATTTTTCAAAAAATAAATGAAGTCTTAATTTTTTTAAATAAAATTTATCCATTAATTTTGTAATTGTATGGAAGTGTTTTAACAAAATATTTAAAAAAAAAAATCATAAGAAATATTTTTTTCAGATTTAGTTAAATGTGGAAATGTTTTAGTTATATGGATTAGGTTGGGTATGTATTGGATATGAGTTGGATCGGAGATGGGTCGATAAATTTACATTGTTAATAAATGGGTCATAAACGGATTAATTGGTCAATTTAAGTGGAATCATTTATGATCCGATCCTACCCACTCGTTTGATGGATCTATTATGTGGTTAGAGGACCAAATTTCAAGTTAAATTTCCAAGTAACAATGTACTACTATAACGTACCTTGTTCGTTTATGCATTCAAGCTTCAAGCCCGACTCCGAATCCTTGACCCGGCATCTCCCGTTGGCCACTTCGCACGATTTGCAATCAGGTTGATACCATGTCAGCAAAATGCTCTCTCTTATGTCCATCTGATTTTGCGACCACCTCGGGATCTGGGCCGTCCACGTGTAGCACCCGAGCTTCGACAGCCATCGCCAGGCGGCGTCGTCATCCTCCCAGACCATGACCAGCACCACATGGCTCGCCTGGCTGAGGCAGTCGACTGGCATGAAGCCGCTTTTGAGCGCCATCCTGGAGGAATGCTCCGACGAGCAGTTTGCAAAAGTAGAGTTCTTGCGCCACAGGGCTAGAAAGGGCGAGTACGAGGTCACGGACTCGTTCTCGAGAAGCCGTTTCAGGAGGCAATCGTTCGGGTCCTTCACTAGAATGTATTGGTCAACATAATTGATGGAGTCCAGAACGAAGTCCCCCGCCTCGGGTAAATGGAGGATCGTTCGGCTCCAGTCGTCGCACGAGACATCGAACCCCTCGTACCCGCAGTGCTCGCCCTGGACGTCCCTAATTCGGAACGGGAAGTGAATCTTGGGTCCGGTAGGCGAACACTTCGTGACCGGACAGGCCTCGGCGCTAGTGCTTGCGCTGGTTATTACTTGGAGGAAGAGAAGGGAAAACAAGGACATGGAAGAGAAGACTAGCGTGGAAGCCATGCGAGATCATTTGAGAAGATCACGCAGCGAGTGAAGTGGAGAATGCGAGGTTTTTAGCAGTGAGGACTAGCGGCATACGCTTAGTTTTCTTCTCCGAGCATGATGGATGGGGGACAATGGCGCTTCCTAGGAAGAGTGTAAGCAGTAAAAGTTCAAACTTGGGCGTGGGTGACGGCGACACATTTTGTTTGGTCCCCAAAATGGAATATATTGACGACAATCATCGGACGGATGAATTTCCTATCTATGAACATCGCAAATGGTATTTTTCAATCAGCCTATTACCCTAAAAAATCTCCAACTCTTGGACTCAATCTCAATTCTACCTTGAACTTCTTTTTGTCCTGTAAAACCCTCAACTTTAAGTCCATTCCCAACTCTATTTGAAACTTCTTTTCATCCAATAAAATGCCACAAACTTTTATTTGAGTCTCAAATATGCTCCCGTTGACCTTCCGTCCAAAATTTCTCTTGACGACCAAGAGATGGAATGCTCCTGGACAAGCTATCTGAGCGTCTATGATGAGAATCTCAAGCGCGAGCTTTCCAATTGCAAGCTCTATGATTGCAAGATATGGAAAGACTCCCGAGCATGAGAAGTTCAAGACTGAATGCAAAATCGAAGATCTCTGAGCGCGATGAAAGGAAGACTCTTGAAAATAAGAGCAATTAAAGAAAGTCGACCCTAATTACTCTAGTTTTTACCCCAATTTCATATTTGGCATTGTTTAAGCTAACATCAAAATGAGACTAAGAGCGATTACGAGCAGAGGGTTAAGGGGGTAGATATGAGACTTAAGTAAGAGCGATTATGGACAGAGGGTTAAGGGGGCAGATACAAGACTTAAGTAAAGGTTTGTAGTTTTTTATAAAATAAAATTATGTTTAGGGTAGAATTGAGACTTGACCTAAAATAATTGATTTTTTGTGAGACAAAAAAAGAGAGAAGGTTTATGGTAGAATTGAGACAAGACCAAAAGTGGTGGGTTATTTATAAGACAAAAAGATATTTATGATAGAATTAGGACTAGAGTTAAAGTTTGGGATTTTTTTGGGTATTAGCCCTTTATCAACGGGCTGAGAAAGATGAAGATCTTCTTAATTTACAATAAGTTCGTTCAATCAACTCTCTAGAGATCATGTAACATTACCTGCGTATTAATCTTTTTAATTGTCTCGTCGTTTGTCAAAGTGATATATAACTATATTGAGACATATGCTTGAGAGATATCAACTTATCGAAAAAAAAATACTTAAAGATATCTATTATATTCAACAAAATTTCAAAGTTTATGAAAGGAAAATCACGATACAAAATCTACTATATTAACCGGTCATTATCAAGGATTGGCGTTACTACATATAAGGTGAGAAAAATAGCGACCTCCCTTTCTTTGCCTGTTTTATTCTAAATCTCAGTTCACCCTCAACTATCATCATATCTCTTTGTAAAGTATAGAAGTCAAAACTCATACATGAAACTAATCATCCCCACCGCAATCACTTTAAAAAAATAGGGATTCAACCTCTTATTTCTATATTTCCATGTGAAAAGAATGGTCACTGAGGCAAATTCCAATGGTTTATCAACGCATTTTGCTCACATAGCAAATAGACATAATTACTTTCCCAAAGAAACGTCTATTCAAAAATAGACAGTTTTTTTTTTTTTAAATTCCAGTTCTAGAGAACAAACATATACAAGACATAAAAAAATTTGCACTTCCAGCGGCAAATCAAGCCCGAGTAGATTTAATAAGTGTCAGTAATCATAAAAAAACTATTGATAAGAAAATATTTGTTGAACCGAAGCAAATAAACAATTGTAAGTAGCTCAAAATGAAAGTTAGCGCAATCAAAATAAATTATTAATTTAAGCGGAGGATAGTCGGTAGGTCATTCATATATATTTTGGTAATTTATAAAAATAAAAGTTGATAAGTTTAAGAAGTAAAAAGGGTAGATAAATGTTTTTAAAAAATGAAGTTTTTTCTTATGAAAGATATCAAAAGGCTGAAGATCGATCCATGTACTTGTCATTCCAACTTTCTAATTTTGGTCCCAGGAGGTGCTATTCGCCGCTATAATCTCAATGAGAAATGATTATATGACAATTTCTTATATATTGTGAGGATAACAATCTATTTTGAACCATAAAAAAAAATAAACAACAAATAATAATAAACTATTATAGGATTCACTTTTGAAAAATTTATAACTCATAACAAACTGTTTTTTTTTTTTTTGGTAAAGTAACTCACAACAAACTATTATTTTTACAATAATCTAAAAATTATTATGCTAGCAAAATTTAATTTCAATACGCATCCAATTTCAACATTGCATATAAACAAGCACGACACATAACTGTCTGCAGGAAGAAAACTTTCCTTTCCATTTTTGGCCCTGCCCTTTTTGCCTTTTTGCCTTTTCAGCCCACCCTCTATTTCTTTTCGTCTCCTTTTCCGATCCCACTCGACCGCTGATGAACTTGTCGACCTGGTTGCGCCCTGCAAATTGCAAGTGAACTGACTGCATTCAGATGTTGAGGGATGAAATCTTCCTCTGAATCAGCAAAGGCCGCTCCTAATTGTTTCTGTGCTGAGCGTGAGCTTTCAATTGCCTGTGACCTCAGCGTTAGCATGCCTGCGCAACCAAAAGCAGAACGAAGCAAGTACGTGAACAATTCAGATCTCATTTTCTTCGCTTGAAGTCGAGCTGCTTGATGGACTCAATTGGAAGTCAATCTACACTAATCGTAAACAAGGTAGTACTAAAGGTGCTCTCGTTCTTATTGATGTGATGAAATGAACCAATCACGATTTAAAACTCTTTTAGAATCTTTTGTTGGTTGTCTCATGGTAGACATTAATGTTGGTCCGTATGGAAAAAAAAGAGTTAGGAGGGACGGGCCAGATTCCTCAGGGGAGTGCATCTAGGGACGGCTTATGTCCTGTCCCTCAAAATTTGATGCACTAGCATTTTATATCGTACTTGATCACCTAGGTTAATCAATCTTACTTTGAATGGTACTTTCGAGCCTCAAATATCAAAATCGGAACGACGAAAATGATGACAGAGTTGAGATAAAAATATGTTACCCTTTGTTATTGCGGCACAACGGGCAAGACGCATTCTTCCGGAGCCATAGGTCGATGCAGTACGCGTGGAAGTAATGCTCGCACTCGGGAATGGTCCGGATCATCTCGTCCCGCTCGTATTTCGACAAGCAAATCGTGCAGACGTCGTCGTTAGGTCGAGGCAATTGTCCTAGGTCGTCGATTTGAGTCTTTGGATAAGATTCTATGGTGACTGAGTCAATTCCCATCACGCCAACCGCATCGCGCCGGGTCACTTCAACGGCTTCCCCATTGACGCCATTCGGTGGAGCCGAACCCAGGGTGCGGTTGGAGCTGATCTGATCGAGACCACGACGAATGAAGACCCGGACCTTTAAGAACCAAATGAATCCAAAGATGCACACCAACCATGGCAACACGAAGAGAGAAGCTATGGCGAGCTGGGCGCCTGTCGAGAAGCCAAGGAGAGTAGGAGGTACCGTTAAATGTTAGCAAAAGCTCCATGAAGAAGAAGAAATTACGAATATTCAGTCATTTCGAAGCTCAAGCTGCGTCCAAAGTTATTTGAATCTGAGAATAGCTACATCTTTTTAAAATCGACACATTACGCATTCACATTATTAGTAAATAATCGAAAGTTTGGATACAACTTTTATTAAAAAATTTAGGGATAAAATATGGGTGCTTATTGAATTTTTTTTTCAATGTGATTTTTGAACTTTTAATAACTTATTCAATATGATTTTTTCATTAATAGTGTCACAACATCACCTGCATTTTCCTAACTTCTTGCATTGCCACGTTAGTGAAAATCGTTCGTTTTGGGCTAAAATAATGTCAAGCTTTCGGTAAATGGTAGTTTAAGAATTAAATTAAACATGAAAAAGTTTAGGACGATATTGAATAATGAAGGAAAGTTCAAGAAATTATTATGTCATTATCCCAAAAATCTACACGAATTGACACTTGTCCTTCCAAATTACTGCATTTGCTATCGAGAAGTTCCATGAAAGAAAAACTTTGTCACTATAAACTGTGGACTAATTAAAAAGTAAAAACCTCATTAGGATAGGAAAGTAAAAACTTCCATACACTATACAAGTTTCATGTGCTTGGAAGATGCTTTTATGAGGCTTGCATAATGTCTTTTTTAAGTTAGAAAGTGCCATTTCTGAAAAGAATCCATTGTACCGGATAAATATACAACACTGCTTCGTGACGACATCTTGCCGTGGTGGTTGCCACCACCAGGGGATCAAGGCCGTCCACGTGCGGCACCCTTGATTCAACATCCACGACCTGGCGGGGTCATCGTCCGCAACCGAGGCCACCACCATGCGGTGGCCCAGGCTGAGGCAGTCGACTACCTCGACACCGCTTCCCGGCGGGATCATGGAGGAGTACACGGCGGACGAGCAGTTCCCGATCATGAAGTTCTCATACACCGGGGCCGGAAAGGGCGCGTACGAGCTCACTAGATCAGCCTTGAGAAGCTTTTTCGGGAGGCAGCCGTCCGGGTCCTCACTAGAACGGGTTGGTTAGCATAATCGATGGCGTCCAGGACAAAGTACCCTGCTTCGGACAAACTGAGGATCGTTCGGTCCTGGTCGTCGCATGAGACTTCGAACCCCTTGTAACCGCACTGCTCGTCTTGGACATTCCTGATTCAGAACGGGAAGCGAACCTCAGGTCCGCTCGGCGAACATTGTCTGATCGGGCAGGCCTCGGCACTAGCGGTTCTGCTGGCAATTACTTGGAGGACGAGGACGAAAAACAAGGACATGGAAGAGGAAGCCATGGGAGATCATTTGAGAAGATCACAAGGCTGAGTTAAGTGGAGAATACGAGGTTTTTAGCATTGAGGACTAGCGGCCATGCTTCGTTTTCTTCTCCTGAGAAAGGTGTATGGGGACGATGGAGCTTCCTAGGAAGAGCGTATGCGACCAATGCTGAAGCAAGAAAGGGTCGCATTTGGCCATATGCGGCGGTAACTCATTTTTTTCGTTTGGTCCCCGATATATAATATGTTCGGGACGACCGCTGGCTTGGGGGGACATGCCGAGAAAAGATCGAGATCTTCTCTAAATCGTGATACTCCATCTGTACATGGGTTGTCTTGATTGTCTCGTCGTCGGTCGAAGTGACTTGTGACTGTTGTGAAGTCTAAGTCGACTCGAATGTTTGAGAGATGTCGGCTTACTAGGGATAAAATCTCTAAGAAAAATCTAGGATAGGTTATAAAATTTCGGAGTTTATGAAATTTTATGGTCATGATACAAAATATGTAATATGATCATATTGTTACAAAATCTATTCTCTTAGGAGACCGCCCGTTAAACAACAAGGACTGGTATTACTACGTTTAAGGTGCATCAGCATCGTTTGCTTGTGCAGCAGAGATATAATCACTTTCCCAAAGAAATATTTACTCGTAAGACAGTTTTCTTTTCTATTTTTTTTTTCAAAAGTTGTAGATCTAGAAAACAAACATGTACAAGATATAAAATATTTGCACTTGCGAGTCAAGCCAAATTAAATTTTAACGAGGGTCGTTAAATGTTTAACAAAACTATTGATAATAAAATATCCGTTTAACCAAGACAATTAAATAATTGTAAACGGCTCAAATGAAAGTTAGAAATGGGGAGAGGGCCGCAACCCTCCCCTATTGGCCGACGAGGGTCACTAGCCTTTACCTGTGACCGGCAATGGTGATGATCAACTCACCAACCCAGAGTTGTAAAATAAAATATAAAAAGAAAAGAAAAAATTACATAAAATATGCAAAAATTGTCCGTATGAAATCAATTGTGTCACATAAGACGGCTGGTATTTATGTCAAATGGTCGGGTGAATTACATTGGCTAATTATCAAAATATTTAAAACTCAATTGGTGTAATTGAAAAATCTATGACTAAATTAGCATAAAGTGGGAAGAGCCACAAGCTTTAAGCCTTTAACTGCTTCCCTTGAGCCTTATAATAGGATTTTCATGCTTAATGCCGAATATCATGATCTAAATCAACTGGAATTTTCACACTTGCGTTGCTTAGATGTCTAGTCCATCACTGTAACCCAATCATAGTGCCCATGCATCCAAAAGCTAGAGTCTCAACTCCATCCCAAGCCTTTCCACATACAAACTAGGGGTCTATTTTTTTTTTTTCTCCCCTCCTTAGAACAATGAGAAACTGATTTGAACTTCTCGATCAATCACCATGGCGGTACTAAACTGAACTTGTCTCGTCGTCGGCGGCGTGCGTTCCGTAAAAGATTTCTCAAACTCTACAAAGACTAGCAAGTAGACACTTCATTTCCTGTCCGTTCTTTCCGCTTTCAGTCATAATTGAGAATAATGAATTATAAGCAAAAATTAATTTGTGAATTTATGGGGCTATATTTGCAGTTTTTTGAAAGTTTTCGTTATTCTAGATCTAAAAATGTTCAACTACGCGGGCTGCTAAATATAAACTAATATAAAGTAAAAAGTGAAAATCAATTCGTAATTATTAAAAGGCAGATATCAATCTGCGTACTTCTCATTTTATAACTATCTAATTTCGGTTCGCAAGGCGCTATTGGCTATTAGCCAAATAATCTCGATGTGCATCCAATTTCACATGCGTATGCATATTAGTACCTAATCAATCATAAACATATTATATAGATGTTAATTTAGTTCTAAACTTTTCAATTTTATTAATTTAATCCTAAATCTTTATGCAAAATTTTAATGTAACTTTCTAGTTTTCACATAAAATCACTGATGCGGTGGTCTAGTCATAGGCAGCCGTTGTACGTGACATCCACGTTAGCAATTTCTGGCAAATTGGACGAAATGATTACATGTTTAAGATTAAATTGACAAAATTGAAATGTCTTAGATTGAATTAGTGTCCGTACAATAAATTTATGACTGATTGGATAATTTCCCACTAGGTCCAACACATACGCCAGCTCGAAGAAAACTTTTGTTTGCTTTTTTGGCCTTCCTTTTTTTTTCCCTCCATTTCAGTCCACCCTTTTCATTTTGCCACTTTTTTTATCCCTTCGACCGCTGACTAAACAAGTTGACCTGATTGCGCTCTCCAAATTGTAAGTGAATCGACTTCGTTTAGACCTTGGGTGATGAAATCTTCGTATGAATTAGCAAATGCCTTTTCTAACTGTTTCTGTGCTGAGCGCAAACTTCCAATTACTTAAGACCTGGGTGTTTATATACCTGCGTAACCAGAGCGGAACGAAGCGGTTACATGAACAATTCATGTCTCGTTTTCTTTACTTGAAATCGAGCAGCATGATGGACTTGGTCGGAAGTTTTTTTTTTTTTTTGGTAAGGTAAGTTGTATTATAAATGACCAAAGGAATGTACAGTAGGGGGGAACACGGTACCGACACATACTCATCCGGACTACATGTCTGCAGGTAAAAGTACCGCGGCCACCCACCAATAATATCAAAACAAAAGGATTGGATTATAGACAATCCATATCCTCCTAAGTTAGACCATATTCAGTTCTTCACTAAAAATCCGGGGATCTATCCCCCAAAAATCCGGAAGTTAATCTACACTGATCGTGAACAAGACATTACAAATAGTAGATTCATTCTTATGGATGATATGATGAAAAAGAACCATTCACGATTTCAAATTATCTTAGGATCTTTTGTTGATTGTCCTGTTGTAGACATTAATTTCAATCCCTCCAAAGGGAAAATAAAGAGTTGTCAGGGACATAGCAATCGCTTCAAGTGAGAGCATTCGGGGATGGCTTATGTACCATCCCTCACAAGTTGATGCGCTAACATTTTTTATCATACTTGATCATCTAGACTAATCAATCTTTGTTTGAATGGTACTTTTGAGCCTCAAATACCAAAACTTGAATGATAAAAATGATGACAAAGTGGAGAGAATTATAGATTATTCTTTAGGAAAAATCCCAAAAAAATGCCCAAAGTCCTCTCATTTTCTCAAATAAGAGATCGAAGTGGATCTCATTTCAAGAGCTTAAAGTGACATTTGGTTCTTTCAAATAAAAGCCCGAAATGATCATGATTGTTTCAAATAAGGGCTTCACCTCGCTAGTTGCCGGGAGGCTTAATTTTTCGACCAGTCAAGGGCATTTTTGTCTAAATTTTCTTTTCTTCTTTTATCTTCTTCCTCTTCACTATTGGTCGACAGGCCACAAAGAGCTGGGTGAGGGTTGCCCATGCAAGGGGCGGCCTTGCCTAGCCCTTTGTGGGCATCATCGACGGCTAGCTGGCTATCAGCGACGAGGAAGAAGATGAACTAGAAAAAAAAATAAGGAAAGAAATAAGAAAAAAGGAAGAAAAAAAAAGGATAATTGATAATTATGAAAATGCCATTGACCGTCAGAAAGTCAGGTTCTTTTTTAAAACAGACATAACTACTTCGGATCTTTATTTGAAATAGATATAACCACTCCAGTCTTTTATTTGAAATAATATTGACTTCAAGCCTTTATTGAGAAAATGATGACATTCCGGGTCCTTATTTGAGAAAATGTGGGCTCTTCAAGCTATTTTTTTTAATCTTCCCTATTCTTTATAATTGCGGCATAGTGGGCAGGAGGCATTCTTCCAGAGCCATTGGTCGATGCAATACGCATGGAAGTAATGTTCGCACTCAAGAATAGTCCGCATCATCTCATTCGGCTTATATTTTGACAAGCAAATCGTGCAAACATTATCATTAGGCCGAGGCAATTGTCCTAGGTTGTCGATTTGAACCTTCGGGTAAGATTCGATTGTGGGTGAGCTGATGCCAATCACGCCAACGGCATTGCGCCGGGCCATTTCGACAGCTTCCCCGTTGACGTCGTTCGGTGGAGCTGAACCTAGGACACGGTCGGAGCTTATTTGATCGAAACCTCGACGAATGAAGACCCGAACCTTTAAGAACCATATGCATCCAAAGAAGCACGTCCACCATGGTGACGCGAAAAGCGAAGCCAGGGCAATCAGGGCAGCGTTCGATAAGCCTAAGAAATAGAAAACACGAGATGCCATTAAATGTTTAGCAAAAACTCTACAAACGAGAAGAAAGCAGGGATAAATAACATGGATGGCCCTTGAATTTTTCTTCAAGATTCAATATGGTCCCTAAATCTTTATTTTTTTCTGTTAGAAATATCAGATATCTTCTAAAGATATTTCCTCTGATTTTAGATGTTTATTTTAAGTATGCATATATGATTTGATTTCATTATATAATCATCTATTAGAGCATATCTCTCCATGTACTCTATACATCGAAATTTATACATAAAATTGCCCAATTCTTATCTTCTATATTATTATTCTCAACTTGTTCAATCTAACTCTGAAACTTTTTAAACTGTTTGGTCCAAAATAAAATAGAGAGAAAGAGAGAGGGGAAGTCACATATAAGCCACGTCAACGATGGCATGATAAATCCAATATCAAGCTAACATAAATGATAGTCACATCACCTGTACGTTTTGGAATTTTTAACAAATTGAGTGACTTTGAAAAGTCTAAGGATTGGATAGAACATGAAAAAATTTAGGTACCATATTAAATAATAAAGAAAGTTTCAAAAACCACTATGTCATTATCCTAAAAATTTGTATAACTTGGTTTCGATTCAAACGCTCGTCCTCTCAATTTAATGTATTTGCTATCAAGAAGTTCCATGAAAGAAAATCATTGCTACGTAGAAACATTACCGTGTTTGCCCACGTAAATATACTCCGAGCCCCACTCAGAACCCTTGAGCGCATCTCCCCTTGGCCGCTTCGTACGATCTGCAATCAGATTCGGACCATGTCAACCTAATGCTTCCGCTTATGTTCGTCAGACTTTGCCCCAACCGAGGGATCGTAATCATCGACGGGTTGCGCTGGTGCCGCAACAACCACGACAGGGTGAGCTATTCATTGTCTGTGACGAAGACCAACATGTGGTCTGCCAGACTGAGGCGGTGGAGTTGCGTGACGCCACTTCCCGGCTCGACCGTGGAGGAATTCGTGCACGAGCAATTCGCGAGCAGGTAGTACCCGTAGTCCTGGGCTTCAAACGGCGAGGACGAACTCATGAACTGGTCCTCCAGAAGCCGTTTCTTGAGGCAATCGTCCGGCCATTCAATGGAATGTATTGGTTGGGATAATCGATGGTGTCCACGACCAAGTCCCCTGCTCCGGACAAGTGGAGGATCGTTTGGTGTCGGTCGTCGCACGAGATATCGAACCCCTTGTACCTGCAGTTTTCGCCTTGGCCTTCCCTAATTCGGAATGGGAAGCGAATCACGGGTCTGCTAGTCAAACAATTTCTGGTCGGACAGACCTGAGCCCTAGTGGTTTTGCTGCTTATTACTTGGAGAACGGGAACGAAAAATAATGACATGGAAGAGAAGATTGGTGAGGAAGCCATGTGAGATGATTTGAGAAAATCACATGATGATAAAGTGGAGAGGACAGGGCTTAAGTAGTGAGGACTAAGCGGTAATGCTTAGTTTTCTTCTCCAGAGCAAGATGGATGGGACAATGGAGCTTCCTAGAGAAGAATGTATGCAACCAACGCTAAAGCCGAAGGTCGCATTCGGGCATGCGTAACGCAAGACATTTTATTTGGTCCCCAAAATAGAATGTACCAAAGACAATCATGGGCAATAATAATCATCAAGAGGCCGAGTAAAGATCAAGATCTTCTTAATTTATAAATTGTAAGTTAGGCTCAATTGATTCTCGAGATCATGATAATTTTACTTGCTCGTCTTTCTTCTCAATTGCCTCATCATTTCTCAAAGTCATTTGGAACCGTCTTGGAGTCTAAATTGAGCTGAATGTTCGGGAGATATCACCTCATTAAGGGAGAAAAACTAAAAGGAAAATCCATTATTCGTCACAAAATTCCCAAGTTCATGAAAATATGATCACGTGGCAAATTTTATAATATGATCATGTTATTACAGAATCGACCCTCTTAGGAGACAAGAAGTCAAACATCAAGGACTGGTATTTTACTACGTTGAAGGTGAGGAAAACATCTGCGGTCTTTTGTTGATACAACAAATAAAAGATAAAAAGAAAACACTACAAAAAACCTCAAATTATATAACTTATAACAAATTTACCCTGAGTTTTTTTTGTGATATTAAAAACCTCAAATCATACCTATTATGACACAATTACCCATAACTTTTTGGCCGAAGAGTATTTCCATTCTTTTCCTTTTTCTCTTTTTTTTTTTCATTTATTCTCTATTCCCTTCACTGGCCATGGCGGAGGGAAGCCTGATGGGGTCACCCTCACCAGCATCGAAGTCAAGCGAGGGTCGCTCTCACCTAAGTAGGCATAGTTTTGAGTTTTTAGTATAAATAAGAGTTCGAGTTAAATTTGTCACAAGTGATATAGTTTTAATTTTTTAGTATCACAAAAAATTTTAGTAACAAAATGGCATAGTTTGATATTTTTAGGGGTATTTTCCCCTAATAAAGATAAGAAGAAAAGAAGCCCACGGGGGTTGAGCCCCATTCCCTTTTCTTTCCCCTAATGCGCGGGCCCGGGCCCAGGTTTGCCCAGCCTTCCTCGGCCCGGCCCCCTTTTCTCTCCCCTTTTCCCTTCTCCTCCCTCGTGCCACGATGTACGATGCAGGAGAGGAGAGGACGTCGGCTCAGAGCAGGCAGAGGAGAGCCGGCGGAGCAGCCAGGGCAGACCGGCGACGCGATGTGGGGCAGCTGCCCAGACGTCCGGCCAGTGGAAAAACCGCTCTTGCCCCACGTGCTGGCTAGGCTAGCCGTGCCTATAAAAAGAGGGAGAGGCCAAGCGGGTTCTCGGGAGAAAACGGGAGAGGAAAAATTGGCGGACGAAGGGGGCGGTAGAGAGAGTGAGATCTGTGAAACAGTGAGCGAGGGGGGAAGCAAGGGAAAGAAATCAGGGGAAGGGGAGGCCTTTGGAGAGACATCCGAGAGGCCTTTAGAGAGAGCAACAGAGAGCGAGATTTGAGCCGAGAGAAAGCGAACCCGAACGGAGACTGAGAGTGGGCGGTGAGGGCGAGCCGCCGGCCGCTGGCACGCCCTGTTCCCGTCGAAGCCGTGGTAGGTTCAGTTCGGGCTGGTCTCGTCTTCTTGTGATTTGGGTTCGGCTCACCAAGGATCTCTGCTCCTTGCTCGGGGGTGCGCGAGGCGAGCGGACGCAGCCCGAGCTTTGAGGTCATCGTCCGCCGTCCGACAACGCGAGCCGAGTAGGGACCCTCGGCCGACGATCTGTTTTTTTGCCCTGTTTTGTCTTTTCCATGCCCTGTTTGGGCTCGCCGGACCAAGCCACCGTTGTTCGGTTCGTGCGAGCCCCCAACTTCCTCGTGTGCGCGCTGCCGTTTCGATGTCCTACGTGTGGCTGGTTGGGGTCTCGACCTGAGTATAGGTCCGGTCGTTCCCGTCTCCCCCACCCCTACATATATCACCTGCTCGATGAAATGTTCCAGTGAGTCTATTCTTCGCGGCTTGGTTTTGGCCGGCAATGAGCCGCACCGCGCATCGCCTGGTACGGTTAAAGCACCCGCGGGCCTCCACAGCTTCCGAGCATCGGTCATTTGGCCGTTTCGGCACGCATCCCATCCTTTCTTTTAGTTATTAACCTATATTATGACTCACTTTTAGTTAAATGTGTCAAATATGGATCAAGTAAAAGTTAAATATGGGTTGAGTGGGTCATTTAACATAGAGCTTAGAGTGAGTTTGGGTTTCTCTACAATAATAATGACTTTTAGTAGTATGGGTCGGGTATGAGTCGAGTGTGGGTCGGGTCGGGTATGGATCACAAGATTTACATTACATAAATTTGGGTCAAAATGGATTAATATGGGTCGGACTATTTTTGACCTGACCCAAACCCGACCCAACACACCCATTTGACGGGTCCACTTTCCGCCAACTTCAAGCAGAGCAAGGTAGGGGGGTTGGCTCGGGTCCTCCTCACAAAAGCCTGCCGCGGCCGTCACCTTGGCATCTCCGGTCGCGTCGTGGCCGACCGCCCAGCCCGCGAAGACCCGGTTCACCTCAGGCTGGGCAGAAACGAGCAGCTTCACTCAGCACCCTTGTCCCTGTCGAGGTAGAGAGCCGCGGAGAGAGGGAGATAAGTCGAGTCGGGTCGGCTCGCGGATTCGGCCAATCCAGTGTGCCCCGGTTTCGGGCTAGGGCTTTGTTGTGATGGGCCAGATTTGGGTTGGCTTAAAACGGGCTGGGCATTTTCTTGTAATTAAAAAGTGGGCCTAATTTGTTTAAAATGGGCTTGGAGTTTTTTTTAAAGGAAGAGGGGGAGCTATGGGCGGGGCCTGTGGCTGACGATCCGGGCCAGTGGTTGACGGTCCGGGTCGCTCCCAACCCGGGAATCCGACTTTACAATATTATTACTTTAATATTAAAAATTATTTTTATAATTAAAAAATCCAAAAATAGTTTATATTTTCCAAAAAATCAGAAAAGGTCAAAAAAAAAAGCTTTTGACTAGTTTTCTTCATAAATGCATGGAAAATCCTTGAAAATTAAAAAAAAGAAGAAGAAGATTAAACCTAAGATTTAAATTTAGATTAGGTATCGAAAAGGCATTAGTTGATTAATTAGAATAGTCAAGCCTCTAATCCTAATTTTTTAGTAAAATATTTTTCTCAATATTTTACGTGACTCCTAAATGAAAATTGATTTGATTTGATTTGCAGGTTACAAACTCAAAACATAAGTCGCAAATTAAAAGGTTTAATGATTTAATGAAAATGATATCATACCATTTCATGTTATTTTCTAATATAGGGGAAATTTGTTCAAAAAATCTTAAATTTATCATACTATTACCAATTCAGTCATAAATTTTTTTAATAATGCCAATTGAGTTATAGATATTTTCATATTTTATCAACTGAGTCCACCAGATCAATTTTGACAAAAAATTGTTGGTGTGGATGACGGCCACAGTTAGCACGAACTTAAACAAATTTTTCCACCACCTATTGATTCATAAAAGAGCATGTCATGGGCCTCCATGCTTATTGAACGGCATGCCGTAGATCAGAAATTAATGAAAATTGTAAAGTAATGGGCTGCTCCATCCACTCGAAACTTTGGCTTTGAAGCGTTGGCTCCACGTTGTACTAGAGAAAAAAGAAAGGAAAGGAAAAAGGGATTGATTTGAAGACTTGCTTGGAATTCCAAGAAGATGAGCAATGTGAATCCACTATTTCTTTGGGGAAAAATCCGACCTCTCATCTCTTATTTTTGTGCTTTTTTGGTTTAAAGTTTTGAACTTTCAACTAATCTAATAAAAGTATTGCATGTACCATCAATTCTAATAATTTGAGTTGACGTGCCTGTGAGACCATTCAAGAGTATAATATGGGAAAGGAAAACTTGCTCTTAGGGACAAAGTTAGTGCCAAAATGCCTTTCCTCAAAAGAATATTTAGGTTGAGTATAATAATTCAGTCCACACGAAACTTATATAAAGTGCCAAAATGTGCATCCTTATTTTCCACCTTCAAAAGGCGCAGAGGTCCATGGAACCAACACAAAAGAACCAATAGAAAGTGTTCTCTAGGAAGCTTTATCGCCTCCTTGTAAAGGGGGAAAAAGAGAAAGACAAGAAAGAAGAAAGGTTGACTAGAAAACCTGCTTGCGATTTCAAAATGAGTAGCGTATTTGTTAAATGTAATTCTACTTTCCTTCCCTGAATATACGCACTCTTCTAGTTGAGCAATTCAACTTTAATATCTCTAATCAGATCCTTTAACTTTTATAAATTTTTTAGTCAAATTTAATCTTTGATCCCAGTTTTGATACTTTTGAATTGAAGTGGTTGCTGGATCACATCATAGCAAGACGTGAAAAAAAGAAAATTTGCCTTTGCTGTCCAGTCCTTGCCAAATTGTGTCATTACAAGATATTTAGGCTCCATTTAATAACATTTTTATTTCTCATGAGTTCTATAAACAAAAGAAGAACAGAAATCTGTTTAATAATGTCAATTCACATTTCTACTATCCGAAATAGAAATTAGTTTTGAGGAATAGATATAGAACAGAAATAAGAAGTACAAAAAAAGTTACTTCTTGTTCTTGGAAATAATTTTTGAAATAAGTCATTTTCTTTCTTTTATTTTTTTATTTTGTTTCTTCCTCTTCTAACTAGTCACCACCAATTGCCGGTTGCCTGCTAGAAGAAGAAGAAAGGAAAAAAAAAAATCTCAACAAATTAAAAGAAATTTTACGACACAAAAAATTTTGAAAGTTGTACCAAACGCATTTATAGTATTTTTCTATTCTAGAAATATAAATTTTGTGCAGTTATAAAACGTGTTCTTTTCCTAAGAAATTATTTCAAGGAATAGAAATAGAAAATAACTATTTCTGAAAAGAAATTATTTTTGGGAACCAAAATGTTATCAAACGAATCCTTAGTTTGTAACTTATTTAGTTGACACGATAATTTCTACCAAAATGTCCCTCCTATATTTTCACCTTCTTCAAAAGATAGAAATGAGCTAATTGAAACAATAAAAAGTTTAGTATAGAAAGCTTTCTCCAATTCGCGGGGGGAGGGGGTGGAATCGAAAAGAAAGGAAAAAAAGGATCAATTAGAAAACTTGCCTAAAATTAAAAAAGGAGCAGTGTACTTTTGGTCCACCATCTCTTAAAAGGTAAATTTCTACTTTTTGTAATCCTTAATGGATGTATTTTTTCAATCAAGTCCTTCGCCGCCACAACGCACATCCTAACAAAATACTTAGTTTGAGTGTAATTATTTAGTCTACATGAAATTTATATACAGCTTCAAACCGATATGTGCCCTTGCCAATAAGGTGTTGACTTAGATGGAATAGAGTTTACTCCTCTCGTTATAGTTGTGAGTTCAAATCCTTTGGAGTAAAATTATAAATGTAACAGGCTGATATCGGGAAGTGCTTCATAAGATTCTTGGGGAGATGGACTAATTGAAGTGCGTGACAGCTAGCTAGAGTTCTGCCTGATGGCTATGAACCAAAGAAACGAAAATGCGCCCTGATTTTCCACCTTGTTTAGAAGACAAAGGAACTAACTAAAAGAAACGAAAAAATATTTTACATATGAAGTTTGTCCTCACCTGTTGTATAGGGAAGAAAAGGAAAAAGAAATTGATGAGAAGACTGAAATTTTCAAATGGCAGTGCTCTTTTTGTCCATCACGGGTTTTTCTACTTTTCGTCCTTTAATTTATGTATTTTTTCGATCAAGTCCGTGGTCATAAAATTATCTAATCAAATCTTTAAACTTATAGAATTATTCTAATCCAGTCAAGTGTTCAGCGTCAATTCTAGTAATTCGAACTTACGTGATTGTCGGACCATACCAAAGTTCAAGCAGAGAAGTCCATGCCAAAAAGCACGTCTTTACAAAGAATATTTAGTTTGATCCTCACGAAATTACAAAATACTAAAACGCGTTTCTCCCACCTTGTTCAAAAGACACAAAGGAACCCATCTAAAAAATCAAAAGAAAGTCTTGTCTTCTCCCGTCGTACAAGAGATAAAAAGAGAAGGATAAAAAAAAATTGATTAGAAAACTTGCTTGGACTCCCAAAATGAGCAGTGCAATGTCGTTTCGGTCCCCCGTCGTGCTAAAGGTGAAGTCTTACTTTTCCTCCCTTGATTTACACTTTTTCCGTCAATCAAGTTTTTGAACTTTTAATTTAATTAATCAACTCTTCAAACTTACATAAATTTTCTAATCAAGTTTGAACTTCGTCACCAATTCTGATGAACTCGATCTAACGTGACTATCAAACCATGCTAGAGTGCGACGTGGAAAAAAACTTACCTCAATAAACAAGCCACCGTGAAAAATGACGTAGATGTTCTCCTTTATGGACATGCCACCGTTAGATATTTTGCCTTCATGTACAAGGCATTTAGATTAAAAAATATTTTTTTTTTCACGTGACCTTTCGAGGATCGTGTCAACGCGAATTGACCGGAGTTGGTTTATTTATTTATTTATTTATTTAGTGATGAAGGGCTAAAAACGTGGCGGAGAACTTCTTTCCTTGCTTTGGAATGTGACCAGTTATTGCTGTCTATAAAAGCTTCCCAATTGCACTTTGCCTCTCACCTCGCACATGATACCAACTCCAATAACAGCAACAAAAATCATGGCATCCTTACTCCATGCGCTTCTCACTTGGATCGTCCTTCTCCTGATGATTCATACTTCACTAGCTAAGCCACTATGCCATCCGAACGAGAGCTCTGCCTTGATGGAATTCAAGCGAAATTTTCACACCACCACAGTAGAATTTCGTTGTGTTTATTCGAAGGTTGAATCATGGTCACTAAATGGACATGGAGATTGCTGCTCATGGGATGGCATTGAGTGCGATGAGGCCAGTGGTCACGTGACGAGCCTTGACCTTAGTAATAGTTGTCTATTTGGTACCATACCTGCCAACACTAGCCTATTTCGCCTACTTCACTTGGAATCGCTCAATCTTGCTTGGAATGACTTCAACTCTTCCTCGATTCCATATGGCTTCAACAATCTTTCCAGGTTACAATACCTTAACCTCTCCAATTCACACTTTTCTGGAAAAGTTCCCTTGGATATTCCACGGCTCTCTAGATTAATATCTCTTGATTTGTCTTCTTCGTGGGGTCTTGAGGTGCCCAACATAGACAACTTTCTTCATAACTTAACCATGCTCAGAGAACTTGATCTGTCTTATATACGGATTCCATCACCATTCCCATATGTGCTTGCAAACTTCTCTTTGAAGTCGCTTAAACTTCAAGCATGCGGATTGCATGGAGAATTTCCGGTAAGCATCTTTCAGTTACCAAACTTGGAAATCCTCGACATCAGCTTCAATGATGAACTTTCTGGTTTTATTCCAGAACAACAGTGGGGCAATCCCCTAAAATCATTGTTTCTTTGGGGCACGAATTTTTCAGGGGAAATACCCGTTTCGATCGGAAATCTTGTTTTCTTGAATGAGTTGTCAATTAGGGAGTGTAATTTCTCGGGTTCACTTCCCACTTCACTGAGTAATCTTTCTCAGCTTACTTATCTGGATATATCACAAAATAAATTTCAAGGTCAAATCCCCGCTTCCTTTGCTAATCTTACCCAGTTGACATTATTATATCTCAGTTCCAATCATTTCAGCGGTGATATTTGGAACTGGCTTGTCAACTTGGCAAAAATAACCCATTTGGACCTTTCAGGTAATGGTTTAACTTGCAAGGTTCTTTAATAAAAACAGAAGAAAAAGAAATGTCAAGATTCGATTTGTAGCCAAACTAACCATCCATGTTTCTCTACATTTGGCAGATCTTCAGTTAACCGGTCCCATTCCATCTTCGCTTGGGAACCTGACACGGTTGGTTGTGCTTGAGCTTTCATCCAACAATTTGCAAGGTGAAATTCCAAACTCATTATGGAAACTCAAGGATCTTCTATTTCTGGGACTTAGTGGGAATAATTTGAGTGGCACCGTGGATTTACACAAACTCAAGAACTTGGGAATGTTACTTTTGGACTCCAACAACATATCTTTTGTCAGCAAGACTGAGATCAATGCCACTCCTCCAAGACTTTCCACTTTAAGTTTAGATTCATGCAATTTACATGAGTTCCCAAAGTTTTTAGGCTACCTAACTGGATTAGATTGGGTAAGTCTTTCACACAATAAAATCGGAGGGAATATTCCTACGTGGATGTGGAATGGTAGCAAAGAAACCTTGAGGTATATGGATCTTTCTCACAATTTTCTAACAGGATTTGAAAACAACCTAATAAATCTTCCTCTATCCAAGTTGATCTGTCTTGATCTTAGTTCTAACTTGCTCAAAACGGCACTCCCCAATCCACCTCCATCGTTGTTTTATTACAATATCTCAAACAACTTCCTCTTTGGAGAGGTCCAATCTATTTGTAGAGGAAGATCCCTAGTCATTCTTGATTTGTCCATCAATAGTCTAAATGGCACAATTCCTTCATGCTTAGGAAAAATTTATTCTTTGTCAATCTTGAATCTTGGGAAAAATAAACTTGAAAGCATGACTCCTCATGCTTATCCAAAAGGTTGTGCATTGAAGATTATTGACCTCTCAGAGAATCGATTGCAAGGGATTGTCCCAAGATCTTTGGTGAATTGTAAAATGCTAGAGTATTTGAACTTTGGTTACAATCAAATTATCGATCGGTTCCCTTTATGGCTATCTGAATTGACCGAGTTGAGGGCTATTATCTTGAAATCCAATAAGTTCCATGGTCCAATAGAAACTTATCGAAGACAGTTTAACTTTAGCAATTTGCATATTGTGGACATTTCCAACAATAGTTTCAATGGTGACCTTCCTTCCAAGTTGTTACAGAGTTTCCATGCCATGAAAGTAATTGTTCGTCAAGATCGGTTGGAATATATGAGTACCATTCCAAATATGTCTCCATCCATGTCTATATTTATGGGTACTTGGCTAGACGGTGACACGTCCTGGGTAACGGTTTATGGAATGAAGTTGACGAATAAAGGCATAGAAAGGGAATATTCAAAGGTTCCATATGCCCTTATGGAAATTGACTTCTCCAATAACAAATTCGAAGGATGCATACCTGATCTCGTTGGAGATTTAAAGTCACTTCTCATGCTTAACCTTTCAAACAACATTCTCACTGGTTTCATCCCCCCTTCCTTAGCAAATCTGACAATATTGGAATCTCTAGATCTTTCTCAAAACAAGATCTCAGGAGAGATACCTCAACAACTAACCCAACTTACATTTCTTTCATCTTTTGATGTCTCTCATAATAGACTCTCCGGACCAATACCAAGAGGAAGGCAGTTTGACACATTTGGGGCCGATTCATTTGCCATGAATAAAGGGTTGTGTGGAAGTCCTTTACCAAATAAATGCGCAAAGGCGGAGGATAACGTACCAATACCACCATCATTGCTTGAGGAAGACGATGAGGAAGAGTTTCCATTCAACTTGGGTTGGAAAGTAGTGCTAATTGGCTTTGGAGTCGGGCTTTTGATTGGCATTGTGCTGGGGAACTTGATCATTGATAAAAAGAGTGGATGGTTCTTGCACTACTCCAAGAGAATGGCAAAAATATGGAAAGAATGAGAAGGCACTAAACTACGATGAGTTGTTCATGCAATCATATCTTGTTTGACACTGATTGGTAATGCAATTGTTATATGTCTTGCTTGTATTAAAAATAGTCTTAAATTTCTAAGATTTTGATCTATGTTTGCTTCATGTAAACTAGCGTGTTCCGCAAGTTATTTTATGTAGAATTTAATTTCTTGTTGATTATTCTATTTTTCTAAAATGTTTTTCTGAAAAATTGTATCACGTAATCATATAATGTAACATATATATTGGCAATCTATGTTCAATTGTATGTTGTGATTATCTGCCAAGCAGTGCTTTCTTTCACTTCTTGGCTATGATCACGAATCTAATTTTAAGACATTCATTGCTTCCAAAATCTAATTATGGAAAGGAACTAATTATTGGAACCTATACGTAAACACCTGAATTTCACCGACGACTTCATCGTACATCTTTCAAAGAAAATCATTTCAGGAATTACATTCGTCTATAACAACGGGAGTTGACCCTATGAAAAAAACAGTTAATTTATATGATCCTGCGTTACTTATTCTAGTTATGTTCCTTCTACACGTGTATACTATAAGCATGATAGATCATTAATAGCTAGGGTTCATTTTGCGTCGGTCATCCATTCGATCCCTAATCGAAAACGTCTATATTGCGTCATCATGCTCCATTTTCTTCGCTACGTTTCTTCCACGCTCTTAAGCAAGGGACATTGTAGTATCAAAACATAAGGCCTGATGGCTAAAATTTTTGGTCAACGGCAACCTCGGTGTCTCGACCGCCCAACTCACTATAAGACTCAATCTTCTCTCCAACAAATTGGACCCGTCTTTCCGTAATTGATGAAGGCGCAAACGTACCGGGAAAATTGCAAACAGGTGCGATGACGGGCACCTTCGAGTGTCTCTTTCAATTATGTATGATGAATATGTCGGAGTACACCCAAGAGCCATGAGTTGCTTACATGAGAATTGGAAACTTTGGGGTCACAATTTCCGCAAGGATGAGGGAAGCTAATCAGTGAGAGAAATCTTCTCTCCAGTAAATCTTCCCTCTAGTAAATTTTGGCCAGATTATGGATGAACTCGTGGGATGTTTTTCCAAGAGTAATAGGAAAATGCAACAAGCTTGGGAGGCGAAATAAAAAGAAAACGGATGACTAGAGCGCACAACAGGAAACAAATATGATGGCTCTGAAATCACGTGCAACTTTGTCAGACCGTAAATTGTGGGAAATGAATTAGGAAAAGAAAAAGAAAGAGAGAATTTCCATGGAATATCCTCCTCAACTTTGGCCAAGATTTCCCGCGTCCAAAAGCTTATCCCCACCAGATCTCACGAATCATCTTTCGCATAAAAAGGGGAGTCGATCTTGGCAAATCATTAAAAAAACAATCTCACATTTTCAACTAACAATCATGGAAAGATCGAAAGCTTGGAGTGACAAGGACGGACTGAATTCCCATTTCTTCATAGACACCTCCGGATTGCTTGGGATTCTTGAATTATGAGGGGACCCAATGGGACTTGTCCAGCAATATGGAAAGAATTGGCACTCGCTCGAATATCAGGCGTTCATGCGCAAGGCAATATGAAAAGATTGAGCAGAGAGGAAACTAAGGAAACGATAAGAAGATTATGCTGGCCGTGAAATCGTAAATGATAGTGAGTGAATCTGGACACATTCGCAGCATTATAAGTGAAGCAGAGAAGGAAACGATCGTGAAAGAAGATGAGGGACGCATATTTGAGAGATTTACGATGACAAATCAGTACTAAGATCCCCACGATCAAGGAGCACCGGTTCCGACTTTCCAATGTTAAGTGGTAGTCTTTTGCCATAAAAAGGACTTTGTCAAGTCATTGCAAAAAGGGAGCATGCATGGGGACACCTTCAGAGATCTCATGTCCCTATCTACTAGATTCTAGAAGCAGATTCGGCCCAACCCTAATAGGCCCATTTTGAACATATCAACATTTAAGCCCATTTTTCCCTCTAGCCTAGGTAAAATCTACGCCCAATTTCTCTTGTAGAACGGGCTACGCCCTTTTTGGATTTTCTATTATTTTCTTTTTACTTTCTTTTGTTTATAAATACTCCTCTTCTTTTTACCCCAGCATACGAACATGAACAAACATTTCATAATCAATCTCACAGGCTCATCGTCGAACCTCAGCCGCCGGCTGCCACGGCGAATGCCTCTAATCACCAAAATGCCACCATCGGCCACCACTTCAATCGTCAATCATTCCATCATTCACACATCTAACGATAGCATGACTGAAGAAAATATGGTGCGAAGAAGAGTGCGATGAACAAACCGTCACAAATTCATCCTAGAGATCGACGCTTACATCATAGATTCAAGGTCACCACCTCACCGGCAAACACTATCGAATACAACCGGATAACATGCCAACACAGAGTAAAGAAAGAACAAAAGGAATGGGGTCAGATTTGGTCTCGGAAACAAAATAAAAGAATCTAACTGAAATCAAGCTCGGCAATCAATGGGATCTCTCTATCACGCAACCCATGTTTGTATATATTCAGAACAACCCAAAACCGTTGACGCATGTGTACGAATGTAGTGTAGGATTTTCATCGAACAGCTGGCGTGCAATTGATTAAGGAGATGATCTTCGACTATTTCGAATCCAGATTACGACCTAAGTTCAAGCTCGTCCCAAGCCAAAGATTCGTAATCAGTGAACCAAAGTCGAATGGATAGAATTTCTGTCTCGACAAAGAACGCACTCTCGGTTACCTCTCTTTCTCTCTCTCAAAACAGGATGTTTTCAAATTGAGATATTACCTTGCCAATGAAATCGATTGAAGCTGCTGACTTGACGATTTGAAAAGATTAAGCGGCTTCCAGGCGTTTCACCGGCGAAAATCAGAACTTTTAGATGAGCTCTACTAAAAGCCTTTTATTAATCTGGGGAATAATTCTGATCTCATTTTCTTTACTTGAAACCGAGCAGCATGATGGACTCGACCAGAGGCGAATCCACACTAATTGTGAACAAGACATTACTAAAAGTATACTCATTCTTATCGATGATATAATGAAAAGAGCCAAACATGATTTCCCATTTTCTTAGGATCTTTTGTTGATTGTCCCACCATAGACATTAATTTCAGCCCCTCCAAAAGGATAAAAAGAGTTATCAAGGACTAAACAACCGCCTCAAGCAAGTGCATTCCGGGACGGCTTATGTACCATCTCTAATAAGTTGATGCACTAGCATTTTAGATCGTATCTGATCATTCAGACTAATCAATCTTTGTTTGAATGATACTTTTGAGCCTCAAATATCAAAACCCGAATGATGAAAATGACGACAAAGTCGAGAGAATTATAGATTACCCTTTATAAGTGCGGCACAATGGGCAAGAAGCATTCTTCCGGAGCCATCAGTCGATGCAGTACCGAATGTCTGCACTCGGGAATAGTCCAGATCATCTCGTTCCGCTCATATTTTGACAAGCAAATCGCGCAAACGTCGTCGTCGGGCCGAGGCAATTGCCCTAGGTCATCGACTCGAGTCTTTGGATAAGATTCGATGGCAGGTGAGCTGATGCCCGTCATGACGCCGACGGCATTGCGCCGGGCCATTTCGATGGCTTCCCCACCAACGCCATCCCGCAAAGCTGAACCTGGCAAGTGGCTGGATCTAACTTGATCGAGACGTTGAAGGACGAAGACCCGGACCTTCAAGAACCATACGCATCCGAAGATGCACATGAACCATGGCAACGCGAAGAGCAAAGCCATGGCGATCCGGGCAGCCGTCGATAAGCCTAAGAAAATAGGGGATGCCATTAAATGTTCGCAAAAACTCCGCAGATAAGAAAACACAAATATTCATTCTTTTTGAAGCTCAAGCTGCATCTATGTAAAAATGATAGATTATCCGTACGATTAGTCTAATTGAAAGTTTAGGTAACATTTATTATTTAAAAAAATCAGGGATAATAACATGCTGGAATTTTTCTTGGAATTCAATATGGTCCCTAAATTATATTTTTTTGAGTAAGATCTAATTTCAAGACTTTTAAAATTTTGCTCAATGTTGTTCTTTTGTTACGTTTGGCCCAAAATAATGAGAGAGAGAGAGAGAAAGGAGGTCACACGAAATCCGCCTAAATGCTAATATGATAAATCTACATCGAGCTAATAGAAATGAGAGTCGCATCTCCCATACGTTTTAGAATTTTTAACAAATTGAGTGAATTTAGAAAATTTAAGGATTAGATCAAACACAAAAATTTGGGGCCCATATTGAATTTTGAAGAAACTTTCGAAAACTACCATGTTAATATCCCAAAAAATCTTTATAAATTGGTTGCGATTTAAACACCGGTCCTCTAAAATTAATGCATTTTCTATTGAGAAGTTCCATGAAAGAAAGTCTACATTACTACTAATTATGGATTAATTAGCACCAAGAGATCAATCGCGGTAGCTCTTTTCTCTACTAATTTGAATCTGCTTAATGTATGTTTCAAGAGATCATTATAGCTCTTTTCTCTACTAATTCGAATCTCTAGAACATCGCCACGACCCTGTCATGTGCTGCTTCAATTTTCTTAGACGGGAAAATTTAACGGCGGGTGTTCGCATTCCTCGGGAAGACATTCATGAGTAATTTTTGATAATTTGAGAAGTCCGGGTACTTTTTGTCTTGTGGAAGTACGTCGAGCTTCTTGCGAACTTTGGCCGGAGCTCGATTACGACAATTCTGTGATTAGGACCGGATTACAAGTTAGATTTACCAAAAATTAGACTTCATAGGAAAAAAGAAAGTAAGAGAAATAATGTGCTACGTATAACGTTACCGTGTTTGATTATGCATGTAACCTCCGAGCCCCCCTGAGAACCCTTGGGCGCGCATCTCCCGTTGCCCGCTTCGCCCCATATGCAATCGGGTTCGAACCAACTCAACCACATGCTCTCGGTTATGTCCGTCGGATTTCGCTCCTGCTGAGTGACCGAGATCATCGACAGGTTGCACACTTGCCACAACAACTGCACCGGGGCGAGCTCATCATCCGTGACCAAGGCCACCACCGTGTCCCGCGCCAGACTGAGGCAGTCGAGCCACACGACGCTGGCGATTCCCAGCCCGATCATGGAGGAATTCGTGGACGAGCAGTTCGCGAGCGTGAAGGACTCGTAGTCCCGGGCTCCAAAGCGCCAGGACGGGCTACTGAACTGGTCCTCCAGGATCCGTTTCAGGAGGCAATGGTCCGGGTCCTTCACTAGCATGTATTGGTTGGCATAATCGATGGAGTCCACGACGAAGTCCCCTGCTTCGGATAAATGAAGGATCGTTTGGTTTTGGTCATCGCACGAGACTTCGAACCCCTTGTAACCACATTTTTCGACTTGGACATCCCTACTTTGGAACGGTAAGCGAATCTCGGGTCCACCGGTCGAACAATTTCAGCTTGGACAGACCATGGCGCCGGTGGTTTTGCTGGTCATTACTTGGAGGAAGAGAAGGAAAAATAAGGTCCTGGAAGAGGAGAATGGTGAGGAAGCCATGGGAGATCATTTGAGAAGATCACAAGGTGAGTTAAGTGGAGAATACAAGGTTTTTAGTAGTGAGGAATATCGGTAATGCTTAGTTTTCTTCTCCAGTGCAAGATGGATGGGAACGACGATGCTTCCTAGGAAAAGTGTATGCCAACAGGGCTAAAGCAAAAAGGTCAAAATAGAACATGCCATAAAGAATAATTATCGACGGCCGAGAAAAGATCGAGATCTTCTTAATCTACGAAAAGTAAGTCGGTTCGATTAATTCTCTTGAGATCATGATACATTATCTGCTCATCAATCGTCTCGATTGCCTCGTTATTTCTCTTTAAGTCAAATATTTTGAAGATATCAGCTCATCAGGAAAAAAAAAGTTAAAAAGAGGAAAATCCATTTTACGTCACGAAATTCCGAAGTTTTATGGAAAATATGATCGTGTTGCAAATTTTATAATTTGATCATGTTATTGCAGAATCTACCTCTCTTAGGAGACAACCAGTCGAACATCAAGAACTGGTATTTATATGAAATGACCAACCTTTTTGTTGATAGTTTGCAACTTACCAATTTCTATACTGACTCTTTAACATTTATTCACATAACTTACTTAGATTTCAATGTTATTAAGTCTTATATAAAATTAACAAAAATTAATTAGAGTCATTTACCAACTTCTTTCGAATTAAATTATCAACTAGTTTAGGATTCTCAACTCTAATGTGAGTTATTTTCTTTTATTTAATTGTTTTTTTTAAGTCAATAACTTTCATTTGCCTTAATTTGCGACCCCTTGCGTTTAATAACTCCTTTTAGAGATTATCAACCTAAATTATTGTAATTCATAAACATCTCTCCCACTCACATAAGTCAGTTTCAAATATTTATTTGGTTCCTTTTTATGTGCCAACTTTTTTATTGGGTTGTTTGACTTGGAAAAAAAAATTTGTAAGTAACTCAATAAAAGGTTTAAAGTTCCGTATAATAGTTAGTGCATCTAAAGTATCGGGAACAAAGGTAGATATAAGTTGGCTGAAGTTTCTCCTTTTCTATTTGTTAGAAATAAATAAAAAAATTGGTGATTCCAAAAAAAAGAAACATCGGTAACTAACTTAAATTAGAGTGTTTTTTTCTTTTTACTTATTACTTAAATAAGAGTTATTTAATTATGAAAATAATTGGCAAGCAAGAAAAACATATAAAAGTTGGTAAATAAAAGTTGATAAACTAAAAAAAGGGGTTAATACTACAAAAAACCTCAAACTAGTACACTTGTGATAAATTTTTCCCAAACTAATTTTCTGGCTATCAAAAACCCAAATCGGTATACTTGTGATAAATTTACCAATACTAGTTTTTATTAAATTTTACTATCAAATTGCTACATTTGATGATACATAACAATTGATTAGTTTACCAATTAAGGATGTTTCTTTCTGTTTGTCATAATTGTACCAGTTTTATAATTTTTTATGGTATTAATCCAATTTAATAGAGAGTGTATTTATCACAAATATATCAATTTAGGTTTTTTAGCAGTCAAAAAATTAATTTGGGACAAATTATCACAAATATATCAGTTTGGAGTTCATTAGTAGTAAATTTGTCACAAGTGTACTGATTTTGGATTTTTCATGGTAAAAAGATTAATTTGAGATAAATTTATCACAAGTATACCAGTTTAGGGTTTTTTTGTAGTATTAACAAAAAAATGCCAATAACATTGGTAAGTAACTAATTAATTACCCAAAATTAGTTGATAAGTAGTCGATAAAATCAATAAGCACTCAAATTAAAATTGATGAATTCATATAATAGTTGGCAAGTTTAAAAGAGTGACAAGAAAGACAAGCAAGATTTGATCTTTTTTTTTTTTGGTCGAAAATACGTAGACTTCATTGATTAGGAAAAAGATGTGTTACATCCGCACATAAAACATCTAATAAACTCGGAGGGGGATATTGGACCCAGTTGTCCGATAGAATTTTGTTTCGTTGGGCTTTTGCGACCCAATCGGCTACTCGATTTGCATCTCTCTTACAGTGTAGTATAGTGATGGGCCCAATTTGGTGCAAGAGACGCTGGGCTTCGCTGATGATTCCACGCACGGCCCAGCTCCTTTGACTTTCAGGTGAGTCCGGCCTGTTGACCTGATCTGCAGAGACGTCTGCCCTGTTTCTCCGATCTGCAGAGTCACTTATCACTTGAACGAGTTCTTGTTGGTCTGATCAAAAGACGAGAAAAGTTGGTAATTGGCAATGGCCACAAAGAGTTGGGAATTTCACAAAAATATTGATAAATTACTAATAAGTTATCGAGGTAATCTTTTCACTGGCAGATTTTTTTTCATACTTACGTCGTCTTTGACGAAACTAGCGGCACCAAAAGAAATCCAGTTTTTGGGTAAAGGAATTGGAAAATCGGTCGTCTACGACACTCCAAATTCCAATCCGGGCGTAACAGAAGATTGGCAGAGAAAGAAAATAAAAATCATCATGTGAGCATTCTTTTAGGAACTTGGACATAGGAATCGGTCGGATCAATGCAAACGATATCAAAACCATACACAGATCGAGAACATGATTTATGTTATAAGATGATTAATAAAAATAATAATCACGCCAAAATCTGGAACAACACCACAATGATCGAAAGAACATAAGAACCCTTTTAAGACATAGTGATCTCAATATATACAGACGACCAGCTCCATCCCATCCTAAGCTGATGTTGACGGCGAAGATGAGGACGATGTTCGCGACACAACCGAAGGCGTGGCCAAAGCGGACCCTCCTGGCGTATTCCGGCACAATGGGCATGTGGTGTTCATCTTGAGCCACTCGTCGATGCAGTCGGCATGGAAATAGTGATTGCACTCGGGTATGGTCCGCAATGTCTCCTGGGGCTGGTACTCGCACAAGCATATCGGGCAAGTGTTGTTGCTAGGGTTCGGCAAGCGGCGGCTTGCGCCGAGCAGCGTCTTTGGGTAGGACTGGATGGTCGGCCTGTCGAGCCCCATCATAACGAAGGGCCGTGGGAAGATTATGGTGGGGAACTCCACGTCGGTTTCTTCCTCTTGGTGTCGCCGCCGGCTGCAGGCACTGATCAGGCCGTAGACATAGCTGCTGAGCCCGATGAGGCACAAGATGGCCGGGATGCCGATGCCGATGATTATGCCGTATTTTGCACTCCTTGGAAGACCTGAAAAATCCAATTCGGATCATTGCCTTGATTTGTTGGCTCAAAGAATCATCTAAGATCAAAGGCGACGATGTTCACTCGCCAATGAAGAAGTCAAACCAAGTCGAAAATGTCAAACCCATTTGTCTGGGAAATGATCATTTGACGATCGCACATTGACTTTTGAGATTAAGGACAAAAAGCTCGAGGAATTTTCACTTCGAAGATTCGGAAAATAATTATTTTCGTATCACGGCCCATGAAGTCTAAAGCTCAATATCACGTCCAATTGCCACGAAAGCGCGGTGCATGCAACTCGTTTTCAAAAGGAAAGCGACCTTTTGCCTTCTCTTTCACATGTTATTTTCTAACCTTATTATAAAAAAGAAAGAAACAAACAAAAGGCGTCGTCCTTTGAAGAATTCTTGTGAACATTGGACTTAAATAACAGCACTTAAATTCAGGTGAAACTCTAAAAATTATATAAAGTTCATGGATTTTTTGAAGTCGATCTCCATGCTTTGTATTAAGCACCACTTTTTTTTAGTAAATATAAGGTATAAAATTAAGAAAAATTAACATATAAAATCTACGATCCCAACTTTATCACAAAACAAAATATGATATAATTCTCTAGGAGGTTGTAGGTAAATTTAAGCACCACTTTGATCGTGACAAACTTTATTTATGCATAAACAAAGAGAAGAAACTCAAAGAAGAACAAATCAAAAGTGGCACATTTTGACTTCATCAAATTTCACGGCAATCTAACTGCTAGATTTTTTATTACTTAAGGAAAAAAGAAGCATGCACTTGTTGCAAGGTACTCCCGACAAAGTTTTAGCAATCGTTTTCAATAATTTTACTCCATGCGGTACTTAATTATTAGTCCTTTAAAATTGTTACGTTAAAGATAAAATTGTGTTGAATTTCGAAGATATTCAGGTAACTTCCAATGAATTTAGGAGTCAAAAACTAGAGGTGTCACCCCGAGATCGGTGAACTTACCGGTGCTCGGAACATCTGTGCAGGCGATCTCCAAGCCGGGGCCGTCCCTCAACCCGCACGTCCCGCCGCGCGCCAAGCACGACTTGCAGTCGGGCTCTCGCCACACGAGCCTCAGGTCCTCGTGCAGATCTGATGCGGACTGCCACGCCATCGGCACGCTGACATGCCCGATCTCGACGCACGCGGCCGACCTGCCGTAGAACCGGCTCTCCACCGACATCACCAGGTAGTCCCCGCGGCTCATGCAACGGATCTCCAGCAGCATCGGTATTGCCTCCCACGCCGCCGGAATGGCGTAACGGGAGCAGTTCAAGAGCATGAATTCCCTGGTCGATGGGGCTCGGAACGGCGAGCCCTCGAGGGTGAAGGTCAGGAGCCGGCTCGGGAGGCAGTTGTCGGCGTCGTTGAGCCAGACGGTCTGCTCCCCGTAGTTGATGTTCTGGACGACGAAGCCGCCGGAGGAGGGGAGGGTGAGGATGGTCTGGCGCTGGCTGTTGCAGGAGAGATCGAACCCGGGGTAGCCGCAGCGGCTCGTGTTGAGCCGGAACGGGAACTGCACGGGGAGGTCGCTCCCGCCGCACGGTGAATGGCAGGGCTGGCCGGTAGCCGTCTCCTGACCCGAAACGAAGCTAAGAATAGAGATCAAGAACAATGGTCCGGAAGCATGCATCGCGTTATGGTTTCTGAAGAGACTATACTGAGGAAGTAGATAACTGAAGACTTAGCTAGAGCCCCAGAGAGAGAGAGAAGAGAGAGAGAGAGAGGGAGGCTACAGAAAGTTGAAACGTCGTACGACTTCAAATACCCACCAACGGCGGCGGAAGAACCCTTTTTTAGGGACTGGAATTAGGTTGGGATTAATGTTTTCATTGATCGTGATTAGACCGGGCATGGTGTCGTGGCGGGTTTCGATTGGAGAGGGCGAGGAAAAGGACGAGGCGGTACAGGTGAGCGAGAGGACTATGAACAGCGGTCAGCGCTGGATGGAAGTGATTCAAAGGTCTACTGGTCTAGAAATCTTTTCCGGGTTTGCATGCATGAGAGAGAGAGAGATTGGACGATGTCCACGGTTCGACTGGACCGTCGCCTCTTGGACGGGGAAAGGAGAACGCGACGAGCGATGAATGCAGAGAGCAGGTCAAATGTCATAAAACGAGGAGGGCGCCGCGCGTTCCTATTCGTACTTTTCGTTCGCTAAAAATGGCTTAGATCTCTCGAGGGCTCGCAACGGCTAATTCCTAAAAAAATCTCAAACTTCAAGTTCAATTTAAAATCTTCTTAATTTTTTTTTCTCATAAAAAAATTTCTAACTTCAAATTCAATCTTAAATCTACCACTAAACTTGTTTTTGTCTCAAAAAAATTTAAACTTTAAGTTTAATCCTAAATCTATCCCGAATTTTTCTTATGTCTTAGAAAAACTACAAACTTTAGGTGCAATCTCAAATTTACCCTAATTTTTTTGTTAAAAAGAAAATCATCAATTCTTTTTACTCTAGTCCTAAATTTGCCTTTGTTAGCCCTCTGTCCAAAAGTCGTGTTAGTAATTCCTAAGTTTTTATATCCTAAAACGGTTTTATTTTGAAGATCATTTTCCAACACATCTTATCGATGTGTATTTATTATCGATGTGGAAATGTCACATTAAGTTGAGACTAGACCATGGGATATATTTGAGAATAGATCAAAAAATTGTGATCTTTTTGATGCAAATGAAAGGTAAAACTCCAAATTAGTATACCCATCAATTACTACATGTCATCCAACTCAACAATTTAATAGTAAAATTTAACGGAAACTAACGGATGGTAAATTTGTTGTGGTAGTCAAACATGAATTTGGGCTAAATTTGTCACATATATATATATATATATATTAATTTGAGGAATTTTCATGGTATTAACATTTTTATAGACAAAATAAAATTCGGGATAAATTTAGAACTAGAGTTAAAAGTTTAAGGTTTTTTCTGAGATAAAAGAAAAATTAATGACAAATTTGAGATCGGACTTAAAATTTGAGGTTTTTTATTGAATTGGCCTGGGTTTATGACTTATGGGAACGCTCTCGGGGTCCTCATACGGTCCAACAACCGACTAAAGGAAGGTCATCATCGCTCTGCTATTTCTCTCCCTCGATCGGCTGATGTGCTGCAGCCCAAGCTGCCCGGATGCTTTCGCGGCAGCATCTTTGCCTTTGCCAAACACGTTCGAGGAGATTGAATCTGCCACGCGGTCCCCGAATGAGGACACGGAACGTGGCCATGATGGGTTTTTCCTCGAGGTTTCCTTACTGTTGCTTTGGCCTGTCATCGGTTCGCGCGGCCTTGTCTGACTCTTTCTCCTCCTTGAGGATATGCCGACGAGGAGCGACTGCCACTGTCGCAACTTCTTGCCAGAAGGGCATCAAATGCTGCCGAAATGACTTGACTTGAAGGCCACTGTCTTGTCGGTGCCATAAGTAGTTTGGAGCGTACTAAATTGACTTACTCATCCCAAAAAATAAATGAAGGGAAAAAGATCGAAGTTGCCATCATTTTCAACGGATTCAGAGCCCCGGCGTTAATAATCTAACCCTGCAAGATTAAGATAAGTCGGTACTAGCAAGTTAGTTTATGATTTTTGAAGTTTGGATTGTAATTTGTGCCATTCTTATGATAGTTTGTACTTTTAGAAAAAACAAAAAAGTCGCCTAGCCAACTTTGACAATTATAACTAGACGACCTTTGATACGAGCATTAAAAGCTTTGGATATGACTTTGCATGGTCACAAGAACAATTTTTGCAGGTCTAATAAGTTAAACAACTCTAATGACATTACAGAAAATAAGTTTTGTTTAGCTTTGTTTATTTCACAGAAAATGTAATATGTTTGGAAAATGTTTCTCAAAAAATCATTTTCCAAGAAAATGTAATTTTTTTCCGGTGTTAGGCTGAAAAATGAAAATGAAATGTTGCGGTTTGGTAAAGAAAATCTTTTCCTCCATATTATATTTTTTAACAATTTTTTTTTTTTTTTATTTTAAATTGATTTTTATTTTTAAAATTCTTTTTCTTTTCTTTTCTTTTTTTTTCATCTTCTTCTTCTTCCTGCGTCCCCACCCTCACCGACGCCTCCGCCCTCCACTCCCGCATTGTCCCTTGCTGCCGACCTCCATCATGTTCCCCACCCTTCTCCCCTTGTGGCCCCTTCACGTGACCTCAAGCCAACATTCCGATGCGATCGCCATAGATGGCACCGAAATGGCGGATCTCGAGGTTTTCTACGGCCATGATGTGGTGGTGCATGGGCTCCGCGACAGTATGAGCTTTCGACCTCAGTAGCAATGCTCTTCCTCCGGTGCTTCGACAAGGTCAAGCCTCACTGGCCTGTGGCAAGGCTCCAACTCACTATCTGCAATCGGCCAATGAAGAAGATGAAAAAGAAAGAAAAATAAAAAGATTAAAAATAATCGAAAACCAATTTTAAAAAAGAGAGAAATATAAAAGGAATAAATGTTTGATTAAAAAAATAAGGTAAAAGAAGATATGTAAAATGTTTTCTCCTTTTTCAAAAGTGAAAAACATATTTTCCCATTTTAGAAGGGTTTTTTCTTTTGATGGAAAATGTTTTCCTCAACCAATTCATTTTCCGTAAAACAAATGTTGGAAAATTCGGAAAACGTTTTCCTATAAGTTATTTTTCATAAAACGAACGAAGCCTAAGTCAACATGCTAAGAGGCGAGATAGTAAAAAATAGACAAGATGCTACTAATTATCGATACTGTGCTATGTTAATCTCATTAGATGGGTTTAGGGGTAGTCATCCAAATATGTGAGCATGGATTAGGCACGGAACACATGTTAGATTTCCCATCACACATTGTGCAAACCCTTCCTCATTTGATGCAAAAATCAACTCGCTTGTCATTTGATTCATGAGACGCGTTTATTGAATTGAGGATTTACCATAGATAAAACTCCATTTTCATCAAGTCCACATGGCAAATGTCAACATACAGATCCTCTGTTCTCTTACCGTTTTTCATTAGTATCGTTATAATCTCAATTTCCTGAAAATAAAACGGACTATATTGAGATAGATCAAGCAAATAGAAAATTACTTCTGATTATGGCAGCTCGTTGACAACAATCACATTGAAAAAAATTAAAAAAAACCACCCCGGCACTATGGGACAACATTCTTTACATAGTACTTTTTGACCTTTGAATTACTTTGAGACACGTCACATTTAAATTCTTGGTCTATGGCCATTCTCTTACGTTAGTTTCCTTTATAAGAAAAAGGCGACTGTCTAAAAGATTTCTACTTGTGCCGGGTCTAGTCTAAAGTTATAAACGACAAACTTATTCTCGAAAAACATTAAACGTAAGATGCACGTTGATCGTTAGAATGTAAAACGAAGAAACTACATATGCTCAAGAATGTCCACACACAAAATTCTAAGGCGTGAATGATGAAAGTTTAAAAGTAAAAATTGCAAAACTTGTCCATGTCAATACATGTCATGTTTCGTACAATGGCTGGTTTCCAAATCATCAATTTCTAGTTAAAATTGATTGGAATAACTAAACAGGCAAATAGTCAAAAGGTTGAAGGACTAAATTGGTCAAATTGAAAAATTTAGAACCAAATTAGTCAAAATACAATAAATATATGACTTTTTGGATAGCTTTTCACCAAAAAATGTATGAAGTGTCCAATCCTTTACACATCGTAGAGCGGACTTTTGATTCCGATTCCAAGGGAAATCGGAATCAAAAGAGCTTGGGACTTGTAAGACCAAAAAGGAAAGTCAAACGTCGGAACGCAAATTAGAAAGTCAAAGCTCCAGTTCTCCATGATATTTCTTAAGAGTAAGCAAGATAGACCAACTAAACCGATAATCATCCGGACCAAACTGATTCAAGTAGTTAATTTGGTTCTTGAGGGTACTGGTAAGGTTCTAGTTCCTAAATGTGGAACCGGTGCCCTAGGTGATCTAATTCCGATTCCAAGGAGAGAACCAAACCACCTAGACCGATTGTTTTTTTATTTACTTACTAAATGTCCCATGCATGTTTCCTCTCCTCTTTTGATCTTTCTCTTTCTTTGGGTCTCCTTCACCTATCTTGGAGTTCCAGGTATTCTTTCCTTTAAACTCAACCAACTTCACCGGACCATATTGGTTTCCAAGGACCTCCGGTCCGATTTCCAATTTCGAGGTAGGACCGAATCGGACTGGGAACCGATCATCCATAATATTTCTCATTTGTTTCAATAAGCATTTGGTCCACCAATACCACACTTGTTCTCACCAGGCAACATTCCTCTCCACAAATGTTGGAGGTTCCCGCCCGCCATGAACTATCGAGGATGGACTTTGCGTCGGTCAAGTCGAGCCAATCACGAGATTAGAAAATGTGTCACGGTTAGGATGGGACGGCGACATAACGGTAGAAGTTCATGGACGGTGCGATAATCATATCTTTCGCATCGAATCAAAGTTCAATCTTGTTCTAATTGCCTCTCTTTTGGACAGACAGCGCAGACATAGACATGGTCCGAGGGATGCGTAGCTCGCCACTGAACACTAATTTGTCTGATTCTTAATGTAGAAAGAACAAGAAACGGCCGACTCAAGGGAAAAAAAATCATAGGCTTGCCATCTCACCATCACATGTCTTCTTTGAATCATATAAGAATTTAGAATCGGTCAATCAAAGCCCAGAGTAGAAAAATAAACGAACGAAAACGAAATCCATCGATATCACTATTATTCAATAGTGGATGGTGTGCATGTACCGTTATTCAAAGTTCGAGTTGGATAATCTTGTTTTTTTTCCCCATGGTCCAATACAAGATACTGCATATTTATTCTCGTGACAGGCTAGCTCTCAAATCATCCTCCAGAACATGAATTATTATATGAACCGGATGTGCATACCTTAGCTTCATATGAACAGTCGTATTTGGTGGACACTCTGTATGCAAACTCATCAAACGGATAAATCAAGTCGGGTTTGAGTCAAGTCGGAATTGGTCTAACCCAAATAAACTTGTTTTGACCCATTTTACATGAAATGCAAATATGGTAACCTATATCCGATCTGACCAGATCCATATTATTAAAAAAATTTCATATTGAACCTAATTTGTGAAGAATCATACCCATACTAAGATAAGAGTACAGAGTAACCAAGTGCTAGGTCAAGAGAGGGTGATGAAAAATGAAGAGTGATGAGTTGGGTTTATGACTCATTTAACACCTATACTATGTTTAAATCCATTTACTTAATATAAGTAACTCATTCAACACCCATATGGGTTTAGAAATTAGTCAATAACCCATTTTGATGGGTCTAATCATACGAAAGGCCATTGGGATTTCAGTATAAAGATAGTGCAAACGGACACTGAGTTGAGTTCATGCCCCAAATCCACTTAGACTTGACCATTCAGGGGGACTCGAGCAAGCTTGGGCCAAGCCCGAAATTTTTTGTAGTGAGGGCTTTGGATGGAGGTTGTGGGCTCAACTGGGCATTCAGGCTCGTTGATTAGAAAGCACGAGTGAGCCAAGCCTAGACACTTAAAACGGTGTATAAAGCTATGTCTTCAATAGGCATGTCTAAGAAGTGAGAATTTAATATTTGAAAAATAAATATGTAGAAACTATGAAAATAGAGATGGCCATGTAAGGATCTAAAAGTAAATAAAATTTAAATTGCGCTATACAAAAAAGAGGTTTTAAAAATCTCGTTGGTCAAATAAATAATTCTCATATAAACTTACGGGTGGGCGAGCGGGCTGGAAGTTGGGCCCCTACAACAAGTACGGGCCCGAAAGAGAACCCAAACAAATCAGCCCATTGATGCACAAGAGTTGCGGGCCGAGCGCTCGGCCCGTAACGATCGCGTCTTTTTCCTTCCGTCCCCGTCGTGGGAGTTCCCGCAAGGCAGGAATTTTCTGAGCGACGGAGAGAGAGATGACCGGAAGCCAAGCGCTGAAGCGGATTCCCAGGATCAAGTTCCCTCAGCGGCGTCCGAATTCCTCTGGTAATCCCGAATCCTCCCTCCGACTCCCTTCGCCTCGTCTCGCTTTTCTTCTTTTCGTGCCTCTTTTTCGGCTTCTTCAATCCGGTCGTTTCGTGCCTGTCGTTGCCTTGGCATCGTTTGGTCTACGGGTTGCTTGATGATAAGGTGGGCGGTGGGAGAGGGATTAGCTTCCCGCGACTTCGATTGGTGATGGGTCGCGAGAGCATTGAGCGTAGGAAGCTGTGATGGGTTGGGTGGTGGGAATTAGGTTGGTCTGAGAAGGGGGTAGATGCTTGATCGAAGTGGACGATCTCTGCGGTTGCTCGAATATGGTCAAACTGCTTGGGATCAGATGAAGCTGCAGTTCGTTGATGAAATGGTTAGCTCGAAGAATGAATTGGACGCGAGTTTAGGAGCTGGTTGCAGTATGGAGGATTGCAGCCGTCTTAGGTTCTCTGATGCTGGAGGCGAGTCATTTGTTACGTGAATAAGGGTGCTGCTGAAAGTCGGGTTGTGTAGCAAATTGGTTTTTGCAAGGCTAGATTCTGTTGATGTTTAGGAGGCAGCCTATTTGTGCAAAATCTTAGTTTGACAGTGCCATCTTAGGATACTGCTTCTCCATAATGCCCGAGTGCTAGCTTTTTTGCTCCTCAGAATGCCCAAGCTTTTTATCATGCATCGGTCTCTTTTGAGCTGTTGTGTGAAGGGTATATTGCATGTGGTATTGATCACTTGAGCATTTTATGTGGATGACGATTTGGCTTGTGTCTTTATACAATCTCTTTGATGAGTTGTTCGTTGTGTCATCTGCTTGGTTGGTTTTTACTAGTAACTCCAGATAAATGCTCCCGCTGAATGGCTACTTTTGCAGCTGTCCATGTCAAGTCCTTGCACTGCCAATTTGTATCTAATGCCCTTTCCAATGCTTCTCCAACCTCCATCCTATTGTCTTGTTGGAAGCTCCATGTTGACATATTTTCATCGATATTAATGCTGCCACTTGCAGCTCAATTGTTGCTGGCATTTGGCTGCTTCAATAGTCCATATAAACACAACATCTTACTTGGGAGGAAAATTATTCTTTTCTTCCCTGTATTTTCATGTTTTCTCTAATCAAGTTCCCATACTTTTTATTTGTCTAGTCATGTCCTTCTACTTTCACAATTTTTCACATCAAGTCCATCTAACGGAATTCAACTGACGTGATTGGAGGACAATGTGAAAGTATAACACGGATATCATATGTGGAGTATGATGTGGATAAAATTCAGCCAATGTGGACAGGTACATGAACCCACATTGGAAAACTTTTGTCCATGTCACTATGATGAGGTCCGACAGTCACGTTTAGCTGAATTTGGCAAGAATAAATATCAAAGGGACTTGATTAGGAAAATAGTGAAAGTAGAAGGACTTAATTAGACAAATTAAAAATACAAGGACTTGATTAGAAAAGACGTGATGGTACAGCATCAAAAACTAGATGTTTCCTACTCCTTACAATAGTACATCAGACTTATCGAATATTTAATATGTTGAAGTTACACTTTAATGTGCAAAACTCCCATTTCCACCTTAGATGCAGTCTCATTTTTAGCTGTCTAAAGTTTAAATTATGGCTCATGATGTGTTATTTCTGCATGTGTAGCCTTTTCTGTGGATGCTTTTAGTTTGTTTTATGTCGTGCTTGCTTCATGACATCTATCGAATCGCGGTTCATCGATGCTATCTTTATATCCTTATGATTGCATCACACTTCAAATATTCCAGTCTGAATCCTTCTGGTTGCATCTTAGCAGCCCCACTTTCCTGTGTCCTTGTACATAGACAGACTCGTGGTATCTTCTTCAATTGTCAATAATTTTAAGCATTATTTATGGACAATGGCTAAACATTATTTATTGACCTTTAGGATTCTAATAAATTGCAGGTACTGTATCCGAGCCTAAATCTTCATCTGCTGCTCCCTCTGTTCAAACATTCTTTTCAAATTCAAAGTTTTCAACATCTATGGGAGGAAAGGCTTCACTTCAGCCAAAACGAACAGTTGTGTCCCAGGAGGAGATCGAGGCTATTTTGGTCAGTCAAATTCTTTTTCTTGTCAGAACCTGACATTTTCATTGCCTTTCAAGTGATCTATCTAATATTTAATTGCATCCATCACCATTAAGCAACGAGAAGAAACAGTGACACGTTAGTTAGAGGTCTCTTCTTGAGTAATCTATTCAAAATCTTAGTGAGGTACAGATTGCGGCTGATGAAAATGTTCTTCAGGTGATTGATTGTGAAAATGTACCACAAGTTCCTTTGCTGAAATTGATAAATTAGAAAGAACGTACCTACTTTTCTTTTGTAGAGGCATTTAGGAAATAGCAAAGCCTCTTAGAAAAGTAGTGTTAATGTGGCAATGCTTTATGCATAAATGTTTGGTGAACTTGCTGTTTAGATACTCAAGAAGAGAGCAAGCAAATTTTGGGACGCATTCTTCATTGATCAATCATGAATAGTAGGATGTGTTCCATCTTCATGCCGTGATAGTGGACTGCTGTGTTTGAAGTATTCCAAATCATAATTTCTCAGGTTGAAAAATGTGTTCTGATATTACATAGCACCTTGTTCAGTGAGAGCTGCATATGGCTAATATTAGCTGCTCTAATTATAAAGTGGTGCCTGAAAATGACTCTCGTGTTACAGTCAAAAGTTTTTGTTGACAACCTTACCAAGCTAAACAGAGTAAGCAAACCCCAAAGAAAGAAAATAATGACATTGTGTTCTCTGGATTGAAAAGAGAAGCAAACTGATTGAATACTTGCCCTTTTGAATTTGTCCTGTTATATGCAACTCCTGTTTTCTGGTCCAATGGGAAGTGCGCTACAGTTTTCCATTTACTGCACATCTTCATGTACCGTGACCTCTCTCCCATCCCTTTTAAGAAGCAATTCAATTTAATTTCTCAATCTTTCTTCTTTATTATTGGATGGCTGATACAGAATTTTCTTGGAATGCCTTTTTGGCAGTTGGGTGGCAGCTTCTGATCGCAAAATGGAGCTGCTAGAGAGCTGCTGGTTTTGCTGGAATTTGATTCTTGACGATTTATGCGTCATCCTGTACTTTCTATTGGTTGGTGATCCAAGTTGTACTCGCATCTTCTGTTCTTTGCGATATCTAGGACACCTGGTGGCAATTTCAGATGTGGATGCAATATAGATGACTTGAAAATTCATCTCATTAGCGTTGAAATTTGGATATGCCCATCATTCATAATGTTCATTCCGGTGCGCTCATCAGCTGAATGATTGAATAATCATCATTCAAGTTCCTCGAAACCATTTCTCTTACCTTAGGCATGATGTTTGAGAATACTCGGAGGCAAATATATTTTCAAGTTTGAACCATTGAGAACTACATCGTATTCTCAGTAATATACATGCATTCTCGAGCAGAGATGTTAAAGAACTCGAACTCAGGGTTCGTTCTGAAGGAGATTTTCAATGATCACAGACCTAGGATTCTTCATGGGAGGTCCTTTCTCCCTCCTCTCCAGCTCGTCCAAATTGAAAGTTATCAACCGATCCCAATTGCCTCCTTCAAACAGCACCCCAGCTTTTCCATCAGTGATCCTCTGCACGATTCCGCAGTACATGTAATACGGGTTGTTTGGGTTCTTCACGAGCGCGATCATTCCGGGCATCAGAAGCGGCAGCTCTGGTGCCGTGGGCTTCTTCAAGCTAGGCACAGCTGCTGCGCTCACCTTCTCGGCTGGTTTCTTCGGCGGCGGTGGATTCTTCTCAATGAAAGACTGCAGTCCCTTCTCGCCGCCGGGGAATCCTCCAGTCAACCCCATGAGCTCCTTCTCGAAAGCATCTTCAGGGACGCTCTCTGGTGCCGATGCCGCATCTCCAGTGGGCTGTCTGCCACCCGAAGATGGGGACGGCTCCTCGATTCCCACAGGCTTTTCAGCATCAGGCGACGGGGACGATTCTCCAGCAGTTCGCTTGAGCTCCTGCTCAATACCCTTCTCGCCATTGCAAAGGCCTCGCCCGCCGAGTATCTCGGAGAGGTCGAACTTGGCGCATGGCCTCGAGTGGATCGTCGACGGGCCGTGCCTTGGGAACGTGACCGGCGGCTTGTGGAGGCGGGCAGCACCGCGGCCGAGGAATGCGGACTGGAGGGAAGGAAGAGGGTGGAGGTTGGGGAGGGTGGAAGCCATTGTTGATAAAACAGGGCAGGGATAGGCGAAAAGCTTGTCCCTTTTAAATCCTGGCCACAAGAGGTGCCTATGTGATGTGTGATTGGATGATTTTTTTGTGGCGTTATCAGAAAAATACCCAACCAGTGCAAGAGCCCCCCGGGAGTACGGAACTGTAAGTGGTACGTTTGGATCACGGGCCTTCTTCGTACTGGTGCGTTCTTCTAGACCCGCTTCTGTTCTGTAATGGGCCGACGGGTTGGATAGCGGGTTGACCCGATTATGGAAAAATTTCGATTGGGGATGATGGATAAAAACGAACCAATTTGATGAGAAAGATAAAACTAGTTTCTACAGAAATATGAAAATTATCTTCATAAATATATGTTTAGCAATGCTAGGAGAAACGAGAAATTGAGACGTATCATGATAAGTGGCGACCCCTCCTCCTAGAGACACCCATAAGTGAGAACCCACCAATTAGGATATAGTTTTTTTTCTATGTTTGTTATATTTACACAATAATATTGAATAAATAAAAGGAAAATTTTCAAATTAAGGTCCAAATGTCATCATTTTTTCAAATAATGGCATGAAGTGAATATTTTTTTAAATAAAGACTTGAAGTGATCATATTAATCTCAAAGAAAGATCTGAAGTGGTTATTTGAATAAAGTCCTAGCCTCATCGACTCACTAGCCTCCAAAAAATTCCAGCCGATTAGGGATATTTTCATCCAAACACAATTTATATTTAAATTTAAATTTAATTATATTAAAATTTAAAAAAATTAGAAAAATTATTTTAAAAAAAGCAAGCAAAACTACAAGTGAGAGGGTTCCCTCCTACATGTGGCTGCCGCCCCCACCCCATCATCAGTGGAGCATCAACAATGGGCAACTATTCTTGCTAACTAGAGATGAAGGCCAAGGCCTTCGCTAGAGCCAAGAGAGGGTGGCAATCTTTTCTCAAATTTGGACAAGAGTCACCCACTCTCGCCTTGGTCCAGGCAAGAGTTGCCGTCGTCCCACTAGCAATAGGACAATTGCCATGGGCAAGAAGGAGACCTCCCTCCCATGTGTTCTTTTTAAAAAAAAAAATTTGTTCTTTTTTTTAGAAAAACAAAAAAATGAAAGAAAAAATGAAACAATTTTAAAAAATAAAAAGAATTTTTTTTCCTTACTTCATACTCTTATTTGAAAAAATAAGGACATTTCATACATTTATTTGGAATTTTTCCTAAATATAATCAAGAAAAATGGAATGAATCTTTCCTATTTAGATTTGATTGTTAAAGATATTTTTAAAGAACCCAAGATTTCTACCAGAGCAGATGCCATTCGAGAACGACTAGGAGCTTTCACCACGTGACCTCCCCCAAGCAAAATGAAATCATAACACGAGCAAAACTTTATATTTAAAAGGGAACAGATTTGCAAAAAAAAAGAAAAAAACGAAGAAAAGGAACAAAATAACAAAATGGCTGGAAGGAGCTGGGAAACTTCTTGCTTTTCCACTTCATTTGCAAACTTGACATCAATATAATTGAAAGATGGGACGGACCAACCAGAAAGTGATAGATAGCAAGTTCCCGCAATTGCCTGTGCCTTTCTTTCTTAATACACAACATCGGTGTTCTTATAGATAGATTTATGTCACAATATTCTCAAAAAAATCTTATTGACGATTGTTTTATAACTATATCAAACTACTCAATAAAAGTCGATCACGAAGCATTTGATCCTTTTATACATCTAGACTCCATTGATTTAAGAGAAAAATCAACAGTTTAAAATAATTGCTAAATTTTGATCACCTGAATAATTTTAATAGCAAAAATATTTTCAAATAAATTATTGACAATAATAACGACAAAATTTACCACACATAGTTGGAAAATTTGTTATCCTGATGCGCGTAATCCTCAGTCGCTCCGAATCCGAAACCGGGACGGAAAACGACATGTCGCCTCGGATTTGGTCGGGTGGGGAAGGAAAGAATGCGGCCGGTCAGGGGCACGCCGGTCATTTCGCACGGGCCAATAGGAAACCGAGTAAACTACCCTCTGTACCGAACAGTCCATGTGCATCGCAGGCGATTCGCAGCTTTCCATTACGTTCGCCGTTGGTCAATCCACTTTCCCGGAAAATCAAAAGGCCCGCACTTTCTCTCGCTTTCTCTTCAGCTCGCCGCTCGCCGCCCGCCGCCGCCACCGCCACCGCCGCCGCCGTGGTGAAAAGGGTCTCTTTCAGCTAGTACGATATTTCCCCTTATCCTTCTCGCTCTATCTCTCTGTTCGTTCTTTTCTTTTCCAATTGGATTTAGTGCTTTGCGTGAAAATACTGGGTTTCGTTTCGTCCTGCTGATAGTCTTTCTTATGGATCACGTTTTCCCAGCTCCGTTCACGTCGGAAAAGTGATGTTTTGACGTTTCCCGTCGATCTAGGGATCTCGCGGATCGTGGGTCGCTGCCGATTGATCTGAACTCGGTGCCAATTGGGTTCTTGTTGTGAGCTGTGAGGTTTGGGGAGGAAATCTCCTGCTGATGTTCCCTGTGAGTTTGTCGATCGCTCTTCTTTCCGTATCAGCTTTTTCTCGTCGTGATTTGCGCTCTAACTTTATCAAGTTGCGCGCTTTCTGATGAGCTCTGTTTGGTCTGTTAGTGGAGTTCGAGTTTTCTTGAAGTTCTTTACACTGGCGTAATAGTCTGGTGCGATTAATTTCGTTAAGCGATTTGACGGATTTGGTGTCACGTCGAGTGTATCTTGGTTCTTGGAACGAGGATTACATGCCTTTCTCATTAGTCGGTTCATGAAATTCTGTTCTGGCGATAAGGTGTTGGGTGGAATTTGCTTCGATCATGTTGTGCCTTACTTGATTGTCCAATGGGAAATGAAAATGTAGGATTTTGGTGAGAAATGCAAGAGATGACGTGGTTGTTGCCTGGATTGCAGAAGGTTTGGTGTTTTTGATGATTTAAAAGAATTAGATTGAACCAGAGGATGCAGAATTTCAGATTGCGGAGCAGGGGAGGGAGATAAAAACCTGAGGATATTTTCATGCTTTTCTTCCCTTTTTCTTAGCTTTCGTGGCCATTTTTTTTTGGGTGGGGGAGGGGGGTTTGTTGAAGCAGAGAAATATTACCTGAGATTTCATAAATTGTAGAAAATAAAAATAATGAAGCTTAGATCAAGCACCTAGTGCTAACGGGTTGACAGCCCTGCCAGCTGCCCTTTGGGTCCATCAATCAACATGATAGCTTATTGGTTTGATTATCTGCAGACCTAGATTTAATATCTTTATTAGAAAGAATTCCGGCATCTGAACTGTCAGTGAATGCCTCTGAAGTTGCATTGTGATTCGTATTGAGTCAAAGCAGATTAATACTCGAGTTCAACTCAGGGCAATTGCAGCTAGATACTTGAGCTTGATCTAGCTTGATTTCTCATGTGACTCATTTTCACTCATTTACGTTCTAAGAGGAGAGTTAATGATTTTCAAGGTTAATGCTAGAAATGATAATGACAGATCTTGTGTGCAGAAGTGTGGCATAATTCAATCTAACTGGTAGAAACAGGGCCCAGTCCCACAACACATACAAGACTTGGTATTTGAACCAAATCAAATGGTATAAAAGCTTTCAAAGCTGCCTGTTTTCCAAATAGTTTTTGAGGTTTTGACACAGTGAAGAACTCGGTATTGATGGGAGGCATAGATGACAGGTTAACTTTGATAACTTCTGGTTTTCTGAGAATATAAGTTTTAGAAAACAAGTTTCTGAAAGAAGATCCTATATTGAGGTAATTTGCAGAGAGGTTCATGGAAATGAGACTACCTTACTAGACCTTGAGGGATAAATCTAGCTTTTGGGTACAACATGGTGCCACACAATCAAATGCCTCAGTCCCTTGGAATCTGCTTTTCTCAACTCCTCATTCATCACATCTACATTAGTGTTTTTACTGAAGGGAAGAGTTAACAATGTGGTTTTAGTTGAGCTATTGGCAGTTTAAAGCCAAGTAGGACATGGCTTATGTCCTGTTAAAGGACTTCTCTCATTTTTGCATGTTATCTTCTGGTTCAGGTCTTGTGGACTTTACCTTATTGTGGAAATATCTGATGCTTGATGGATGATGATATTGGGAAAATAAAGGTAATCCCCGATTATTTCCAGCCATCAACAAGTGAAGGCTCTTCTCCTCCAAAGAAACCTTCAGTCAAAACGCCGCCAAGGACGGAAAATTGTTTGAGGTACATCCATTTAAATTAGAACAGGAAAAGAATTTGGAAAAGAGAAAAGGGTATGATCTGTTCGGTTTAGTTTCAGCTTTCTCATTCTGATTTAGCATAGGTCCGACAGCTATCTCTGGCCTAAAAAACGTTTTAGAAGTGCGGGTTTCATGTTGAACTTGTTGAACATAAAGGGCCTGCCGTGGGGATCTGGTGCGGATGGTCAGGAAAAGGTTGGTACATGAGTTCTTGCGGGGGTAGGCGGTTAGCAATTATGAAGAACTCGAATTTCACTGGCAACTTTATTTGCAGGTTGAGCTAACTGCTGCTGAACTCGAATCACTTAGAACACAACTCGCTGATTTAGAAGAGAGGGAGGCCCACTTGAAAGCACAGTAAGGCGAACCAAACATAGACTTTCATCATTTTGGCGTTCTCTTTGCCATAACCATTGTATTGTATTGTATCGTATTGTTTTGTATTGTCTTGTGTTGTGTTGTGTTGTGTTGTGATCATGCTCTTAACTTCATCCCACTAGGTCATGCATATATGCAGGCATGAGCAGTTCATTGTGTTGCACTTCTGGAGGCTAGAAATTAAACATTAGTTCATTGTGTTGCACTTCTGGAGGCTAGAAATTAAACATTCCTCAATACTTGTAATAATTTAGTCTATGACCAAGATTTCTTCTTTGTTTCACAGGTTGGAACATGTAGATGAGATATTACGGTCTGCTCGTCTGTCCGGCTACCTGCACATTAGAACTGTACTAACAACTCCCAGCATCTAGATTTGATAAAAGTGAATACCACCTTGACCTGGTGGCAGTTAACGGCTTTTTTAGTAACCCTTTTTATTTCTTGCAGAGATGGAAGCCACTGCCAGGAGAACCTCCTCCTATTGATGATACAGATGTCGATGACTGGCTTCCACGCTTTGTTGTTCTCCATGGAACATGCATCTTTTTTTATTTGGTTTGTACAGGTACTGTGTCATATTCTTCTCCTGTTCAGGGATATTAAGTCCATCTTCAGTGATTGGTTTTGAAAAGGTCTTGATGTTATCTTTATAAGTTACACCTATTCTTTGACAAATTCTGTGGCTTCAACACATCCAGTAGAGAGTTGGAGCAATCCTGTTAAAAGGAATTACTCTTGTTCCACTCATGGAATGATCATAAGCACATAATTTAGCACTGCTAGTTTTTTCTTTCATAAAATGATAGTTACAAGACACCTTTTTACTTCCTTTAATCTAAAATGTAAATTTGTTATGTTATAAATGTTTAAGTAAATTTATTGCAGAGAGATTCAAATATTCAAAATTCTTCACTGCTACTATTGTATTGAGGGGTGAGGCTTCAAACTTCACCAGTATCCTTCTTTCTGGACACAGCTTGTCATTTCACATCCATATGCCTGTGTATGATAAGAGTTGATTTTGCGACTCTGCGCCACATCCCACTGTCGCTGTGCCCTTTGAATTTCAGTTCACTGTAGGCTACAACATATCGTAACAATCTAGATTTGAATTTATAGTGGAAACTAGAAGAAAGATGAATGAGTGGTTCAATAGTATTTATAAATCTTGTTCTCTAACAACACTGAAAAAACTTTATGCAGATTTAAGTCCTCAGGACTCAGCTCTGCTATCTGATATCATTGAAATGGGTCCCTTGCCGTGCTTCACAAGAGAAGATGATACACAATACTCCTTCTACATATTAACCAAGCAAGGATTGAGATATGAGTGCTCAAGTGCTTCAAAAATACAGGTATTTCAGCATTTTTACCTACAATTCCCTGAGATCGGATATCAGTGCTCTATTCATTTCAGATTCATTAGTTATTGGTGAATATGTAGTATTTGATGCCCCAATTGGCAGCATAAGAACATTTAATGCAACACAGAGAAGCAGGTTGAAGTTTCAGATATTCTTTCTTTTCCCCTTCAGAAAAGCCTTGAGTTATTATAGGGAGATTAAAGGACCACAAAAGTACATAAAATTCAACAGAGATTGAAGAAGATAGCATGATGGTGGATTTAATTTGGATTAGGTATGGTATGATGAGCTCTCGACTAAACAAAGTAGTGCATCTGCTTTCTCTAGTTATTTATATCTCCACCTCTGGGTGGAGAGAGAAAAGCTTAGAGGGGTAAAGCATATTGGGGTAAAGCATATTCTTTGCTCCACTTGATTAAATCGAAAGTCTCAGTTAGACTATCTGATGTCCACCACTAGCTGTACCGTGCTTTTGGGATCGATTCTTACACAAGTAAATAGGTGGGGGCAGGTGAAGTTTACAACTGTTTTCATCTATCCAATTCACTAGACTAAAAGTTAAAAAGCAGCTTGGTGATCAGAACTTGTCGGCATGTTGCCATTAATAGCTGGACTACTCATTCTTTCGATGTTGGCAGGTGGACTCTTGGCTGACCGCCCTACAAGCCGACTGCAAGTCGAAGTCCGATACAAAGCTTCCCAATGGAGATCATTCGTAATGTTACTGCAACAAGCTGTACATATAGCACAAAATTGACAGTCTCTGTACCACTAGTCCAATGCCTAATGCTTGTAACTTAGGTATGTATTGCATTTATGTACATAAGATAGCATTCTTGTTTGTCGATTAAGCAAATCTATAATAAGGCCTGTTTAGAAGCCAATCACGTCCCACTTGGAAAGGAATTTTCCACCTTCAAATTGCTGGACTGTTGACATAGGACTCTTTTCCCCCTCCGTTTAAATGTACATCTCCTTGGACATCTGATTCGAATTCTGAAGTGCCCTCAATACAAAAGAAGCAATTTGTCTCTTTAGCTCCCTTTCTTGTGCTCCTTGACAGAACACAAATTCGCTTCGGTGGCAGCACAACTATAAAGAGATTCTTCTTCTGTAAAGTCGCCGTTTTGTGACTTCTAACGAACAGCAAGATGGTTTCTTTTCAATCTGAATTATCTCGGTTTTCTCTCTAGATGAGTTCTAATCTAGGCGAAGCATGAAATGCATCAGACCCGCGAGAAGCAGACTACGTAATGATCAAATGGTTGGAAAAATTGGCGATATGATACGTGCTCACTCCCTCTTCTGACGAGAAGTGCTTCAATGTTGGTTGGCATCATAAGACGTGACAATAAACCTACTTGTGACTTAAACACGATTATCACGCACGTTGCTCCTCAAACACACTCGAATCAGCTTGCCTTGCCTTGGTGATCTTGCTCGTCCGAGGTGGGACACCCAGCAACAGTTGGCTTTGATTATTTACGATGTGCATGCCTTTCATGTAACGCGTTAGCTAGAGATTTAGCAGAAAAATCAGGACTCACAATCACCGAACTCCAATGAAAATTAACTCATTCGTCGTCATAGTAACAAGTAACAAAAGAATGTAAAGTGCTCCAATAGAGAAACTTATTGGCTTTCGGAGTATTGCTTAGGATTTTTCACAAGAAAAATTAGTATGTGAAAGATTATGGATTCTCATTATGTAATTGTTGAACTTTTTATTTTTATCGATTCGTTACGTGATGAGATGAAAGGAGGAACTTTTTTCTTTTAATGAGATTCTCACGCAAGAAAAGTATTGTGTTTGGGATTTTGATAAATCATATATGAAAAGAGAGAAAAGTGTAATTAAGTTATTTAAATACAATCAAAAAATAGAAAAGTAATGAACTTATGGTGAAAGTTTTAACATGCAAAAAGTATGTGCACGACTTTAGTCGTCAAAATAGCGACGATGATGATGGTACAGTACTAAGGGTAGTAATGATAATTATAATGATAAGGGACTTGAGGTGCACCAAATAGAGTAATATTTGCGTGATCTCTCAAATATTAAAAATGATTACCTTTTATTTAACAAATAATAAGAATCTATGGTACTAACCGGACAGGTGATTTTTTACGTAGACTAATGTTCAGTGACATGAATACGTAAGAATTCAAATTTGATTTGCTCACCCTGTACACATCCCGTATCCCGTTTTTATATCCTCAAGAGAAATGTAGAATTTGTGTAAGGAACATCGCCAATATAAAATATTTTTTACACAAGGAAACATAATAAAAGGAAAAAAAATCATAAACTTATTACACTTGTGTCTGTTCAATTATAAATATTTAAATTTTCTCAATTAAGTCTTAAAATTGATTGATTTTAACCAAAAATCGATGATGTTAATACCCATAGTTTTATGTGGCACATGCAGCTATCGCCAAACTTAGTGAAGAAAAAAAGCAATTTTTTTAAAAATATTATAAAATTAAAAATATAAAAATTATCAACATCAACGTCAATTGTATTATGTAAAATGACCAGTTTTCATATTATCAATTTTCATTCAAAATCAATTGGAAAAATTATATTGATAAATCGTCAAAAATTAACAATAGAATTAATAAAATTAAAAAAATTTATGATTGAATTGACACGATCACAATTAATTTAAATCTTTATTTTTAATTTTCCCAAGTCACAAAGACAACTCCTATAATACAACCCAACATTACTTTATTCCTGAGTTTTTAGCATCCGAAACCGAGCTAACTAGACGGTTAGCCCCCGATCCCCACCGACCGGGAGCTTGAAGTTCCGGTAGTTAGTTTGGACGGTCGAGATCGCATCTCGTCGTCCCATCAGATCGGACTAGGGTTTGACTGCACCACACATAAATAAAACCCATGAACCCCCGTTCCTTCCTTGTCTCCCTCATTTCTCTCTCTCTCTTCATCGTCATCATAATCACCACACTCTCCTTGGCTCACTGTTGCCCGTAACGAATCTAAGCCGGAAGCTCGCGTCGTCGCTCGGAATCCGTTCCAACCCTTCGGCGAGGATGAGCTCCCAGCTTTGCAGATCGGCCTCCCGGGCCGCCAGGACTCTCCTCTCGGCTTCCAAGAACTCGCGCTTCTACTCCGGTACCGGTTCTCGCTCTCGTGTTTTTCTCGGATGGGTTTTGTTAGCTCTTTCGGAGCTGAACCCATGAATCTGCTGCGGCAGTGTCATAGATTGGTGAGGTCTGACGAGTTTTTTAATGGTGAATTATGGGAATTCTGGCGGAATAAGGCTTTGCCATTTCTATGGATATTAAAGAGAGGCTGAGCGGGAGTTCTCTCTGGTTGTCGTTTTACGCGGCATTGATTCGAAGATGATTGGTTGGCTCGTGGGTTGTCTTGTCGTTGCGATTAGTTGTTGAGTTCAAGTCAATCTGGGGTTCCTGCTATGCTGGGATATAATCATTATCGAACACTTTTTGTGAGATTTTATGGGGAAGTGATGAAAGATCCAACCTTTGCGAATTTTGCGATTTTTTTTTTTTTTGGTAAGGCAACCTTTGCGAATTTTATTGTCTTTCGTTTGTCGGGCTTTATGCGATTCATCTAACTTATTTGAATTTTTATTACCGAGCCGATGAGCGGCATCTTTTTGCTGCTTCATAGGATGAAAAAGGTGAGGAATTTACGCAAACGTCTGCTCTGTTAGGTGACTGGAACGTGGCCCCCCGCCGGATGGGTCCTTCTTCGTTTTTGTGTACTTGATTCTGTTAAAACTGCTGATATGACCCCACCTTCTTAGTCATGGACAACACCCCAATTTTACTGGGTGTTGTATTTAAGTACTAATATTTGCACCCACTGCCCAAATTTTCTAGCTCCGTCTCTCCTCAAACAGGCCTGGCTTGCGCAAATTCGATGACACTTTTTATGGATGGCTACATGATATCTAGATCCATGTCGTGTCTGTGCATTGATGGTCCCTCATACTCGATTCCCTTGCAGAGGGAAGAGCAGTTGCGGCAGCTGCAGCAGTCACAATCGCTGGCAAGTCATCGATCTTATCTTCAAGCTTTGCCCAGGCTGGTTCGGCAAATGCATCTAGAGGATGGATCACCGGAGCTCTTGCACTTCCTGCTGCAGGTTTCCTCACTGAACTCATTCATCAACTCCCCACTTTATGGTTTATTTGCTGTTCTGTTGCCATGCAAGTCAAACAGAGTGTTCCAAATGGACAACTACTGTTTATGCATTCAGGAAAACAGGAAGAGGAGCCTTGTCTGTTGCTTGAGATTTGGCAACTGGCATCCGGAAACTCTTCCACATTAATACCACTGTGCTTATGCATGGTAACCAGGATGACAACATCGAGTTGGGAAACTCCATGTATTCTTAGCTTGGTGGATTTGATTTATTCCTGACATTTATCCAAAATCTGTAGCGTCATCACTCATTACATAACCACGTTAATTCAGTTGCATTTTACAATAAACTTCCTACTCCCTCTTTCAATCTGTCCCCCCCTTCCCCCTTCTCTCTGGTCTGCTTATTGTGGTAGCAGGGTGAGATTTCTATTCTTGGGGAGTGGATGCATGGGCATGAGTATGGAGTTAATGGCTTTCAGCTGTTGAATGGCTGTGTGTGCTGGCTATTTAATCCGTTCATGCATTCTAACAAAGTAAATAGAATTAGAGGGATCGCATCTCACTTGTTGTTCTTCCATTTTTTTGTAGTTTACATGCTCCAGGAACAGGAGGCTCATGCTGCTGAGGTATGTAATAACCATCTGATCCTATCTCTGATTTCAATTTTGTAGCATCTTTAATCTCTTGCTTTCTTTATTATTCCTGAGATAAAATCTCCTGATTTGGACACAGCTGGAGCGCTCTTTCATTGCTATCAAACCTGATGGAGTACAGAGGGGCCTGGTAATATAACCACTTCATCAGTAGTCGTTCCTATGAACTATTGCTTCAGCAGAATCTCTTCCAACTGTTCTTCCAACTGTGAGCCATATTGAATAAATTTTAAAAGCTGTATTCATGTCGATGTGTTAAAATCCGAGTGAGTTTTTTGGTTTAAAATCCATTTATAGGCTCAGCATTTATGTAATTCCATCTTCATATGCTGGTTTCTGTGTTTACAAACTCTTCTATCTGGAATGCGTCTTTTTGCTTGGGACGACGATTCTACCATCATGTCCCATATAAACGACTCTCTTTGTTCCAGATTTCAGAAATCATCTCACGTTTTGAGAGGAAAGGATTTAAGCTTGTTGCCATCAAAATAGTTGTGCCCACAAAGGACTTTGCACAGAAGCATTATCATGATCTCAAAGAAAGACCATTCTTCAATGGGCTTTGCGACTTCCTCAGCTCCGGCCCTGTTATTGCTATGGTTAGACAAATGCTCTCAGCTTACTAACCCAGTCGTCTCGTCATCTTGTTTACCATTTTCTCATCTCAACTTTTGACTCTGCAGGTCTGGGAAGGTGAGGGAGTGATAAAGTATGGTAGGAAACTTATCGGGGCGACTGATCCCCAGAAATCAGAACCAGGCACGATCAGAGGGGATCTTGCAGTAGTAGTTGGAAGGTATGGACATGAATTTGGTGGACTTTGCTGACATACCCACTTGCCCGGGTGCCATTACAGAGAAACATCATTGCCTTTTCTCTTCAATGTCATTTCCACGCCGGAAAAATGACTCCCTTTGTGGCTGTCAAATGCAGGAACATCATCCACGGAAGTGATGGCCCGGAGACAGCCAAGGACGAGATCAACTTGTGGTTCAAGCCAGAGGAACTGGTTAATTACACTAGCAACGCGGAGAAGTGGATCTATGGAGCGAACTAACTTGGATTTTTCCTTCTATTGTTTCCCGGGCATTTAGATATCCCAAACAAAGAGGGGGATTCGAATCATAAGATCGATAATAAGCTTTAATAATTTTGTCGAGGCAGAGTGCCGGCATCGATCTCCATAAACAATCGACATGACTGGAGCTCCAGCAATAATTTATCTAGCGGATTTTCGAATTTGATTCCTTTGATGAAGTCTTGCGGTTTGGTTCATCATTCCCCCTTTGCAAGCTTGTCCATGTCTTTGCTTTTGTCTGCTCTTTTGAGATAGGTAGGCCTCCTCGTGCCAGTGACAAACGAGGTTATCATGTTGCTTCATCGATCGATCCCATTGTGCATCATGCCTTGTCTGAACAAAGAACGATGGCCCGCTTATACATTTCGGATCCTAGATCGCGAGCTTGAGCGTCAAGCTCATGCTGTGCGTAGCCTAACACGGTCGGTCGATCAGGCTGCTGCTCTCCTCCTTTCCTTTCCTTTCAGCTAATCCAGAATGAATTGCCGCTGCGTAAGGAGTCGTTGATCTCAGCGCATTCAATGTCCGATGTTGTCTTAAACCATTCGCCTTTTTAATGCAACGGGGTGTTCAATTGGTCCCCCAAGCTGCCATCCTGAAAAGGTTGAGAAAATAAGTGTTTGTGTTGACGATGTGCGCCCCGAACTCCCTTTCACATTGAGAAAGTCACGTGATTATGCAGGCGAAAACCTAATAAAGAACGTACACGGTAATATTCAACACTGTTTAAGCTTTGATTTTGCTCGGTCTTCGATGCTCACTAATATTATAAGTACAGGAATTGTAAAATAAAGTGCAGATCGGTGCAGGTAATTTCGCTACATTAATATTATATATAAATATATAACACGATAAAGTCATCAAGGGGGTGTAGCTCATATGGTAGAGCGCTCGCTTCGCATGCGAGAGGCACGGGGTTCGATTCCCCGCACCTCCACCTTTCTTTTTCCCCTTTTTCTTTTTTACACGCGAACTCAAGTCGTTCCTCCAGATGAGCACGACACGACACGACGATTCGATCCGGAAATCGAAATGCCGACATCTTTTCTCGTCAAAATTGTCGGAACCGCCGCCCCCGATTCCGTTACGATAAGAAGACGCGGAAGCGAAGACAAAAGGGGCTGTCGGACGTGGGCCGGATCTGGCGCTCGTAAATGTCACGAGAAGAACACGTCGCATGGAGGCAGGTGGGAATCCAATCCAAGTGAAAAAGCCTCGCTTTATGCACACCCAAAAAAAAAAAAGAAAAGAAAAAAAGTGGTGGTGACTTTGGAGCAAAGAAGAGAAGAAGATAGCGTCGGAGGGGCAGTTACGTAACGGACTGAAAGTGCCCCGCTTTTATTTTATTTTTCTTTTATTGTTTAATTTCTTTTCCCCCCTTCTTTTCAGGGGCACTTCTTCTCCGTCCCCCTCTTTTTTGATAAAGGTGAAGACTTTATTAAAATTCCAAAGTACTAAAACTCCTATTTCATATAAAACAAGGAGGAGGAGGAGAAGTGTCCAAGGGACAAATCCCGTGGCATCCTCGCTTGCACTTGCGTCCCGGGTCTTTCCACCCCAACGAGAATAAAGGTGTACAGTAGAAAGGGGAAAAAGCATCCCCTTTATTTGACCTTTATTTCCCCATATTTTTCCACGAAAAAAAAAAAAGGGTTTTAGCCGGAGTTAGACCGTGTCTTTCTCGCCCCTTGAAATGTTTCAATTTGAGGCGCTAACGTAGCGTCAATTGTCAAATGTGCGAACCCGTCACCATAGCTTCATCAGGTGTGAGGGTCAGGAGACATTTAAGGCCAAGTCCGTAGGTCATAATTAATAGAAGATTCTTTGAGATCGGGAATAAAGTGAAAATTGAATCCGTGATTTTTAGCTTGTCAAAAAGTTTAGTTTGAAGTTGACTAATGTTTTGGGTCGAACTATCTTTTGGGACAAAAAGCGAGGAAAACCCGTGGCCTAGAAACTCCGATTGAGCCTAGGTTAGGGCAAAAGCTCGACTCACAAACACTTCTAGTCTTGCTTATCAATTATGAAACTATATAGCAACTAGTTTAAGTGGAAATTAAAGTATGCATGGAAGATAAAATTGCATGATAAGCTAGCACTACAAGGGTTAAGAAAAAGGTTAGGAGCGTGGGACATGACCAATTTGCTAAATTCTAGAGAGAAGACGGGACATGTGAAGAAATGTCCTCTTTCATCTAATTACAAAGAGAGGAATAGAGAATTTTTGTATATTTCAATATATTGGAAATAATATATAGAGAGCCTATTATAGACATAGATAAAAGATATTAAAAGAAATCAAATCTATGCATAAAATAAAAAAGATATTGAAATAAGAGAAAATATTCTAAATATCTTTAAAAGATATCTAAATACCACAATATTGTTAACACATCTTAATCAAAAAATTGATTTGGATTTGTTGCCAAAATATTAAAGAAATAAGTGATATGACTATTTATGAATTGAGAAAATAAGGAGATAACAATATAGGAAATGACTAAATATGTTAAGTCATCTTTGTGAATACGAGTGAATAAGATTATCTTACCTACAACAATCTTTTCATGAATTGACACCAATTTGCCGGGGGAAATGGTACAAAATGGTTCCAAATTTTAATTCAATAAGTAATGTCGTCTTGAATTTTTAATCTATTCAATGTTAAGCAATATGATCATAAAATTTTAATTTATTCAATATAATCCATTAACTTTTGTTGCACCCATTCGATTTAGCCCATAGATTACATAAAAATGTTTAACGTTAGTCCATGATCTTCAATTAATAAAATGATAATATTGAATATTTGTATTAATATATACTAAAGATCATGAATCACATCTTGATTTGGAATCACATTATCTATTGAATTAAAATTTGAAAATCATAATGAATAAAATAAAAATCTAAAGACATACCATTTGCGTGGTCGCCACGGCCGTAAATTTCCCCGCTCACCTCGGTCGAGAATCACCGACGTCGAAGTCAAATGATACCACCGCCCACCCCCTCGAAAGTAGGACGAAGAAGAGGAAAGTTTGGCGACCCGACCCGACCCGACCTCGCTGGAAGGATCAGCAGAAGAAGACGAAGACGAGACAGAGAGAGAGAGAGAATCGTCGGGTTCCTGCCCCCACCAGCTCGAACCCAGACAAGAAAAGCCGCTCTTCCACGTGGCCACCCCGTCGTCCTCTCCCGCTCTCTCTCTCTCTCTCTAGTTTCTCTCTCTAAAACGCCTTTTTTCCTTGCGGTTTTCGCTTTCAATTTAAGTCCGCTCCCCCCCCCTCCTCTTCTCCACTGTTAACGCTACTGCACTCTCGCCCACTCGCACGCGCCAAATTCCGACCCTCCTCGTCCTTGTCTCTCTCTCTCTAGACGCGCATGGCGAAGAACGTGCTCGTGACTGGCGGCGCCGGCTACATCGGCAGCCACACCGTCCTCCAGCTCCTCCTCGGCGGCCACCGCGTCGTCGTCGTCGACAACCTCGACAACTCCTCCCGCACCGCCCTCGACCGGGTCAAGGAGCTCGCCGGCGACCGCGGCTCCAATCTCTTCTTCCACGAGGTTCGTTCGGGAAACGATGGCTTGTGTGTATTTTTGGCGAGTCCAGGACTCGGTCGCTGGATTTGTGGCCGGGGGGGTATGTTGCTTGGCGGTTTTAAAATTCGGGAAAAGCGTTAAGAGTTAGGCCTCGCCGTGTCGTTTTTCTCCAGTCGTTTGTCGCGATTTTGTGTGAGAGTTTTTTTTTTTTTTTTTTTTTTGAATTTGCGCTGTTCGGTATTTCGGCGACGTGCGAGAGACTTGTGACTGTGACTGGTACGAGTCCGTGTCGTTTGGTCGTTGATTATTGCTGGGGAACTCGTTCGTGATGCGCTTTCATGCGAACGACGGTCGTTGTATTTATGGTAGCGATTGACTATCTGACTTTATTGTCTGCTCCTCGTCCGCAGGTTGACCTCCGAGACAAACCGGCCCTGGAAAATTGTTCTCCTCGACCAAGTACGATCCTTATATGACATTGCGATTGCTTGTCATATGGTTCCGTTTTCGGAACCTTCGTGTGATGTACATAGTATGTGGTTTCATTGGCCCGTTAGAATTTGACACAGGGCATTCTTCAAAATTGGAGCTTGAAAGACTTTGATTAGAAATTTTATCGATTGATTCATGTAGTTCAGGAGATTTGAAGTAATAGAGAATGGGAAAGGCGGTTTCTTTGTTCCTCCTTAGCGTTGCTTGTTTTGACTGTCGTCGGCTCCTGTTTTTTCCAGATTTGATGCTGTCATACACTTTGCTGGATTAAAAGCAGTAGGTGAAAGTGTGCAGAAGCCGCTGCTTTATTTCAATAATAACCTCAACGGGACCATCACCTTGCTAGAAGTCATGGCTGCTCATGGATGTAAGAAGGTGTGGTACTTCAATTATCTTAACCATGCATCATTTCGTCAGTTTGTACTCTTTATTTTTATTTTTTGGTTCAGTTGTATGCCTCATCTTGTACCATGGTTCACAGAGTCGGGTTGTTAGACTATTGTTATTTTGAGGCAAGTAATTTCATGTTAACGTACAAACTGAAGGGGCTGCCTTCTATGGTTTTTGATATGCTAGACTAGTAAATTTCTGCAATTGATGCATTGGTATGCTGGCTGTGATGTGGAGAGAAGTACTGAATTAGGTGTTGATGTGTGGTCCTAACTTAATCTGCAATTTTTGTGCACGTTTTCTTTGCTGTCCTCTTTTTTCTTTCTGTCTCTCCCACATTTCTGCACATTCGAAGTGCATGATCTGTGAGTTTAGAGATGCACGCTTGTATGATCTCCCACTTTAATTATCCAAATTTTTGTTTTCATGAAACGTTGCAGCTTGTGTTTTCCTCGTCTGCTACTGTTTACGGTTGGCCAAAGGAGGTCCCATGTACAGAGGAGTTCCCTGTTTCTGCAACGAATCCATATGGACGAACCAAGGTGAGTGAAAGATATTCTTTCATCTAAGTAGCACTATTATGCAATGGCACATGAACAAAAGGTGGATGAATTAGTGGGTTAGTAAGTTCTTTTTAGTGGTTTTTTTACTATAGGCAAAGAACTAAAACATAGTTTTGGGTTTAGCACCATAAACGTTCTAAAATCTTGATAGAGGGAGAGAAAAAAATACTCAAAAGGGCCATATCCTTACTAAATGACTTGATAAAAGAATACATGGATGACTTTATTTTATAAAACATAAGACCCGCCCAAGAACCTTAATACTTACTAACTCTTGACTGATATTTTTGATATACTTCAAACTCTCCTCAAGCTGGAGGATCTAGCTTGCACTTGATAGGATGTGACCAAAGCATCATGTAAGTAGAACCTTGCACTAAATAATGGATGTGGATATCAAAGTTGAGATAACTGGGCAAGTCAGACATTACACGACAGACTGAATGTAACCCACATCAACTCTGGATTTGACAAAAGCACTGAGAAGACAAATCGAGACCGGAAAATTGACACCTTTCTTTTCATGAACGACAAAGATAAAATCGCGTGAGAACATGACTCCATGAATCGCAGCAAACTGAATTACATTACCCTATGGTGCTCGACTTTGATTGCTTGTTGAAGGTATGCCAGACTCTATAGTAGGCTTGTTGAGACTTTAGAGGTCCAAAATTTTAGGAAGTTTCTGAAGCTGAGGTGCTGCAGATTGGAGCACTAACAGGACCCTTAAAAGTGTTTTTTTTTTTCCTTTCCTGTTTTTCTCCTTTGGGTTGTGAGAAGAATAGAAAACAAGAAAAAGAAAACTACGACTAAGACAAGCAAAGTCATGAGGACAGTAGCTTGATTTTGATGGGAAGTTGAACCAATGACCACAATTGAGAAGGATGCGGAGTGGAATGAAGCTAGATAAAAGAGTGGCTCAACATGTGGTAGTTTTCACTAGCACAAGGATGCTGGTGACAAGATTGATGACCCAGCAGCAAACTGTGACAATTGCCCCTCACGATGGGAAGACAAGTGGCTCACGAGATGGCATTGCTCTCTGAGACAACTGGAGCAGATCTGAGACCATGACAAGGGAAGGACGACAATGCTGCTTTTGAAGACATCCTGGGATGAAGACCAGAGGATGAAAAACAAGACTTGGAATGAAAAACGCTAGTGGTCTTAGTGCCAAAGTAGAAAAGTTGATAGCCAGAATGAGGGTTCTTTTCTTTTAAAACTGACAGCAGGAAGAAAGATAAAGTTAGGTTCTGACTGGAATCCCTCTTTCTTGGGAGCTTTGATACCAAATAAGTATTTTAGAATTTTTAAGAGAGAGGGGAAGAGACAGTACTCAGAGGCTACCATTTTACCAAATCGCATGTTAAAGGAGTACATTGATGGCTTTAGTTATAGAGCACAAGAGACACCCAGAAACGTTAGTTACTTTTTAACTAATATTTATAAAATAAAATTCAACAACCCTCAAGGGAAGGATGTATATTGTGTACCTTACAGACATGAAAAAAGAACAGAGAAGGATGGTTTCTTTACTATTGGGGAACAACTTCTTTTTGGTTGCCTGATTTCTCTTGCATCTTACACAAGCAAACTGCCCATTCTTCCAGCTTTTTATTGAAGAAATATGCCGTGATGTTTACCGGGCAGATTCTGAATGGAAGATGATGTTGTTAAGATACTTCAATCCTGTTGGTGCACATCCTAGCGGCTACATTGGTGAGGATCCCAGAGGGATCCCAAACAATCTAATGCCATTTGTGCAGCAAGTTGCTGTCGGAAGACGACCTGCTTTGACAGTTTATGGAACGGACTATTCAACCAAGGATGGCACTGGGGTATGGTATCAAGTGTTTTCATTACTTTAATTTAGTGTTTTCATGCCATGACTATGTATCTCGTGTTAATATGAATTTTGAGGTCTGTAATGAGTTGTATATCTTGTTCATATGCCTCACTCGTGATAGGAGCAATCTCACTATATGGGTAGACAGATACACTCAATTGATCTTGGTCATGCTCAAGTTATTGATGCAGAGTCTGCCTGATTTAACTGTTTATTGTTCTTTGAGTTTGCTGATGTCATCTATAGAAACTGACAAGCAAATACTTTATGCTTGATGCGTCATCTGTTCTACATTCTGAACGCAAGTTGGGGTGTGTCATCTCAGGTTCGTGATTACATCCATGTTGTTGATCTAGCTGATGGACACATTGCTGCATTGCAAAAGCTTGAAGGTCCTGGCATAGGTATGAGAACTCATATTTTTTTTATTTGAAGTACCGCTTCTATTCAGTGGCTGGTTGCTCGAATTTTTATTGTGACGTGTCTGCATGGTTGTGACCATTCTTTGTCGCCTCCGCAAATAGGGCGTTACTTAACGTCCATTTGCACAACTTAGATTCAAAAACGTGCATAAGACAAATAATAATGTGATTTGTACGCATTTTATTTGAATATGAATTATTTTCCCAACCAGATCATCTCATGTAAGTGTCCTAATCAGGAGGTGTAAGAACATTTCGCCGCACAATCTACCCACGTGTTAATTTAAATCTTTTGAGATTCTGGCTCTGACTTGAAAAGTTAATTCATCATCTCTTCTCCTGATTATATTTGGTTGGCAGGGTGTGAGGTGTATAATCTAGGAACAGGGAAGGGAACTTCAGTCTTGGAGATGGTTGCTGCATTTGAGAAGGCATCTGAAAAGGTATGTTTCAGTTGATAGGGATGATGCACCAGAACACACAGAGGTTTATATGTATTTACATTGTCATGTTTGATAGCACTCTCAATTGTCCAATCTGATTGTGAGTCTGATCCTTTCTTGGTGTCCACTTTCATCATGTATTCCTTCTTCTGAAATTCCTCTTGAGATGACTTGATTTCTCCACTGACCTTTTTATTGTATTGATGTTTTCTCCTTTTCCAGAAAATTCCACTTGTTATGGCTGGGCGCCGACCAGGTGATGCTGAAATTGTATATGCATCGACAGAAAAGGCTGAACACGAATTGAACTGGAAGTAAGTATTGGGCCATACAATTGCTGCATGAAGAAATTTGTGAGTTAATATTGGCATGCATAGCTTATAGGTTAGTGTTGCTAATGTCAATCTCTACTTGTGAATATCACAATCAAGAGAGGAGCTACAAAGAGTAGCACCCGATGGGCTGGCTTGAATTGTGCTCTGCGCTTCTGACTGGAAAAAAATTGCCATCCGGGGGATTCCTGTTGGTTTTATGAATGTACTTGGTGATCTGTGATTTTATTGACTAGTTAGGAAGTCCTAATGTCTGCTCTAGTGCCAGTTGAATGAGTTGCATCTGCTGCTTGCCTGTCATTCTAGCTATCCTGTTGGTTGAAATGGCTTCTCAATCTTTACTTCGAGATAAATTTTCACATATCTCTGGAAGAAGTCTCTAAACACTCTGAAAACCAAAGCCCAGCAATTAGATGTCTGTGAAAGATTACCTACTGTTACATCCTCTATCTCATACATTGGTTTGACTGTCATTGTAGGGCCAAATATGGCATTGAGGAGATGTGCCAAGATCAATGGAACTGGGCCAGCAAGAACCCTTACGGCTATGGATCCCCCGACTCGACTGACTGATGATGGCTGAGGATTTTGGGCATCCTCGTTTTAGGAATTGCTGAATTTAGTCGTCGGTGTACAAAAAGGTCACCAATTACTGAGTCTCATAGAACGGAGACAAAATTAGTCTAGAGGCAAAAAAAAAAAAAGGAAGTGAAAATGGTCGGAATAAGCCCTTAAGATAGTCAATTGCTCTAGCTTATCCTTAACCTATTATGTCCTGTTGGTGACTTGATGTATCATTCCAGACCCGGCATGCAATAAGAAATCTTCTGAGTGATTCCGCTACAGAGGAAAATCTCCTCTATCATGCGTTCATTGTGATCAACTGGCCGACACATGTTTGCTTACGGCTTATTGTCATCGGGACGTGCTTATAACGATTGCCGAGTGATGTTGCGCGATGACTAAGAAGATGACATCGATGGGTGTTGTATTTACAACCCCATAAGGCAGCGGCGATGGTGACGATGGAAATCTTTCGCCTCAATTGTAATGATTAAACAACTGGATGTTCACATCATCCCCAATGTTCTGAATCTGCCGGGCATAAGATGTTGATTGCTAGGAATGCAGGATCGACTCTGGCTTTTATTGCTTTGTTCAACTTCATTTCGGCACTACCCCTTGCTTGTCGCCACCTTTACCGTGAATGCGACCCCTCTCATGTCGCATAGGACTTGTGTAGGACTCGTACTTTATGATTCGCCGATTCGATTTGGAAAATTGGGAAAACTAGAACGTCGCGATCCCAGAATGGGACGGTGGCTTTCACATCGGCATTGCCGGATGAATCGATTGCTGATGTCTCGTTCCTCAGAGGTCAACACGTAGGAACGAATGGGGATTTGCTGGAGGCGGGGCCTGCACCCCGTTGACTTTCTTTCCTATTTCCTACACTTGGGAGAGGCACGAAACCTCCGATGTGCCTGTCAGCAAAAGTCAAAAGTAGGCCGAGGAAAGGTCCGAAAGTCTTTTCCCTGTGATCTCTTCACGAAGCCGTCGTTTCGGAGATATCAATGATGATGAACCGACCCCCCTCCCCTCCTCCGGCACTTGTTGGTCTGTAAATAACCCTTGTCCGAAGTCCCAAGTCTAGTTTGAATTTTTGAATTCCGATGCGTTCGAAATCCGCAACGGCTCTCTCCTGATTGGAGGAGGAGGGAGAAAGGGGCAAAGAGAGAGACAACGGTGCGGTCCACCTCGCCATAATCATTCCCAAGGACTTCAATTATTTTGTTTTTTTTTTTTCTACTTTAGAAGATTGATAGCCCACGGATTCTGTATTATTTGTGCCGTTGGGGGTGAAGAGACGCATGGATTTGACTAAGTAGAAAAATGGCGGATTTATCGTATTTTCCTTCGCGACCGGCGTGCCAATCCTAATCGCAGAATACAAAGTTTGAAATTGCACGTTAAAGATGATCGTCATCCGTGTAAAATTTTAATAATTCCTTCTTTTAATTAAATTCACGTGGAATTGTATAGAAATCATCCATCATACTTATCACATCAATCCCTTTATTTTGGTATATGCTATCTTAGCAATAAAAAAAGAAGAAGAACATCTTGCAAATTATTTAGAAAATAAATTATTCGAAAATTATTTTTCTAAAAATAATCCATTTATTACTTATAAAAATAAATGAACGAGAATTTCTTCATCATCCATAAAAGCTTGGGTTAATATTATGAAAAACCTCAAATTAGTATACTTGTGACAAATTTATCGCACTCATTTTTTTACCACTAAAAAACCTAAATTAGTATATTTGTAATAAATTTATCCTAAATGACTACACAAAAAAATCCAAACTTGTACACTTGTGACAAATTTACTTTAAACTAATTTTTTAACCGCTAAAAAATCACAAACTAGTACATTAGTAACAAACATATCCTTTGTCAAATTGAATTAATATCACAAAAAATCACAAAATGATACAACCGTGATAAACAGAGAGTAAAATCCCAAATTGGTATATCAAATAGCTATCACGTGTCATTTAATTCAATAATTTGATAATAAAATTTAACGGAAATTAACACATGGTAAATTTATCACAAATATACCGGTTTTAGGTAAAATTGTCAATAATGTACCTACTTAGGGTTTTTTATAGTCAAAAAATTAGTTTGTGATAAACTTATCACAAGTATACCAATTTTGGATTTTTCGTAGTATTAACCATAAAAAGTATTAGGTATAAATTGTTATTGATAATGTAAAAATTTTTCATTAGCATAAATAATCATTTTTAAGAAAATGTTTTCTAAATCATTCATTTTCATGAAACAAACGGAGCTCGTGGAAAATATTTTTCTTATTTTCCGATGTTTGATTTGTTTAGGAATATGAGTCAACAAAAATATTTTTTAGAAAACCTATGATTTAATTAAGGAAAATAGTTTCCTCTTACAAAAATCAGAAATCTTGGAAATAATTTTTCAAAATATAACTAGGTATTGGCATTTTAGCCCCAAACTCTATGCTTGAGCACGGAAATCCAATATTGGTTATCAAGTCCCTAGCATCTAAGACCAAGTCTTCAACACTTAGGCCTTCGGACCTTGGTGCCCATACTTGAATCCCCAAGCTTGCGCTCGAGTCCATTAGGGCAAACTAGAAAGTCACAGTGCTTGTGCTCGATGCCCCAACACCTAGGGCTGAGTCCACATAGACTAAGTGTAGCACCTTGGTACCCAAGCTTGGATCCCAACATCCAAGCCATAGTCTACAAAAGGTCGTCCTAAGATCCATAAAGGCCATGATCGAATCTAGCAAGGCCAATTAGAAGACCCTGATGCCTGTGCTTAGGTCCATTGTGGCTAGGCTCAAGACCTAAGTACCCGTGCCTTGATCCATCAAGGTTCAAAATTTAGATTTTAGTGTCGGTATCTAGTTCCCTACTTGCCTATGCTTAAATTACTAGTACTTTGTGCTCGAATAATGCACATCTATTTAGTAAATCAAATAAGATTTTTTATGCCAAATAACGGAAGATAGTTTTCAATTCATTTTAAGGTTTTTAGTTAAATATTGAAAAATATTGTCATTTTTCTGAAAAATTATTTTCGAGAATTACCTTCCAAAAATGTCATATTTTGTGCCAAACAAATGAAGCTTTAGAAGAACGGAGAAATGGATGCAAAAAGCGGATTCGGCGTGCCAACACATCGTGCGAAAAAGGCAACTTTTTCACAAAAAAATCGATTCTCGAATGAAGGAGGTCTAGTCGAAGAACCCGCAGCGCTGTACATTCGTTTTCACCTTTCTAACAGTACGAGATGTTTATAGAAGAAGAATTTTAATGAAGAAAAGAACCTCCTCCAGCCTCCACGCCGAAACGCACGGCATCTGTCCGGCAGACAGCGACTTCTCCAGTTCTTAAATCTTCACGACGTGTGAACGAACGAATGCTCGCCGGATTGCGTTTCTCAATGCATACAATGCAACCGCGAAGCAGTTCCAAACAGAGCCGGCCAACATGAGTTTCTCCAGTCTCCGAAGCCACTGTTTTGTTTTTTGCCGGTTGTTCAATATTGTCACGGCCTTTTTTTTCCTTCTTTTTTTTTTCTGTTTAATTAGGTCTTTTGAATCGTCTTGGGGGGACATTTCATTTTAAACCCCCCCCCCCCTTCTAAGCTTTGAGTCGATGCATATCGATGGCATTTTACCCTCCTGGACTTGCATCTTCCTACGCCTCGTAACACCATTGACGAGTATAATTTTTACAACTGAGTTAGCAAACGTTCTTTTCATCTATCATCGACTTGGCCATTAACAAGTACACTCTGCCAATGTCTAACATCTCCATGCGTGTGTCTGAGGCTTCTAGTTTTCAATTTTTCTTTTCATCATGCTGATTTCGGCCAATGCTATTGTATCTTTATAATTGGGTTTGAACTCATATGAAATACCAGCAATCTCATCCATGTTAACATAACGATTAGATTGGAAGGAAAAAGACATTGTTAATTTCAATTAAGTGAAAACAAAATTTAGGATAAAAATTCAACAACTATATATATGTATGTATATATATATATTGCCTACTATTTAGATCCGTCAAAATAGATCATTGGTGCATTTCTTAATTCATATTTGATGGCTGAATTGATATATGAGTTGGTTTTTTTCATAAATGGATAATAAATGAATTTAGAATGATAAAACTCAAAATAATATAATCATTAAATAGGTTTATAATTTACATAGATCCAATTACTCTTTATGATTTTCCTTTTCCCTAATTTGCACTCATTCATTCTGTATTCTCATATTAGTATATAGATGGATTCTCTCTTAACTCGGGTTAAATATAAAAGTGTTTTAGTAATATGAGTCGAGGTGGATATTGGTCGTTATATTTATATCGTATGAAAAGATGTCAAAACAATTCAATTTGGGTAAACTCAATTTTCGATTGACTTGATCCATGGCCTACTACTATCGGGCTCAAAAATATATATATTGTCTACCTTTGTAAGTATGAAGTAACATTTGCCTACAAGATCCTATGATTAGTATGTTGCATTTAAGTGTTGGATTAACGGAGTTTACAAATTTCAGGTTGTAGTGCGTAGACATGGGTTTAACTACCCCATAAAAGACCGGGACTTGACTTATGATTAGGACGTCCCATTCAAGTGTCCGATTAACGAAGTTTACAAAGCCGAGGTTGTAGTGCGGACATAGCTCCCCCCTATAAAAGACCAGGACTTGACCAGTTCGAGTTAAGTCGCTCCCTAGTCTCACAGCTTCTCATCTACACTTTCAAACTCAAAACAGCTCTCTCTCTCTCTCTCTCTCTCTCTCTCGATCTCGCCGGCGGAGTGCGGTCGGATCCGGGTCGATCCGACTCCCTACGCCGTTGCCGCCGCCGGATCCGGTACAGCCAGGCCGAGGCGAGAGGAATGGAGAACTTGATCTCCCTGGTGAACAAGATACAGAGGGCCTGCACGGCTCTCGGCGACCACGGCGACACCAGCGCCCTCCCCACCCTCTGGGACTCCCTCCCCGCCATCGCCGTCGTCGGTGGCCAGGTCCTCCCCCCCTCCGGATCTCTCTCTCTCTCTCTCTCTCTCTCTCTCTCACCACTTTTTTTTTTTTTTTTTTTGGGAAGAATCTATGTCGCCGCTGTCGGTTGACGAGCCGCCTTTCCCCTTTCGCTGGTGATTTCGTTGCTTGCGATTTGGCGATCTCCTCGCCCTTGTATTCGCCGTGCGAATTGCTCGCTCCTGTCGCCGGACTTCCTCTGTCGAGTCGTTCGCTTTCGTTTTTTGTGTTCGTTTAAATTCACGCGGACGCTGTTTTCGTATGGAGCTTCAATTTAGCTCAAATTGATGGGTGGGCTGGTTTCTCCGTCGTTTCGTGGGCGATCTGTCACGCGAGTTTGATGATTTCTCGTCCTTGCATCTCGTGTGTTTTGGTGGCCGCTGTGTCGCGGCTCCTGTCGAGTGCCGGCTAGGACGGCAATAATGACGTACGATGAAGTGGGGGCTTCACTCAAGATTTCTTCTTGTCTGGAGTAGGAACTAGGAGCTTTACTACCCGATGCGTTTTTCCCCTTTGCGACATTGTTAGAAGCTTAAAAGACATAAATTTGATGATAAACAATCTTCTTTCCCTATTTCCAGCATCGCGTATCTCCTCTAATGCACTTTGTGATGTCATACAGAGTTCAGGGAAGTCATCGGTGCTGGAGAGCGTTGTTGGCAAGGACTTCTTGCCTCGTGGCTCTGGTAATCATTGGCACCTGAACTTCTTCTTACCTTTGGTTTTTCACTTCTTCGTAAGTCCAGAATTTGGGAAAGTGATGCGTGAACGATTTTTGCAGGTATTGTTACTAGACGTCCTCTTGTCTTGCAGCTTCACAAGATTGAGGAAGGAAGCAGAGAGTATGCGGAATTCCTTCACCTTCCCCGAAAGAGATTCACTGATTTCGGTGTGTTCTTCATGATAATTTTATAAGTTAATATTGTTGATTAACCATATGCATTCGGTTGGAGTTTCCTGCTTATACAGACTTCCTTTCTCATGCACTGCACTTAACTCACTAGTTTATGGGGATATTAGAATCTACAGGATGCCAGTTTCCCAGAGTGCTATTATAGATAGCATCATGCTTCTGATTGCACCAGTCAGTGAGCTCAGCCCAGCTTGTATTTCTAGCTATTTGAGCGAGTAGTGTCATAATCATGAATTATGGATACAAATTGAGGCATGTTGACATGAGTACTTCCATACATTTTCCCCCCAGTGTTGGTACTTCTACACATGTGCACACACGCACTCACACTAACAAGAGATTCATTTGGGTGGAGAAAGTTATTTTCTAGATGCTCACACACCAATGTCAATTGAAATTGTGCAGCTGCTGTGAGAAAGGAGATCGCAGATGAAACTGATCGAGAGACTGGTCGCACAAAGCAAATTTCAAGTGTTCCAATCCATCTTAGTATATTTTCGCCTAATGGTATGTCTTTTCTTGTCCAACCACCTAATAATAGGTTGTGTTGTTATTGTTCTATGACATTATATTGTAACAACTTGTTTTACTCCTGTCCAAGTGCTATGACATATCTCTTACACCTTGTTTTACTCAAATCAGGTCTTGTTGTTCTGTAGCCTTTATTTTCGCAATCTATCTGTAGTGCTTATTGTATCATTTGTCTTTGGCAGTTGTCAACTTGACTTTGATTGATCTTCCTGGGCTCACGAAGGTTGCCGTTGGTAAGTCACATCTTATTTCAGCACTGGAAATTTCTTCTCCTTTTGTTGGTCGAATTGAGACTTCTCTGTAACTTGATAGTCCCTAGAGTTGAAAAGTTTGGTTTCTGTAAGAATACAACAAGTCCATTCAGTCATTGCAGTTTCTGTGCTGAATTTCATCTGTGAACTGATAGGAGAAACCATACACTATCTTTTGTTCCGCTGCATATAATTTGATTCATTTATGCCAACATTGATAGCTTACACTATTTTCATCATGAACTAACTGTTCTCTTCTCTTCTGATCGATGTTTTTGGAAAATAAGAGGGCCAACCGGACAGCATTGTACAAGACATTGAGAACATGGTTCGCTCGTTCATCGAGAAGGTATTGTGCATCATACGTCGTACGTCATCCGCCATTTACTTTGGAATATATTTTTTTATTACTGGAAGGTTTAGTAGGTTAGCTAAACACAAGAATTCTCATTCATAAAACTAATCATTGATCTTATAGGCTGGGTGAATTTTGAGCAAATGCTTGGAAGACACTTCTGGCTATCAACTATAAGAACTGTTTTTGGGTCCATGAGGAAGAACATAAGTATTTTTTTTAATTTTGATTTCATTTATCTTGCATAACCTCTTATGAATGGCTTGAGGGTGAATTTGGTTGTTTGAAAGTTTACCTTCTGCGGCTCTTGTTTTCCGTCATTAGGAGAGGCATCCAAATGCTTAGATTTTGCAGCACCTGTTGAGAGTTCACTTTGGTTTAGTGTTAAAAAGGGCCCCTTGGTATTTGAAAGAAATACTTTGGCCCCTCAGCCTCATAATGTTTAGATTCCTGCTTTATTGAAGTTATAGGCATACTCTTTTGCATCATGATGACGGCTTAGGAACTATCCAAAGAAGACAATAAAGAATTTATTGGTTCTTGATTCTTTATGCAGCCTAACTGTCTAATTCTTGCAATTTCACCTGCAAATCAAGATCTTGCTACATCTGATGCAATTAAGATCTGTCGTGACGTAGATCCTACAGGTAACATTTCTATTTTGTTCTTTCCCTGCGCAACTTTCCTACTCTTCACATTTGAATTTTTGAGTTTGTGCTGGTCCTTGGACTTGTTAAGAGGATATCATGGGTGCTTTCCAAAACCCGTCTTCCTGTTAATTCTCCTAAAATGTAACTCCTGCAGAGGGATGTACAAATATGAAATTCCGTCTTTGCAGCATTCGATCTACATCTCCATGCATTTTTTTTTTCTAGTGACTAAGTCGCTGCGATGATTTTTTTAGGGGAGAGGACATTTGGAGTCTTGACGAAGATCGATCTAATGGATAAGGGAACAGATGCCGTTGATGTAAGTTTCATAGTATCTTTTCTGCAGAAAGATAACGATTTCTATTAATTACTCTTAATGGGGAATATTTTGGTGTTTTTTGTATTTAATTTTCATTGAATCAACAAAATGCTGATCTGAGTGCTGTCAGAAGTCAGGACTAAGCAGAGCCTGATGAAGTTGAATGACATCTATTAATGGGTCTTGAAACATTCATAACTGGCCTCATGCTTTAAGATCTCTATTATATTGACTTATATTTTAGGTGCTCTGTTTGTAATTATGAGCACCTTGTATTGATGCATTCTAACTACTGAGGTTAATGTTCTTTGGCTTCTTAGATATTAGAAGGGAAAGCATATCGACTTAAGTTTCCTTGGGTTGGGGTAGTAAATCGATCCCAAGCTGATATTAACAAGAATGTCGATATGATTGCTGCTCGCCGCAGAGAGCGTGAATATTTCTCTGGTACTCCTGAATACAAGCATCTTGCACACAGAATGGGTTCTGAGCATTTAGCAAAAATGCTTTCGAAGGTTGGAAAAAATCGTTATCATTTCTTGGTGCAACCATTTTTTAGTCAACTTCATCTGCTAAATCTATCATGTTCATTGCAGCAATTGGAGAATGTAATCAAGGCCAAAATACCTGGCATCCAGTCCCTCATTAACAAAACAGTTCTTGAGCTTGAGACTGAGTTGAATCGTCTTGGCAAGCCCATAGCTGCAGATGCAGGAGTATGTGTCTTAATTATTTCCCATGCTAGCTTATTTTATCAGTTGCATTTTAATGGTTCTTTTTAAGAAGACCAACCATCCTATTGCTAGCTTTACACTATATGTGGGTTGAAATTTTCACTCAGGAAGGGAATGCCAATAGCATGTTGTCTTTTTCACCTCAAATTCATATGCTGCAAGAATTATTATTGATGAAGATCTCACTAAAATGCAGGGAAAGTTATATTCAATCATGGAGATATGTCGTCTTTTTGATCAAATTTACAAGGAGCATCTAGATGGCGTGTATGTATCATAGTTTATTCTTCTTGGCTGAACCACCTTCTTATTATGCATATCTGTTACAAAAAAAGTGAAAGATGACATTATTTTCTTGTGCAGGCGCTCTGGAGGTGATAAGATTTACAATGTTTTCGATAATCAGCTCCCTGCTGCTCTTAAGAGGCTGCAATTCGACAAACAACTTTCCATGGAAAATATTAAGAAGCTCATTACAGAAGCTGATGGATACCAGCCTCATTTAATAGCTCCTGAACAAGGATATCGCCGTCTGATTGAGTCTTCTTTAATAACAATCAGAGGTCCTGCTGAGGCTGCTGTTGATGCGGTATGCTTTAACACCTAGAAGCTTACATAAAATAATTGGTATTGAAATGCATACGGTAGTCTTGTCGGTTTGTCTTGTGATCATAATGTGAAGAATGTTGATTGCAAAACTTGACGTGGGTTATCGTTCATTAGAATTGTATTGGACATGATTTTATGAAGGTGGTTAGAATTTTCGGAGTAATGGAAACTTCACATGTTCTGTGTCGCTTTTTGGGATTGCCAAGTAATTTACAATATGTTTTTGCTTATTTCATTATTTCATCATTTGCCTATCATACTGTTTTTATACTGGAGGTGCTTATGGGTGTGTATCAGTGTTTGCTATAGGTGCTGAATATTTTTTTCCCTCTGTTGGACAAAGCATAATTAACTGAATATGAATTTCTATGTTTTTGCTTATTTTCAGGTCCATGCTCTGCTGAAGGACCTAGTGCACAAGGCTATTAGTGGAACACTGGTACATTTTCTACTGAACTACATCTTTTAAGTTTCTACTGAAGGACCTAGTGCACAAAGCTTATATAAAGAATTGTTGCCCCTTTCTGGAGTCTCAAAACAGATACAGCATGTTCTCACACATTCCATTGTTGAATGTCCTATCATGAATATTTGAAACACCATATGATTTGACCAAAACAAGACACATGTGGGCTAGAGAATACTTGCCAATTGACCATTGGGGGCGGATCTTTAACTCCAGTATCACATTTTGAACTCTTTAAAACCCTTTTGGGACTTGGGGTTGTCACATAAGACGTTTGAGGATGAAGAGAGCTTTGCTAAAGTCAAGAATGGCAAAGCATTATTGAATTTTGATACATTCTGAATATTGAGGGATAGAAATAGTGTTTCATTTTGTGAAAACCTGATATTAATGAACTTATTTACTTCATCAGGGGTATTCCTTCTGAGGTGTCTGCAATTTTCATGGAATCTGCCATCCTATTTTCTGCATTCTTAATGAAAAAAATCATAATTCAAGTTGGGTCTTGAGCATCTTGAATATTCTGGGTTGTGATTTTTTATTAGCATGTTCTTTGGGGTTCTCCCTTTGGAATAGTTCCTATGGATGAGAGGAAACTAGGAGCATCTGTCTCGATAGTTTTGCTTCTCGATTGTTTTGAAGCAAAACTATCAATTTTCAGCCTTAAGAAGGGAAAAGATGATAGGATTGGGCTTTTGAAGTTGGATGGTGTTCACTTTCCCAATTAGATTCCCTGGTTATTCTAATAATTTCTGTTGCATACGTATTGGTCTCTAGCACTGAATTTAATTTGCATTTTGGGCATCATGTTGTTTTAGAAGAATAATCATTACTTCATTCTCTATTCTTGCTTTTCTAAAGCACAATTTTAATTTCTATTGTCATTTCTCTTTAATTGGTACGCATCACATAAACCTCGTAACATACATCAAGACCAGAGTGACCACCTGCACATATACAGGCAGTCTGGCTAACACTTGGTATGTATTTTCCTCTACTTCAGGAGCTAAAACAGTATCCTGCTCTGAGAGTGGAAGTCACTAACGCAGCCTGTGAGTCGCTCGAGAGAATGAGGGAAGAGAGCAAGAAATCAACACTTAAGCTGGTTGACATGGAATGTAGTTACCTAACTGTTGACTTTTTCCGGAAGCTCCCTCAAGATGTCGAGAAGGGTGGCAACCCAACACATTCACTATTCGACAGATACAATGATGCATATCTCAGGAGGATAGGTGAGATATGTGGAATTCTTCTTTGTCAATCATTTTCATGGCGAAACTATGAGGTCTAAAAATAATGTTACCTGGTACTGATTGTTGAAGTTTCTTTTCACAAAATGTAAAACAGGATCGACGGTTTTGTCTTACGTCAATATGGTCTGTGCAACCCTGCGCCACTCCATTCCTAAATCGATTGTGCATTGTCAAGTAAGGGAGGCCAAGCGAAGCCTCCTCGACCGTTTCTTCACTGAACTTGGTGCAATGGAGGTGAGAATGGGACGATTTCTCCAGATGTTCTTTTCCATCAAGTCATTATCTTACTGAATCTAAAAATCCTCTGCAGCAAAAGCGTCTTTCATCATTATTGAACGAGGATCCAGCAGTCATGGAGCGACGTTCTGCCCTTTCAAAGAGACTCGAGTTGTACAGGAGTGCTCAAACCGAAATCGACGCGGTTGCTTGGTCTAAGTAAAAGATGTGTTGCTCACTTCCAAATCTTCTCTTTTTGCTGGAGTAATTTAATATGGGATCAGTTCTACTTTTGCTGCTGCGGGTCGAAGAATGAGCACCTGGTCGACGCTGCTGTTGGTTTGGCGCTGCTGAAGACATTCTTTCTTCACACACTGAATGACGACATATATGTATCGTTTTTTCCTTCCTATCTGTAATGCGTGCAATGATACGTAAATCTGTATCGTCCGATAGACTGAATTGTTTGATTATTATAAGATCATTAGTTGGTGAGGCAATTGCAGTTGGATTGGTAATGACCCCATACAGTACTTACCTTGATTGCATAAGCCAGAAAATAACCACCCGATTTTATACCTAATCCAAACTAAAACGACATTTTTCCTTACTTCCAATGATGTGAGAAAGAGATGGGGAAAAATAACAAGAAAAGCGGGCAAGATCGTCTTTATAATCTGTACTGAACAAAAAGACCAATTCAAAAGCCAACAGGCGTTTTTCTTGATCAGACGATGCAAAAGATAAGCAAATTTGATGTAAAATAATGTCCCGGGACAGGACTTTCTATTCCTGTCTCATTCGGAGTTTGACAAAATGCCTTAAAACTAATTTTAGATTAAGACACAGAAAAAGTGTCGTTTTAACGTACTTCGAACTCTTTCTAGTCGCAAGGAGAGACCGGCTTGTGGGGCCGTTTGCACTCAACGGCTCGCCAACAGATGCACGTTCAAACGACGGCGTTTTGTCAGATCCTTGCCTTTCGCTCTCGCCTAGGAAGGACATCCCCTGCAACTACTGCTAGGGAAGACCCTTCGTTCGTTTGACGTGGCCGTGACAAAGACTAAATTTTGTCGGGACGAACGAGCGGATCCGAGTTCTGGATTTTCTACCCTCTTGGCTATTTCTCGCGCCTCATCAGATCCGTTCTCTGCGCGATTGTTTGAGGTATGCTTCTATGGTTTTTTCTGATTTTGGGTTGCATTTGTATCCGTAATATATTTCTCTCTGTGTACGCGTCGAGGTTGTGATTTTTGCCTTGGCGACGTTGAATTTCCGATTCCTTTCGATCGATTTTGAGGTCAAAAGTGAAAGGATTGAACTTTGTCAAAATGCCATCGTGGGTGTGATGGTTCGTGGTGTGGATTGTTAAGTTATTGCAATGGACGAGGTTCGGTTTGTCCTTTCTCTTTTGTGGGGTTTTGCATATGTCACTGCAGGTTGAGGAATCTCTCTCTCTCTCTCTCTCTCTCTCTCTCTCTCTCTCTCTGTGTGGCTGATAGTGGAGTAGTTGTGCAGAACCTCGTTAATCTTTTAGGGGGTTCTCATTGAATTATGGTGAATAGGTCAGGTTTCGTGGATGTTTATGCCCCTTTTAGGTGAGGCAGTCCTATTAGCAAGCTGCAATAGAGGTCAAACGTTCGGTAATTTTGCTCAAATTCAAATCAGTTTTCAGTGCATGCACGTTGGCATCGACAGTATGTGTGTGTTTGCATACCTGTTTGAGTGTGCATGTGCCAATTTCAGGTCTCTATATGTGTGTTTTATGGTGTGCGTTATGCTTGTTTAATGTGGCAACAATTAGAAAACAATAAGAAGCACGCTGTGCGTTGAATTTCAAAGTAAAAAAGTTTGTTTAAGCCAACAAAGAGATGTGCATTACTTTTGATGGAAAAAGATGTGGTATGCTGGATTTGTTTTGAATTTGGATGTTATCACACTTTGCTTATCCTATTCTGCCCTTTTTCATTGGGATCTCTTTCTACCTGCTTGGCTACCACTATTACAAGGTACAAAAGATGAGACCAATGTTCAAAACCATATTTCCCATGTTTAAAAATGGCAATATCTTGGGACACATGGTCATTGCTAAAAAAACTCCACTTTGACCTGCGACCCAGCAATCCATCTGGGAAAAGGGTGCAGATATGTCTAATAAAAATTTGTATCAACTTGACCCAAGTTAGAAAAAATCAAGCTTAGCCGTTCCACCTTTCATGACCCACTTCTGTCCTTTTGATTGAATTCTATCTGTTGTTATATTGCTGTGTGCATATTGATTGTGAGATTGTTTGGAATGAATTGGATGTCATTACGAACAATCCAGTGCAAGCCCTCTCTGTGGAGTAATTTGAATTTTCTTTGTGAAGAATCATAGCTCGGGGATGGTAAAGATCTTTTATATAATCAAACTTCCACTTTTTTTCCTTGTCCTTTTTGGTAATCTGCTCAACCATCTTGTTACAACTTAAAATTTGCAACAAGGAATATTCTTCCTCAATGTCTCTTCAATTTTTTGTTGCATAATAGTCTGCTTGATCTTTTTGGGATAAGTGGAAGTTGATAGGATGTAGATTAAGGCATAATCTGAAGAGGGAAGATTTTCAAGTATCATTTGGGCCAGCTCAGCTCCCTCCCAAACCTCTTTGTAGGTACTATTTTGGTGACTAGATCTACTGGTCTGGACACATTGACATTTAAGCTCATACTTTGACAGTCCAAATTATTAGTGTCTCAGCAGATTACTTTTCTCCCTGAACTTTACATGATTTTTGAAGAAAAAGAAGGTTCCCAATGCATAATAATCGTATGGAACTTAAAACTTTATGAGGCAGCTTCATATAGCTTTGTGTGCTAGAAAAGATACACAGTTGATCCTTATAGTACATAGATTTAATTGCAGTGAAGGGAGTTGATAACAACTACGGATGTGCTGTTGTGCAAATGACACTCGCCATCGTCATTTACTAACTGCCACATGAAATGTTCAATTCTGAGCAGCTTTCAGGGATACAAAGAAGAAGTCTTAAATGAACCTGTGAGATTATGGTCTCTGAGAGGGAAGTTTTTGACCTTTCAGGGCCTTTGCACCTTACTCGCGTTAACTGGTAAGACCTTCAGGTTCTCTTTACTCATTGAACAAAAGGCTCAAATCATACCTTTTATGTTTCCATCATGTCTTATCAAAATTCCGGAGTTTCCTTCACCTTTGTCTCAATTATTTGGCAATTGCTAATTACTGTCATGCTGGAGTTTTTGAACATGCAGAACTAATCACTGTTCTAGTGGGGTTTATAGTAAGATAATGAACTGACTAAGAATGTGTTCTATCTACTTCTGAATTTAATTTGTGTTCTTAACAGACGAACTTCCCTTATGTGCCACGGGCGCTTGTCTCCCCTTGAAATTTATTTAAGCTGAGGGACACATGGCTCTGGTTACTTCATCAAAGAGTTTTGCTAGATACTAAGCTGAAAAGGAGGAACTTTGATAGATATGTGACCTTTATATGTCATAGGCTGTTATCGCTAAGTGTTGATTTGCCTGCACATGCACCACATATCGTAACTTCGTCCTCCACAGTTGCCATGTGTAATACTCGATTGGTTCATGGACACATCCAATTTGTAGTTTCTGGACAGAAGCAAGCATGTGAGGGCCAACTTTTCGTTCTGCACCAAGTTCAGACTGCATGAAAAGCTTTTTAAAAAATATGGCATTTAAAATTTTTCTCAACCTGATGTTTGGCTCTCGAGTTTTTTTTTTTCTCGCGTGAAACAGTGATATGAGCATTTAGCTTAGTCTAGCTACAGAGTTTCTTATTGGCAGACATATTGATGAAAATAACATTTCTCGAACTTCTAACATAGGAGTAATGCACATCATCAGAGGTCGGTTGCTGCTTGTTTGGTTCAAGGTGTCTATATCTTAGAGCGGGACCGCCAGGAGAAACGTGAAGGTCCCCAGGCTCTTGCTCCTCCTTGGTGGGAATTTTTCAATTTTCAGTTGCTGCGCAAACTCATAGATAACGTCGACTCTTCTATTTTCGGTGCCATCTTTGAGTATAGGCCTCCATCATCCTCAGGTAACCACTCAGCTGATGGACCGCATTTTGTGGTCGCCTTCCGAGGCACCATGACCAAGAAAGAATCTGTCTCTCGGGATATTATGCTGGATCTTCACTTGATCCAGCATGGGCTCCACTCCACGTCTCGCTTCGAGACTGCCATGCAGGCGGTACGAAATATGGTTGCAATCACTGGTGAATCTAGGGTCTGGTTAGCTGGCCACTCCCTGGGGTCTGCCATTGCTCTACTAGCAGGAAAGAACATGGCCAAAACGGGACTGTTTCTTGAGTCTTTCCTCTTCAATCCGCCTTATGTGTCTGCCCCGGTCGAGAAGATCAAGAATTCTAAAGTGAAGCATGGTATTCGCTTCACCACCAGCGTGATCACAGCTGGACTCACGTTAGCCATGAAGGCTCCGCAACTCAGGAATAAATCTGCCGATTCTTTTGCGGCTTTATCCGCTTGGGTCCCTCGACTGTATGTCAATGCAGCTGATCATGTCTGTTCGGAATACATTGGCTATTTCGAGCACCGAAACAAGATGCAAGAGATCGGAGCAGGAGGTATTGAGAAGTTAGCTACTCAGCACTCCATTGGATCACTGCTCATGAGTGCAATGGGGAAGCAGGCAGAGCCTTTGCACCTAATCCCGTCTGCAAATTTATCAATCAATTTAAATCCGTCGCAGGAGTTCAAGAAGGCGCATGGACTTCACCAATGGTGGAGACACGACCTGAACCTGCAATCCAAAGTTCACACGTACAGTTAGTATTGGTGGTATTGTCGGACCATTTCATGTTGTATATGCATTTGAATTTGATGGTGTGATTGAACCTCCACAAGCCATTGGATAGGCAGTGGTTTGCTCTCCCTGTGCTGAGTTGTTTGTCTGCAGATCAATGTATTCTGGACCTGTAGAGATGCCAGATTGAGTTCTATGGCACATTTTCCTTTTGGTGTCAAAACTGGAAAGAATACTGCATTTCATATGGGGTTTCCTCTTAACTTTGGCTCCTGAACTCAGGACACAGTTCAGTCCACCAATAATGGAAAGAGGTCAAACTGCTCAAGTGATCCGTAAAGAGAACTTCAACGATCCAAAATATGCCATCAGTCGGAAAGTGACAGGTAAGTTGAGTTTGTGTGTAGAGTCCTCGTCGTTCTTCAGTTTGGAGTTTGAAGCAATGCTCGTGTGGAGTCATGAAGCAATGCTCATTAATCGCTGACAACAACACATCGCTTTCACGATCACCATCTTCCACCATGAAAGGCACCTCCATAGAAATCCATGAGAAAGTCGGGAGGATTATACAAGTTAGTGAAGAATATATATGTGTACTTGTCCTTATTCACGGTCCAAAACTTTGTGCTCTAAGGAAAAACTTTGCTATCAGGAATTACTTCTTTTGACACATCTCTCAATTCCACTTACCTATTAGGAATCACTTCTTTTCTCCTATTAGGAATCTTCTTTTTTGGCACATTCGCTGACTCCACTTACCTATTAGCAATCACTAATTTTCTGACAAGATATATTCTAGAATATTCTAATATTATCTTTTATATATTCTCTAGGATTGTTTCCCTAAAATATCTTATGGATAAGTTTCATAGTACCTATTTATTATGGCCTTGTACCTTAATACCAATAGAGATTACTTCTTTCTAAACCTTTCCTCTCTAGCACATTTAGAGAAGTGATTCCCAAATAGGTAAGTGGAGTCCAACGAGTTTGCCAGAAAAGAAGATTCGTAATAGGAGAATAGGTAAGTTGAGTCCTTGAGATATTCTAACACCCTGTCAAACTTAAGGTGGATCAAACAACAAGAGTTTGGAAAATAAATACTAAATACGTTGCGTTGTAGGAGCCTTTGTAAAACCATCAGCTAACCGCAGTCCTAGAAGAGAGATGGTGCGAGCCTTGAGATGATGACGAGTAAGATTGCGGCTGACCTCAATATGTTTGGCATGTTAAAAAAAAAATGACACTACCTTTTTTGGAAATTTTGGCATTTATGTATCAATCTGTACTAAGTTTTAATACTTATGTCTACTCATGTCAAGTTTTGACATTTGGGAGTATTTGCATCTCAAAGAGCGAGAAGAGGAAGCATGCCCAAGAGGCTAATGCTGTCGTGCAAGATTCACAGTAGCCAGCACCACAGCACAGGATGAGGAAAGGAAGTGGAGGTGAATGCATGTCAAGTTTTGGCATTTGGAGTGTTTGCACCTTAAAGGTGAGAAGAGGAACGTGCCCAAGACGCTAATGCCATCGCACAAGATCCAGCACAGGATGAGGAGAGGAAGTAGAGGTGATTGGATGGTAAAGAGACTGCATAGTGTACAACTCGCTATGCCTACAGCCCTTGCCAATCATTTGATCCTGCACAAAGCAAGAGCAATCAGTAAAATTCACAATACAACTGACATCAGTAAGCTAGTCGATAGACAATAAATTGAGCGCCATAGAAGGGACATGCAACACATGAAGATCACAGATGGCCCAAAGGCAGACAAGAGTCTCCTGCTGGGCAGCCACAAGAGGAGAACCATCAACTGTACAGAACTGTGCTAGAGACTCGAGCTTAGAAAGGACATGTGTCTAGCAGCTCCTAAGTCAAGAATCCAAGCAGTATCAGAGCCACCAGATGAGGAAGCAGTAGCCGCAGAAGAATCAGTTGTTGCAGAAGAATCAGCAAGAGTGACAACTGAAAGGTTAGAACTGGATGACTGAGAGCTAAGATGCAACTTATTTAAGTAGGCTAGTTGAGCCTTAAGAGCAGCAAATCGCTCATCCACCGAAGGAGAAACAAGAGAAACATGCTGAGCCAGCACAGAGCAGGTGGAGTTCGAGAATAGCGTTGGCCATCGCGCTGCTTCTTATTACAGTGGGACCCGATGTGACCACGAAGATGATAGTAAAAACACTGAACAAACTGTTAAGAACCCCAAGTCTAAGCAATCGCCTCATATGTGAGTTTGACTTGCTCAGTGTCCTTGAGTTGGGCAAGACAGACGTGAGCACCCTCAATATGCTCAAATAAGTCACGATAAATAAGTGCAGCCATAGCCGATGGCCACCAAAGAGCATAACTGGAGCCATCGAGTTTGACATCAATCCGGTAACCCGAATCACCCATATCAAATCCAATAGCACAGAAAACGACCAAACACTCAAGAGCACCAATAACGACAGTGCGTGCATCGAGATTTCATTGGGCGGTGAAGTGTGAAGCGTGAGAGGTTCACCCGTGACAAGACGTGCTATTGTCAAATTGATGAAACCACAAGAATGCAATGGGCGAAGAGTCCTGAAATTCGAATGGCAACATCAAACCATTGTCAAACCGTGGTGAACTCGACTGCTGGTAATACAACATGCATTACTCAAAAGCGTAGTGACGACGTACGTCACAATAGAGAAACAAAAATCCAAGAGCAATTGCTCCGATACCATTTTAGAAAATAAAGGTTTAGAAAAAAGCTACCTGTATTGGTATTAAGGCACAAGGCCGGAATAAATAGGTACAGTGACGCCTAGTATATAAGATGTTCTAGGGAAACAATTCCAGAGAATATATTCTAACAAAGTGGAGTCCAGCGTGTGTGTGAGAAAAGAGGTGATTCCTTATAAGAGATAAAAAGTGATTCCTGATAGGAAAGTTGTTGCTCCTCCGTCTTCCTCACAGCACAAGGTTTTGGACTGTGAATAAAGGACAAGGACACCCACATATATATGCTATCTAAAAAAAAAGTGAGCCCCAACAATGGAAGTTGGCCGATCGAACTCAGTAAGAAAACTTCCTTGCGTGATTTCTCCAAAGAATTTCAATCGAGAGTAATAGGAATTTAGCGGAATTCCTTAAACTAGGATTTTGGCCTGCGAGTGCCCGACAGAGGAGACCGGAGTGCGTCGCCACGAGCAAATATTAGACCTGGGTCTTCTGCCCTGCGACTCTTTCTCGCACCTCATCACGTCCGTTCTCTGCGCGGATTCTTTGAGGTAATGCTTCCTCTGTTTCTCTTACCCGGTGGTCGCATCCGTCTGCGCGAACCCCTTGCTCTTCGCGTACGTGCGAGGTGGTTGTGATTTTTGCCTTGGCGGCATTGAAGTCCCCGATCACGATCGATTTTTGAGGTCGAGAGGTGAGAGGAATGAACTCGGTCAAAATGACATGGGTGTGAGTGAGGGTTCATGTCATGGATGGCATGTTGAGTGATTGGCAATGTACGAGGTTCGGTCCAAGTCCTTTTTTTATTTCGTGGGGTTTTGGGTATGTCGCTGCAGGTTGTGGAATTTCTGTCTGTCTCTCTCTGGCGGATTGGGGGAGTTTGTTGCGCAGAACCTCGTTAAAATCTTTTATGGAGATTTTGTCATCGAATTATTTGTGAATAGTTCAGGTTTCGCGTATGTTTATGCCCCTTTTTTGAGATGAGGTGATTATATTAGTAAGCCGCAGGTCAGTAGTTTTTCATCAAATTCATATCAGTTTTCGTTCGACCAATATATATCAGTTTTCAACGCACACACGAATGGGGAAACAGATTATGTGATATTTCGATTTAGGAAATTGTGAAAAAGAAAAAAAGGGGAAGAGATCTGAAAGATCTGTTGCCTAAAATTTCCGCTTGGCCAATTTATATAGAGACAAAGAAAAGAAGGTGATTATAAAGAATATATGAATAAAAAAACAGTTTTGAATCGATGAAATACCGATATTTTTACCTATGCTATTCAATTATTCAACTTGATGAATTCATCCATATAGATTGTATACATGCAGAATAATGATTGATAAAAAGAAGAGTAGAATGGATGAAATGTGCGCTTGTGTGCCTTTTTTAGTACACATGTTCCTTCTTCAAGTCTATCTATGTGTGTTTTTTGGTGTATGATGTGCTTGGTTAATGTGTAAAAAAACAATGAAAATCAAAAAAATGATCACTTAAGTGCCAACGGCGAAAAATTCGGCCAAATTGCCACGTGTCCATTTTTCGGCGACTTCACGTTTCTAACGGAAGATTTTTTTTTTTTCAAAATAAAAAATCCACGTGGCAATTTTTTTTTAAAAAATTATCCACGTTAGATTTTTTTTTAAATTAAAATTGATTTTATTTTAAAAAAAAGGGATCCTCCCTTTTTTTTTAATAAAATCGATTTTATAATAATATTTTTTTAATTATTTAATATTATTTAATTAATAATTTTTAAATCCACGTCGGCCAAAACGACGTCGTTTTGGCTAATTTTTGGCCGATTCAGTTTCAGCGAGCCACGTAGGCAAGAAAATTAATAAAAAATTGCCACGTAGGATTTCCGGCAGGGTTCCGGCGACTTGGCACTTAAGTGATCCATTTTTTTTTTAAAAGTGGCACTTAAGTGTACATTTTGTAACTTTTGGCACTTAAGTGTCCCTCCGTGCCAACTTTTGGCACTCCTGCTGTACTTATGCCTGGTTTTTTGTGTATGATGTGCTGGGTTGAAAATCACACCATGGGTCGAATTCGAAAGTAGAAAAGAAAAAAAAAAAAACTATAAGCCAACAAAGTGACGTGCGCTACTTTTGATTGAAAAAGATATCGTATGTTGGATTTGTTTTTGAATTTGGATGTCATCACACTTTGTTTATCTTCCTTTTTCATTAAGATCTCTTTCTACTTGCTTGGTTATCACTATATTAAGAGGTACAAAAGATGAAATCAATGTTCAAAACCACATTTCCAATGTTTTTTTCTTTGTGTGGTCAAAATGACATTTCCAATGTTTGAAATTGAGAATATCTTGGGACACATGCTAGGCACAAGCATGGTCCAAGTGGGCAGTTTCCACCATAAAATAAGAACCGCTCACTAAGGACCGATTATGAAAAATTGGAATTGAGAGCCGTCTGTTAGTTTCATGAATTCATCCAAAAAACGGACCACCAGTCCAGTCCGGTTCATGGAGCTGGTCCCACCAAGTTTCACACACTCAATGCAATATTCTTGGTTGCAAGATCAGTAAAAAGATTGGATATACATTGAAAGAAGAGAGTTGAGACCATGAGTTGATAGGCGTTGAGCTTGAGAGCCAAGGCCGTTAGTGAGAAATAGAGAGATGACTCAAACGAGATGATAGTGAGATGAAATGACCACTTAGTTAATGGGCGTTGTTAAGTTTCAAATTATGGATTTTGGGGTTTTATTTGTTTTAAATTTTTTTGTAGGAAATTTTTCTTAAAATTATATTTGTTATTGGTCCAATTCAGATGAACGATTCTACACCTAAAATTGAGAACTACTGGTTCCGGTCTAGATTAGAGCGGTTTGGGTGGTTCCTCGTTACTTTGCACACCCCTGACACAGTCATTGCTATAAAAAATCCACTTTGACCTGCAACCCAGCAATCCATCTGGAAAAAGAGGGCAGATACATCTAATCTAAAATCCGTATCAACTTAAGCCAAGTTAGGAAAACTCAAGCTTGACCGGTCCACATCTCATGACCCATTTCTGTCCATTTAATTGAATTCTAATCTATTGTCGCATTGCCATGTGCATTTTGATTGTGAGATTGTTTGGAATGATTAGATGTCATTACAAACAATCCAACGCAAGTTCTTCTCTCCTTGGAGTAATTTGAATTTTCTTCGTGAAGAATCATACCTTGGGGACCCGATGGGGAGGATCCTTTATATAATCAAACTTCTACTTTTTATTTTTCTTGGTGTCATTTCGGATCCTTGTTGCATAATAATCTGCTCGATCTTTTCGGGATAAGTGGAAGTCGATAGGATGTAGACTAAGGCATAATTTGGATAGGAAGATTATTCCAAATCATTTGGGCCAGTTCAACTCCCTCCTGAACCTCTTTTGTAGGTACACTTTAGTGACTATTGAAGAAAAAATAAGGTCCCCGATGCAAAATAATTGGATGGAACTTTAAAACTTCATGAGGCAGCTTAAAATAGTTGTATGTGCCGAAAAAGATACACGGTCGATCCTTCTTGTAGTATATAGATTTAGTTATGGTGAAGAGAGTTGAGTACAAATATGGATACGGGGGTGACCATGGTTCGAGGGTAGATCCTAAAATCGAAGAACCGGACCGGTGAAAATATGTCCGGTTCTAGGTACTAAGGTATGCAAGGTAGGTTTCGGGTTTTAAAATTTGGAGAACCTATTTCGACGGGCAGGTTCTAGATTTTAGATAAGTGAAATCTGGAACTTGAAATGAGTAGTTATATTTTTATTGGTTTATGTTTTTGCATGATCTTACAGTATTCCTTGGTGTAATTTGGAACTACTGGTATAAGCTTCCATTTTATATTCTTAGCATGTCTAATTATAAGTTGTGAACGATAGATTATAGCGGCAAGGTAATTAATAATATAGGTGGAATCTGAGTAAAACCTGAAACCGATTGATGATAGGTTTCAAGTTTTAAAAAATAATGAACTTATTCCTACGGATAGGTTCCGTGAATTTATATAGAATTTGAAACGGCTCACCTTTAGTTATTTTCATTTACAAACTGCCATATGGAATGGTTGGATTCTGTGCAGCTTTTGTTTTTAGGGATACAATGGAGAAGTCTTAATTGAAACTGCGGTTTTCAGGGCTACAATGGACAAGTCTCAATTGAAACCGTGGGATCATGGCCTCTGAGAGTGAAAGATTTGACTGTTCAGGGCCCTCGGGCCTTACTCGCGTTGACTGGTAAGACCTTCACATTCTCTCTTTTCTCATTGAACAAAAGGCCCAAGTCATGCCTTTGAAGTTTCCATCGTGTCTTCATCGAAATTCCATAGAGTTTCCTTTGCCCTTTTGTCTCAATTATTTGGCGATGACTAGTTACTGCGTCATACAGGACTTTTAGAGCATGCAAAACTAAACACTGTCCAAGCTGTTCAACTTTTCCATGACTTGACATGGACTAGCGGGGTTTATAGTTAGAGAAAAAAACGTGACTAAGAGTGCGCATCTACGGTGTAATTTCCATCCTTCTGAAGTTAATTTGTGTTCTTAACGGAGCCACGGGCGCTTCTCTCCCCGCCTTGCAATTCATTTAAGCTAGGGGGGCACATCTCTCCGATTACTTCATCGTAGAGTTTTGCTCAATACTGAGCCGAAAAGGATGAGTTTTTGCAAGATATGTGACCTTTAATATGCCATAGGCTGTTATCGCTGAGTGTTGATTTGCCCACAACATGCACCGCATGTCGTAACTTCCTCCTCCACGGTTTCCCGAGTGATATAATTCTCTATTTCGTTCATGGACACATGCAGTTCGTAGTTTTTGGACAGAAACAGCAACGTGTGGAGTGCCAACTATTCATTCTGCACAGAGTTCAGACCGCATGAGAAGCTTTTTCGAAGATATGGCATTATAAACTTCTCTCGAATCCGATGTTTCCTTTTCTTCTTTTTGAGTGAAGCAATGATATATGAGTGTTTAGCTTAGTCTAGCTACAGAGTTTCTTTATCAGCAAACATACCGACCAAACTAACATTTCTTTGGACTTCTAACATAGGAAAAATGCAGATCATGTGAGGTCGGTTGTTGCTTGTTTGGTTCAAGGTGTCTATATCTTAGAGCGGGACCGCCAGGAGAGACGTAAAGGTTCCCAGGCTCTTGCTCCTCCTTGGTGGGAAACTTTCAGTTTTCAGTTGAAGCACACTCTCGAAGATGAGACTGACTCTTCTATCTTTGGTGCCATCTTCGAGTATAAGCCTCCATCATCCTCAGGTAACCCCTCAGCAGATGGACCGCGTTTTGTGGTCGCCTTCCGAGGCACCTTGATGGAGGTAGAATCGTTCGCTCGAGATATTGAGCTGGATCTTCAGTTTCTCCGGAATAAGCTCCACTCCTCGTCTCGCTGCGAGAAAGCCATGCAGGAGGTAGAAAACTTGGTTGCAATCGCTGGCGAATCTAGGGTCTGGTTAGCTGGCCACTCCCTGGGGTCTGCCATTGCCCTGCTAGCTGGAAAGAACATGGCCAAAAAGGGATCGAAACTCGAGTCTTTCCTCTTCAATCCGCCTTATGTATCTGTCCCGATCGAGAGGATCAATAGCAAGAAATGGAAGCAGGCTATCCAGGTAGCCATCGCCGTGGCCAGTTTTGTAGGGGCGTTAGCTAATAGGTCTTTGGAACAGCTGAATCAATCTGCCGATTCTTTTGCGGCTTTGTCCCATTGGGTTCCTCGGCTGTTTGTGAATGTGACCGATGATTTCTGCTCGGGATACATTAGCTATTTTGAGCGCCAGGTCGGGATGCAAAATATGGGAGCAGGAGCTATCCAGAGGGTTACTAATCATCATACTTTGGGATCGCTGTTCCTGAGTGAGAATGGGACGCAGGAAGAGCCTTTGCACCTCATCCCATCGGCAGATCTAACAATCAATTTAACGCCGCCGAAGGAGTTCGTGAGGGCGCATGGTATTAGCGAATGGTGGAGACAGGACCTGAGCCTGAAGTCCAAAGTTTACAAGTACGATAATTAGTATTGGCGGCATTGTTGGACTGTTATTTCCCGTCGCTTATGCGTTTGTATCTGATGGCGTGATCGAACTTCCCCAAGCCATTGGATAGACAGTTGTGTTGCTCTCCCCAGTGCTGTATTGTTTGTGTGCTGATCAATGTTGTGTGTCGTCTGAACTCTGGGACATAAAAGTACAGGAGTATTCCCATCCTTGTTGAGAAATAAAAATATACAATTTGAAACAAGAGATGTGATGCATGCCTATTATGTGGTGCCTTTTCTTTTTACTGCATTTTCATGTGTTTGAAAATGACAGGCGATTTTCAGTTTGTGTGCCCGTGTGTGTGTGTGTGTGAGAGTCAATCCTCATTGTCATGTTTCAGTTTGGAGATTGAAGTAATGTTATCTGCCCTTTGTTGTGGTTGTGAGAACACAAAAAGGATTTCAACCCCTTTTTATGGAATTGTCATTGTTATATCATGGTGGTTCATTTATCATGGGATGTGTTTAAGAAACACCGGTTTACCTAAAGTGGTGTGTTATGAGAAGTATTTTTTGAAAAGGTACGAAGGATTGTTTCTTAAGAGAAATGATGGTAACTTCCTCATTATATAATCAAGAGACAAAAAAAACGTTTGGAAAATAATGTTTCCTCTCTCCATCACAAAAAAAAAAAAAAAAAAAAAAAGCACAAAAGGTTTCATCGTCATTTTGAGAAGATAATTGGTATTAACGCCATAGAATGAGAATACATTTCTTGCGATCGTACTCAGATCATTGTGAAGTTGTAGATTCATCCATTGCATGCTTGTGATTCATGAAACGTTGAGAATTGAAGGGGACATAACAAGTGGTTGACGCAACTGGCTTGCGAAACAATAATTGAGCAATGCGGCCTATATGGTTGGTGTCATAGCATCAAGCAACCTATTCGGCTGGCTTGGGAAAATAGTTACTGAGCGATGCGGCCTATGTGACCGGCATCAAAAGAAAAGCCACCTACATGAAAGGCTCAATTTGGCAGTGATCTTACAAAATCTAACGTGACCATAAGAGGTTCTATGAAATAAATTCATAAACTCGAGCTGCAAACTTATGGCAAGTATGCTATCCCACACACGGCTCTTCTGGCCTTAAAAAGGGACTGCCTGTTAGCCATCAAGTAGCTACTCGAGCCATGAGCTTAGATCATAAGAGTCTTTAGAATATCGGAAATTCTGATGCACAGGATCCCCTAAGGGCAAGTGCAGAGCATACTCCAGGATTTTTCTCAATCATAGTGTTTGTTCAGAACCTCCGTTCTGGACTAGAAGAGAATGAGAGTGTTTAGAAGATTATGTTGGGAGTAGAGTACACAACACACTTCTTATTTCACTCTCTGGTTTTTACAATGGTGGCTCCTTGTTCTTATATAGGCAAAGGAGGGTACATAAGACAAGAGCAGGCAGACTGGCCATGCTCGGACGCACAAACTGGCCATGCTCGGACGCGCAAACTAGCCACTTATGGGCTACACAACTAGGGAGTCCTAAAGAAATCCCGTGACAGGCTATGAACAGTAGCCTCTTGCCTGGTGCTACAGTAATAACAGTCTAGATGAACAGTAAAAACAGACTGGATGAACAGTGTACAGTGTTTTTCGGGACGTCTGTTTATTTGTTTCTTCCGTCTCTAGCATTATAGTCATAGTCTGAATCATCAGAGCTATGGTGAGCTATCTGTTCTTTGAGTAGTGCGTCCTCATCCATATCGGATGGACTGGAGTCTCCGTCTTTTTCTCTTTTGAAGGCACGGATGAGATTCTCGATTTCTTCTGCCGACAAATCTGGTGGTCGGGAAGAGCTAGCACCGAAAGAGCCAGGAAAATGGGCGTAATTTGCGGTGTCTCCCCATGGATTTTGGGAAAGTGGTCCCCCCTAGGGATCATAGGGGGTGGAGGAGTCTGGATTGTTTTGTTGAAAGATCTGGAGGGCTTCTTGGATCTTGTCTCGCGTTGGATCCCAAGCATCGAGGTGGTCCCAGGAAACAGGGATCTGGGCGGATAGCCATGCTTCTGGCGGGATGGTGCGATTTTCCTGACATAGGATTCTCTGGAGTTCTCTTGATGAAGATCGGTTGGTGGTGATGGAGTAAGGTAGTGTCTGGTATATTTGTGCGGATTCTTGAAAAACCTGAGGCTTGTAACTTGACGTTCCTGCAACAGAAGGTTTGTCAGAGATCCATCCAGTGGGATGGCAATATGTCCATGGGCGGTGGAACAGGACAATAGTATGACGCTCTGGTTCAGGTCTTCCTTGACGATTCTGGATTTTGAAGAGTTCTTTCGAATACTAAAGTGGTTTGAACCATGCAAAAATGTCTAGGAGATATTTCTGGTTTTGGTCACGTCCGCCGCGTCCTTGATGAAAACCCGCAAAATTTGTTCAAGAGGAAATTCAATGGCTATTGTGTACGGGTTGAACATGTACCAAAGTAACCATTTCATATCTTCGGAAATGCATCATTAGGAGACCATCGGAGGGGATGGATGAATGGATATTGTGGATGGAGTCCATCCGGTCCGAGCATTAGGCCGCCATGTTCACGGAAAATTCGGAACTGATATTCCCACATTAATTCCGGGAGTCTTTTTTTCAAGACATTATGTCGAATGGCCAGTGGAATCTCAGGAGGGTATTTAAGACTTGGCCAGCCACACTGCATGTCAGTGGTGCGGTATGTTTCTGAGAGAGGCTCCTTCTTGACATACATGTGAATTGCTTGACTTGGTTTTTTTGGTCTGGATAAGAAGTCGGCTAGGACATTCTTAGTCCCTATAATATGTTTGACTTCGAAGGAGTATTTCGAAAACCATTCAGCCCATCGGAGTAATTGTGGATGAGGGACTTGCTTTTGTTTAAACTTGAGCATCTGGGGAAATGAAGACATATCCATTTCAACAAAAAAATGGTGTCCAATGAGGTGGAATTCAAACTTCCTGATGCCGTATTTAACTGCAAGTATTTCCTTGAAAGTGGAATGGTAATGGATTTCTGCTTGAGAGAATCGGCCACTTTTGTAGGCACAAATATGCCTGTTCCCATCAATTTCTTCAAAAAGAATGGCTGCCCAATATTTGTCGCTGGCATCAGTTTGGAGGATCCTTTTGCCAGTAGATGGGATTTTCAAGGGAGGAAGATGCTGTAGGAGTTGTTTAAGCTGGGAAACAGCTTGAGTTTGCTTGGGTCCCCATGGAGGAGGATTCTTTTTGAGCATCTTTTGAAGATGTCGGAGATATTTAGAAATATGGGAAATAAAATCTCGTAAGTAATTTACAATGCCAAGGAATTGCTGGACTTGTCTAGCGTTCAAATCCTTCTCAGGAAATTTTTGGAGTTCTTCAGCAATATGGGGCTCAGGGCAGTAGGTTCCTTCTTTCAAATGCATGCCAAGGAATTCAATTTCTGTTTGGGCAATAATTATTTTTTTCTGAGAAAGCATAATGCCATATCTTTTAACAATATCAGCAAATTGCTTCAAAAGTTGGCAATGAGATTTTTCATCAGGGCTTAACAAAAGAATGTCATCAATATAGATTTGAGAATTTAGAAGAATTGGTTCAAAGATTTTGCACATAGCCTTTTGGAAAAGGGAAGGTGCAGTTTTAAGACCAAAAGGAACAACTGTCCATTGGAAGTGTTGGTTTGGGATACAGAACCCTGTCTTGGGTCTGTCTGATGGGTCAATTCCCTACTGCTAGAATCCTACCTTAAGATTAAATTTTGAGTAGATCTTTGCTTGGGCAAGGCTAAGAAAGAGAGAATTTCGATGGGGCAATGGGAATTTGTCATCCTGGAGGAACTCATTCAGAGGTTGATAATTAATTACTAACCTCATTTTTCCACGGTTTTGTTCAGCTCGCTTGTTGACATAAAATGCTTCACATGCCCATTGAGAGTCAGATGGTTCAATGAGACCTTGTGCTAACAGTTCTGCACATTCTTGTTGTGCAAGTGCAAGATATTGTGGGCTCATTCCAGAATGACTTGCTCTCGTCGGATTAATGTCTTCATTCTTCTTGAATGGAAGTTTGACATAAAAAAGAGAGTTTTTCCATAAGGGCTGAGTGCAAGTCTGGGAAAACTGGGAATGTGACTCAGCGCAAGAGGAAAGTAGATTCTGGATGATTGGGTCAAACAAGGTGGGTTCAAGTGCATAGAACCGTTTGGTTTCTACAAATTCCCTGAACTGATTTTTGAAACGTAAACCACGGGAGAGTATGCTAAGTTTGGGGAGTTGGGTCAAGATGTCCCAGCCAATGATAATATCTTTGTCTGGGGATCTGGAACCAAGGACCCTGGTGGTGATAGAACACTGAGGAAAGAATTGGATGGTAATTGGCTTACTACGATACTTGGTAGCAAATGTGTCACCAGAAGCTGAATTGAAATACCTGGTGTAGGGTTTCCAAAATTCTTCTGGGAGAATTTTAGTGTCTAGAATGGAAGAACTTGCTCCAGTATCAATGAGTGCCACCAAAGGGATTGGTTTATGATATTTAGACAAAAGGATATGGATGGGGATGTATGGATGGTGTATTGGTTCAGTGGTGTGGATGTCATCAGGAGTATCAGAGAAGAAGGTGAAGACATCATTTTCAAAATCCGAGGCCGAGTCTGAGCTATATGTTTGGATAGCACAGAAAGTATTTTCTGATGGTTGGTCGTCTAAGGAGAAGACAGACTCAATGTCGAATCATCAAGTTGGATGCCGTTGCTCTTAGCGATTTTATCAATCAAATGGCTTCCACGACTCTTTGCCTTTGGACAATTTTTGGCAAAATGTCCTTTTTTGTTGCAAACATAACATCTATCTTTGCTCCGGTTTTTGGAGGAGCGATGATGGTTTTTTCGCAAGAATTTCCATTTGCCTTTGCTTTTTCCTTTGCGTGTCTTCTTGAAGGAAAACTTTTTGAAGTGTCTCTTTTTTTTGCAGCCTGTACAAGAAGGATCGGTGCAATCCTTGGGACACTTAATCTTCAAACCGGGTTTAAAGCATGCCTTGTCAAGATGTCTGTTTTCTTTGAGGAAGCTTCGGAAGGCTTCTCTACGGAGACAAAGTTCTTCTATGGCGATATGAACAGCCTGTTGGATTTCACCAAGAGTGGCTTCTGTGATGCTTTTTTGTCATTTGTTGAAGAGTTTTTTTCTGCAGCTTGACTTAATTCTTTTGGGATGGATGCCAAGAAAATAGGCTTGAGATTCCAATCTGCACCAAGTAAATAGAATAACTTGATCATGGCTTGGAAATGTCGGTCAAGGTCTTTGCGCCTTAATGAGCAACATTTTCGGTCGAAGAACTCTTTTCTTTTGAGTTCTTTGGAGTCTTCAGGTTTGCCAATGAAATACATGTGGATAATCTGGATAGCATTATCCAATGGCTGAGTTAAGAAGTACATCTGGTCTTGTTCGGAGGCAGTATGCCACCAATCTTTAAGTGCTCTGTAAAGCGGCTGGTAAATTCCGGGAGAATATCATAGGTCTTTGGGTTCGAAATGTGCTCAGTGGTGAGCCAAGCATGGAATTCTTGGAGTCGATCGGGTCACTTATGATATGGAATGTCATCCAAGGTAAAGTAAACTTTGGAGGACGAGGCAGTGAAAGTCTGGGTTGCATCAGGTTGCTCTGGGTGGTGTATTTCAGATTCAGAAAATATATCTTCGTCTTTGACACTATTTGCCATAAACAGATCTTCTTCCGAAGAGAATGATTCGGTAAAAACATCGAAATTGGATTCAGACGAAGTTTCGACCTGCGTAGCTGTGGATGGTTTGATGACAGCAATTGAAGGAATCTGCTGTCGAAGAAAAGTCTCGATGGGATTGGAAATGGTCAAGGTAGCAGGTGGGTTTCTGGGAGGATGATCACCGGGTGGGTGTTCATGTGTACTAGGAGGAGATGGTGATTCTGTAGGAGTGAAAGATTCTTTCTGCTTTTGTTTAAGCCTGCGGAGCTTTTCTCGGAGAATCAAGAAATTGTTTTGAGGTGGAGGAGCAGCTGAGCTGAGAACAGCAGCAAAAGAGGATGATGATCCTAGAGATGATTCTGGTTTGGGTGGTAAAGAAGGATAGGGGAAAAATGGTGGATCCATTGGAGTGAAGGACTGCTGACTTTTGAGAATTTGAATTTGCCTTTTGAGCTTCTCAATTTCTGGCTTTTGGTCTTCCAAATAATGGCTAGGAGGTGCTTGCTTGGTTTCTAGCAGATGAAGCCTTTTCTGGAAGTCTGTCAGCATATGGCAAGATAAGTCAGTAGTCTTGTCTACCTGTTCAAGTCGTGTAGCAACGTTGCCAAGAAGCTCATTTTGGGCCAAAGCATTTTCAGTTTGCCAATTCAAGACAGTTTCAGCAGCAGAGGGCTGCTTCCGTTGTCCTTGTGCATCAAGGCCAGTGGGGTTTGATATCTTGGGGGAGTGCTGATATCTTTGATGAGGGTTGGAGAACTTTTCCAGTGGAGGAAACTTCCGGGGATGAGTGCTAGTTTCGGATGATTCTGTAGCCTCGAGTGGAGGGAAGTCATCAGGGTGGAACATGCATATCTTTGGGTAAAAACAGAGGTGGAACTGGGTTGGGATATGCGGGTGCTTGGTCTTGGTAGGCTTAGAGGACAGGAAGGATTTTTCTTTACCCATTTTTGAATGGGCTTGTAGAAAGGGGAAGTGATCATGGGTTTGGTTGGAGGTTGATGAGAAGGAGTGATTGGTTTGCAGGGAGGTGGAGGTGAGGTTACCTTAGGAGTTTTAGGTGGTCCATAGGAGACAATAAACTGGTATTTACCACCGTCTTCTCCTAGAGGTCCAACAGTTGGATCTCCGTCAAGATACCTTTAATAAAGGGTATCTTTTTTCTTTTTCTTCTTTGAGGAAGAGGGTCTGTCATCTTCATCTTCACGTTGTGTACAGGATGAACAAGCACAATCTGGATCCCAAAAGCAATGCCCAGCAGGGTCTTTAAACAGGTGAATCGGTTGTCCCTGAGAATCAAAAGAGTGGACAAATCGTTTGTCATCTGCTTCGCTTGAAACAGGGTCAGCAGGGCAGGGTGTAAAGTGGAGGATGGTGGGGAAAATGGAGGAAGGTTCCTCTTTGGTTTTGTTAAACTTGATGGCAACGGTACCATCTTTTTTCCTGGTGAACTGTGGTTCACTTAACTGGATCGGCTTACAACTTTAGTGGAGTTTTTCATAGTTGGTTACCCAACTATCAGGGAGGAGCTTTACTAGCTCGCTCCGTGGGATCTGTCGAGGAACATGGATGCAAGATGTTTGGTCATGATCAACAGATATAACAAGAGCGTCTTCAGAATTTGGAATATTGAGATCAATGGCATGGTTTTGGACACGGTAGATCATTTGGTAATGTAAGGTAGCAGCGATAGATTCAGGAGTTTGAGGAGCTCCAGTGATTTGTAGCTGAACCTTAAGAGCAGTAAGCATGTTAGGATCTGCAAGAGCAATGTTGAAATTTGGGAAAAGCGTGGCAAAGACAGTTCCCGCATTCATGGTAGTCTAGATGGTGCCAACACAAGCTTGCTGATATTCCAAGAATATGGTGTCTAGTAAGGCTATTCGGGCAGTAACCGGTAGGCCTTTCCGACCATGGAAGGTTAAGGCAAGTCGGATGGCTCCAAAATGGAGATGAGTATAGCCTTGTTGAATCCACTGAGCAGGAAACTCTGGTGGTATCTGGAGAGTGACAAACTGTTCTTGTTCAGTTGCCTGAATGGGATGCTGATCAAAGCTAGAGGACTGGACATACTCTTTTACAGTACGAGAGGTATGCCTGATGAGGTGTCTAATAGATCGGAGAGGTGAAAATGATGGTGGTTTTGCAAAAGCGGTATAAGGGTTCATCATGGGAAGTTGAGTTTATGAGATCTTACTATCCTCAGTGAGGTAAGATACCTCATAAAGATAGTCTATCTTGGAACATGAGGATTTTCGAAGCTCGGGTGAAGGTTGAAGAGAAAGAGTAGAAGTATGAGAAATAGGAAAAGAGACAGAGGGCGAGTCTGAGGTTTCCATGGGATGTAAGTTTCTCTTCTAGAAACAGAGCTTGGTTATGACCAAACTAAAATGATTCAAAGAAATCCTTGGCTCTGATAAAAGATCAAACTAAGCATAAGGGAGAGTATTATAATATTTAAATAATAAACCATACTTTCATTTAATGGTTTCAACTTTTTGAACAATCAGTAGTGGTCTCATAAAATCTCACAAAAAAAATTTCTGGTCAACGCTTAAGTTTCATGGTCACTTTCCCTCCACGATGGATTGTTGTTCTTCCCCCGGTTCCCAACTTTTCTTGCCTCGAATTTCTTGTCAGCTTTGGAGGCATTTGTTGGGGGGCTGAATCCCATGAATTTTCTCCTCTTCGATCTCGTTTCGATTCGAATAATCGCCTGGGCATCATCCGCAAGCCTTCAAGACGTTGATTTTGCCTGCACTCTGTCGTTGTCGACGATATGGAGCTGGGTTTGGTCCCGCCAACTATGTCGGACGAAGAGATCCTCGAAGCTGACCTCGTTACCGTAAGTTTTGTTGCCTCGCGCGGCATGATTTGGTCCAAGAAATAATAGTGAGTAGACAACCGAAATACTTGTACACTCCTAAAGACAGGAAATGCTAGTCTTTGTACTCCCTTATCCTATTATCTATGACATTGGATTCGAACCTCCACTTATTGCACCACTATGATCCGACATGATATTCAACGATTATCCACTGATTAGCATGTCCATTTTAAAAAATAAAAAGAGGAAGAGAAGGACAGAAATGACAGCTGAACGACAATCCGTCGTGGTCGACGATTCCCTTCTAACAAAACAAGAAATCAAAGACATTTCACGTCAAGACGTAGCATTGGTTGCTGACAATACCCCAAAACACCAGATCGCTTTCATGGTCACCATGAAGCAAATGCAATTAGACGTGTAGTGAACCCATCCTGTACTCATCTTAATCACACAAACCAGAAAATGACGAACCATTTATGACCTAATTCGGCCCAGAAAAGTATCGCAAAATCTATCCCACATGAATGAGTGACATTTTCGGATATACTTAAGTCGATCTTGCTCTCTTTACCTCCAATGACGCCAGGAAGAAGTGGGGGCACCATCGTCTATTCCTGTCCCATTCGGAGTTTGGCAAAATGCCTTGGACTTGGGCCGACGACTAGCTGGGGGAGACATGTCAAACGACGGCGTTTCCTCATATCCCACTAAAATATTCCTGCAAGGAAGACTTGCGTTCGACGAAGACGACGTGACAAAGACCCAAGTGTGTCGCGACGAGCAAATACGAGATCTGGATCTTCTCTACCCTGTGACTCTTTCTCGCACCTCGTCATGTCCTTTCTCTGCGCTACATTCTTTAAGGTATGCTTTCCTTGTTTTTCTGACTTGGGTCGCATTGGTATCTGTTGAACCTTTGCTCTTCGTGCACGTGTCGTTTCCCTTTGCGGGTTCAAAACAGCTCAATTCTAACTGAACTCATTTACTGGTCTCGCCTCCAAGTTTCATAATTCCCACATCTGAGGAGTTATACTTCCACGATTCAGTACCTTGCGAGGGCCATTGCTGGTTTCCAACTTTTTAGATTACTTCAATCTGAATATAATGCTAAGAGCTGCTTAAATAAGCCAATCAATTTCTTTTATACAGATATCAACACTGCCTTGTTTCTCATCTTCTATGTGATTTTCAAACAGTGGAAATTTTTTTAACAAATTAAACCAGTCCGACAAAGCTTCTTTCAGAAAAATGTGTCGCAAGATGACGACTTCCACATAGGGTCACGGTCTGTGTAAACTTACATTCAATCTTCTGCTGTTTACTAGCTTTGGCACTAAAAGCAGACGAAAATGCCACAAAATCCTTAAAATTCAAGCCATCCACTATCTTAAGCAGCCTCTTTGTCAATAAAAAAGGAACGCAGTATGAGCATGCTGCTCACAAATGAAATCTAATGCTTCCCCTCAGCAACAATTATAGACACCACCTGAGCAAGTGGGTTCATTGCAGACTCTGGAACCGATAAGAATTCTCCGCTGAGATAAACCCTTTCGCAGTTCGATCAAGTTGGCAAAATCTCTCGTACAACGACACAATCTCTTGCTGGGAAACTGAACCAAGACCAAAAGAACATCTCTTTATTTATTTTTTTTTTTTTTATCCCCTTCCATCATTCCTTAAGTCCCATAGGTTTGATCCTATAGAATCTAACCTATTTTCTCATTGAGCGAAAGGGTACGAAAGATTGATTTTTCGTTCAAAAGTACTTTGTGAGTGAAATCTTCCATTTTTCCTCTTTCTCTATCCCTATCCCATAGGTATAGCCTTTGAATCAATAGAGAACATTTTCTTGTGTATTTGTATGAATCGATATTATTCCTCTCCAATTCCATCCCGATACCTCCCAAGTAAAATCCTGAATTGGATTCCAAATTGACGGGTTAGTGTGAGTTTATCTATGCGGTTATGCACTCTTTTAATATGAATCAATTTTTTGAAAGGTCCTAGCCTTCCGTGCTTTGGTGGGTCTCTGAGATCCTTTCGATACCCTATATTGTGTTGAAGGAAATCTATATGATCCAATCGATTGGGTAAAGCCCACGGTAGTAAAGGAACCGGGAGAGTATACAAAAAAGATATTCTTTTTCTTTTCTTTTCTATTCTATTAGTATTAGAGATGAATCTCGATTAATTAGAAAAGGACAAGTTGAAGATTGAGAAAACCATAACAGAACTAGAAACTCACAAAGATCATTACAGTGGTCTTGAACTTCTTCAATATCATATTGGGTCAGCATGGACGACGCCTTCGCCATTGATGTCCCCCATGCCGTCCAGAAATTGAGATGGAAAGCACGAACTTACGCTGGAAATCAAGAGAAGAAGAGCCATTCATGTCTACCGGGTGATAAAGCCGTAAACGATTGACTCAAGAAATTAATGAGAGAGAACAGCCGCAACAGTCATACCCATGAATTAACTGTCTCGGATGTAGCCAACCTCTTGCATCCTGAAAGCATATGGAGAAACGGTTTCGTGAGTTAGATATCCCAAGCACGATGGCGGATACAGCCCTTAGGATCTCCAGAATTTGTTTGTTGAATGCAGCAATTATTTGGCCCAGCTAAAAGGAGTTACGGTAGTCTTTGAAGCCAACTAAGTCGACGATTAGATTGCGAAAGTACCTTTTCCTTTTAAAGTCAAGATAAGATAACATTTATCTTATTCTTGTTTGGTTCCTCCCTTTCATAGAAGAAAGTCAGACATAAGGATTATAATCTGGATGAATTATCTCATGAATATGAAAAAATAGATAGGATTTTTATATTCACCATATAAAAGTTATACTTCTCGAATAACAAAATTCTTAAGTAATAAACTAAAAATAATTAAATATAAATGTTATTTGAATTCTAATATTAAAAAAAAAAATTAACAGTAACTAATTTCGATTTTATTAATTCCTATTATTATTTATATATTTGAAACTTTTTCTACTCTACAATATATATTTTTGTGTGTGTATTTAGTATCTATATTATTACGTTTTTTTGGAATAATAGTAATAAAAAAATTAACAAATGATGGAAGGGAATAAAAAATTAAAGAAAAAGAGATGGAAAAGTAATAAAAATAATTAAATAAAAATGAAATAGAAGAACCCATATTTTAAATGAACAAATTCAAACTTGAGAATCATCATTCTAGTTCTCGAAGAATGAGGGGCAATGAAATTTCTGAAAAAAACCACCATCTTATTCTTCTTCTCTTCTATATCTCTAGTTCACGTTGAAATCTCATTATTCATGCGTAGTTTTTTAGTTCAGGTCAAAGCTCCACAAGAACGGTGAGAAAGTCAAAGTTTCTTCTCCTTCGTAGCTCTCTGGTTCATGTCAAAAGTTCACGAATGTAGCAAGAGAGTCAGAAACTCCTTCTCCCTCCATAACGGTGTTATTCATGTTGAAGTTTCATGAAAGGAATGAGAAAGTCAAAGCAATATATACTTTTTGTAATCACAAAAGCGAATGATCGTATTTTTTCTCTCTTACTAGATTTGGTAGTGAATTACAAGATCCTTTCACAACCTCCATTTATGCATTTTCAGATTCATTTTACATGGATATGTCATAAATACCATATAATAGCTATGATATAATATGAAAATATCTAACTTTATTACTATGATTCATCGAACAATATATATGATATAGTAAAATCCTCGAATTTTATGTCCTATCTTATTCAATCATATCTAATTAAGATTTTAAACAACCAAATGCAGCTTTTGGGATTTGTCATGTTATGTTCTTCTAGTATGGAAAAAAGCTCCTTTTTGACCAAAAAAGAAAACTTTGGTAGTCCTAGGAAAATACTCTTAGTAGAATGAAAGGTATCATATTATGTAACATGATATTTTGTGTCAACTTTCACGCACTAAAATAAGTTTCGCAATTCTAAATACGGTCAAAGGCAGATTGTTCATGTGGAGTCTTGAAGATCCTTGGTGAAGAATACCATCCCGGTGTCCTAACTCCAAGAGATTATAGTTAGCAGACAACTGAAACGTTTTTACACTTTTAAAGATAGGAAAGGCTAGTCATTTTACCATCTTATTCCTTCATCTATAACCTTGGATCGAACTTCCACTTGTTGCATTATATTCGTAATAATATATTCAACTGAGTATCTACTGATAAGCATGTAACAGTTTTAAAAAGAAAAAAAAAGTTCGTACAGAAATGACAGCCGAACAACAATCGTTTATGGTCGATGATACCCTCCTAACAAAACAAGAAATCAAAGGCGCGGCATAGGTCACTGACAACACCACATCGCTTTCACCGTCACCATCTTCCACCATGAAAGGCATCTCCATAGAAATCCATGAGAAAGTCAGGAGGATTATACATGTCAGTGACGAAGACACTCGTTCAAGGAATATATGGGAGCGTGTCCTTTTCCTTATTCATGGTCCAAAACCTTGTGTCCTAAGGAAGACAGAGGAGCAACAACTTTCCTAAGTTGAGTCCAGCGAGTGTGTCAAAAAAGAAGTGAGTGTCTGAAAAGAAGTCATTTATACTCGGAAAGTTGTTGCTCCTCGTCTTCCTTAGGGCACAAGGTTTTGAGCCGTGAACAAGGACAAGGAGTAAGGACCCACACAAATTTATATAATATAAAAACAAATGTGAGCCCAAAAATGGAAATTGGCCGATTAAACTCAATAAGAAAACTTTCTTACTTCATTTCTCTAAGGAATGTCAATAGAGAGAAATGACTTCGTAACTAAGATTTTGGCCGACGTGTAAGACGTGTCAAACGACCGCGTCTTCCTAGATCCCAGTAAAATATTCCTGCAAGGAAGGCTTGCTTTTGACAAGGACATGACAAATGGCTATTTGGTTTGGATTTGGGCAAATGCCTTTAGGAAAATACAAATATATTAGGCTAAATGGATCTTCTGAAATGCAAATACTATTTGGTAAAATGAAATTTTTCATTGCAGTGTGAAACAACTTTGGCTTAAATGCCGTTTGGTAAATACTACATTTTATAAAGCACTTTGATTAAATTTCTTTTTTAATAAAAGAATTGTAATTTTTTTTAAATCTATTGACCGGCCAAAATTTCGGCGGCCATATTTGGCCGTTAGATAGTCACGCCTGAGGTCGGGCGACCTTGGGCGGTGGTTAGCCGTTGCCTAGGCTCGCGATGGCAACGGTGGCCTCCGTCACTTGGGCGCGCACCGCCGGGGCCACGCAAACCTAGGTGACGACGCCTCCGTCATGCGACCCAGGCGACGTTGCCCGGGTTGCCGCTTGGGGTCGCGCAGGCAACGGCAACGGCACCTAGGTTGCATGACCTTGGGCGGCGGTCGCTGGTGTCGGGGACGTCTTGGCTGGCGGTCTTCAGCCTCGTCGGCTCATCGGAGAAGATGAACAGTTGGAAGATACAACTTTCCAAAGTGGCTCCAAACCTTTTTTGGGCTAAAGGCTTTTAAAGCTCTTTGAAGATGCAATTGTATTTAGCCAAAATCCTCCAAAAAACGAACTAAACAGGTTTGCATTTGGCCAATGGGCTCCGAAAGCCCCTTGGCAAAGCTGAACCAAATAGGCCCAAAGACCCGAGTGCATCGTGACGAGCAAATATTAGATCTGCATCTTCTTCCCTGCGACTCGTTCTCGCGCCTCGTCGCATCCGTTCTCTGCGCAGATTCTCTGAGGTAATGCTTTCTTTGTTTCTCAGGCTCGATGGTCGCATCTGTCTGCGCGAGCCCCTTGCTCGCGCGTACGTGTCGAGGTGGTTGTGATTTTTGCCTTGGCGACATTGGAGTCCCGTTTCCCGATGATCGATTATTGAGGTCAAAAGGTTACCGGAATGAACTCGTCAAAAATAACATGAGCGTGCGGGATGTTCAGTAGTTGCAACGTACGAGGTTGGGTCAAAAGTCTTATATTTTGTGGGGTTTTGCATATGTCACTGCAGGTTGTGGAATCTCTCTCTCTCTCTCTCTCTCTCTCTCTCTCTCTCTCTCTGGCGAATAGGGGAGTAGTTGTGCAGAACCTCGTTCAAATCTTTTGTGGGGTTTTGTCATTCAATTATTTGTGAATAGTTCAGCTTTCGCGTATGTTTACGTTCCTTTTTGCGATGAGGAAGTTATATTAATCAGCTGCAATAGAGGTCAGTAATTTTGATCAAATTCATATCAGTTTTCAACGCACACGGATTGGGAAAAAATATTATATGATATTTCGATTTAGGGATTGTGAAGAAAAAATGAAAATAGAAAAAATCTCTTGCTTGGCCCATTTAAATTATATATATAGACTTTATATGGAAACAAGAAAAGAAGGTGGTTATAAAGAATATATATATACAAAATGGGTTTTGCATAGATGAAATGCCGATATTTTTTCTTATGCTATTCAATTATTCGATTTGATGAATTTGTCCGTGTAGATTGTATACATGTAGAATAATGATTAATAAAAAGAAGAGTATAGTTGACACAATTTGTGTTTGCGTGCCTGCTTGAGTGTGCATATGCCTTCTTTAGGTCTTGTGTATGCATGTTTTCTGGTGTGCAATGTGCTTGGTTAATATGGCAACGATAAGAATCACACTGTGGGGAAAAAAAGTTTGTATAAGCCAACGAAGAGATGTGCATTACTTTTGATTGAAAATGATAGGGTATGCTAGATTTGTTTTTGAATTTGGATGTAATCTCACTTTGTTTATCTTCGTTGTTCATGGGGATCTCTTTCTACCCGCTTGATTATCACTATATTACAAGGCATAAAAGATGAGACCAATGTTCAAAACCACATTTCCCATGTTTAATAATGGGATATCTCGGGTTGAGACACATGGTCATTGCTAAACAAACTCCAATTTGACCTGCGACCCAGCAATCTATCTAGGAAAAGAGAGCAGATACGTCTAATAAAAAATTCGTATCAACTTAAGCCAAGTCAGAAAAACTCAACCTTGACCGGTCCACATCCCACGACCCCTTTTCAGTTCATTTAATTGAATTCTAATTTATTGTCGCAATGTGCATATCGATTGTGAGGTTGTTTGGAATGAATTGGATGTCATTACGAAGAAATCCAGCGCAAGTTCTCTCCTTGGACTATTTTGAATTTTCTTCATGAAGAATCATAGCTTGGGGATGGTGTTGATCTTTTATATAATCAAACTTCCGCTTTTCTTCCTTGGTGTCTTTTCGGATCCTTGTAGCACAATGTTCTGCTCGATCCTTTCGGGATAAGTGGAAGTCGATGGGATGTAGACTAAGGCATTATCTGGAGAGGGAAGACTATTCCGAATCATTTGGGCCACAGCTCAACTCCCTCCCGAACCTCTTTCGTAGGTACCTTTTAATGACTATTGAAGAAAAAAGGAGGTCCCAATGCATAACGTGACGTCCTAAATTTCGATCCACTTCGAAATATATGAAATTGTTATTTTATTAATATGTTGTTAGTTACGTTTACTTTGAACTGGCTCTTCATGAGTTAACTAACTATTTGAAAATTCAATTAAGGATTGATATACGTACAATCAGTGAATTTAATCAAGAATAAGCCGGTTGACCATAAGGATCATACAAGATGATACTACATTGTTGCAGACCAATTAGCAAATGGAAATAAATCGATTGGGCAGATGTATGAGGTCGAATTGCGGGTGATTTTGTACAACTTTGATATTAACTACGAATGATGTTAAACCGATTTCATTTTGGTTTTGTATTTAAGGTGAGTAATCAATTCCTCATGATTACATGACAATCGAAAGATCGCCTTGATTTGAATAAGCATAATCGTGGATTGAAAAGCTATCAACCATGAGTCACACATACATAAATCCCTGAACGTCGCCCAAAAGTTAGATTGTACTAAAGTTACGATTGATCGATTTTAATCATGAATTTCAATCCGATTTTGAATATTGAGCTTTCAAGGACGTCGAAATTAAAATATTGGACAACACCTTATTGATTCTCAAATTTATCGATAAGCCCGAAAATTATCAGAAATTGATTAACAGACCAAAAATTGGAGCCGAATATCTGGGAAATTATGTTTTAAGGATAAAAAGACCAAAATATCCCTTTTTAGAAACCTTAGCCTGTCGAGAAAGTTTTTATTTTATTTTATTTCTTTGTTTTTCTCTCTCCTCCCCACTTTTCTCCTTTGACCGTCCCCTCCACGTTTCCTCTCTCTCCTCTCTCTCACCTTCACCTTTCCCTTTTTGTTTCCCATTTCCCACGGCCATTTTCCCTTTCCCCGTCCCCCACGTTTCCTCTCTTTCTCTCTCTCTCTGTCTCTCTATCTCTCTCTCTCTCTCTTTCCCCCCTTCACCTTTCCCTTTTTGTTTCGCATTTCCCACGGCCATTTTCCCTTTCCCCCTCCCCAAACCGAAGCCTCCCTCTCCTTATTTCTTTCGGACAATCCATCGTCCGAAATCACCGCACTACCTCGCACCATTGTCGCCATCCGAGCCATTCCATCATCGAGCCACCACCGCTCGTCATCTCGCGGAACCACCGCTACCATTGTGAGTCGCCACCTCACTCTGTGACATTTTGGATGTAGCCGCACGTTGTCCACACCACTGCCATCGCGCTCGCGTTGTCGGAATCGCAAACTAGTGAGTTGATTTTCCTAATCCTTGATTAGGATACTAAACTCAATTTGTGAGTGATTAGTTTAGGACTAATCTTGTTTTATGCTATTGATGATGGGTGATTATCATCAAATTATTTTTTAATCTTGCATAGTGTTAAACTATGTGATTAACTTTGATTAAAAAGATGGTTAAAGTAACTATGGTTAGATTGATTTAACACAATTAAATAAAGTAACCTTAGTTAAGTTAATTAACTATAATTGGATACAGTAACCATAGTTATTAAACATTGGTTAAATAAAGTAATCATGGTTAGTATATGGTTATGTTAATTAACTATGGTTATGTTAATTAACTATGGTTAGTTAGTTAACCATGGTTTGCATGTGGTTAGGTTTAGTTAACCATGGTTAGTAATTAATAATAATAATTTATTATTTTCGAAATTAGGATTATTATTATTTTCGGCTAGTAATTAATTAATTATTTTTGGAGGATAATTAATTAATTAGTTATGGATAATTAAGTATTCTTGGATATTGATTAATTATTGTTGGGTAATTATTAATTAGACAATTGTGGAATAAATAATTATTTCCGGGAAGTAAATATTAATTATTTGTGTTAGTAATTAATTAATTTTGGTGGATTATTGCTTGTACTTTTCTTATGTGGATTATATATCGAACATGTATATACGCTGTCTTTGATAATTGAGGCATGGATGACATTGTTTAAGATGTACTCGGTGGAGTAAATTTGTGAGTTTGTGGTTGTAAATTAGGGTTGATATGTTCAGCATATTCGTGTGAAATACATCATGTGTGGTATATTATCGCATTACATGTAGAAATTTGCGGTAAATTAACGTGTGCAAGCATGAACCATGTCTACATTAGCCAAAGTGGAAGATAATGAAATAAGCATAAGTGATTTGTGTGTTTGCATGGTCATATAAGAGCCCGTCATTCGGTGGGGGATCTATAGTTGACAAAGTCCGTTTTATCGGAATACCCGGCAAGAGTCCGGATGTAGGTTGCGGTAGAAACTAGACCTATGCTCATTCGGGAATGTCGCCTAAGCGGGAGTTCCAGACGTAGCTGTGCCCAATGGGATGTGATGATGCTTGGTTAGGTTGGTAGAATACTAACTCATGTGTTGGAAGTTAATTCCCTCAAAGTTGTTAATAATCGGAACACAAGTGAGTGCATGGTGCATGTGAAAGCCTTATATGTGTTCTGATTGTTTGATGTATCTGTGGCATTGAGGTAGACATATAATAAACTGTATCATGCAAGTTGTGTCTGCCAAGAACGAGGTAAGGATGCATGTGACCACAAATGTTCACTATTAATGATTGCATATGAGTTATGTCCTAATCATGCGCTTGATAATGGTCGAATGGGTATTCTGTTGTTATTGATTTATTGGCAATAAAAAGATTGCACGTTTAAGGCGCATTCAAGATGAGTAGTTCTCCTAATCAAGGCTTAGGCTGTTAACTTATTGAGATTTAATCTCATTGTTTATTATATAACCACTTTTCAAGTTCATAAGATGAGAACCGACAGGTGGTGCGGTTCATTGCCGTGTTTTCTTTAAGGAGTAGATTAACCCTGACTCGCTGGCTCCTCTTGTTAGTATAATAGGAAGTTGTCTATTGTAAGGGCATATACATGTAAACTTCTTAGGATTAATCAGTAAATAAATAAAATTATATTGTTAAATGTGTTTTCTGGTTGGTTTTCTTGACTATCCCTATTGTTATGTTGACTGGGGATTATTAATCGTTTTCGCATGCATTTAATCAAAAGATTAAAAGAAAGGGTCAGCGATGTGTCTTGGGACGTCGCAATCAAATGACTGTAAGGGAAGCAGGGGTTGTCGTGCGCTCAAGATTGGGTTGTGACACATAACAACTGGATAGATTCAATTATGATGAAGGGAGCCGAGTCTGAATATAGGTGCACAATTATGCAAGTGACACTAGCTGTTGTCATTTACTAACTTGCCATATGGAATTGTTTGATGCTGAGCAGCTTTCAGGGATACAAAGGAGAAGTCTTAATTGAACCTGTGGGTTTATGGCCTTTGATAGTGAAATATTTGACCGTTCAGGGCCCTCGGGCCTTACTCGCATCATCTGGTAAGACCTTCAGATTCTCTCTTTCCTCATTGAACAAAAGGCCCAAGTCATGCCCTTTTAAGTTCCCGCCGTGTCTTAATCGAAATTCCCAGAGAGTTTCCTTCACCTTTTAGTCTCAACTATTTGGCGATGACTAGTTACCGTGTGATACTGGACTTTTTTGAGCATGCGAAACTAAGCACTATCTTAGCTGTTCAACCTTTCCATAACTTAACATGGACTAGCGGGGTTTATAGTTAGATAATTAAAGAAAATTGACTAAGAAGGTGCATGAGGGTGGCTAGTAGGGATTATATAGAGGGGGTGAATATGTGATAATAGAAATTTTGACAAATTAAAGCAGAATAGAAGGAATCAAGATTAAAGTCTGAACAAGATCTAATTCTAAAGCAAGGTTCAAAATCTGCAATGCAAGAGAACAGACTTTAGAAGCACTCGGCAAGTGTGTAATAAATTACAACAATAAACAATAAAAAAATTAGGGATAAAGGAAATTGCATATGAAAATTCCACTTTCTTATGCTGACATTTTACTAGTTGAATTCTATTGTATGATCAATAAGAAATTATAACTTTTGAATGTATACACTTAGTGATAGATCACATTATCTCACTAAATCACTCTTTTGTGTACTTCTTTCACGATCGCAAATTTTTAAGCTCACAGAAGACAAGTGTATATGATTGAACTTCATTCGGACTTTGGAATTATAGATTTCACGTTTGATCTCTTATTTGCTCCTTGGCTCCTTAGTCTCCTTAAATACTCCTCCACTATCAAACTAGTTGTTAGACAGTACCCAGATGATCATTTTTCAATCTACTTATTGGATAGAATTGTATCAAGAAAATTTGACAACCGTTGAGTGATAAAGATTGAATCCACACTTTGATTCTAATAGTCTGTATAATCATAATCTAGGTTTCTATAAATAGAATTTCTCCATTTGGAAAGTTTTTGTCTTCAAGATCCAATTGCCAATCAATTAGATTAAGTCAATCAAATCTATCTTGGTTTAGAATCCAAGTCATATAACTATCTGTTGTTCATCTTGGGCTCATGTCATGTTTTGTTAAGTTGTCTTGTTCTGAACTTTCTTCATTCTGAACTTGTCATGTTTTTGACTTGTGTCTCATTCTACACTTGTGCCGTTCTGAACCTACATGAAGTAGACTTTACAATATAAACTTAAGTTTGAACATATCTATTCTTAGAGTCTACGTTTGAACACATTTAACCTAAGCTTGGATATAGTCTAAATAAGTTTAGCTCTGACATAAAGTCTGTCTTCTGGTTCTTTCAAGTATAGTCTTTGATAATATCCTTTATACATTCTATCACATGCATAGCAGCTTATGTGTTTCTCACCTAGTTACTCAATCATAAAACATGTCAGTAGTTTTTGATTTATTTTGTCATATTCAAAACATCGTAAGGGTTTTCCTAACACATCTATGGTGTGATTTCCATATGCTTTTGTAGTTAATTTGTGTTCTCGACAGACGAATGTGCTCCAGGCTCTTGTCTCTCCCTTGTAATTCATTTAAGTTGGGGGACGCATGTCTCCGATTACTTGGTCGTAGAGTTTTGGTAGATACTATGCCAAAAAGGAGGGGTTTTTGCTAGTTATGTGACCTTTAATATGTCATGTACCACATACTGTAATTTCGTCATCCACGGTTGCCATCTAATATGATACTCTATTTGGTTCATGGACACATCCAGTTCGTAGCAACGTGTAGAGTGCCAACTTTTCGTTATCCGATGTTTCCTTTTTCTTTTCGCAAGAAGCGATGATATGAGTATTTAGCTTAGTCTAGCAACAGAATTTCTTATCAGCAAACGTATTGACGAAACTAACATTTCTTGGACTTCTATCATAGGAAAAATACACATCATCGGAGGTCTGTCGTTGCTTGTTTGGTTCAAGCTGCCTATGTCTTAGAGCAGGACCGACAGGGGAAACGTGGAGGTTCCGAGGCTCTTGCTCCTCCTTGGTGGAAAACTTTCGGTTTTCAGTTGAAGCGCAAACTCGTAGATAAGGCTGACTCTTCTATCTTCGGTGCCATCTTCGAGTATAAGCCTCCGCCATCCTCAGCTAACCGCTCAGCAGATCGACCACGTTTCGTGGTCGCCTTCCGAGGCAACTTGATCAAGGGAGAATTGCTCGATCCAGATATTGAGATGGATGTTCAGTTTATCCGGAATGAGCTCCACTCCTCGGCTCGCTGCAAGACTGCCATGCTGGCGGTAGAAATCTTGGTTGCAACCGCCGGCAAGCCTAACGTCTGGTTAGCTGGCCACTCCTTGGGGTCCGCCATTGCTCTGCTAGCTGGAAAGAACATGGCCAAAAAGGGATTGAGACTCGAGTCTTTCCTTTTCAATCCGCCTTATGTATCTGCCCCGATCGAGAGGATTGAGAACAAGAAATGGAAGTGGGCTATCGAGGTGGGTGTCAGCTTGGTCAGTGCTGTAGGGGCGTTAGTTAAGAAGTCTCCGGAACAGCTGAATCAATCCGCCCATTCTTTTGCGGCTTTGTCTCATTGGGTTCCTCAGCTGTTTGTCAACGCGGCTGACGGCGTCTGCTCGGGATACATTAGCTATTTCGAGCGCCAAGTCAGGATGGAAATGATTGGATTAGGAGCTATCCAGAGGATTACTAGTCAGCATTCTGTGATGTCGCTGTTCCTGAGCGAGAATGGGACGCAGGCAGAGCCTTTGCACTTCATCCCGTCGGCAAATCTATCAATCAATTCAGATCCATCGCTGGGGTTCGTGAGGGCACATCGTATTCACCAATGGTGGAAACAGGACCTGAAGCTGAACTCCATAGTTTACAAGTATAATAATTAGTATTCGCGGTATCGTTGGACTATTTCCCGTCGTTTATGCATTTGAATCTGATGGTGTGATTGAACTTGCACAAGCCATTAAATACACAGTTTGTGTTGCTCTCCCTCTGCTGAATTGTTTGTGTGCTGATCCATGTTGCCTGGAGCTGTCGAGTAGCGAATTTTTATTTATTTTTTACTGCATTTTCATATGTTTGAAAGTGACAGGTGGGTTTTCAGTTTGTGTGTTGGGGGGGAAGGGAAAGAGAGACAGTCCTCTTTGTCAATTTTCAGTTTAGAGATTGAAGCAATATTATCTACCTTTTGCTTTGGTTGTGAGTACTCAAAGTCTTCAACCCCTTTACGAAATTGTCATGATGCTAAACCCACCATTTTTTGCAACAGCATATGTTGAAGATATATTTGGAGTCGAAGATATTATTGAAGATTCCAATTGTGCCATTCAATTCTAATTGATTTAGTGATATTTGTAAATAGGAAATTTATTATTCTTTATATATCAATTCCTTTTTTATTCTTCCTTTCTTACATTATAAGAGTATCAATGTAATTGTACAGAATGCAGATTGAATATACAGAAAGTTCACTCTTCAAAATCCCTCTCAATTCCCTTTATTTTCTGACATGGTATCAGAGCCTTCATTCTGGGCTTAGCTTCTGCAAGACTTCAGAAATCTTTCATCCTGCAAACAAACTAGCGAATATTTAGAAATTCGATTTTTTTCTTGATACCATGGCAGAAGAATTACCCCAAGACCAAACCCCACCATCGTCAGATCCGATGATTTTGTCTGAAGAGGAGCAATCCCCTGCTTCAGATCAATCTCCTGCTTCAGAACAAATACACGGATCCGCTCACTAGGGTCCTGCATTTCCACCAGTACCTTGGTTTCCTGTCCAAGGCCAAATGGGCCATTGGGCTGGGACAGGTGTGGCCCCAACCCATTGGACCAGGACAGGCCTGGCCTCAACAACTGTTTGGCGTAAATTACTCGGGCTTTGGAGCCCAGTCCAGCGAAAATTGCCCAACCCACCAACATGAAGACCAATCAACTGAAGATCCGACCCAGTCGAATCCGAGTCGCGGGGTCCGGCTCATATCCGGGTCGGGGAACGAATCCCTACCCGGTACCGCCACCTGGATTCCTGCCGTATCCCTTCCCCATCGGTGGCAACGGCGGCGACCGACCTGAGCCCGGTGACGCACTCTACACTTTGCCGGCTGACGGACCGGAGCTCCGCCTCATCAACCTATAGCTAACCGGATTAGAAAATTACTCGGCTTGGGCTCAGGATCTCCGGCGAGCCCTCGTCACAAAAGACAAGGATGGCTTCCTCGATGGAGCCGTCCCTTTCCGATAGAGGAACGTCAACAACGAATTTGGAGAAAAAGCAACCAGCTTGTGCGTACCTAGATCGGAAATTGCCTCGCACCGAACGTTGCGGCTGGACTACCGTCGACTGAAGACTCCAAAATTTTCTGGGAAAACATCCGAGAGATATATGGACGCCTTGATCGAGTCAAGCTTTTTTCGATCACCCAAGCCCTAACCGAGTTGAAGCAAGGGAACCTTTCGGTTACCGTTTGCTTCAATTGCCTCTCCATGCCGTGGAACGAACTCGAGGCGATCGAAGAACGCCTACAAGGACTCGAGAACACCCTGAGACAATACAAAGAAATGAGGGATCGAGAAAAGGCCACGAGATTCTTGCTTATACTCAACGAATCTTACTCAGCTTTTCGATCTCAAATACTCGCAATGGAACCGCCACCTCCGCTCGGATGTATCTTCCAGTTGGCTGTCCAAGAAGAAAACCAGTGGCTCACCTCGGCCTCCCACGGTTGAGATGGAGAAAGGATGAGCTTGGTCATCTATGGCGGAGGTGGATCAGGCGTCGTCTCGGTGGACCCATGGAAGCTGCTGGAAACAGCAGCAGATCTGTTGCTGCGGCGAGAAGATAGGAGCAAAACCCTAGGGTTCTTCAAACGAACGGCTGGGATGATGGCAAAAGATCAACGGCTGGGAAAGAAGGAGGGGATCTGATGGCTGGGATGGAAGGAAAGGATCCAACAGCTCTCCTCAACAAGCCGAGATGGACGGCTTGGATTCGTCCATCAACCTGTGCAGATCCAATGGCTCCTATCAGGCCATGTCAGCCCCAACTTATAAGGGATCCAACGGCCCTCACGGTGCCACGTCATCAGAAAGAATTGGTGAACAAAATGGTAAATTTAAAAATAAATATTGTGAATATTGCAAACACCCGCATCATACTGTTAATATATGATGGAAATTACATGGAAAACCTATTGATAAAAATAGAAAAGAAAAGAATTATCAGTTTATCAGGTTTCCACACAAAGAGGTGATGGGGAACCACAAGCAATATCTCAGGACCAATATCAGCAAATTGTGCAAATTCTGAATCGATTAAAAATCGATGACAAGAATGCGGGATTCTTAGGTACCTTTCTTCATAAAGAGAATTTTTTTCCAGTTGATGCATGGATTATCGATACAGGAGCTAGTGACCACATTATATGCAATGATAAATTATTCTCTCATGTGGAAAAAGGATCACGGTCCCCTATTATAGTACGTCTTCCAAATGGAAATGTCATCCATGTTACTAAAACTAGAACCGTCCAACTTGGTCCGAATTTCCTACTCAAGAATGTCTTATACATTCTTGGTTTTGAATTCAATATACTCTCCGTATCCAAAGTGTGCAAAGACAATTCATGCCGTGCAATATTCAATTCAGACAATTGTTTCTTTCAGGACCTTTCGACTGTCAGACTGATGGACTTGGGTAGTTCTGCATAAGGCCTATATTATTGGATTGATTTTCCAGGAGACTTAGATTTATTAAATAAGAACATTTCTTGTAATGCCATCACTAGAAATAAAAATCACCTTTTTCACCAAAAATTGGGTCATAGTGCATCTTTTCCTCATCCCAAATGTCCAGTATGCCCCTTAGCCAAACAGTCTCGAGCATTGTTTCCCACAAGCACTTCTCAAGCCAATAAAGCATTTTCTTTGCTTCATATGGATATTTAGGGTCCATATCATACTCCTCACCGGGATGGTTCACGGTTCTTTCTTACAATTGTTGATGACTATACACGAGCCACTTGGGTTTATTTGATGCAATCGAAAAACCAAACCTTTTCTTATATATCGAAATTTGTTTCCTTGATTAAAAATCAATTCGATCAATCTGTACATTGAATTCGTACAGACAATGGGTGTGAATTCTTCACTTCTGATTGCATCAATTTTCTATCTTCTCATAGAATAATTCATGAAAGCTCTTGCACTTATACTCCACAACAGAATGGAGTTGTAGAGCGTAAACATAGGCATCTCTTAGAAGTAGCTCATGCATTCAAATACTAAGCTTCCATACCTGAAGACTATTGGGGAGATTATGTGGTCACAGTTGCTTATTTGATTAATCGCATGCCAACTAGAATTTTTGATGGAAGAAATCCTTTTGAAATGCTCTACAACAAACAGCCTAAAAATGAACATCTTCGAGTGTTTGGCAGTTTATGTTATGCCACTAATGTGGGCCCTAGATAAAATGGGTCCCCGCGCTACTCGATGTGTCTTCATGGGATATTCCTCATTTCAAAAAGGATATAGAGTTATGGAAATCTCTACAGGACACTTTTTTATAAGTAGAGATGTCGTGTTTCATGAAGATGTGTTCCCGTTCAAAGATATGATAGCTTCCTCGACTTCCTCATCATCAAGAGGCAGTAATCCTTTTTTGTCTGAAGAAGACTTATCCATGGCTCCACAGTATCTATTAGTTGCTCTAGAACAACCTGTGTCTATCCAAAGAGAATCACCTATTCAACGAGAATCATCAACTTCACCAGCATCGTCTGAAGTTGGCCCTCCAACATTATCTCCATTATTATCCGAGGATGATTCCATGACTGTGCCTTCGTCAGAGAACAGGATAGCTGAGTCTTTGTCAGAATCTGTGCCTTCACCAACACAGATATTAGCAGTAGAGCCCCGACGTTCAGAACGACAAACTCGCCCACCTACTTAGACTAAGGATTGCATTTGTTCCGCGGCAAGTTCTCCAGGTACAAGGTATCCTATCTCCTCATATGTTTCATATGGCAGGTTGTCACCTGAGCACATGTGTTGCATTACTTGTTTATCAGAAGAACATGAACTATCTTCCATTTAATGAAGCTTCGCGCGACCCTCGATGGCAACATGCAATGGAATCTGAATTGAATACATTGATGGAGAATCATACATGGGATATTGTTCCACGACCCAAACATAGAAAACCAATCGGTTGTAAATGGGTTTACAAGATCAAGTTTAAAGTGGATGGTTCGGTTGAAGGTTATAAGGCTCGACTGGTAGCCAATGGATTTACTCAAAGAGAAGGTTTCGATTATCATGAAACATTCTCTCCAGTGGCCAAGGAAATCACTGTCCGTACTTTTCTATCCATTGCTGCCATTCGAAATTGGTCATTGCATCAGATGGATGTAAATAATGTCTTTCTTCATGGAGATCTTGATGAAGAGATTTATATGGATCTTCCACCAAGATTACGCAGACAGGGGGAGTTGCAAGTGTGTCGTCTATGCAAATCCCTCTATGGATTGAAGCAGGCATCTAGACAATGGTATGCCAAGTTTACGGCAACACTAACCAACGCAGGTTTTCAGCATTCTAAGCATGACTATGCTCTATTTACAAGGAATATAGGTAATTCATTAATTTATTTGCTCATATATGTTGATGATATACTGATCATGGGAAACAATGATTCTCATGTTGCAAAATTCAAAGAATACTTGCATTCCACATTCCACATCAAGGATCTAGGTCCCTCTAAATATTTCCTTGGCATAGAAATTGCTCGGTCAGATAAATGGATCGGCCTTAGCCAGAGAAAATTCATCCTCGAAATTATTATAGAAGTAGGATTATTAGGATACAAGCCAGCTGTTATATCGATTGAACCAAATGCCAAGCTGACTACTCATGAGTATGATTAGAATTCCTCTTCTTCTACTAAAGATCCCTTACTCAAAGATCCATCAGGATATCAGCGACTAGTCGGGAAACTAATATACCTAACTATGACGAGGCCTGACATATGTTATGCGGTGTAGATGCTTAGCCAATTCATGCATAATCCAAAAATGTCTCATATGAATGCAGCCTTAAAGGTTGTGAAATATTTGAAGGGATGTCCAGGACTTGGAATATTTCTATCCCGTGACTGCAACATGAAAATGTCAGCCTTTTGTGATACAGATTATGTGACTTGTCCAATGACCAGGAGATCCATCACTGGTTTCTGCATTAAATTGGGAGGATCACTAATTTCTTGGAAGACAAAGAAGTAATCAACTATTTCATTATCATTAGCTGAGTCAGAGTATCAAGCAATGGCAAAGACCACCTGTGAAATTATCTGGATATGAGGATTACTCTAAGATCTTGGAGTATAGGTCAGTGGACCAACTAAATTATTTTGTGACAATGATGCTACAATCAAATTGGCAGCAAATCTAGTTTTTCATGAAAGAACGAAACATATAGAAGTTGATTGTCACTTTACTCAAGATAAAATTACAGAGGGAATCATCGTAACAAAGGGAATTGGAATTGTGGATCAACCTGCAGATATTTTCACCAAGGCATTATGTCAGAGACAACACACATACTTGTTAAGCAAGCTTGGTGTTCTTGATATCTATAAGCCACCAACTTGAGGGGGAGTGTTGAAGATATATTTGGAGTCAAAGATATTACTGCAGATTCCGATTGTGCCATCCAATTCTAATTGATTTAGTGATATTTGTAAATAGGAAATTTATTATTCTTTATATATCAATTCCTTTTTTATTCTTCATTTCTTACATTATAAGATGATCGATGTAATTGTACATAATGCAGATTGAATATACAGAAAGTTCACTCTCCAAAATCCCTCTCAATTCCCTTTATTTTCTGACAGCATAAGTCAGATCCAGTTTTGAATATTAAGAAAGAAGGTTGGGTGACCATGGCTGCTTTTCTCACCATATGAAGAGTTCTTTTTCTTCGCATTTTTTTCCAAGTGATTAACATCTCTCATAGGAAATAGGTTTGTTAAAACGGCACAAATCTCAAACGAAAAGCATCCAACAATACTAAGATATAAAATAAAATAAAAAACTCCTACAAAAGCTTTTTCTAAAATTTCGATACATTCTTAATATCGAGAGATAGACATAGCATTTCATATTGCGTGAACCCGACACTAACGAATCAAATTACTTTATTAGGTATTCCTTCTTAAGGGTCCACAATTCTCGTGGAATCTGTCACCCTGTTTTCTCCATTCTTGATGGAAACAATCATGACTGAATTTGGGCCTCGAGCGTCTTCAATATTCTGGGTTGTGACTTGTTATTAGCATGTTCTTTGGGGTTCTGTCTTTGAAAAAATTCCTATGGATGAGAGGTAAGTAAAAGCATTCATGTCTCAGATTGTTTTGAAGCGAAACCTTCAATTTTCAACCTTAAGAAGGGAAACGATGATAAAACTTGGGCTCATGAAGCAACTTCTTGAGAACTGCTTTTGAAGTTGGACGGTACTCGCTTTCCCAATTAGATTCCCCGGTTGTTCTAGTAATTTCCGGACGCGCCGAAATTAATTGGCATTTCGCCGGTCATGCTCTTTTGGAAGATTAATGATAACTTCATTCTCAATTCTTGCCTTTTTTTTTTCTTTTTAAAGTAAATTTTTTTTTTTTAAAATATCTATTGTCATTTCTCTTTAATTAGAACGCATCACATACCAGAGTGACCACCTGCACATATGCAGGCAGTCTTGGTAACACTCGGTCGGTATGTAAATTCCTCTACTTCAGGAGCTAGAGCAAGAAAGCAACGCTTTAAGCTTGGCCGACATGGCACGAGGTTAACCAACCGTGGACTTTTTCCGGAAGCTCCCTTGAGATGTCGAGAAAGGTGACAAAGCAACACATTCACCATTCGACGGACACAACGATTCATATCTCGAGCAGATAGGCAAGATATGCAGGCTCCATTCATTTCGCTGAAAATGTCGCATTTTTTAAACATGTTTTCTACGAAGCCATTTTCCAAGAAAATGACAATATTTTTCGGTATTTAATTGAAACTTGAAAATAAACTAGAAAATCTTTCCTACCGTTCGGTATGGAAAATTCAATTTGATTTTTTCTCCCTATACTCCTTTATTTTTTTTATTTTTAAAAAAAAATTATTTTTATTTTTTTCTTTATTTTTTTTTCCTCCTTCTTCTTTGGTTGGTCACCGGCCATGTGATGGCCAACAACTGGCTAAAGGTGAGCTCAAGCTCGTTGCTTCTAGAGACTCACGCTCATCGATTGGGTGAGCCTCAAGCTCTCCCATGGAGAAAAAAAGAGAGAGAAAGGCAAAAAGAAAAAGTAAAAAAAAAATTGAATTTTTTTAAAAAGAAAGAATTGAGGCTAGCAAGGTTGTGAGATAAGATAGAATAAAAGTGGAAAATATTTTTCCTATTTTAGAATACCATTTTCCCTTCATGGAAAATATTTTCCCCGATCAGTTCAATTTTCGTAAAACAAAAGCTAGAAAATCCAAAAAATATTTTTCTTGAAGTTATTTTCTATAAAGAAAACGGAGCCTTATTTGTCAATCATTCTCACGACGAAAACTATGACGATCGGTCTCTAGAACAATTTGTTACCCGGTACTAATTGTTGAAGTTCTTTTTCACGGAATGTGAAATAGTAATCGACAGTTATGTCTAGCGTCTAGGGGTGTGCATGGTCCGGGTGGGCGGTTCCCACCCTAGAACCGGGAACCGCCCACTAAGGACTGGTTCCAAAAAATTGGATCTAGAAACCGCCTGTTGATTCCATGGATCCACCCGAGAACCAGACCGCCGGTTCGGTCCGGTTCCCGGGTGGATCCATGGAACCGGTCTCACAAGCGGGCGAAGAAAAGAAGCTCCACTGGACACATATCGAAAAGATGATCTACTTAGAGATTTTGCAAATGTTCTCGCGTTTTTTTCTTTACCTCTCTTGATAAGTTGCCTCAAGTAAACATGGGGCTGCAAAATTTTAATTTTTTTTCAACCAAAATTTTTTATAATAAAAATTAATATATATTATTATTATAATATCGGTTCAGTCCGGATGGGCGGGCGGGTGGATCCGCCCATGGAACCGGGAACCGAACCGGTACCCATCGGTTCCAATTTATTGGAACCGGGAACCAGACCGGTCCCTTTAGGAACCATCGGTTTCGGGCGGGTCCCGGTTCCTTGGCACACCCCTACTAGCGTCAATATGGTCCGTCGTGCACTATCAATTCAGGGAGGCCAAACGGAGCCTTTTCCTTGACTGTTTCTTCGTTGAACATGGTGCAATGGAGGTGAGACTAGGACAATTTCTCCGGATGTTCTTTTTCATCGGGTCATCATTATACTGAAATCTTAAAAAACCTCTGCAGCAAAAGCGTTTACCATCGTTATCAGACGAGGATTCGTCAGTCACGGAGCGGCAAGGTCAAGTTGTGCAGGAGTTCTCGAATCCAAATCAATGCGATCGCCTAGTCTTAAGTTAAAAATGAGTTGCTCACTTCTAAATCTTCTCTTTTCAGCCCAAATAAACTTAATAGGGGAACCACTGGGGTTTGTCCCAATGGCCACCATTCTTATGGGAAGAGAGAGGTAAGGGATTCGAATCCTCACATTTTCATAAGGATTGGGATGGGGATGATTTAGTTTTAGATATAGGTTTTGACTCTCATGCCCTATAAAAAGTTGAGGCAAAAATCTAAAAGTGAGAATTAGAGTAGAAATAAAATAAAATTAAAAAAAAACTTAATATGGGATCGGCTCTACTTGTCGCCACCGGCCAATCGCATTGATGGAGGATATCTGTCGAAGAGTGAGCACCTGGTTGGCGTGGCTGTTGGTCTGGCGCCCCTGAAGAAAATCTTCTTTTCACACTAAATGACGATATACATGTATTGGCCTTTCCTTTTGTCCGTAATGTGCGCAATGATAGGTCAATCCCTATCGTCCGAAAGAATGAACTATTCGATTATTATAAGATTATTGGTAATGTTGTGATATTATTAATGCAGAGAATATCGGATTTTGCAATTTAAGTTGATGCAAAATCACTGAAAAAGTAAACGAGCAACGATAATGGACACTAGAGATTATGTGGTTCGGTTTGAGCCAACAGTAAATAATCCACTATAATCAAAGTTATGGTCATTCTCACCCTATTAGATTACATCCAAGTTCAAAGTGTTTACAAAAGAGTAGCTATCCCAACCTAATTCCTTTGAACCTAGGGGGAATTTAGGTTTAGGGATATTGCCAACTTTGAGCCGACGACTTTCTATTAACTCAAGATCTCCAAACCAATATTTGGCACGGCGTTGGGTGTTCAAATTTAATCAATTAATTTTACGTGAATTTTAATTTAAGGAGTCGCAACTAATCTTTTTGTTCAGCTAAAAACTGAGTAAGATATGGGAGAAATATCTTACTATTGCACAGTTTGAGATTCTAGATTCGGAAATTTGATTATATTAATCCTAAGAATAATGCCTTTTCAGTATCCAACTTGAGTACATGCTAACTAATGCCATAGCAATCTATCGAAAAAATCTAGGTTTCCTCCTAAACATTATAAAATGAAGAAAACAATATCCAAGGTGTAAAGAAAAAGAAGAAGAAAAAGGCAACCAAGTGTAGTAACAAAGAAAACATAGAAGCATCCTTACATTGTCCCTAAAAAGAAAAAGACAATTCAAAATAAAGAACCCTATCATAAAGCCCTAAAGGCTTGTTTGATTTTGGATTTTAATTTTTTTTGAGAAGTTTCCAATTTTTCTGAATTTTTATTATTTTTATGAATTTTTAATTTTTCTATTTTTTTTAAATTTTTAAGGATTTTTTAATAATTTTTATTGTTATAAGAAGAAAGAACTCGGACTGGGTCAATAGACCCTGGCCGGGCCTAAGGCCCACCCGGCATTAACCAACTCGGCCCATTAAGACTTTTTAGTCCAGTCGTAATTTAGCCCATTCTTTTTTTATCCCCGGCCCAGCTCATCTTCCTTGTGCCCGGCCCGGACCTGTCGGACAAATTCTCAGCCCAGTCCCTTTTTTATCTTATCTTTTGTTCTTCTTTTTCTTTTCTACTTTTTTCTACTCTTTTTTTTATTTTTTTTGTCCTTTTCCTCTCGTCGTTTTCTACCTCAAATTACGCGAGAAGAGAAATGGGGACAAAATTGTCTATGAGTGAAAAATACATTAAACTAGGTCGCTCGAGAGTGGCCGATAGACCCATGTAGAACAATGGCATGTCTAGTAAAATATTCATGCAAGTAAGACTTGAGCAAGGTCCGAGTGCGTCCTAGATCTGGATCTATGTACCGTGCGATTCTTTCTTTCTCGCGCCTGGTCGCATTCCTTCTCTACACAGATTCTGAGGAAAAACGCTTTCTTTGTTTCTCTGGCTTGGGGGCCACATCTGGATGCGTGAACACCCCCCTTGCCCTATGCAATCGAGGTCGTGTTGTGATTTTTGCCTTGCCGACATTTAAGTTCCGATCCCCGATGATCGTTTTTTTATTTTTATTTTTGAGGTCACGAGGGGAAAGGAGTGGACCTGGTCAAGACTCAAGATGCCATGGGGGTGTGTCTGTGCGTTCGTTCGTTCATGCTGTGGATGTTGAGCAAGTATGCGCAAACGTACGAGGTTCGGTCAAAGTACTTTTTTATTTTTTGTGGAGCTTTGTGAAATTTGTCTGTCTCGCTTTGGTGGATATGCCCCACCTTTTTTGAGATGAGTTTTATTTTCGTTGAGCTGCAATAGAGGTCGGGTCGGTCATTTTTTATCAAATTCATATATGTTGTCGATGCACATGCAAATAAGAAAAAAAAAATTATGATATTTTGATTTAGGGGATCATAAAATAGAAAAAAAGGGAGAAAGATCTATTTCTCCTAAAATTCCTGCTTGGCCACTTAATTTATACAATACCTATCCCAATAAATATTTTCTTTTTCTAAATTTTTTATGTATACGTATCTGTATAGGAACAGAAAAAAAAAGTAGGTAATTCTCAAGAATATATAAATAACAAATGGTACCAACTTTTATGAAATATCAATATTTTTACCTATGCTATTCAATTATTTGATCTGACAAATTCATCCATATAAATTGTATACATGCGGAACGATGATAAATAAAAAGAAAGAGTAGCATTTACGCGACGTGTGTTTGTGTGCCTACTTGAGTGTGCATGTGCCTTCTTTAGGTCTTGTCTATGCTTGGCTGATGTGCTTTCTAGTGCGTGATGTGCTTGGCTAATGTGGCTACAATAATAAATAGGGATAAGTGTATTATAAGTCCTAAAGTTATTAATAAAGTACTATGTAGTCCTAAAATTTTCAAAAAGTATAATTAAATCCTAAAACTTATTACAAATGTGCTTAGAGTCCTAAAACTCTTAAATAGTGCAATTAAGTCCTAAAACTTGTCAAATTGATCAAATTAAGTTCTTTTATTGTTAGTACTTTTTAAAAGTTTGGAATGAATTGGATGTCATTATGAACAATCCAATGCAATTTCTATCCTAGAACTATTTTGAATTTTCTTCATCAAGAATCATAGCTTGGGGATGGGGAGGGTCTTTTTTTTTAGGATGTCCCACATTGGTTGTGGAAGAGGCATGTGGTTAATTTATAAGTGTGGATGGTCTTGGGCTTCTCTCACTCCAAAAGCTAGTTCAATAGATAAGGTTTTTCCTCATACTTATAAATTGACGACATGCCCCTTCCACAACTGATGTAAGACATTTTCAATAATCTCCCCCTCACACATTGAACCTCCAACAAGTTTGAACCCAATAGTCATACAGGTGAGTTACGTGATCTTGAACCAAAAGCTAGCTCAAGAGGTAAGACTTTTCCTCACACTTATAAATTGACCACTTGCTCCTTCCATAACTGTAAGACATTCTCAACAATCTCCCCCTCACACATTGAACCTTCAACAAGTTTGAACACAATAGTCATACACGAGAGTTACATGGTTTTGAGCCAAAAGCTAGCTCAAGAAGTAAGACTTTTCCTCTTATAAACTGACCATATGCCCATTCCACAACCGACGTAAGACATTCTTAACAATCTCTCTCTTACACATCGAACCTCCCACAAGTTTGAACCTAATAGTCGCATGGGAGAGTTACATGGTCTTGAGCCTTTCTCACTCTAAAAACTAGCTTAAGAGGTAAGATTTCTCACACTTATGAACTGACTATTTGTCCATTCCACAGTCGACGTGAGACATTCTCAACAATCTCCCCCTCAAACATCGAACCTCCAACAAGTCCGAACCCAATAATCACAAGGAAGAGTTATGTGGTCTTATGCCTCTCTCACCCAAAAAGCTAGCTAAAGAGGTGAGGCTTTCCCTCACACTTATAAACTGACCACATATCTCTTCCACAACCATATGAGACAACCTCAACAATCTCCCCCTCACACATCGGACCTCCAATAAGTCTGGACTGAGAGCTACATGTTCTTCCTACTTGACTTTCCCTCACACTTATAAATTGACCACATGCCCCTTCCACAATCGATGTGAGAATTCTCAGCAATCTCTCCTTCACATATCAAGCATCCAACAAGTTTGAACCCTATAGTCATATGGGAGAGTTACGGGTTGCTTGACTTTCTCTTATACTTATAAATTGACCACATGCCCTTTCCACAACCAATGTGAAACGTCCGCAACAATCTCCTCCTCACACATCGAGCCTCCAACAAGTTTGGTTCCAATAATCATACAAGAGAGTTACGGGTTGTTCCTGCTTCGAACCAAGGCCCAATATGTGAATGGGAGATTGTTGGGTTCTTCCTACTCCGATCCAAGGCCTAATGTGTGAGGGGGAGATAATTGAGGTCGTCCCACATCAGTTGTGGAAGAGGTTGATGGTTAATTTATAAATGTAGGTGGTCTTAAGCCCCTCTCACCTCCAAAAGCTAGTTCAAGAGGTAATGCTTTCCCTTACACTTATAAACTGACCACCTATCCTTCCACAACCGATGTGGGATTATCTCAACAATCTCCCCATCACACATCGGACCTGGGTCGAAGTTACAACAACCCCTAACTCTCCCATATGACTTTTTCCTAGATTAATCAGTTAAAGATAGGAAAAGCTAGTCATTTTACCATCTTATTCCTTCATCTATAACCTTGGATCGAACTTCCACTTGTTGCATTACATTCGTAATAATATAATCAACTGAGTATCTCCTAATAAGCATGTAACAGTTTAAAAAAGGGAAAAAAAAGTTCGTACAGAAATGACAGCCGAACAACAATAGATTCGATGATGCCCTCCTAACAAAACAAGAAATCAAAGGTGCGGCATTGGTTGCTGACAACACCACATCGCTTTCACGGTCACCATCTTCCACCATGAAAGGCACCTCCATAAAAATCCACAAGAAAGTCGGGAGGATTATACAAGTTAGTGATGAAGACACTCGTTCAAGGAATATATGCCAGTGTGTCATTTTCCTTATTCACGGTCCAAAACCTTGTGTCCTAAGGAATACAGAGGAGCGACAACTTTCCTAAGTTGAGTCCAACGAGTGTGTCGAAAAGGTAGTAAGTGTGTCAGAAAAGAAGTGATTTTTATTAGGAAAGTTGTTGCTCCTCGTCTTCCTTAGGGCACAGGGTTTTGAACCGTGAACAAGGATAAGGAGTAAGGACACACACAAATTTATATAATATAAAAATAGATGTGAGCCCCAACAATGGGAGTTAGCCGATTGAACGATAAGAAAACTTCCCTACATGATTTCTCTAAGGAATGTCAATAGAGAGAAATGACTTCTTAACTAAGATTTTTGGCTGACGAGTAAGACGCGTCAAACGACGGCGTTTTCCTAGATCCCAGTAAAATATTCCTGCAAGGAAGGCTTGCTTTTGACGAGGACGTGATAAAGACCCGAGTGCGTCCTGACGAGCAAATATTAGATCTGCATCTTCTTCCCTGCGACTCTTTCTCGCGCCTCGTCGCATCCGTTCTCCGCGCAGACTCTTTGAGGTAATGCTTTCTTTGTTTCTTCGGCTCGATGGTCGCATCTGTATGCGCGAGCCCCTTGTTCTGCGCGTACGTGTCGACGTGGTTGTGACTTTTGCCTTGGCGACATTGAAGTCCCGTTTCCCGATGATCAATTTTTGAGGTCAAAAGGTTACCGTAATGAACTCGTCAAAAATGACATGAGTGTGCGGGGTCATGTCGTGGATGTTGAGTGGTTGCAACGTACGAGGTTCGGTCAAAAGTCTTTTATATCTTGTGGTGTTTTGCATATGTCACTGCAGGTTGTGGAATTTCTGTCTGTCTGTCTCTCTCTCTCTCTGGCGGATAGTGGAGTAGTTGTGCAGAACCTCGTTCAAATCTTTTGTGAGGTTTTGTCATTGAATTATTTGTGAATAGTTCAGCTTTCGCGTATGTTTACGCCCCTTTTTGAGATGAGGAAGTTATATTAATCAGCTGCAATAGTGGTCAGTAATTTTGATCGAATTCATATCAGTTTTCAACGTTCGACCCAAAATATATATATATATATATATATATATATATCAGTTTTCAATGCATGCGGATTGGGAAAAAAGATTATATGATATTTCAATTTACGAAATTGTGAAGAAAAAAAGAAAATAGAAAAAATATCTTGCTTGGCCCATTTAAATTATATTTATAGACTTTATATTTAAAGAAAAGAAGGTGATTATAAAGAATATATAAATACAAAATGGGTTTAGAATCGATGAAATGCTGATATTTTTGCTTGTGCTATTCAATTATTCAATCTGACGAATTTGTCTGTGTAGATTGTATACATGTAGAATGATGATTAATAAAAGGAAGAGTAAAATTGACTCAATGTATGTTTGCATGCTTGCTTGAGTGTGGATATGCCTTCTTTAGGTCTTGTCTATGCGTGTTTTCTGGTGTGTGATGTGCTTGGTTAATGTGGCAACAATAAGAATCACACTATGGGGAAAAAATAAGTTTGTGTAAGCCAACGAAGAGATGTGCATTACTTTTGATTGAAAAAGATAGGGTATGCTAGATTTGTTTTTGAATTTGGATGTCATCTCACTTTGTTTATCTTCCTTGTTCATTGGGATTCATTGGGATCTCTTTCTGCCTGCTTGGTTATCACTATATTACAAGGCACAAGAGACAAGACCAATGTTCAAAACTACATTTCCCATGTTTAACTCCAATTTGACCTGCGACCCAGCAATCTATCTAGGAAAAGAGAGCAGATACGTCTAATAAAAAATTCGTATCAACTCAAGCTAAGTTAGAAAAACTCAAGCTTGACCGGTCCACATCTCACGACCCCTTTTCAGTCCATTTAATTGAATTCTAATCTATTATCGCAATGTGCATATCGATTGTGAGATTGTTTGGAATGAATTGGATGTCATTACGGACAATCCAGCGCAAGTTCTCTCCTTGGACTATTGTGAATTTTCTTCGTGAAGAATCATAGCTTGGGGATGGTGTCGATCTTTTATATAATCAAACTTCCACTTTTTCTTCCTTGTTGTCTTTTTGGATCCTTGTAGCACAATATTCTGCTCGATCCTTTTGGGATAAGTGGAAGTCGATGAGATGTAGACTAAGGCATAATCTCGAGAGGGAAGATTATTCCGAATCATTTGGGCCACAGCTCAACTCCCTCCCGAACCTCTTTTTTAGGTACCCTTCTAGTGACTATTGAAGAAAAAAGGAGGTCCCCCATGCATAACAATTGGATGGAACTTAAAACTTCATGAGGCAGCTTTAAAATAGTTGTATGTGTTGTTAAAAAATATACGCCGTCAATCCTTCTTGTGATACATAGATTCAATTATGACGAAGGGAGCCGGGTCTTAATATATGTACGCAGTTATGCACATGACATTAGCCGTTGTCATTTACTAACTTGCCATTTGGAATGGTTCGATTCTGAGCAGCTTTCGTTCAGGGATACAAAGGAGAAGTCTTAATTGAACCTGTGGGATTATGGCCTTTGAGGATGCAAGATTTGACCATTCAGGGCCCTCGGGCCTTACTCGCATCGTCTGGTAAGACCTTCAGATTCTCTCTTTCCTCATTGAACAAAAGGCCCAAGTCATGCCCTTTTAAGTTCCCGCCGTGTCTTAATCGAAATTCCCAGAGAGTTTCCTTCACCTTTTTGTCTCATTTATTTGGTGATGATTGGTTACTATGTGATACTGGACTTTTTTGAGCATGCGAGACTAAGCACTATCTTAGCTTTTCAACTTTTCCATAACTTAACATGGACTAGCGGGGTTTATAGTTAGATTAAAAAAAAAAACTAACTAAGAAGGTGCATCTTGAGGGTGGCTAGCAGGGAATATCTAGATGGGGGTGAATATGTGATAATAAAAATTTTGACAAATTAAAGCAAAATAGAAGGAATCAAGATTAAAGTCTGAACAAGAATTTGATTCTAGAACAAGGTTCAAAATCAGTAATGTGGTAGAACACACTTTATAAGCACCTAGCAAGTGTGTAATAAATTATAACAATAAACAATAAAAGATTAGGGATAAAGAAAATTGCATACGAAATTTATAATGATCTGGCTTAGATCAAGCCTACGTCTACTCTCCTATGCCGACAACTTACTGGCTAGATTCCACTAAATGATCAACAAAAGATTATAACTTTTGAATGCAAATATTTAGGGTGCGTTTGGTAACATTTCTACTTCTAGGAATAATTTCTTTTGAGAAATAGTTCTTTTCTATTTATACTCCATGGACAATTTCTGAATAAAATAAGGTGTTTGGTAACTACAAATTTTTTTCTTATTTTCGAAATAGAAAAAGAATAGAAATGTGTTTGGTACCAACAAAAAAAAATTATTAATTTTTTCCTTGATGGTTGTGGCGAGTGGCAACCGGCGACGAGTATTGGCCAGCAGCTGTTGCCGGTAGCTAGTCGCTACAGCTCGCCGCCTGCCACTAGCTAAGTCAACGGTCCCCAACCACCGCCACCGCTCGCTGCTCACCGGCCACTGACCACTGGTCGTCGGTTCACCATCTGTCGGTTGTCAGGCGAAGCAACGGCCGACCGGCGGTCGGCAACCAACGGGCGGAGGTCAATGGGCGGTGGTCGGTGGACGGTGATCGATCATGAGTAATGACCCAAGAAATTATTTTTAGAAATTGTTTTCAAGAACAAAAAGCTACTTTTTTCTACTTCTCATTCATACTCCAAATTTATTATTAGGAACAATTTTTTATTCCGGGGAATAGAAAAGTTAATTGGTGTTACCAAATAGATTTCTGTTCTTTTTTATTACAAGGAATAAAAAAACAGAAAAATAGAGAAAGAGAAACGTTGCCTTGCAACCCCTTAGTGATAGATCACATTATTTCACTAAATCACTCTTTTGTGTACTTCTTTTACAATCGCAAATTTTTAAGCTTACGAAAGACAAGTGTATATGATCGAAGTTCATTTAGACTTTGAAATTCAAACTCCACGTTTCGTCTCTTACTTGTTCCTCGGCTCCTTAGTCTCCTTAAATACTCCTTCACTTCCAAATTAGCTATTAGATAGTATCTAGAGGATTGTTTTCCAATCTACCCGTTGGATAGAATTGTATCAAGAAAATTTGGTGGCTGTTGAGTGATAAAGATTGAATCTGCACTTTCATTCTAATTGTCCATATAATCAGAATTTAGGTTTCTATAAGTAGAATTTCTCTATTTGGAAAGTTTTTGTCTTCAAGATCCAATTGATTCCAATTGCCAATTAATTAGATTGAGTCAATTACAACTATTTTGGTGTAGAATCCAAACCATATAACTATCCGTTATTCATCTTGGGCTCATGTTATGTTTTGTTAAGTTGTCTTGTTCTAAACTTGCTAGGTTCTGAACTCGTGTTTCATTCTGCACTTTTGTCGTTTTGAACCTACTTGAAATAGACTTTACAATTTAGACTTGAGTCTGAACATATTTATTCTTAGAGTCTACGTCTGAACAGATTTAACTTAAGTCTGGACATAGTCCAAATAAGTTTAGCTCCGACATAAAGTCTGTCTTATAGTTCTTTCAAGTATAGTAATTGATAATATCCTTTATACGTTCTATTATATTTTTCACCTAGTTACTCAATAATTAAACACGTTAGTAACCTTTGATTTATTTTGTCATCTTAAAAACATTGCAAGGGTTTTCTTAACACATCTATGGTGAGATTTCCATCTGCTTTTGTAGTTCATTTGTGTTCTCGACAGACGAATGTCCCCCGGGTGCTTGTCTCCCCCTTGTAATTCATTTAAGCTGGGGGACGCATGTCTCCGATTGCTTGGTCGTAGAGTTTTGCTAGATACTATGCCGAAAAGGAGGAGTTTTTGCTAGATATGTGACCTTTAATATGTCATGCACCACATACTGTAACTTCGTCATCCACGGTTGCCATCTAATATGATACTCTATTTGGTTCATGGACACATCCAGTTCGTAGCAACGTGTAGAGTGCCAACATTTCGTTTTGCACCGAGTTCAGGCCGCATGATAAGCTTTTTCGAAAATATGGCAATTTTAAACTTCTCTCAAATCCGATGTTTCCTTTTTCTTTTCGCGAGAAGCGATGATATGAGTATTTAGCTTAGTCTAGCTACAGAATTTCTTATCAGCAAACGTATTGACGAAACTAACATTTCTTGGACTTCTATCATAGGAAAAATACATATCATCGGAGGTCGGTTGTTGCTTGTTTGGTTCAAGCTGCCTATGTCTTAGAGCAGGACCGCCAGGGGAAACGTGGAGGTTCCGAGGCTCTTGCTCCTCCTTGGTGGAAAACTTTCGGTTTTCAGTTGAAGCGCAAACTCGTAGATAAGGCTGACTCTTCTATCTTCGGGGCCATCTTCGAGTATAAGCCTCCGCCATCCTCAGGTAACCGCTCAGCAGATCAACCGTGTTTCGTGGTCGCCTTCCGAGGCACCTTGATTGAGGGAGAATCGCTCGCTCGAGATATTGAGCTGGATGTTCAGTTCATCCGGAATGAGCTCCACTCCTCATCTCGCTGCAAGACTGCCATGCTGACGGTAGAAATCTTGGTTGCAACCGTTGGCAAATCTAAGGTCTGGTTAGCTGGCCACTCCCTGGGGTCCGCCATTGCTCTGCTAGCTGGAAAGAACATGGCCAAAAAGGGATTGAGACTCGAGGCTTTCCTTTTCAATCCGCCTTATGTATCTGCCCCGATCGAGAGGATCGAGGACGAGAAATGGAAGTGGGCTATCCAGGTGGGTATCAGCTTGGTCAGTGCTGTAGGGGCGTTAATTAAGAAGTCTCCGGAACAGCTGAATCAATCCGCCCATTCTTTTGCGGCTTTGTCTCATTGGGTTCCTCAGCTGTTTGTCAACGTGGCCGATGACGTCTGCTTGGGATACATTAGCCATTTCGAGCGCCAAGTCAGGATGGAAATGATTGGATTAGAAGCTATCCAGAGGATTGCTAGTCAGCATTCTGTGATATCGCTGTTCCTGAGCGAGAATGGGACGCAGGCAGAGCCTTTGCACCTCATCCCGTCGGCAAATCTATCTATCAATTCAGATCCATCGCTGGGGTTCGTGAGGGCACATGGTATTCAACAATGGTGGAAACAGGACCTGAAGCTGAAGTCCAAAGTTTACAAATACAATAATTAGTATTCGCTGTATCGTTGGACCATTTCCCGTCGTTTATGCATTGGTATCTGATGGTGTGATTGAACTTGCACAAGCCATTGGATAGACAGTATGTGTCTCTCCCTCTGCTGAATTGTTTGTGTGCTGATCCATGTTGCCTGGACCTGTCGTGTGGCGCATTTTCTTTTTACTGCATTTTCATAAGTTTGAAAGTGACAGGTGGGTTTTAAGTTTGTGTGTGTGTGAGGGAGGGAGAGAGAGACATAGTCCTCTTTGTCAATTTTCAGTTTGGAGACTGAAGCAATATTATCTACCTTTTGCTGTGGTTGTGAGTACACAAAGTCTTCAACCCCTTTACGAAATTGTCATGATGGATGCTAAACCCACCATTTTTTGCAACAGCATAAGTCAGATCCAGTTTTGAATATTAAGAAAGAAGGTTGGGTGACCATGGCTGCTTTTCTCACCTTATGAAGAGTTCCTTTTCTTCGCATTTTTTTCCAAGTGATTAACATCTCTCAGGAAATAGGTTTGTTAAAATGGTACAAATCTCAAACGAAAAGCATCCAACAATACTAATATATTAAAAAATAAAAATAAAAACTCTTACAAAAGTTTTTCCTAAAATTTCGATACATTTTTAATATCAAGGGATAGAGATAGCGTTTCATATTGCTTGAATCTGATGCTAATGAACCGAATTAGTTTATCAGGTATTCCTTCTGAAGGGTCCGCAATTATCGTGGAATCTGCCACCCTGTTTTCTATGTTGTTGATGGAAAAATCATGACTGAATTTGGGTCTTGAGAATCTTCAATATTCTGGGTTGTGATTTGTTATTAGTGAGTTCTTTGGGGTTCTTTCTTTGAAATATTTCCTATGGATGAGAGGTAACTAGGAGCATTCATATCTCAGATTGTTTTGAATCGAAACCTTCAATTTTCAACCTTAAGAAGGGAAACAATGATAAAAATTGGGCTCGTGAAGCAACTTCTTGAGAACTGCTTTTGAAGTTGGACGGTGTTCGCTTTCCCAATTAGATTCCCCGGTTGCTCTAATAATTTCCGGACGCGCCTAAATTAATTGGCATTTCGACAGTCATGCTCTTTTGGAAGATTAATGATAACTTCATTCTCAATTCTTCCCTTTTTTTTTCTTTTTGATGCACAATTTTTTTTTAAAATATCTATTGTCATTTCTCTTTAATTAGAACGCATCCCATATCAGAGTGATCACCTGCACATATGCAGGCAGTATTGGTAACACTCGGTCGTTATGTAAATTCCTCTACTTCGGGAGCTAGAGCAAGAAAGCAACGCTTAAAGCTTGGTCGACATGGCACGAGGTTACCCGATCATGGACTTTTTCCGGAAGCTCCCTTGAGATGTCGAGAAGGGTGACAAACCAACACATTCACCATTCTCGACGGACACAACGATTCGTATCTCGGCAGATAGGCAAGATATGCAGGCTCCATTCATTTTGCCGAAAATGTCGCATTTTTTAAACATGTTTTCTACGAAGCCATTTTCAAAGAAAATGACAATATTTTCCGGTATTTAGTTGAAACTTGAAATTGAGCTAGAAAATATTTTCCACCATTCAGTATGGAAAATTCAATTTGATTTCTCCTCCTTGTACTATTTTCTTTTCTTTTTAAAAATAATGATTTTTTTTATTTTTTATTTTTTTCCTTTATTTTTTTTCCTCCTTCTTCAGTTGGTCACCGGCCACGCGATGGCCAACAACTGGCTAAAGGTGAGCTCGAGCTCGTTGCTTCTAGAGGCTCATGCTCATCGATTGGGTGAGCCTCAAGCTCTCCCATGGAGAAACAAAAAGAGAGACAAAAAGAAAAAGTAAAAAAAAAATTTGAATTTTTTTAAAAAGAAAGAATTGGGGCTAGCAAGGGTGTGAGATAAGACTAAATAAAAGTGGAAAATATTTTTCCCTATTTTAGAATACCTTTTTCCCTGCATGGAAAATATTTTCCCCGATCAATTCAATTTTTGTAAAACGAAAGCTAGAAAATCCAAAAAATATTTTTCTTGAAGTTATTTTTTATAAAAAAAAACGGAGCCTTATTTGTCAATCATTCTCACGGCAAAAATTATGATGATCGGTCTCTAGAACAATTTGTTACCCGGTACTAATTGTTGAAGTTCTTTTTCACAGAATGTGAAATAGAAATCGATAGTTATGTCTAGCGTCAATACGGTCCGTCGTGCACCGTCGATTTAGGGAGGCCAAACGAAGCCTCCTCCTCAGCTGTTTCTTCATTGAACATGGTGCAATGGAGGTGAGAGTGGGACAATTTCTCTGGATGTTCTTTTTCATCGGGTCATCATTATACTGAAATCTTAAAAAACCTCTGCAACAAAAGCGTTTATCATTGTTACGAATGAGGATCCAACGGTCCCGGAGCGGCAGGGTCAAGTTGTGCAGGAGTGCTTGAATCCAAATCAACGCGATCGCCGGGTCTTAAGTTAAAAACGAGCTGCTCACTTCTAAATCTTCTCTTTTCAGCCCGAATAAACTTAATAGAGGAACCACTGGGGTTTGTCCCAATGACCACCCTTCTTATGGGAAGAGAGAGGTAGGAGAATTGAATCCTCACATTTTCATAGGGATTGAAATGGGGATGATTTAGTTTTAGATGTAGGTTTTGACTCTCATGCCTTATAAAAAGTTGAGACAAAAATCTAAGAGTGAGAATTAGAGTAGGAGTAAGATAGAAATAAAAAAAAAACTTAATATGGGATCGGCTCTACTTGTCGCCGGCCAATCGCATTAATGGAGGATATTTGTCGAAGAGTTAGCACCCGGTTGGCGTGGCTCTTGGTCTGGCGCCCCCGAAGACATTCTTCTTTTCACACTAAATGATGATATACATGTATCAGCCTTTCCTTCCGTCCGTAAAGTGCACAATGATAGGTCAATCCCTATCGTCCGAAAGAATGAACTATTCGATTATTATAAGATTATTAGTAGTGTTGTGATATTAATGTAGAGAATATCGGATTTTGCAATTTAAGTTGATGCAAAATCACCGAAAAAATAAACGAGCAACGATAATGGACACTAGAGATATATGCGGTTCGGTCTGAGCCAACAGTAAATAATCCACTATAATCAGAGTTACAGTTATTCTCACCCTATTAGATTGCATCCAAGTTCAAAGTGTTTACAAAAGAGCAGTTGTCGTGACCTAATTCCTTTGAACCAAGGGGGAATTTAGGTTTAGGGGTATTGCCAACTTCGAACTGACGACTTTCTATTAACTCGGGCTCTCCCAAACAATATCTAGCATGACATTGGGCGTTCAAATTCAATCAATTAATTCTACATGAATTTTAACTTAAGGAGTCGCTACTAGTCTTTTTGGTTAGCTAGAAGCTGAATAAGATATGGGAGAAATATTTTACTATTTGCACAGCTAAAGATTCTAGATTCAGGAATTTGATTATTAAAATCCTAAGAATAATGCCTTTTCAGTATCCAACTTGAGTACATGCTAACCAATGCCATAGCAATCTATCGAAGAAATCTAAGTTTCCTTCTAAACATTACAAAATGAAGAAAATAATATCCAAGGTGTAAAGAAAAAAGAGAAGAAAAAGGCAACCAAGTATAGTAACATAGAAAACATAGAAGCATCCTTACATTGTCCCTAAAAAGAAAAGGACAATTCAAAATAAAGAACCCTATCACAAAGCCCTAAAGGCTTGTTTGATTTTGGATTTTAATTTTTTTTTTTGAGAAGTTTCCAATTTTTCTGAATTTTTAGAATTTTTATGAATTTTTTGCATTTTCTGAATTTTTATTATTTTTATGAATTCTTAATATTTTCTATTTTTTTAGTATTTTTAGGAATTTTTTTATAATTTTTATTGTTATAAGAAGAAAGAACTCACACCGGGTCAATAGACCCCAACCGGGCCTAAGGCCCACCCGGCATTAACCAACTCGTCCCATTAAAATTTTTTAGTCCAGTCGTAATTCAGCCCATTTCCTTTTTTAATCCCTGGCCCAGCTCATCTTCCTTGCGCCCAGCCCGGACATGTCCGACAAATTCTCAGCCCAGCCCCTTTTTTATCTTATTTTTTGTTCTTCTTTTTCTTTTCTACTTTTTTCTACTCTTTTTTTTTTTTTATTTTTTTATCCTTTTCCTCCCGTCGTTTTCTACCTCAAATTACGCGAGAAGAGAAATGGGGACAAAATTGTCTATGAGCAAAAAATACTTTAAACTAGGTCGCTCGAGAGTGGCCGATAGACCCATGTAAAACAATCGCATGTCTAGTAAAATATTCATGCAAGTAAGACTTGAGCAAGGTCCGAGTGCGTCCTAGATCTGGATCTATGTACCGTGCGATTCTTTCTTTCTCGCGCCTGGTCGCATTCCTTCTCTACACAGATTCTGAGGAAAAACGCTTTCTTTGTTTCTCTGGCTTGGGGGCCACATCTGGATGCGTGAACACCCCCCTTGCCCTATGCAATCGAGGTCGTGTTGTGATTTTTGCCTTGCCGACATTTAAGTTCCGATCCCCGATGATCGTTTTTTTATTTTTATTTTTGAGGTCACGAGGGGAAAGGAGTGGACCTGGTCAAGACTCAAGATGCCATGGGGGTGTGTCTGTGCGTTCGTTCGTTCATGCTGTGGATGTTGAGCAAGTATGCGCAAACGTACGAGGTTCGGTCAAAGTACTTTTTTATTTTTTGTGGAGCTTTGTGAAATTTGTCTGTCTCGCTTTGGTGGATATGCCCCACCTTTTTTTGAGATGAGTTTTATTTTCGTTGAGCTGCAATAGAGGTCGGGTCGGTCATTTTTTATCAAATTCATATATGTTGTCGATGCACATGCGAATAGGAAAAAAAATTATGATATTTTGATTTAGGGGATCATAAAATAGGAAAAAAAAAAAAAGGGAGAAAGATCTATTTCTCCTAAAATTCTTGCTTGGCCACTTAATTTATACAATACCTATCCCAATAAATATTTTCTTTTTCTATCTTTTTTATGTATATGTATATGTATAGAAACAGAAAAAAAAAGTAGGTAATTCTCAAGAATATATAAATAACAAAAGGTACCAACTTTTACTTTTGAATCTATGAAATATCAATTTTTTTACCTATGCTATTCAATTATTTGATTTGACAAATTCATCCATATAGATTGTATACATGCGGAACGGTAATAAATAAAAAGAAAGAGTAGCATTTATGTGATGTGTGTTTGAGTGCCTGCTTGAGTGTGCATGTGCCTTCTTTAGGTCTTGTCTATGCTTGGCTAATGTGTTTTCTAGTGCGTGATGTGCTTGGCTAATGTGGCTATAATAATAAATAGGGATAAGTGTATTAGAAGTCCTAAAGTTATTAATAAAGTACTATGTAGTCCTAAAATTTTCAAAAAGTATAATTAAATCCTAAAACTTATTACAAATGTGCTTAGAGTCCTAAAACTCTTAAATAGTGCAATTAAGTCCTAAAACTTGTCAAATTGATCAAATTAAGTTCTTTTATTGTTAGTACTTTTTAAAAGTTTGGAATGAATTGGATGTCATTATGAACAATCCAATGCAATTTCTATCCTAGAACTATTTTGAATTTTCTTCATCAAGAATCATAGCTTGGGGATGGGGAGGTCTTTTTTTTTAGGGTGTCCCACATTGGTTGTGGAAGAGGCATGTGGTTAATTTATAAGTGTGGATGGTCTTGGGCTTCTCTCACTCAAAAAGCTAGTTCAATAGATAAGGTTTTTCTTCATACTTATAAATCGACCACATGCCCCTTCCACAACCGATGCAAGACATTTTCAATAATCTCCCCCTCACACATTGAACCTCCAACAAGTCTGAACCCAATAGTCATACAGGTGAGTTACGTGATCTTGAACCAAAAGCTAGCTCAAGAGGTAAGACTTTTCCTCACACTTATAAATTGACCACCTGCTCCTTCCATAACTGTAAGACATTCTCAACAATCTCCCCCTCACACATTGAACCTTCAACAAGTTTGAACACAATAGTCATACAGGAGAGTTACGTGGTTTTGAGCCAAAAGCTAGCTCAAGAAGTAAGACTTTTCCTCTTATAAACTGACCATATGCCCATTCCACAACCGACGTAAGACATTCTTAACAATCTCTCTCTTACACATCGAACCTCCCACAAGTTTGAACCTAATAGTCGCATGGGAGAGTTACATGGTCTTGAGCCTTTCTCACTCTAAAAACTAGCTTAAGAGGTAAGATTTCTCACGCTTATGAACTGACTATTTGTCCATTCCACGTCGACGTGAGACATTCTCAACAATCTCCCCCTCAAACATCGAACCTCCAACAAGTCCGAACCCAATAATCACAAGGAAGAGTTATGTGGTCTTATGCCTCTCTCATCCAAAAAGCTAGCTAAAGAGGTGAGGCTTTCCCTCACACTTATAAACTGACCACATATCTCTTCCACAACCATATGAGACAACCTCAACAATCTCCCCCTCACACATCGAGCCTCCAATAAGTCTGGATTGAGAGCTACATGTTCTTCCTACTTGACTTTCCCTCACACTTATAAATTGACCACATGCCCCTTCCACAATCGATGTGAGAATTCTCAGCAATCTTTCCTTCACATATCAAGCATCCAACAAGTTTGAACCCTATAGTCATATGGGAGAGTTACGGGTTGCTTGACTTTCTCTTATACTTATAAATTGACCACATGCCCTTTCCACAACCAATGTGAAAGGTCTGCAACAATCTCCTCCTCACATATCGAGCCTCCAACAAGTTTGGTTCCAATAATCATACAAGAGAGTTACGGGTTGTTCCTGCTTCGACCCAAGGCCCAATATGTGAATGGGAGATTGTTGGGTTCTTCCTACTCCGATCCAAGGCCTAATGTGTGAGGGAGAGATAATTGAGGTCGTCCCACATCAGTTGTGGAAGAGGTTGATGGTTAATTTATAAATGTAGGTGGTCTTAAGCCCCGCTCACCTCCAAAAGCTAGTTCAAGAGGTAATGCTTTCCCTTACACTTATAAACTAACCACCTACCCTTCCACAACCGATGTGGGACTATCTCAACAATCTCCCCATCACACATCGGACCTGGGTCGAAGTTACAACAACCCCTAACTCTCCCATATGACTTTTTCCTAGATTAATCAGTTAAAGATAGGAAAAGCTAGTTATTTTACCATCTTATTCCTTCATCTATAACCTTGGATCGAACTTCCACTTGTTGCATTACATTCGTAATAATATATTCAACTGAGTATGTCCTAATAAGCATGTAACAGTTTAAAAAAGGGGAAAAAAAAGTTCGTACAGAAATGACAGCCGAACAACAATAGATTCGATGATGCCCTCCTAACAAAACAAGAAATCAAAGGTGCGGCATTGGTTGCTGACAACACCACATCGCTTTCACGGTCACCATCTTCCACCATGAAAGGCACCTCCATAAAAATCCACAAGAAAGTCGGGAGGATTATACAAGTCAGTGATGAAGACACTCGTTCAAGGAATATATGTCAGTGTGTCCTTTTTCCTTATTGACGGTCCAAAACCTTGTGTCCTAAGGAATACAGAGGAGCGACAACTTTCCTAAGTTGAGTCCAGCGAGTGTGTCGAAAAGGTAGTAAGTGTGTCAGAAAAGAACTGATTTATATCAGGAAAGTTGTTGCTCCTCGTCTTCCTTAGGGCACAAGGTTTTGAACCGTGAACAAGGATAAGGAGTAAGGACACACACAAATTTATATAATATAAAAATAGATGTGAGCCCCAACAATGGGAGTTAGCCGATTGAACGATAAGAAAACTTCCCTACATGATTTCTCTAAGGAATGTCAATAGAGAGAAATGACTTCTTAACTAAGATTTTGGCTGACGAGTAAGACGCGTCAAACGACGGCGTTTTCCTAGATCCCAGTAAAATATTCCTGCAAGGAAGGCTTGCTTTTGACGAGGACGTGACAAAGACCCGAGTGCGTCGTGACGAGCAAATATTAGATCTGCATCTTCTTCCCTGCGACTCTTTCTCGCGCCTCGTCGCATCCGTTCTCCGCGCAGATTCTTTGAGGTAATGCTTTCTTTGTTTCTTCGGCTCGATGGTCGCATCTGTATGCGCGAGTCCCTTGTTCTGCGCGTACGTGTCGACGTGGTTGTGACTTTTGCCTTGGCGACATTGAAGTCCCGTTTCCCGATGATCAATTTTTGAGGTCAAAAGGTTACCGGAATGAACTCGTCAAAAATGACATGAGTGTGCGGGGTCATGTCGTGGATGTTGAGTGGTTGCAACGTACGAGGTTCGGTCAAAAGTCTTTTATATCTTGTGGTGTTTTGCATATGTCACTGCAGGTTGTGGAATTTCTGTCTGTCTGTCTGTCTCTCTCTCTCTGGCGGATAGTGGAGTAGTTGTGCAGAACCTCGTTCAAATCTTTTGTGAGGTTTTGTCATTGAATTATTTGTGAATAGTTCAGCTTTCGCGTATGTTTACGCCCCTTTTTGAGATGAGGAAGTTATATTAATCAGCTGCAATAGTGGTCAGTAATTTTGATCAAATTCATATCAGTTTTCAACGTTCGACCCAAAAAATATATATATATCAGTTTTCAATGCACATGGATTGGGAAAAAAATTATATGATATTTTGATTTAGGGAATTATGAAGAAAAAAAGAAAACAGAAAAAATGTCTTGCTTGGCCCATTTAAATTATATTTATAGACTTTATATGGAAACAAAGAAAAGAAGGTGATTATAAAGAATATATAAATACAAAATGGGTTTAGAATCGATGAAATGCCGATATTTTTACTTATGTTATTCAATTATTCTATCTGACGAATTTGTCTGTGTAGATTGTATACATGTAGAATGATGATTAATAAAAGGAAGAGTAGAATTGACTCAATGTATGTTTGCATGCTTGCTTGAGTGTGGATATGCCTTCTTTAGGTCTTGTCTATGCGTGTTTTCTGGTGTGTGATGTGCTTGGTTAATGTGGCAACAATAAGAATCACACTATGGGGAAAAAATAAGTTTGTGTAAGCCAACGAAGAGATGTGCATTACTTTTGATTGAAAAAGATAGGGTATGCTAGATTTGTTTTTGAATTTGGATGTCATCTCACTTTGTTTATCTTCCTTGTTCATTGGGATTCATTGGGATCTCTTTCTGCCTGCTTGGTTATCACTATATTACAAGGCACAAGAGACAAGACCAATGTTCAAAACTACATTTCCCATGTTTAACTCCAATTTGACCTGCGACCCAGCAATCTATCTAGGAAAAGAGAGCAGATACGTCTAATAAAAAATTCGTATCAACTCAAGCTAAGTTAGAAAAACTCAAGCTTGACCGGTCCACATCTCACGACCCCTTTTCAGTCCATTTAATTGAATTCTAATCTATTATCGCAATGTGCATATCGATTGTGAGATTGTTTGGAATGAATTGGATGTCATTACGGACAATCCAGCGCAAGTTCTCTCCTTGGACTATTGTGAATTTTCTTCGTGAAGAATCATAGCTTGGGGATGGTGTCGATCTTTTATATAATCAAACTTCCACTTTTTCTTCCTTGGTGTCTTTTTGGATCCTTGTAGCACAATATTCTGCTCGATCCTTTTGGGATAAGTGGAAGTCGATGAGATGTAGACTAAGGCATAATCTCGAGAGGGAAGATTATTCCGAATCATTTGGGCCACAGCTCAACTCCCTCCCGAACCTCTTTTTAGGTACCCTTCTAGTGACTATTGAAGAAAAAAGGAGGTCCCCCATGCATAACAATTGGATGGAACTTAAAACTTCATGAGGCAGCTTTAAAATAGTTGTATGTGTTGTTAAAAAAGATACGCCGTCAATCCTTCTTGTGATACATAGATTCAATTATGACGAAGGGAGCCGGGTCTTAATATAGGTACGCAGTTATGCACATGACATTAGCCGTTGTCATTTACTAACTTGCCATTTGGAATGGTTCGATTCTGAGCAGCTTTCGTTGAGGGATACAAAGGAGAAGTCTTAATTGAACCTGTGGGATTATGGCCTTTGAGGATGCAAGATTTGACCATTCAGGGCCCTCGGACCTTACTCGCATCGTCTGGTAAGACCTTCAGATTCTCTCTTTCCTCATTGAACAAAAGGCCCAAGTCATGGCCTTTAAGTTCCCGCCGTGTCTTAATCGAAATTCCCAGAGAGTTTCCTTCACCTTTTTGTCTCATTTATTTGGTGATGATTGGTTACTATGTGATACTGGACTTTTTTGAGCATGCGAAACTAAGCACTATCTTAGCTGTTCAACTTTTCCATAACTTAACATGGACTAGCGGGTTTATAGTTAGATTAAAAAAAAAAAAACTAACTAAGAAGGTGCATCTTGAGGGTGGCTAGGAGGGAATATCTAGAGGGGGTGAATATGTGATAATAAAAATTTTGACAAATTAAAGCAAAATAGAAGGAATCAAGATTAAAGTCTGAACAAGAATTTGATTCTAGAACAAGGTTCAAAATCAGTAATGTGGTAGAACACACTTTATAAGCACCTAGCAAGTGTGTAATAAATTATAACAATAAACAATAAAAGATTAGGGATAAAGAAAATTGCATACGAAATTTATAATGATCTGGCTTAGATCAAGCCTACGTCTACTCTCCTATGCTGACAACTTATTGGCTGGATTCCACTAAATGATCAACAAAAGATTATAACTTTTGAATGCAAATATTTATGGTGCGTTTGGTAACATTTCTACTTCTAGGAACAATTTTTTTTGAGAAATAGTTCTTTTCTATTTATACTCCATGGACAATTTTTGAATAAAATAAGGTGTTTGGTAACTACAAATTTTTTTCTTATTTTCGAAATAAAAAAGAATAGAAATGTATTTGGTACCAACAATTTTTTTTTTAATTCTTTCCTTGATGGTTGTGGCGAGTGGCAACCTGCGACGAGTATTGGCCAGCAGCTATTGCCAGTAGCTAGTCGCTGCAGCTCGCTGCCTGCCACTCGCTAGGTCGACGGTCGCCAACCATCGCCACCACTCGCTGCTCGCTAGGCCACCGACCACTGGTCGTTGGTTCACCATCTGTCGGTTGTCAGGCGAATAGCAACGGCCGACCGGCAGTCGGCAACCAGCGGGCGAAGGTCAATGGGCGGTGGTCGGTGGACGGTGATCGATCATGAGTAATGACCTAAGAAATTGTTTCTAGAAATTGTTTTCAAGAACAAGAAGTTACTTTTTTCTACTTCTCATTTATACTCCAAATTTATTCTCAAGAACAATTTTTTGTTCCGGGGAATAGAAAAGTTAATTGGTGTTACCAAATAGATTTATGTTCTTTTTTATTACGGGGAATAAAAAAACAGAAAAATAGAGAAAGAGAAACGTTGCTTTGCAACCCCTTAGTGATAGATCACATTATTTCACTAAATCACTCTTTTGTGTACTTCTTTTACAATCGCAAATTTTTAAGCTTACGAAAGACAAGTGTATATGATCGAAGTTCATTTAGACTTTGAAATTCAAACTCCACGTTTCGTCTCTTACTTGTTCCTCGGCTCCTTAGTCTCCTTAAATACTCCTTCACTTCCAAATTAGCTATTAGATAGTATCTAGAAGATTGTTTTCCAATCTACCCGTTGGATAGAATTGTATCAAGAAAATTTGGTGGCTGTTGAGTGATAAAGATTGAATCTGCACTTTCATTCTAATTGTCCATATAATCAGAATTTAGGTTTCTATAAGTAGAATTTCTCTATTTGGAAAGTTTTTGTCTTCAAGATCCAATTGATTCCAATTGCCAGTTAATTAGATTGAGTCAATTACAACTATTTTGGTGTAGAATCCAAACCATATAACTATCGGTTATTCATCTTGGGCTCATGTTATGTTTTGTTAAGTTGTCTTGTTCTAAACTTGCTAGGTTCTGAACTCGTGTTTCATTCTGCACTTTTGTCGTTTTGAACCTACTTGAAATAGACTTTACAATTTAGACTTGAGTCTAAACATATTTATTCTTAGAGTCTACGTCTGAACATATTCAACTTAAGTCTGGACATAGTCCAAATAAGTTTAGCTCCGACATAAAGTCTGTCTTATAGTTCTTTCAAGTATAGTAATTGATAATATCCTTTATACGTTCTATTATATTTTTCACCTAGTTACTCAATAATTAAACACATTAGTAACCTTTGATTTATTTTGTCATCTTAAAAACATTGCAAGGGTTTTCTTAACACATCTATGGTGAGATTTCCATCTGCTTTTGTAGTTCATTTGTGTTCTCGATAGACAAATGTCCCCCGGGTGCTTGTCTCCCCCTTGTAATTCATTTAAGCTGGGGGACGCATGTCTCCGATTGCTTGGTCGTAGAGTTTTGCTAGATACTATGCCGAAAAGGAGGAGTTTTTGCTAGATATGTGACCTTTAATATGTCATGCACCACATACTGTAACTTCGTCATCCACGGTTGCCATCTAATATGATACTCTATTTGGTTCATGGACACATCCAGTTCGTAGCAACGTGTAGAGTGCCAACTTTTCGTTTTGCACCGAGTTCAGGCCGCATGATAAGCTTTTTCGAAAATATGGCAATTTTAAACTTCTCTCAAATCCGATGTTTCCTTTTTCTTTTCGCGAGAAGCGATGATATGAGTATTTAGCTTAGTCTAGCTACAGAATTTCTTATCAGCAAACGTATTGACGAAACTAACATTTCTTGGACTTCTATCATAGGAAAAATACACATCATCGGAGGTCGGTTGTTGCTTGTTTGGTTCAAGCTGCCTATGTCTTAAAGCAGGACCGCCAGGGGAAACGTGGAGGTTCCGAGGCTCTTGCTCCTCCTTGGTGGAAAACTTTCGGTTTTCAGTTGAAGCGCAAACTCGTAGATAAGGCTGACTCTTCTATCTTCGGGGCCGTCTTCGAGTATAAGCCTCCGCCATCCTCAGGTAACCGCTCAGCAGATCAACCGCGTTTCGTGGTCGCCTTCCGAGGCACCTTGATTGAGGGAGAATCGCTCGCTCGAGATATTGAGCTGGATGTTCAGTTCATCCGGAATGAGCTCCACTCCTCATCTCGCTGCAAGACTGCCATGCTGACGGTAGAAATCTTGGTTGCAACAGTCGGCAAGTCTAAGGTCTGGTTAGCTGGCCACTCCCTGGGGTCCGCCATTGCTCTGCTAGCTGGAAAGAACATGGCCAAAAAGGGATTGAGACTCAAGTCTTTCCTTTTCAATCCGCCTTATGTATCTGCCCCGATCGAGAAGATCGAGAACGAGAAATGGAAGTGGGCTATCCAGGTGGGTATCAGCTTGGTCAGTGCTGTAGGGGCGTTAATTAAGAAGTCTCCGGAACAGCTGAATCAATCCGCCCATTCTTTTGCGGCTTTGTCTCATTGGGTTCCTCAGCTGTTTGTCAACGCGGCCGACGTCTGCTCGGGATACATTAGCCATTTCGAGCGCCAAGACAGGATGGAAATGATTGGATTAGGAGCTGTCCAGAGGATTGCTAGTCAGCATTCTGTGATATCGCTGTTCCTGAGCGAGAATGGGACGCAGGCAGAGCCTTTGCACCTCATCCCGTCGGCAAATCTATCTATCAATTCAGATCCATCGCTTGGGTTCGTGAGGGCACATGGTATTCAACAATGGTGGAAACAGGACCTGAAGCTTAAGTCCAAAGTTTACAAGTACAATAATTAGTATTCGCAGTATCGTTGGACCATTTCCCGTCGTTTATGCATTGGTATCTGATGGTGTGATTGAACTTGCACAAGCCATTGGATAGACAGTTTGTGTTGCTCTCCCTCTGCTGAATTGTTTGTGTGCTGATCCATGTTGCCTGGAGCTGTCGAGTGGCGTATTTTTATTTTATTTTTACTGCATTTTCATATGTTTGAAAGTGACAGGTGGGTTTTCAGTTTGTGTGCGTGTGGAGAAAATATTAGGTAGGTTAAATAGTCCACGTCATTAGTGCAGCTCACCATTCAAAATCGGACACGTGGCGTCCACGTCGGCGGTGGGCCCACGCGGGGCTAAACTCCTCTCTCCTCCCTCCGAGAAAATATTAGGTAGGTTAAATAGTCCACGTCATTGGTGCAGCTCACCATTCAAAATCGGACACGTGGCGTCCACGTCAGCGGTGGGCCCACGCGGGGCCGAACGAACTCCTCTCTCCTCTCTCCTTTGTCTCCCATACCTACTCTGTCCCCTCTCTCTCTCCTTTGCAGAGGAGAGAGAGCAGCCCGACTCTGCTCCGGGCCGGGGGGGAACACGACGGTGGAGGCAGAGGTGGTGTCGACGTCGGCGTCGGCGTCGAAGAGCTGAGGCGGAGGGGCAGACCCGCTGAGGGAAGAGGAGGTTGAAGGGCCCGTGGAGGGTGAGCGGCGGCGCGTGGGGTAGGGGATGGCGAAGCGTGATGTCGGAGACAGAACCAAAGGCGTTCAAGACGGTGAGGCCCATGCGCCGCCTGAGCATGAAGACAAGAGGGCGTCGACGACGTTGGAGCCGGCGGAGATCTTGAGGATGATGGGTCTTATGGCAGAGGAGGAGGAGTCAGAGCCGGAGGAGTCTTGGGCGGTGGCGACGACGACAGGTGGTTTGAGACCCATACACCAACGCTAACGTCGACGCCGACGTCGCCTTTGCCTCCGCCGTCATGTTGCCCCCCCCCCCGCGCCCCGGCCTGGAGCAGAGTGCGTTGACGACGTCGGAGATCTCGAGGATGGCGGGTCTCATGGCGGAGGAGGAGTCTTGGGCGGTGGCGACGACGACGGGTGGTTTGTGACCCAAACGCCGACGCCGCCTCTGCCTCCACCGTCGTGTTCCCCTCGGCCCGGAGTAGAGTCGGGCTGCTCTGTCTCTCCTCTGCAAAGAGAGAGAGAGAGAGAGAGAGGATAGCGGGTACGGCAGACAAAGGAGAGAGAGGAGAGAGGAGTTCAGGCCCACGTGGGCCCACCGCCAACGTGGACGCCACGTGTCCGATTTTGAATGGTGAGCTGCACTAATGACGTGGACTATTTAACCTACCTAATATTTTCTCCCTCTCTCCTCTCTCTCCTCTGCCTGTCGTACCTACTGTCCTCTCTCTCCTTTGTTTGTCGTACCTGTTGTCCTCTCTCTCTCTCCTTTGCAGAGGAGAGACAGAGCAGCCCGACTCTGCTCCGGGCCAGGGGGAACACGATGGTGGAGGCAGAGGCGACGTCGGCGTCGGCGTCTAGGTCATAAACCACCCGTCATCGTCGCCACCGCCCAAGACTCCTCCGGCTTTGACTCCTCCTCCTCCACCATGAGACCCGCCGTCCTCGAGATCTCCAACGTCATCAACGCACTCTGCTTCGAGCCAGGGGGGAACACGACGGTGGAGGCAGAGGCGGCGTCAGCGTTGGTGTCTCGGTCCCAAACCACCCGTCGTCATCGCCACCGCCCAAGACTCCTCCGGCTCTGACTCCTCCTCCTCTGCCATGAGACCCATCATCCTCGAGATCTCCATTGGCTCCAACGTCATTGACGCCCTCTTGTCTTCACGCTCATGCGGCGCATGGGCCTCGCCGTCCTGAACGCCTTTGGCTCCATCTTCGACGTCATGCTGCGCCATCCCCTACCCCACGCGCCACCGCTCTCCCTCCACGGGCCCTTCAACCTCCTCTTCCCTCAGCGGGTCTGCCCCTCCGCCTCCGCTCTTCGATGCCGACGCCAACGCCGACACCGCCTCTGCCTCCGCCGTCGTGTTCCCCCCCCCGGAGCAGAGTCGGGCTGCTCTGTCTCTCCTCTGCAAAGGAGAGAGAGAGAGGACAGAGAGGACAGAGCAGGTATGGGAGACAAAGGAGAGATGAGAGAGGAGTTCGTTCGGCCCCGTGCGGGCCCACCGCTAACGTGGACGCCACGTGTCCGATTTTGAATGGTGAGCTGCACCAATGACATTGACTATTTAACCTACCTAATATTTTCTCGTGTGTGTGAGGGAGGGAAAGAGAGACAGTCCTCTTTGTCAATTTTCAGTTTGGAGATTGAAGCAATATTATCTACCTTTTGCCGTGGTCAAAGCTTGAGGTTTATCATCACTTTTCCTCTACAATTTTGAGAACGAAACGCATTAAAATTTATAATGCTGTGCAAGAAAAAAAAATGTCACATTCCGAGTGCTGGTTTTTATATATCGCAAAACAATTTACCTTAATCATTTTTTATTAAGAAAAAAGGAATATTATGAATGTCAAAATATTTCAAAGAGTAAACAATAAATATCACGTGAGACATTTACTTTTGCATTTAATCTTTCCGTATATTTTTCGGAATTTTCATTTAAATCTTTATTTAATTTGAAACACTTGAAATTTTCTAATTTTGAAATAATATAATTTTTTTAAAAATCAAAGGGAAAATCATGTGTAGAACTATATATTTATTTTTATTTAGCTGACCATAAGTCATAAATGCAAAAATAACCTCTTCCTTTTAGTATTTTGCAATTTTATTATATCTACTCTAGGACGTAAAATATGAGAGTATTCTCAGCCTATTTGGGAAGAAAAATATACAACTTGAAATAAGGAGTGCGAAATGTACATATGCCAGTATGTTAAAATAAGAAATATAGCTAGATTGAGCGCCCTTATTGAAGGAACTACCCTTGATGGCTCTTGTAGATGGAAACATCCACGAAACATTTGAAATTTTTTAATTTTGAAATAATTTTTTTTAAATCAAAGGGAAAGTCATACACAAAACTATATATATTGTTTAAATGGACCATAAGTTGTAAATGTGAAAATAACCTCCTTTTCTTGTATTTTGGAATTTTATGATATCTAAAATTCAAGAGAAAATTCCAAATAAGAACCCGGCGTGTCCTCATTGTCTCAAATAAAAACTTGAAGTTGACATTGTTTCAAATAAGGATTTAAAATAGTTATATCAATCTCAAATAAGAGCATGAACTCATCAGCTTTGAAGGGTGATTTCATCTCTTTAAACTTTTTCCTTTTTCTTTAATTTTGCTATTTTTCATATAAAAAAAAACTAGATAAAACTATTTTGTTTTTTAAAAAAGGAAACACACAAGCAAGAGGGCAGTGAGCGACAACTGACGGGGTCATCAATGCTTGGGCGAGGGTCAGCGTGGGTCGCCGACTAGAGGCAAGGGCCTATTGGCCCTCGCCAAGGACGAGAGAGGGTCATCTCAGATTTGGGCGAGGGTCACCCACGCTTGAATTTTGTTATTGACCGGTGAGCCAACAAGTCTAAACTCTTATTTGAAACAATTATAACTATTTCAATATCTTTTTTAAGATTAATATAATCACTTCATACCCTTATTTAAAATAAAGTCTACTTTATGTCTTTATTTAAGAAAATGAGATCATTTTAGACTTTTTTTAAAATTTTCCCAAATATCGAGAAAGGAAAATAAAAGAACAAAACTGAAAAAGGAGTTTCTTTTCCCCCCCTTCGTTTTGGCTCCCTTTTTAGGCGAGGAAATTCGTTTCGCGCAAAAGCCATCTTCTCCGTCAGACCTTCCTCCGTCCTTCTCTCTTCCGCTGCCATCTCCACTTCTCCAGCAATTGATCATCCGATGCAATTCTCCGAAGTTTAACCTCGCGTTCTTCCCCCAGTTCCAAGCTTTTCTTGCCTTGTATTTCGTATCAGCTTCGGAGGCATTGGCTGAATCCCATGAATTTTCTCCGCTTCGGTCTCGTTTCCGATTCAAATAATCGCCTGGGCATCATCCGCGAGCTTTCAAGACGTTGATTTGGCCAGCGCCCTTGTCGTTGTTCGACCATATGGAGCTGGGTTTGGTCCCGCCAGCTATGTCGGACGAAGAGATCCTCGAAGCTGACCTCATCGTTACTGTAAGTTTTGTTGCCTCGTGCGGCATGATTTGGTCCGAATTGATGGTCTTATTTTGGTTCTGGCGAGAGAATGTTTGCCGAGAAGAATCAGTTGGTCGAGAAAATGGTCTCTTCTGGGCCGCTCCGCGGTTTGCTCTGGCGGTGGCAGCAATGGATATCTCTTATGGAATGTGAAAATCTCGATGTTGTGCGAGTCGAATCTTTCGAAGAATGAATGCTGCTTTTCTTTGAGGAATTTACTTCCTCAAGAGTTCTTCGTTACCATGGTTTTCGAAATTTAGTTTTGAATGGAAATTTGGGAAATGAGATAGCCCTGAGAGTGGTGACCGGATAGAGAGTGTAAGGTCAAGGAGACTATGAGGGGTAATGGCTATTTCTTCTTTTATATGTGAAGTCGATCGTTTAATTGCTTTCTGGAACGTGACGAAGGATCTTGTCAACGAATTGAAGGCTTGTTATATTAAGTTCTACTTGTGTTTAAATCATCCTAGTCAAATGCATGAACTTAGCGGAATTTTTGCTTTCGCTCGATAGACGATGAATCAACTATCTCGGATGTATTCAACCTCTTGCATCCAAAAAGTATATTGAGAAACAATTATGTGAATCAGATATCCCAAACACAACCGTGGATATCGCGCTTGCATCGAACCGAATTTTTTGAGAAATGGAACCCAATTGCAAAAAAGAAGCGTTCAATGTCCACGGTTCCTTGGTCGACAGCACCTCGGAAGGTTCGATTGCAGGCCCATGTCAAAGATCCTCACGGCTTGCTTGCTCTGGCTTCACTTAGACGGTGCCACGCCTCTCCTACTCAACTTTGCTCTGCTCGTCGAGTGCAATGAGACAAAGGAACTGAAGCCTTCATCTGATTTGAGGAAAATTCCAAATAAAAGTCTAATGTTGTCTCATTTTCTAAAATAAAGATTTAAAATGAATATTATTTCAAAAAAAGGCATGATGTACTCTTGCTTTTTCAAATAATAGCCTGAAATGACTATATTAGTAAAATAAAGAAAAAAGGCCTAAGTTGAAGGGCATTTTCATCTTTTAATATTTACATTTTTTTCATTTTTTTTCCCTTTTTCTTTTTCCCACTTTCCTTCGCCGCCCAAGGTGAAGGTTGTTGAACTCAAGCGAGGATTGCCCTTGCCTGTCCAGCCCAGGCAATGGGGCAAGGGCCCTTGCTTGACGCCGGCAAGGGCAACCCTTGCCCTTGCCTAATGTTGGTGAGGACAACTCTCGCCTAACGCCAATGAGGGCGACCCTCACTTGAGGCCCGTGACCTCCGCCGGCCATCAATAAGCGTAACGATGGCCGAGGAAGAGGAAAAAAGAACACAAAAGAAAAAACAAATGAAAGAAAGGATAATAAATTAAAATTTTACTTAGAATTGTTTTTACTAAAATGCCCCTTTCTCTAATGGTCGGAAGAGTCATCGGCTGGCCAAAAGTTCTTATTTGAGATGATTTAGTCATTTAGGTCCTTATTTAAAACAAGGATTATGTTCACTAAAAGTCCTATAATTTGTTGCGAAAGTATAATTGAATTCTAAAACTTACAAAAAGTATAATTAAAATTCTAAAATTTGTCAAATAGATGCAATTAAGTTCTTCTATTAATACTATCAATTTGACTAACAAAAACTGCTAATGTGACATTTTCAAATTAATTCTAAAGATAGGAAATACTAGTCTATTTACTAGCTTTATTCTTTTTTCTATATATGCAACAAGTAAATACTGATAAGTATGTACAATCTAAAAAAGAGAAGAAAAGGTAGAACAGAAATGACTGTTAAACAACAATCCACTGTGATTAATGATTATGGGTGAGCATGGTTCTAGGGTAAAACCTAGAACCTATGAACCGCAGGAGTAAGAACCTATAGATTCTAGGTTTTAAGGTATACATGGTAAGTTCTAGGTTCTAAAATTTGGGGAACTTGTTTCAAAGAATATTTTATTAGTCTATATCTTCACGCAATAATGAGGTATTCCATGTCATTTAATAATAACCACTAGTCTAAATTTATATTTTATAATCAGGAATTTTATTTTCGTAAATCATGAAACTAGTAGAAGCTCCAATTGCTTATTTGATATAGTTATATTCAGGTAATTGCTTCTTTCAAAATAATGATTTTATATAATATAAAAGCAATCGGCGCATTGAAAACCACAAAGTTTCCTTAATACTATTCGACAGATACATATGAACATTCGTTCTTAGGCAATCAATAATAAAATCCTTGTTCATTTTTATTGTTGCATTTATTTTCGTTTTGCTTAATTAAAAATAAAAAAATAAAGAGCCTATTAGAACTTGGAACCGACCTTAAAATCTATAAGAGAGTAGGCTCTAGGTTTAGGGTCGGGTCGGGTCGGGTCGGGTTGAAACATGTCGGTGTAGGCCTTTTTGACATCGGTACTGCCTATGCGTTTTGGCCATCATCCGTTGAGAGAAAATGGTAAAGTAGGATAAAATAAACAAAAGAAAAAAGAAACAATCCCCTCTCTCCATGCGTTTTGGCCCTCATCCGCTACTCAACCCTCTAGAGTTTTTAAGCTAAATAGGAAATTGAAACCAAACTTGTAAAGGGTCACGCTCTGGCCCGACCCGACCCAATTTTTTTGTTCGGGTAGAGCCATAGCATGACCCTTTATGATTGGGGTCATGTCGGGTAACATCAAAACCCGACTCAACCCGACCCATTGACACCCCTACAAAGCTCCTCTCCCTATGGCTCTTCTTCCCAAAGCTGCAGCATGTCCGCTCGAAGACCGCCGCTCTCTTTTGTCGAACCGATGAAATGGCGCCATCTCTGGCGAATTCTCACTGGCACATAGGCCATCGCTAAACCACCACCCTCCATTAGTCGTCCACCTCGACTTCCGTTTGTCGACCAAGGGGACCCTCCTTGCCGGCGGGAACGAAAAACAACAACAATGGGGCAACGAAACGAACCGAACGGCCAACGCGCACAAGGCTAACCATCGCGAGAAAAACTTGGCTCAATGGGACGAAACCGAGATGCTTAGGTCAAGTAAACATGGCAAAACAAAGATCTCACTGTGGCATTACATCGAACACCTAGCATACGCTATGGAAAAGAGTGATTTTCGGTTAAACCAGGCTTAAACTCGAGACTAGACTCTTGATGAAAGCAAACTAGAACGTAGAAGAGGTCGACGAGGAACCGCCGGGGCCAGAGTTCGCATGAGCCGAACTGCCGCGAGCCCCGGCCCGGTGCACGCGAACAAGGCGAAACAGACCTACCAGGTTCAGCTCGAGGATGCCGGCTGAGGGGCCGTCGGGCAGAGCTTGTGTGCGGCCGAGGCGTCGACTGAGGCTCTCTTTCTCTTCCTCGGTGATTCTGCTGCTGCCTCTCCCTTGCTCCCTCTCTCGGTTTTTTTTCTGCTTCTGTTTCCTCCCCTCTGTTTCTTTCTCTGCTCCTCTCCGTTTTTCTCTCTGCTATCCTGTTTCAGGCACCGGAGCAGAGGCACGGCAGCAGGTCATTGGCCACGGGTCAGGCGTGGCTGCCGAAGGTCTCTCGTTCTCTCCTTCTGCTCTCTCTCGAGCTCCTTCTTGATTCTTTTTTTTTTGTCCTCCTCATGGAAACTATGCCGGCAGCAGCGGAAACAACGCCAGCAGTTGGCGTCGTTGGTGGCTGAACAGCAACGGCGTTGGGCCAGGCAACCAGCGTCGCACGCGGCAGCGAGACTCGGCCGAGCAGCTCCCTTTCTCTCTCTCGGATCTCCCGGCGTCCTCTCTCTCCCGTTTCTTTTTTGTCCTCACCCCCTCTTCGTCGTCCCCTTCCCTCTTGTTTTCTTTTCTTCGTTTTTTCTCCCCGCTCCTCTCTCTGCGCCTTCTGCTCTTTCTTTCTGCCCTTTCTTCTGCAGAAGACCTTTCCGCGCGATGGAGAACAGGGAGAAGGAAGAGACGGAGCGGGCTAGGCCAAGGAAGAAGAAAAAAAGAAAATGGGCCAAACCCGTGCGGGAGAGAAAAAAGAAAGAAAGGGGCCTGGCCCGGACCCACTATATATATATTTGAAATTGAAATTATTTTAATTATTTTGCAAATTAATTTTTTTGATAAATTTTAAAACTAATGATGCAAATGCTCCCAATGTCTATATGCGATGCAACTTTAATGAATTTTTTTTGTTAAAGGGTTAGAAATTAATCCCTAATTTTTCAATACAATTAATAAACACTTAAACAAATCGCCAAAATTTAGGTGTCAATAAGTATAAGCCTCCATCATCCTCAGGTAACCACTCAGCAGATGGACCGCATTTCGTGGTCGCCTTCTGAGGCACCATGACCAAAAAAGAATCGGTCTCTTGAGATATTATGTTGGATCTTCACTTGATCCGGCATTGGCTCCCCTCCATGTCTCGCTTCGAGACTACCATGCAGGCGTACGAAATATGGTTGCAACGACTGGAGGGTTTGGTTAGCTGGCCACTCCCTTGGGTCTGCCATTGCTCTACTAGCAGGAAAGAACATAAAATGGGATTGTTTCTTTAGTCTTTCCTCTTCAATTCGCCTTATGTGTCTGCCCCGGTTGAGAAGATTAAGAATACTAAAGTGAAGCTTGGTATTTGCTTCCCCACCAGCATATGATCACGGCTGGACTCACGTTAGCCATGAAGGCTCTATAACTCAAGAATCAGGGTGCGTTTGGTTCGGTTTTGGGAGAATGCACTTGGGAAAATACAAATACCTTTGAGTTAAAGGGGTTTCTCGAAATGCAAATACTGTTTGGTAAATTTTGCATTGTGAAACAACTTTGATATAAATGTCGTTTGGTGAATACCACATTTTGCTTAGGGACTTTTGCGAAATTTTACATTTAAAAAAATTTGTAAATAATTTTTTTTTTCAAATTCACTTTCCGCCGGGGCCAATTTTGTTGCCGCCGGCCACCTTCCGGCGGCCAGATCTGGCCGCTGGTCAAGCTTCGGTGGCCAGATCTGGCCGCCGTGCGACCTCAAGCCGCCCCACTTGAGGTCGGGCGACCTCAGGCGATGGGCGACGGCGGTGGCCGCGCGATCACCGGTCGCCTGGGTTCGCGATCCAGGCGGTGGTCACGCAACCGCTTGGGTCACCCGTCACCTGGGTCGCGAACCAGGCGACGGCGGTGGCCGCGCGATCGGCTGGGTCGCCTGACCTAGGCAACAACTGCCGCCTCAGGCGGCGACCCAGGGGCGCGACGAGTGACGGCCGCCTGAGGAGGCGACCCAAGCACTCGCCCCCTTGGCCGGCGATCACCGGAGGTCGTCGGTCGTCGGCGGTCATCGGCGGTCGTTGGCTTGGCCACACGAGGAAGATGAACAGTAATTCTCCAAGTTGCATTCCGAAAATGCAACTTGCAAATGCACCTCTAGACCTGCATTCACCTAAGGGCCTTTGAGGATACTTGGAGATGCACTTGCATCTCCCTAAAGCCCTCCAAAATATTCAGCCAAACACACTTGCATTTTCCCAAGGGACTTTGGGGGCTGAAAGTCCCTCGGGAAAGCCCAACCAAATGGGGCCTCAATCTGTCAATTCTTTTGCGGCTTTATCCACTTGGGTCCCCCGACTGAGTGTCAATGCGGCTGATCACGTCTATTCAGAATACATTGGCAATTTCGAGCATTGAAACAAGATACAAGAGATTGGAGCAGGAGCTATTGAGAAGTTAGCTACTCAGCACGCACTCTGTTGGATCGCTGTTCATGAGCACAATGGGGAAGCAGGCAGAGCCTTTGCAGCTAATCCTGTCTGCAAATCTATCAATCAATTTGAATCCGTCGTAGGAATTCAACAAGGCCCATGGACTTCACCAATGGTGGAGACACGACCTGAACCTGCAATCCAAAGTTTACACGTACAGTAAGTATTGTGGGTATTCTTGGACCATTTCATGTTGTGTATGCCTTTGTATCTAACGGTGTGATCGAACCTCCACAAGTCATTGGATAGGCAGCGGTTTGCTCTCCCTGTGCTGAGTTGTTTGTCTGCAGATCAATGTAATCTGGACCTGTAGAGATGCCAGATTGAGTTCTACGGCACATTTTCTTTTTAGTGTCAAAAATGGAAAAAATACTGCATTTCCTATGGGGTTTCCTCTTAAGTTTGGCTTCTGAACTCAGGACACAGTTTAGTCCACCAATAATGGAAAGAGGTCAAATTGCTCAAGTGATCCGTAAAGAGAACTTCAACAATCCAAAATATACCGTCAGTGGGAAAGTGACGGGTTTTGAGTTTATGAGAGAGAGAGAGAGAGAGAGAGAGAGTCCTCTCGTCGTTTTTCAGTTTGGAGTTTGAAGCAATGCTCATGTGGAGTCATGAAGCAATGCTCATGGTCACTGACAATACCACATCGCTTTCACGATCACCATCTTCCCACCATGAAAGGCACCTCCAATAGATATCCCCGAGAAAGTCGAGAGGATTATACAAGTCAGTGAAGAATCTATATGTGCGTGTCCTCGTCCATATTTATGGTCCAGAACTTTGTGCCCTGAGGAAGACGGGGGAGCAACAACTTTACTGATGGGAATCATTTCTTTTTTGACACATTAGCTCGACTCCACTTATCTAATAGGAATCACTTCTTTTCTCTTATTAGGAATCTTCTTTCTGACATACTCGCTGGACTTCGCTTATCTAGTAGGAATCACTTCTTTTCTAACAATATATATTCTAGGATATTCTAAAATTATCCTTTGTATATTCTCTGGGATTGTTTCCCTAAAATATGTTATAGATAAGTTTCATTGTACCTACTTATTCTAGCCTTGTGCCTTAATACCAATAGAGATAGCTTCTTTCTAAACCTTTCCTCTCTGACACACTTAGAGAAGTGATTCCTAATAGGTAAGTGGGGTCCAACGAGTGTGCTAGAAAAGAAGATTCTTAAAGAAAAAAGAAGAGATTCCTAATAGGTAAGTTTAGGTAAGTGGGGTCCAATGAGTGTGCCAATAAAAGAAGATTCCTAATAAGAAAAAAGAAGAGATTCCTAATAGGTAAGTTGAGTCCTTAAGATATTCTAACACCCCCTCAAACTTAAGGTGAATCAAACAATGAGAGTTTGGAAAGTAAATATTGAATACGTGGCGCTGTAAGAACCTTTGTAAAATCATCCCGACAAAAGGAAGAGAGATGGTGCAAGCCTAGAGATGAGGATAAGCAAGAAGGCAATTGCCCTCAATATGTTTATTGCGTTCATGAAAAACACTATTTGCCCCAATATAGATGGCAATTTTCAAAAAAAAAAAAAAAAAGGTGGCATTACATTTTAGAATTTTTGGCACTTATGTGTTAACCTATGCTAAGTTTTGGTACTTAGTGTCCTCCCGTATCACGTTTTGACACTTGAGGTGGTAACACCTCAAAGGCAAGAAGAGGAAGCATGCCCAAGACGCTGATGCCATCGCATAAGATCCACGATAGCCAGCACAGGATGACGAGAGGAAGTGGAGGTGGATGGAAGGTAGAGAGATTGCATAATGTACAATCCGTTGTGCCTATAGCCCTTGCCAATCATCCTGCCACTTGAACGATCCTGCACAAAGCAAGAGCAATCAATAAAACTCACAACACAATTGAGATCAGTAAGCTAGCCGATAGACAATAAATTGAGTGCCATAGAAGCGACATGCAACACATGAAGAACACAGAAGGCCCAAGGGCAGACAAGAGTCTCCTGCTGGGCAGCCATAAAGAGAACCATCAGCTATAAAGAACTATGCTGGAGACTTTAGCTCAAAAAGGACATGTGTCTAGTAGCTCCTAAGTCAAGAATCCAAACAGTAGAAGAGCCACTTGATGAGAAAGCAGCAGCCACAGAAGAATCAGCACCCTGACCAAAAAAAAAAAAAAAAAAAAAAAACACAGAAGAATCAGCAAGAGTGACAATAATCGAAAGGCTAGAACTGGACGACTGACAGCTAAGCTACAACTTATTTAAGTGGCTAGTTGAGCCTTAAAAGTAGCAAATCACTCATCTACAGAAGGAGAAACAAGAGAAACATGCTAAGCCGGTGTAGAGCAGGTGGAGTTCAAGAAGACCGCTGGCCATCGCGTCACTTCTTATTACAGTGGGACTCGATATGACCACGAAGATGACTGTAAAAACACTTAACAAATTGTTGAGAACCCTGAGTCTAAGCAATCGCCTCATAAGTGAGTTTGGATTGCTCAGTGTCCTTGAGTAGGGCAAGACAGAAGCGAACGCCCTCAATATGCTCAAATAAGTCTCGATAAACAAGTGCAGCCATAGCCGATGACTGCCAAAGAGCGTAATTGGAGCCAATTAGTTTGACATCAATCCAGTCACCCGAATCACCCATATCAAATCCAATAGCACTAGAAAATGATCAAAAACTCAAGAGCACCAATAACGACAGTGCGTGCGTCAAGATTTCATTAGATGGTGAAGTGTGAAGTGTGAGAGATCACTGTTGACGAGCCGATGAACATGCTGTTGTCAAATTGATGAAACCACAGTAACGCAATGGTGAAGAGTCCTGAGATTTGAATGGCAACGTCAAACCGTCGTCAAACTATGGTGAACTTGACTGCTGATAATACAATAATACTCAAAAGTGTAGTGACAACGTACGTGAAAATAGAGAAACACAAAAAAACCTATAGCAATTGCTATGATACCACGTTAGAAAGGAAATATTTAGAAAAAAGCTATTTATATTGATGTTAAGGCATAAGGCTGGAATAAATAAGTACAATGACACCTAATATATAAGATATTTTAGAGAAAAAAATCTCAGAGAATATGCAAAGGATACTTCTAGGATATCGTAGAATATACACTGAATCCCCAAGATATTCTAACAAAGTGGAGTCTAGGGAGTGTAGGAGAAAAGAAGTGATTCCTAATAGGAGATGAGAAGTAATTCCTGATAAAAAAGTTGTTGCTTCTCCGTCTTTCTCAAGGCACAAGGTTTAGGATTGTGAATAAGGACAAGGATATATATATGTATATATACTAGCTTAAAAAATGTAAGCCCCAAGTTGTCCGATCGAACTTAGTAAGAAAACTTCCTAACGTGATTTTTCTAAGGAATTTCAATCGAGAGTAATAGAAAGTTAGCGAAATTCCTTAAACTAAGATTTTGGCCTGGGAGTGGCCGACGGAGAAGACCCGAGTGCGTCGCGACGAGCAAATATTAGACCTGGTCTTCTACCCTGCGACTCTTTCGCGCACCTCGCCACGTCCGTTCTCTGCGCAGATTCTTTGAGGTAATGCTTCCTCCGTTTCTCTTACTCGGTGGTCGCATCCGTATGCGCGAACCCCCTTCTCTTCGCGTACGTGCCGAGATGGTTGTGATTTTTGCCCTTGGCGGCATTGAAGTCCCCGATTCCCGGTGGTCGAGAGGTGAGAGGAATGAACTCGGTCAAAATGGCGGGTGTAAGGGGTCATGTCGCGGATGACATGTTGAGTGATTGGCAATGTACGAGGTTCGGTCCAAGTCCTTTTTTGATTTTGTGGGGTTTTGGGTATGTCACTACAGGTTGTGGAATTTCTGTCTGTCTCTCTCTGACGGATAGAGGGAGTATGTTGTGCAGAACCTCGTTAAAATCTTATGGGGTTTTTGTCATTGAATTATTTGTGAATAGTTCAGGTTTCGCGTATGTTTATGCCCCTTTTTTTAGATGAGGCAGTTATATTAGTAAGTCGTAATAGAGGTCAGCATTTTTTCATCAAATTCATATCAGTTTTCAACTTTTGACCAAAAAAATCATATATATCAGTTTTCAACGAATGGGAAAACAGATTATATGATATTTCGATTTAGGAAATTGTGAAAAAGAAAAGAAAAGGGAAAGAGATCTAAAAGATTTGCTTCCTAAAATTCCTTCTTGGCCAATTTATATAGAAACAAAGAAAATAAGGTAATTATAAAGAATATATGAATTAAAAAAAGAATTTTGAATAGATGAAATACCGATATTTTTACTTATGCTATTCAATTATTCGACCAAACGAATTCGTCCATGTAGATTGTATGCATGCGGAATAATGATTAAAAAAAGAGAAGTAGAATGGATGAAATGTGTGTTTGTGTGCCTCTTTGAGTGCGCATGCGGCTTCTTCAGGTTTTGTCTATTCGTGTTTTCTGGTGTATGATGTGCTTGGTTAATGTGGCAACAATAAAAATCACATTGTGGTTTGAATTTGAAAGTAAAAAAAAAAGGAATGAGCCAACAAAGAGATGTGCTCTACTTTTGATTTGAAAATATATCGTATGCTGGATTTTTTTTTTTTTTGGGGGTAAGGTAAGTATATATATAGACAACCGAGAACTAGTACAGAGAGGGGAAACATGGTACCAATGGACACTCAGCTGGACAACATGTCGCTGGAGTGAGAGGGTACCGTGGTTTCCAAGAGATTTAAAACACCAAAACTAGGACTACGCAGAATAGAGAGGAGCCTAATACCAATCCTAGCTGATATGTGACTCCATAGCAAAAATACGAGGGTCGAACCCCCAACTGCGCTGCAGCCGTATGCTGGATTTGTTTTTGAATTTGGATGTCATCACACTTTGTTTATCTTCCTTTTTCATTGAGATCTCTTTCTACCTACTTGGTTATCACTATATTACAAGGCACAAAAGACGAGAACAATGTTCAAAACCACATTTCCAGTGTTTTTTTAATGACATTTATCTCGGAACACATGCTAGGGGTGAGCATGGTTTGAGTGGGTAGTTTCCATCCTAGAATCGAGAATCGTTCATTAAGGACCGGTTACGAAAAATTGGAATTGAGAATTGCCTATTAGTTCCATAGATCCATACGAGAATCGGTTCCATAGGCCCGGTTCTTAGGTGGATCTATGGAATCGGTCTCACCAAGCTTCATGCACTCAGTGTAACATTTTCTAGCAAGACAAAGGAAAGCAAAAAAAACAAGAACTTCCCTAGTTTTATTTACAAGATCAGTAAAAAGATTGGACTCATATTGAAAGTTGAGAGTAGAGACTGTGAGTTAATAAGCATTGAGCTTGAGAGTCGAGACCATTAGTGAGAGATAGAGAGATGATTCAGACGAGGTAAAAGTGAGATGAGACAAGCATTCACTCAATGGGTGTTAAGTTTCAAATTAGGGATTTTAGGATTTTTATTTTTTTAATTATTTGTTGGAATTTTTAAAAAAAATTAATATATGTGTGTGTATATATTCTTGGTCCAATTCGGGTGAGCGATTCTATACCTAGAACAAGGAACCGGATTGGTCTCCTTGGGAACCACCAGTTCTAGCCTAATTTCGAGCGGTCCGGGTGATTCTTGATTCATTTGCACACCCCTAACACACGGTCATTACTATACAAAATCCAGTTTGACCTGCGACCCAACAATCCATTTGGGGAAAAGAGGGTAGATACGTCTACTAAAAAATCTAGATAAACTTAAGCCAAGTTAGAAAAACTCAAGCTTGACCGGTCCACATCTCATGACCCATTTCTGTCCATTTAATTGAATTCTAATCTATTGTCGCATTGCCGTGTGCATATTGATTGTGAGATTGTTTGGAATGAATTGGATGTCGTTACGAACAATCCAATGCAAGGTCTTCTCTCCTCGGGGTAATTTGAATTTTCTTCGTGAAAGAATCATAGCTTGGGGACGGGAAGGATCTTCTATATAATCAAACTTCCACTTTTTTCTTCCTCGGTGTCTTTTCGGATGCTTGTTGCATTATAATCTGCTCGATCTTTCCGGGATAAGTGGAAGTCGATAGAATGTAGACCAAGGCATAATTTGGAGAGGGAAGATTATTCCGAATCATTTGGGCCAGCTCAACTCCCTCCCGAACCTCTTTTGTAGGTAAACTTTTATTGACTATCGAAGAAAAAAGGAGGTCCCCGATGCAAAATAATTGGATGGAACTTAAAACTTCATGAGGCAGCTTAAAACAGTTGTATGTCCTAGAAAAGATACACGGTCGATCCTTTTTGAAGTACATAGATTTAATTACAACGAAGGGAGTCAAGTACGATTATGGATGTAGGGGTGAGTATGGTTTTAGGGTAAAATCCAAAATCGAAGAACCAAACCGGTGGAAATATGTCCGGTTCCAGGTTCCAAGTTCCAAGTTCCAAGATATGCAAAGTATATTCCAATTCCAAAATTTGGGGATTCTATTTGAACGGATAGGTTCCAAGTTCTAGATAGGTGGAATAAGTTTTTGTATTTTTCTTAGTCTATGTTTTCACGTGATCTTACAGTATTTGAAACTACTAGTATGGACTTCTATTTTATATTTTTCATATGTTTAAATATAAGTTATGGTCAATAGATTGTAGGAATAAGTGGTGGTCATTGAAGATGATGATTCATTACAATCGTTCAATTAATAATACATGTGGAACTGAGTAGAACCTGAAACCGATCTAGGGTATATTCCAAGTTTTAAAAAATAAAAAACTTGTTTTGACGAGTAGGTTCCAGATTTCAGGTTCCAGATAAAATCTACATGTAATATGGAATCCCCCACCTCTAGTTATTGTCATTTACTAACTGCCATGTGGAATGGTTTGATTCTGAGCAACTTTTGTTTTCAGGGATACAATGGGCTGTGGGATCGTGGCCTCCGAGAGTGAAAGATTTGACCGTTCAGGGCCCTCGGGCCTTACTCGTGTTGACTGGTAAGAACTTCAGGTTCTCTTTTTCTCATTTGAACAAAAGGCCCAAGTCATGCCTTTGAAGTTTCCGTCGTGTCTTCATCGAAATTCCCAGAGAGTTTCCTTCACCTTTGTCTCAATTATTTGGCGAATACAGGGCCTTTTGAACATGCAAAACTAACCACTGTCCTAGCTGTTCAACTTTTCCTTAACATGGACTAGCGGGATTTATAGTTAGTGAAAAATATAAATCTGACTAAGAATTGCGCATCTACTGTGTGATTTCCATCTACTTCTGTAGTTAATTCGTGTTCTTAAGGAACGAACTTCCCTCATGTCCCACGGGCGCTCGTCTCCCTGCCTTAAAATTCATTTAAGCTAGGTGGGGTGCATATCTCCGATTAATTCATCGTAGAGTTTTGCTCGATACTAAGCCGAAAAAAGAAGAAGAAGAGTTTTTGCAAGATATGTCACCTTTAATATGCCATAGGCTGTTATCACTAAGTGTTGATTTGCCCACAACATGCACCGCATATCTTAACTTCCTCCTCGACGGTTGCCCGTGTGATATAACACTATTTCGTTCATGGACACATCCAGTTCGTAGTTTTTGGACAGAAACAGCAACGTGTGGAGTGCCAACTTTTCGTTCTGCACCGAGTTCAGACTGCATGAGAAGCTTTTCACTTCTCTCAAATCCGATGTTTCCTTTTCTTCTTTTCGGGTGAAGCCATGACATATGAGTATTTTAGCTTAGTATAGCTACAGAGTTTCTTTATCAGCAAACATACCAACGAAACTAACATTTCTTTGGACTTCTAACATAGGAAAAATGCAGAACATGTGAGGTCGATTGTTGCTTGTTTGATTCAAGGGGTCTATGTCTTAGAGAAGGACCGCCAGGGGAAACGTGAAGGTCCCCAGGCTCTTGCTCCTCCTTGGTGGGAAACTTTCGGTTTTCAGTTGAAGCGCATACTCGTAGATAAGGCTGACTCTTCTTTCTTCGGTGCCATATTCGAGCATAAGCCTCCGCCATCCTCAGGTAACTACTCAGCAGATGGACCGCATTCCGTGGTTGCCTTCCGAGGCACCTTGGTGGAGGCAGAAACGGTCCTTCAAGATATGATACTGAATCTTCAGTTTATCTTGCATGGCCTCCACTCCTCGTCTTGCTGCGAGACTGCCATGCAGGCGGTAGAAAACTTGGTTGCAAGCGCCGGTGATTCTAGGGTCTGGTTAGCTGGCCACTCGCTGGGGTCTGCCATTGCTCTGCTAGCTGGAAAGAACATGGCCAAAAAGGAATTGAAACTCAAGTCTTTCCTCTTCAATCCGCCTCATGTGTCTGCCCCGATCGAGAGGATCAATTGCAAGAAAATGAAGCGGGCTCTTCAGGTAGGCATCAGCGTGAGCAGTTTTGTAGGGGCGTTAGCTATTAGGTCTCTGGAACAGCTGAAACAATCCAACGATTCTTTTGCGGCTTTGTCCCTGATGTGACTAGTATAAACACCTAGAGGGGGGGTGAATAGGTGTTGAGGAAGTTTACGCGTAAACAATAACAGTTTATTGCAATCCACAAACAGAAAGTAAATAGAGAGAGTTAGAGAAGATTGCAAACACTTTGTTTATAGTGGTTCAGCTTTAGACAAGCCTACGTCCACTCTCTCGGGCGACCAGCCAATCGGCTGTATTTCACTATATGATCAACGGTGATTACACACTTTCGAGTGTTTATACTTGGTGATAATCTGTCTCACTAAGTCACTCTCTTTTGTAATACACTGAGATCACTCAAATACGCACTATGAACAACAATTGAAGAACGGAATCAGCTTTGGAATAATGTTCATCTCCTCTACCCCCTAAGTCTCAACCTATCCTTAAATACTCTCCAAGCCACATTCGACCGTTGGCTCTTTCCGTGAGAGTTCCGTCTTCCCTTTCCCCGGACAGACTTTATAAGGCAAGTCTTTTTGACCGTTGAGGGTAGATCAGATCCCCTTAGATTCTGTTCGCCCATACAATCAGAATCTGGGCTTCCATAAGTGCTCTATTCTTCTTTGGAAGTTGTCCACTATTTGATCCTATAAATCAGATTAACATAACAGAATCAACATGAATAAGGTAAAGTGAAATACTCTACCGTTGGTGATCTTATCTTGTAGATACATCTTAAGTCTGACAGACTTAAGTTCGAGTCCGCTTTAGAATTTCAGACGGTCGACTTACGGTCGGACTTTAATTCTCGATCAGTAGACTCTTCCGTCCGAAGCTCGGCAGACTCTAAGGCACCCCAAGCTTTATCTTCTCGCTACAAGCAGACTTTAAAGCCTAAGTCTTTTCGAGTTCTTTTCCTTCAAGAGTTTAGTAAGAATCTCATTCATAAAATGTTTTGTAAACATCAAAACTAAGAGTTTCCTCAACAATCTCCCCCTTTTTGATGATGACAAAACATTTCATTCATATGGCTTTAAGTTCCTGCAAAATATGGTTAGATAGAGCCTACTTCCAAATATCCTACTCAACTTATAAGAATAACTCATATCAACCCTGTATAGACAATACAACAGCAACATAACCATATTTCATCAGTGTAATAAGCATATAAGAAAATATCATCAGACATTATAATAGAGCCAACTGTGTCATGCATCCAACTATCAAATCATCAACAGTTAAAAAGTTTAGAAATCAACATCAAAAGTCAAAAGCCATATTACTCTCCCCTTTTTGTCAACCTCAAAAAGAATTAGTCGGGTTCAAAACAGTTTCTAAAACAGAAGATGTTTTTAAGAAGTTTTCTTGTTTGGGGTCCGAACAAGGGTGAAATCCTCCATATCCAATGCAGACTTCTCAATTCTGTCAATACATTGATTGACCGTCTTCTCAAGAGTTTCAGTCTGTTTGTGAAGGAGGTTTCCATTTCTATCTGCCGATCCTTGATCTCGGTTAGAAGTGCCAAGATCTTCGATAATCAGCATTCCCGGATGAAGCTTCGGGTATTTGAGTTTCAATATTGTCGAAAGATGCTCCCCCCGAATTGATGCTTCATTCGTCCTTGTTGCCCTTCCTTTTCCCCCTCTTTATCTCCTTCTTCTTCTCCTTCTTCTGTTTCCTCTTCTTCTTGATCTTCTTCTTCTGGATCTTCTTCTGGATCTTCCGCCAATTCAGATATATCATTTTTCTCATGTTCTGTGCTGAGAATGTTTTCTGCATTTGTTTCTGCTTCTGGTTCTAACATTCTCTGAGAAGTTTGACGCATATTTGCCAGAATTGCGGAGATACTTTCTTCTTCTTCATCTACCAGTAGAAGTTGTCTTCTCCTTTTAGAACTTGGCTCAGCAGCAGCTAACTCTTTACCTTTTCTTTTTGCTGTCTCTGCTCTAGCCAATTCTTTTTCTTTTCGTCTCCAAGTCTCTGCAACGTCCTTCAATCTCATCTTGTTGATCATCTTCATGTCAATAGCCATTGTGGGAAGAGTTTTAGTGCTGAATCTTCTGGGTATGTCTATTTTGAGATGCTCAAAAATCCTTGTCACTAAAGCTCCATAGGGTAGCTTTCCTTTCTCCTTCGACACCGTCCGATACATATGCAGTATTATTGTGTGAGGCAGTGAGAACAATACTCAATTTTCGATAGCCCACATTAATTTGGCCTCAAATTTAGATACATCAGTCTTTGATGAGGCTTTTAGACGAATACATCTGATAATAATCTTATGCAAAATAGTTCTTGCAGAAGTTAGAAGAGGATAAGTGATAGTGGCCCTTACAGACTTTGTAAGAAACTTACAAATTGTTTCATAGGAGACGTCTATTGGCCTGAATGCTCCTCTTTCAACTTTTATAATATCAGCCAGAGTGTCTGTACTAACATCATAGAACCTGTCATTCACACTGAATTGCATTCTATCTGGAGAGAGAAATGTCAAATTCGAGTAAAAATATGCTGTTAATTCAGGATAAACAGCAGCAAAATCAGTGCAAAATTGGTCCATCTGCAATTTTTCAAGACATTCCCGCAGATTTACTTCAGCAGCATCCAAATAATCAAAATCCACAATTCTGTGGTTCATGATTCCTCGATCCATCAGTCTGTTGAAGAAGGTTTTATGTTCTCTGGATCGAAATAATTTCCCGGTTGTGTTTCGAACTACAGCAGCTATTCCCATTCTAACTTCAAAATTTCTGTATATGTTCTCATAATCATCCTTCATACTATCTTTGCTTTTCCCTTTATCACTCACTTGTTCTGTACGAGTGGCTGGTGAGTTTGTGGCACATCTTGCTTGAATGAGCTCGAGTTCATTCGCATATCCTTCCTCTCTCAAGAAGAACAATTTGACATCATCCCTAACATTTCTCTGGACTAATTTCTCATATCTCCTCATTACTACATGAGGGCTTTCGGTCGGTGTGGGTAGAGTTAGTCCGGACGTACCTCTTCGTGAGAAATGTCGTTCTTGATTGTGATATGATGGCTCTTGAAGATTCTTCAGGATCATTTTGAGAAGAGACTCTTGGAGAATGTCCTTGAGTATCTTCGGAAGTCTGTGTGAGATCGAAATGCGTCTGTCCTCTGTCGACTCTTCTTCCTCCTTGCCCAGCAATCCTGTTTGATCTCCTTCTTGGAGATGGAGATCTTGATCTGGATACGGAGGATCTCGAGGCCATGTTCGAAGAGATTTGGTTTTGGAGAAGATTGAGATCGATTTAGAAAGAGTTTTTCTCTGTTAGGGTTTTCAAAACGTTCTGAAGGGTTAAAAGAAATCCCGACTTTAAACGTTTTTATACCCCCCCGTTAGAAGAACAAATGAACAGTCGCAATTCAAAACAAATTAATATGGCAGTTATTTTAAACTCAAAAATATTCAATAAACACATGCCAAAAATATACATATTAATCATGCAGATTAAAGGCACTTACCAAAGATTGACCAGATTGAATTAAGGAAATAACGTACCTTCCCAAAATACCATAATTTCCTTTTTCAATAGTCTGTCCAGACGATTCCTTTTTCTCAGACTTTGTCCTGTTCTCATAGAATTTATAAAAAATGATTAATAATATTTAATCTTCCACATATTGAATCGAATGTACCTTTGTCCAGCGGCTTTGTGAAGATATCGCTAATTGATTCTTAGAATCAATAAATTCCACATATATATCTCCATTTTGCACATGGTCTCTAATAAAGTGATGTTTGATTTCAATGTGCTTTGCTCTGGAATGTAGAATTGGATTCTTGGTGAGGTTTATAGCACTCGTATTATCACATCTTATTTCAGTGCAAGCCTCTTCCTTTCCATAATCCAATAGTTGTTGTTTCATCCATAAAATCGTGAGCGAGCGAGCTTCCAAGAGCAACATATTTCGCCTCTGCAGTTGATAGAGTCACGGTGTTCTCGCTTTTTAGAAGACCATGATACCAACATTTGTCCAAGTAACTGGCATGTTCCAGATGTACTCTTTCTGTCTACTTTACATCCTGCTAAGTCAGCATCTGAGTAGCCAATGAGAGTAAAGTCTGTTTCTTTAGGGAACCACAGACCCAGATATGGATAAGTTGCTATGTACTTAATAATACGCTTTACTGCTGTAAGATGAGATTCTCTTGGATCTGCTTGAAAACGAGCACATACACACACATTGTATATAATGTCTGGTCTGGATGCAGTAAGATAGAGAAGAGACCCAATCATACTTCTATAAGATTTCTGATCAACTTTCTTTCCAGATTCATCCCGATCGAGTTTAATGGAAGTTGACATTGGAGTTTCGGTCTTCTTGCGAGTTTTCCATCCCAAACTTCTTAACCAAATCTTTGGAATATTTCTCTTGATGAATAAATGTTCCTCGTTTTGATTGGTTGATCTGAAGTCCTAGGAAGAAAGTAAGTTCTCCCATCATACTCATCTCGAATTCCTCCTGCATAGACTTTGAGAAGTTCTTGCACAAACTTTCATTAGAATAACAAAAAATAATATCATCTACATAAATTTGTACTAAAAGGATGTCCTTACCTGCTTTCTTGATAAATAAAGTTGTATCAACCATACCTTTCTTGAAGTTGTTGTCTAATAAAAACTTCGAGTCGTTCATACCGGGCTCGAGGTGCTTGTTTCGATCCATACGGGGCCTTTTCGATCCCGAAAACATGATCGGCTTTCTTGTTTCCTCAAACCAGGTGGTTGTTCCACACGAGACTTCTTCCTTGATGAACCCATTTAGAAAGGCGCTCTTTACATCCATTTGAAATAGTTTGAAATTTCGATAACAAGCATAGGCAAGTAAAAGTCGATTGCTTCTAATCTTGCAAGCGGAGCATAGGTTTCATCATAGTCTATTCCCTCAGATTGGGAATAACCTTTTGCCACAAGTCTTGCCTTATTTCTGGTGACTTTTCCAAGTTCATTTACTTTATTTCTGAAGACCCATTTGGTACCAATAATTGTCCGTCCTTTTGGTTTAGGAACTAATTCCCATACATCATTTCTCTTGAACTGTTGAAGCTCCTCTTGCATTGCCTCTATCCAGCTTTCATTTTCGAGCTTCATTAATACCTTTGGGTTCAATTTCAGAAATAAGTGCAACAATACCCGTATCCTTTTTGTTCCTTGATCTGGTTTGAATCCCTTCGTTGATGTTTCCGATCACGAGCTCTTTGGGGTGACTAGACTTATGCTTCCGGTCCGGCTGTTCAAAACTTCAGCATTATCGAATCTTCGTGGATGCAGAAATATTAGGCTGACTTGATTCTTCTTCATGAATTCCTTCTTTGACTATTTCGTGAGAAGATTCTGCTTTGTTGAAACATGATCTTTCAGGTACAGCATCTGGTACTAATTCTTCATGCACTGTAACACTTTGTTTTGGAACTTCGTCTCCCGAAACTTTACATTCATGGATTCTTCCCTTTGCCCGAGTGTTTTTATTGAACACTCTATATGCTTTGCTAGAGTTTGAATAGCCCAGAAAAATACCTTCATCGACCTTTCTTCAAACTTACTAGGTTGACGATTAACATTTTTAAGAATATAGCAAGGACAACCAAAAACTCGAAAGTATGAAACAATAGGTTTTCTTTCTTTCAAAATCTCATAGGGAGTTTTCTCAAGTATAGGTCTAAGAAAAATTCTATTAATAATATGACAAGAAGTAGAAAGCTGCTTTTGCCCGTAACCGAGTTGCCACCTTGCTTTCTATAAGCAATGTTCGGCCATTTCTGCAGAGATCTATTCTTTCTCTCCACAACTCCATTTTGTTCTGGAGTGTAGGGAGATGAAAAAGTATGCTGTATACCATTTTTATCACAAAAGTCTGAAAAGTCTTGATTCTCAAATTCTCTCCCATGATCTGTTTTGATACTTGAAATAGAGTAACCTTTTTCATTTTGAACCTTCTTTGCAAATGTTGAAAAATATGAGAATGTATCTCCTTTATTTGCAAGGAAAAATACCCATGTAAATCGAGAGTAATCGTCTACAATCACAAGACAATACTTCTTACCTCCGATGCTATAAGTTCTGGTAGGTCCAAACAAATCCATGTGAAGGAGCTGTAACACACGGTTAGTGGAAATATGCTTTTTAGATTTAAAAGAACTTCTTACCTATTCTCCCAGTGTGCATGCAGAGCAAAGTTCTGTTTTCTTGTAATTTAGTGAAGGTAAGCCACGAACAAGCCTTTTGTTGGCAAGCTTGGAAATTTGTTTCATGCTGACATGCCCAAGTTTGCGGTGCCACAAATCTGCTTCATCTTGGACTGATAATAGACATTTTGTAGTGTCTACATTTATATCCGAAGATAAATGTTCCCATGTCTTCGTCCAAGTAAAAGTCGTGAAGAGTCAATGCTTGTTCCGAACATAAGTTCTCTTTGAAGTTTATTCGAAACCAAGCATCACATAACCGACTCGATGCTCGAAGATTGTGGTTTAATCATTTGACTAGAGAAACATTGTTGATGATTAGGCTGCCAATCTTGACAGTTCCCAGTCCTATAATGTTTCCTTTAATGTTTCCTCCAAAAGAAACTATTCCTTCCTTGATTTTCTCAAATTCAATGAACATCTTTGAATCTCCAGTCATGTGTCTCGAGCATCCACTATCCAAGTACCATTTCTTCTTCCTTTTGAAGCTTACCTGCAATGTTTACAAGTACTCATTTTTTCTTTGGTACCCAAATTTTCTTGGGTCCATTATAGTTAGTAGTATAAGCTTTTTCTATCCAATTCTTTTGAACAGGTCTCCGAGACTTTAGGACATTTGTTTTCAAAATGTTCTTTTTCCCCACAATTCAAGCATTTAAGATTGTTTTTACCAATAGGTTTAACAAAATTACTTTTGAAATGATTTTTGTAAGCTTGTCGAGGAGGTCTTTGTCTTATTCTTTCCTTGACTTTAGGAAAATCAATCAAGGAATCATTTTCTTTATAAAAACCAAGTCGACTTGTCATAATAAGGAATTTGAATAGAAAGAATATGCTGAAGGGTTTTGATCCTTTTGAAAACTTTGTGGTAATATCTAAAAATTCCTTTCGAAAGAATCATTCTCTTTTTGCAAAGAATCTTGATTTTCCTTTGCTTTCAAAAGATCCTTTTTGATAGATTCATTTTCATTTAAAAGAACCTCTCGATTTTCCTTTATTTCCAAAAATTCCTTTTTGAAATCATCCAAAATTTCCTTCAAAAAACGTTCTGTTTAATCAACTTGAAATTTTCCTTTTTAATGTGGAGATCTTTTTCAAAGTAGTTTTTAGATTAGAACAAAGCTCATTTATATAATCTGAAACTTCTAAAGGAATATCGAATGATTTACCTCGATTTCTATGTCCGAGTCCGAACTCGAATCTGTTTGAATCCGAATCGAATGTGCCATAAGACAAATATTTCCATATTCGTCTTCTTTGTCCTCAACGTATCGCTCCATGTTTCAGCTTTGAGAGCCTTCTTGTATTTTTCAAATTTTCCTTTGTTCTTTTTGAGTCGGGACAAGTGTTTAATGTGCCCCTTTTTCTTACACTCAAAACAAATTACCTCTTTGGCATAATCATCATCGTCATCATATCTGCGTTGTCGGTATGCCCGCTTTGTTTTTCGTTGTTGAATTTCCTGCCTTTTCTGTTTAGTTTCTTTACCTTTTTGATCGCGGTGCTAGTTCCTCATCATCCAGCTCTTCTTGAGAATCGTATCATCGAATCGGTATTAGACTTAAGAGCAATAGACTTCTTACCTGGATTCCACTTCCTCGTTCATTTGTTTCGCCTCATAGGACCTGCAGAGTGCCTACAAGCTCATCAACTGTTAGTGGTGAAATCCACGAGTTTCTCGATAGATGTCTTCACATTGTTCCATTCTTTTGTGAGTCCTCTCGAAGTTTGTTGACTTTCATTAGTCCAAGAACAGGCTGTCCTTGATATGCCAACCCGTTTACAATTTACGTAAAGCGGCGAACATATCTCCTATTGACTCTCCTCGCTTCATCTTGAAGGACTCGTATTGACCAAGTAAAATATTTACTTTGGTCTCCTTGACACGGTCAGTTCCTTCATATGTCACATGTAGTCTATCCCATATTTCCTTCGTTGTATCACAAGAAGATATACGATTATATTCATTAGGTGATAAAGCACAATATAGGGAGTAAATAGCCTTTGCATCAATAGTTTGTCTCTTTGTTATCTCTTCTGGAGAGAGAGTGGGCGATGATTCTGTTTCTTTCTCATCGGTACTCTTCGAAGTCTTTCGATGTTATCGGTGGGCTCGATTCCCCTCTCAACCACATCCCATTCCAAAGTGGATCTTTCGACCTGAGGAAAGCTTTCATTTTATTCTTCCGGATATTGTAATCCTTGCCATCGAAGTATGGTGGACGAGTGTTGCTCTGCCCTTCAATTAAACCTGGTGCAAGAATACTAGCCATAGAGGATCTTTAACTCAGAAGTAACAAACACTTCAAAACTTGAGCACAAGGCTCTGATACCAATTGATGTGACTAGTATAAACACCTAGAGGGGGGGTGAATAGGTGTTGAGGAAGTTTACGCGTAAACAATAATAGTTTATTGCAATCCACAAACAGAAAGTAAATAGAGAGAGTTAGAGAAGATTGCAAACACTGTTTATAGTGGTTCAGCTTTAGACAAGCCTACGTCCACTCTCCGGGCGACCAGCCAATCGGCTGTATTTCACTATATGATCAACGGTGATTACACACTTTCGAGTGTTTATACTTTGTGATAATCAGTCTCACTAAGTCACTCTCTTTTGTAATACACTGAGATCACTCAAATACGCACTATGAACAACAATTGAAGAACGGAATCAGCTTTGGAATAATGTTCATCTCCTCTACCCCCTAAGTCTCAACCTATCCTTAAATACTCTCCAAGCCACATTCGACCGTTGGCTCTTTCCGTGAGAGTTCCGTCTTCCCTTCCCTGGACAGACTTTATAAGGCAAGTCTTTTGACCGTTGAGGGTAGATCGATCCCCTTAGATTCTGTTCGTTCGCCCATACAATCGAATCCAGGCTTCCATAAGTGCTCTATTCTTCTTTGGAAGTTGTCCACTATTTGATCCCGTAAATCGATTAACATAAGTAATCAACATGAATAAGGTAAGTGAAATACTCTACCGTTGGTGATCTTTCTTGTAGATACATCTTAAGTCCGACGGACTTAAGTTACGAAAGTCCGCTTAGAATTTCGATGCAGTACGGTCGACTTTAATTCTCGTATGGTACGGTCGACTTAAATTCTCGATGGGTACGGTCGACTTTAATTCTCGCCCGGTAGACTCTTCCGTCCGAAGCCGGCGGACTCTAAGGCACCCCAAGCTTTATCTTCGCTACAAGCGGAGACTTTAAAGCCTAAGTCTTTCTGAGTTCTTTTCCTTCAAGAGTTTAGTAAGAATCTCATTCATAAAATATTTTGTAAACATCAAAACTATGAGTTTCCTCAACAGTCCCATTGGGTTCCTCAGCTGTTTGTCAATGCGGAGGATGATTTGTACTCGGGATACATCAGCTATTTTGAGCGCCAAGTCGAGATGCAAAATATGGGAGCAGGAGCTATCCAGGGGGTTGCTAGTCAGCATACTTTGGGATCGTTGTGGCGGACCGAGAATGGGACGCAAGCAGAGCCTTTGCACATCATCCCGTCAGCAAATCTTACGATCAATTTAAAGCCGCCGAAGGGATTCATGAAGGCGCATGCCATTTGCGAATGGTGGAAACAGGGCCTGAGCCTGGAGTCCAAAGTTTACAAGCGCATGAATAAATAGAATTGGCGGTATTGTCGGACTATTATTTCCCGTCGTTTATGTGTTGCTCTCCCTGTGCTGTGTTGTTTGTGTGCTGATCAATGTTGCCTGGACCTGTTGTGTGGCGCATTTTCTTTTTACTGCATCTCATGTGTTTGAAAGTGACAGACGGGCTTTCAGTTTGTGGGTCTGCGTGTGTGAGTGAGAGTCAGTCCTCGTCATTTTTCAGTTTGGAGATTGAAGCAATGTTATCTACCTTTTCTTGTGGCTGTAAGTACACCAAGCCTTCGACCCCTTTATGGAATTGTCTATGATGTACGCTAAACCCGCCGGTTTACCACGGCATAAATCAGATCCAGTTTAGAACTGCAAGAAAGGTTGGGTGACCATGGCTGCTTTTCTCACCAAATGAAAAGTTCCTTTTCTTCACATTTTTTTCCAAGTGATTAACACCTCTGATAGGAAATAGGTTTGTGAAAATGGCACAAATCTAAAAAAAAGTGTCTAATGATGCCAGTATATGAATTCAGGAACTTTTTCAATTAATTTGAGTATTTGTTACTTTTCACGTGACTCGATATTTGCTATGCCGAGAGAGTTTACACAAACCGAAGAAGAAGAAAAGGGATTCAACAATTCATTTGGTCAATGCTTAAAGTTCACCGTCACCTTTCCTCTACCATTTTAAGAAAAGGTAAGGTATTAGAATTTATATAGCAATGCAAAAAGATGTCATATTTTGTGTGCCGGTATTTTTACATTGTAAAAATAATTTAACTTAATCATTTTCTATTAAGAAAAAACATTATGAAAGTAAAAATATTGTGAAGAGTGAGCTATAAATATCACATTGAGGCATTTACTTTTACTTTTTAGCTTTTTGTAGATATTTTTGGATTCTCATTTAAATCTTTAATTAATTCAAAACACTCGAAATTTTTAAAATTTTGAAATAATATACATCTTTTTTAAAAAAATTCAACGGGAAAGTCATACTTAAAACTATTTTTTTTAGCTGAACCATAATCGTAAATGTGAAAATAAGCTTTATTTTTTTCTGTATTTTGCAATTTTATTGCATCTAAAATATTGAGGAAGGAAAATAAAAGAAAAAAATGGAAAGAAGTTTCTTTTTCCTTCATTTTGGCCCCTCTTTTTTAGGCGAGGAAATTTGTTTCGCGCAAAAGCCATCTTCTCCCTTCTGACCTTCCTTCCTGCCTTCCTTCTCTCTTCCACTGCCATCTCCACTTCTCCAGCGATCGTCCGATGCAATTCTCCGAAGTTTAACCTCCCCCATTCCAAGCTTTTCTTGCTCGAATTATTATCAGCTTTGGAAGCATTGTTGGGGGCTGAATCCCATGAATTTTCTCCGCTTGGTCTCGTTTCCGATTAGAACTAATCGCCTGGGCATCATCCGCCAGCCTTCAACACGTTGATTTTGCCTGCACCCATGTCGTTGTTCGACGATATGGAGCTGGGTTTGGTCCCGCCAGCTATATCATACGAAGAGATCCTCGAAGCTGACCCCGTTACCGTAAGTTTTGTTGCCTCGTGCGTCATGATTTAGTCTGATAGATAACAGTGAATAGACAACCGAAACACCTGTACGCTTCTAAAGAGAGGAAATGCTAGTCTTTTTACTATCTTATCCTTTTATTTATGACCATGGATTCTAGCCTCCACTTGTTGCATCACACTGATCCGACGTGATATTCAACGAGTATCTACCGATTAGCATGTGCAAAAAGAAGTACAGAAATGGCAACTAAACAAGAATCCATCATGGTCGATGATTCCCTCCTAACAAAATAAGAAATCAAAGACATTTCACGTTAAGGCATAGCAATGGTCATTAACAAGACCCCAAAACACCACATCGCTTTCATGGTCAACAGGAAGCAATTGCAATTAGACGCGTAATGAACCCACCTTGTACTCATCTTATTCACACAAACCAGAAAATCACGAACCAATTGGTAGTCAAAATTAAATTTGCCATCACGTGCCAGTCACATGGGTAAGAATCACCCGTAGTCTAGTAAAATTATACTTAAGCCTATTAATATTGGCATATCATTGGCTGTCGATGGGTATACGAAAGGAAGCTGAGCAATTAACAATAAGGGAGCTACGTGTCCCAACATCATGATGCAAGTTTTGGAGGTAAATTGCAAAAGTGAAGTGCGCAAAAGGAAGATGGTTGACAATCAAAGACCCAATTGAGAAAGTTGTTTCCAATGGATGAAGCATGATCAAAGTAGTTATGGGACGAATCAAATTGGTAACTGCTTGATGGTTATTGGGGTATCCTTATAAATACCTTGAGTCCTCCAACAAGAAAGCTCCTCCCCAACAACACAAAAGAACTCTTTTTCTTATTTTCTAATTATCCTAGTCTAGCTTAGCTTAGTTGTAGCTTTAGGCTCCCATCATAGATTCAATTCCGGCAAGTGTCATATCTTAGGTAGTGCTGTTAATTAGATTCCAATGTTTTCCTACTTTGCCTAAAAACTGCCGCCCATTCTTTTGCGGCTTTGTCTCATTGGGTTCCTCAGCTGTTTGTCAACGTGGCCGATGACGTCTGCTTGGGATACATTAGCCATTTCGAGCGCCAAGTCAGGATGGAAATGATTGGATTAGAAGCTATCCAGAGGATTGCTAGTCAGCATTCTGTGATATCGCTGTTCCTGAGCGAGAATGGGACGCAGGCAGAGCCTTTGCACCTCATCCCTTCGGCAAATCTATCAATCAATTCAGATCCATCGCTGGGGTTCGTGAGGGCACATGGTATTCAACAATGGTGGAAACAGGACCTGAAGCTGAAGTCCAAAGTTTACAAGTACAATAATTAGTATTCGCAGTATCGTTGGACCATTTCCCGTCGTTTATGCATTGGTATCTGATGGTGTGATTGAACTTGCACAAGCCATTGGATAGACAGTTTGTGTCTCTCCCTCTGCTGAATTGTTTGTGTGCTGATCCATGTTGCCTGGACCTGTCGTGTGGCGCATTTTCTTTTTACTGCATTTTCGTAAGTTTGAAAGTGACAGGTGGGTTTTAAGTTTGTGTGTGTGAGGGAGGGAGAGAGAGACATAGTCCTCTTTGTCAATTTTCAGTTTGGAGACTGAAGCAATATTATCTACCTTTTGCTGTGGTTGTGAGTACACAAAGTCTTCAACCCCCTTACGGAATTGTCATGATGGATGCTAAACCCACCATTTTTTGCAACAGCGTAAGTCAGATCCAGTTTTGAATATTAAGAAAGAAGGTTGAGTGACCATGGCTGCTTTTCTCACCTTATGTAGAGTTCCTTTTCTTCGCATTTTTCTTTTCCAAGTGATTAACATCTCTTAGGAAATAGGTTTGTTAAAATGGTACAAATCTCACACGAAAAGCATCCAACAATACTAATATATATATATATATATATATATATATATATATATATATAAAATAAAAATAAAACTCGTACAAAAGCTTTTCTAAAATTTTGATCCATTCTTAATATCGAGGGATAGAGATAGCATTTCATATTGCTTAAATCTGATGCTAATGAACCAAATTAGTTTATCAGGTATTCCTTCTGAAGGGTCCGCAATTATCGTGGAATCTGCCACCCTCTTTTCTACGTTCTTGATGGAAAAAATCATGACTGAATTTGGGTCTCGAGCATCTTCAATATTCTGGGTTGTGATTTGTTATTAGTATGTTCTTTGGGGTTCTTTCTTTGAAATATTTCCTATGGATGAGAGGTAACTAGGAGCATTCATATCTCAGATTGTTTTGAATCGAAACCTTCAATTTTCAACCTTAAGAAGGGAAACAATGATAAAAATTGGGCTCGTGAAGCAACTTCTTGAGAACTGCTTTTGAACTTGGCAGTGTTCGCTTTCCCAAGTAGATTCCCCGGTTGCTCTAATAATTTCCGGATGCGCCTAAATTAATTGGCATTTCGACAGTCATGCTCTTTTGGAAGATTAATGATAACTTCATTCTCAATTCTTCCCTTTTTTTTTTCTTTTTGAAGCACAATTTTTTAAAAAAATATCTATTGTCATTTCTCTTTAATTAGAACGCATCCCATATCAGAGTGACCACCTGCACATATGCAGGCAGTATTGGTAACACTCGGTCGTTAAGTAAATTCCTCTACTTCAGGAGCTAGAGCAAGAAAGCAACGCTTAAAGCTTGGTCGACATGGCACGAGGTTACCCGACCGTGGACTTTTTCCGGAAGCTCCCTTGAGATGTCGAGAAGGGTGACAAACCAACACATTCACCATTCTCGACGGACACAACGATTCGTATCTCGACAAATAGGCAAGATATGCAGGCTCCATTCGTTTTGTCAAAAATGTCGCATTTTTTAAACATGTTTTCTACAAAGCCATTTTCCAAGAAAACGACAATATTTTCCGGTATTTAGTTGAAACTTGAAATTGAACTAGAAAATAGTTTCCACCATTCAATATGGAAGACTTGCGACGAGCAAATACGAGATCTGGAACTTCTCTACCCGGTGACTCTTTCTCGCACCTCGTCATGTCCTTTCTCTGTACTACATTATTTAAGGTATGCTTGTTGGATATATTGTTAATATAATCCAAATAATATGTTCACATACAAGCCCAATAGATAAAAGCATGGTTATTTGGGCCCATATGGGCTGGAGCCCAATAACTTGTATATATATAAACTCTAGGATTTCTACGCCTTTGGAGGTATTGTTGTTGAGCGTTCCAAAATTGACGTCTCTTGGTGTAATATTTCAAGTAACATAAAACACTTTCTTCTCTCTTAAACCTATAACCTCCAACATTCTTGAAGTATTAGATTCGTGTGTCGAATTTGAGCGAGTAAGGTGTTTTCTTGAAGATTTCATCAAGACGAATTCAAAGGTATAATTTACTTTTGATTTCGACGGTGGTATTGGGCAGGATCTGAGTTTGAAGTTTCGGGTGATCGAAATCTTTGATTCAAAAACCCAAAAATTATAGCCAATTTTAGAGGGTGAAACCACTTGGGCTTTATTCTAATTGTCAATACAAACGTTTTGAGTGGTCACTCGCGTGGATCGGAAGTTGGACGGAGAAGTTACGGCACCCGGAAGTTTCCATTGGAATTTTCAGCGAATTTTCAGCGAATTTCGACGAAAGGGGCAGTTCATCTTAAGGTTTTTGGGTGCTCCAGATCTGTTTTTTTTTTTTTTTTTTTTTTTTGGTTTGTTTTGGCAAGCGGTTTGATTAAGGTTAAGAGAGTTATTCGACTTTGTGGTTCCGAAGACTTCAAGGTACACTCTTTCTAACACTTTGCTCTGATTATAATGGCAAAGCGTAGTTCCTATGATATTTTAAAGTTGCAATCTTTTGATGTTACTGAGTTTCATGGATGGAAATTACATGTTCAATTTGGCATGAAAGAACGTGAGATATTCTATACTGTGTTAAGTGACTTTGCATCTACCATTGAAGATGTGGATGAATATCAACGGAACAAAGATGAAGATTTTTGTAAAGATTACTTGTTGAACTCTCTAAATCCTAATCTGGCTATGACTTATAGTGAATATAAAATAGCGAAAGAGATATGGGACCACTTGAATGCTCAGTTCCAAAAACAAGATGGGCTCTCTAAAACTCTATTAGCGGAGAAATTCTTTGACTTTAAATTCACTATGAATTCAAGCATTACCTCTCAGTTAGTTGAATTTGAGAACATGAGGAACAAGCTGAAAGATGATAACTCTGATATGTCCGAAAATCTCTTTGTCGGTCTTATATTGAGCAAGCTACCAACTGAATGGAGTTCTTTCAAGACTAAAATGCACAGACTGAAGGTACAGATGGGACTGGACGAATTAAAGAGGTATATTCACATTGAGGATCAAAACATTACTAGAAAGAGTTTAGAACAAGTAGGACACAACTTAGTTTCACACTCCAATAAACTTCAGAAAAGGTTCAAGTCACCAAAAGGTGAATCCTCTTTACAGTTAGAGGCCAAAAAGACTATCTCCAAAAAGAAGAAGAAGGGTAAGTGCCATAACTGTGGAAAGTGGGGTCACTGGGCAGCAGAGTGTAAGTTACCAAAGAAGCCAAAGGATGACACACCACAAAATAAGGCTAATATGCTAATTAATGAATCTGAGCCTCGGGCCTTCGTTGGAATGATGAAGAATGGAAAGGCCCATGTCTCTTCTGAGTGGTGGTTGGACGGTGGCACTACTTGTCATGCTACAAATGACAAGAACTTACTCATTGAGGTCACAGCAGTGAAAGACATTGTGGAAAATTGCAATGGTGGTGAAGCAAATGTGACTCATGCTGGAACTGCAAACTTGATAATTTCTTCAGGTAAATTACTAACTCTGAAACATGTTAGAGTAGTACATTTACTTAAAAAGAATTTGATATCTATGAGTTTACTTGATAAAGTTGGTATGTCTTTTTCAACTATGAATGGTAGAGTAACTTTATTTGTTAACTCATGTTTTTTCGGTTGTGCATTCATGGTTGATGGTATGTACAGGTTGAGTTTAAATACTGATAGCATGAACCATGTGAATTCTACTTTGATTGATCCAAAGTTGCTACACAATAGACTTGGACATGTGAATTACAGGAAAATGCAACATCTGGCTAGAATTCACAACATTCCATTAGACACTTCTATTCGATTTGACAAATGTGAAGTGTGTGCACAGGCTAAGATCACTAGAAAACCCTTTAAATTGGTTTCTAAAAGCACACAACTTCTTGAGCTAATACATTCTAACATTTGTGACTTTAGAAATTATATTACTAGAGGTGGTCGGAAGTATCTAATAACATTCATAGACGATTTTTCTAGAAAGATGAGGCTTTTGAAAAATTTAAGATTTTCAAGTCTAGAGCAAAAATAAACTCAACTTAAAAATTAAGAGATTTAGGAGTGATAGAGGAGGAGAATATACAATGACAAGGTTCAAGGAATTTTGTGCTTCAGAATGTATAATACTTGAAACCACTGCTCCTTATTCACCCCAATCAAATGGTGTTGCTGAGCGTAAGAATAGAACATTAACTGAAATGTTAAATTCTATATTACTTACAACTGGCATGCCTTCCTCCTACTGGGGAGAAGCAGTTCTAACTGCTAATCATATCTTGAACAGGTTGCCGCACTCTAAGTTATTTATGACACCTTATGAGATATGGCATAAGCGCCCTTGTAGATATGATACTCTTAAGACTTGGGATTGTATTGCTTATGTAAGCATACAAGATCCCAAGAGACCTAAGGTGGGACCTAGAACCATTACTTGTGTATATCTAGGTAGTGCAGAAAATAGTGCTGCAAATAGGTTTTTAGATTTATCTACTAACACAGTGATAGAATCTAGAGATGCAGTGTTCTTCGAAAACAAGTTTCTCAGAGATCAGGGCTTGAATGTTTCTGGATCTACAGATATGATTTCGGAATCTCCTGTAGAATTTGAAGCAGGCCCTTCTAACACTAATTCCATACAGTTGGCTGTTGAACAATTTCCAGTTAAACTATCTACAAGAGAGAGAGTTTCCAAAAGTTTTGGTGATGACTTTGTTACTTACCATCTTTAGGATGATCCATTCTACTATCAAGAAGCAATGAGATCTAGGGAATCATTATTGTGGGCAGAAGCCATAGATGATAAAATGAGTTCTCTATTGTAAAACCACACTTGGCAGTTAGTAAATTTGCCAAAAGAGGCTAAGACTATAGGTTGTAAATGGGTATTGAAAAAGAAACTGAATAGTGATGGATCAATAGCCAGATACAAAGCACGTTTAGTAGCTAAAGGCTATAAACAACAGAGTGGAATAAATTATTTTGATGTCTATTTACCTGTGTGTCATCTATCAACTATAAGAATTCTTCTTGCTTTGGCATCTATTGAACACTTTATAGTGCATCAAATGGATGTAAAAACAGCTTTCTTAAATGGGGAGTTAAATGAGGAAATTTACATGGAACAACCGGAAGGATATGTTATGAAAGGTCTTGAGGACAAAGTTTGTAAATTAAACAAATCATTGTATGGTCTTAAGCAAGCACCTAAGATGTGGCATCTTAAATTTGACAAAGTGGTAAAGAGTTATGACTTTCAGTCTAGTTATTCAGATAAATGCATTTACCATCGTTTTATGTCAAATAAGATAGTCATCATTTGCTTGTATGTTGATGACATGTTAATTCTTGGTTCCGATCATTCTGTAGTGAGTGATGTGAAAGCTACTTTAGCTAGAGAATTTGACATGAAAGATCTTGGTATTGCTAATACCATTCTTGACATGAAAGTAAGCTTTAAACGGCAAGTCATCTCCTTTAGCCAGACTCATTATATTGAGCAGCTACTTTCTACTTGGGGATACGATAAGTGTAAACCGAGTGAGACACCATATGATTATAATAAAAGACTGAGTCCTAATCAAAGAACCAATGTGGATCAGTTAAAGTACTCGAAACTGATTGGTAGTCTCATGTATGCTATGAGTTGCACTAGACCCGACATAGCCTTTACAGTTGGCATGCTGAGTCGTTTCACTAGTAATCCTAATAAAGAGTATTGGGATGCCCTCAATAGGCTAATGAGATACCTTAAAGGTACTAAAGATTATGCTCTCTATTATTTTGGTTATCCTCCAACTGTGGATGGATATTTTGATGCCTCATGATGTTCAGATATTGGAAATAGTAAGTTCACCAGTGGATATATATTCACTTTGGGTGGAGCTGCTATTACTTGGAAATCCAAACGACAGACTTGTATTGCATTGTTGTCTATGGAATCAGAAATTTTTGCATTAAACTCAGCCGGCGAAGAGGCCGAGTGGATAAAGAATTTGATTATAGATATTCCTTTGACTCGGCTAAAGATTAATTCTTTAAGCCTATTCTGTGATAATCAAGCAGCTGTCCAAGTCATCAATAATGCTCTCTTTAATTCAAAACAAAGACATGTGAGACTGAGACATGCGTTGTTGAATTATCTGAGAGAACAAAGGGTTATCACCTTGATCGATGTGAGATCGAAGAATAACATAGCCGATACTCTCACTAAAGGTATGCCTAAAGATCGATTATTCAAAACAGTGGGGGAAATGGGGTTAAAGACTACATAGGCAAGTCTTAATTACCATTTACTTACCTTTTACTTACCTTCTAATTGTGTGTTTTGAATTATCGAATCTTCCTTTTTTAGCCACAATGATAAGCACAATTTATATGTTTCATCGATGTTCACAGTTGCTAATTAATTTGAAAATGGTGAGTTGTCTCATTCCAAACTTGATGAAGATGACTTTAACCTAATTCAAAGATTCTATTAGGGAAGATTGTGTCATTCCAAACTTGATGATACAATTCAACTAAGTTGGATTATCCTTTTAGTTAAATGATCTCATTCCAAACTTGATGATACAATTCAACTAAGTTGGACTATCCTTTTAGTTAAATGATCTCATTCCAAACTTGATGCTAGATTATTTGACTTTAAGGAATCGAGAATCGTGACATTCCAAATTGAAACATAGAAACTTGATTGTTTACATAAGAAGCCTATTGGTCTTGTTCTTAATTAAAACTTGATATTATACAACTAAGTTATTGTAAGTGACTTGACTATTGGTCATGTTCTTTTGAAACCAGACAATAGTTATTCTCCTACAAATAAACTTAAGTTGATGGCTCTTTGTAAATCATATTATTTAGGTCTTGTTCATAATTTATGAAACTGACTTGATGCTTATGAACATGATATTATGATGCTTTATGACATCAATATATGTTCTTCTCTGCCTAATGGAATAATGATTGAATTCATAATAATATGAAATTCATATTTGACATTCTACAGAGGATGGCAGAGATGGAAGAGAGCTTCATGAGTGGAATCTTAAACCAGGATGATCTACTTGATGAATGAAGATATGTTATTTAAAGCATGTGGAGACTTGATTGTTTACCTGTTATTGCTTATTTTGATGGAGTCCATTTATTTAAGACTTGCATTTTGCTATCTCTATTTTGTGAACATTATTATGATTATTTCTTATATTTGTAAGGCCTTAGACTATTTTGACTGGCCTACTTATGCTTGACTATTATGCATTTGCTGATTGTGAACCGAGTCTGAAATTTATTTTAGGAGTTAGGATTTGGATGAGTTTAGATTGAATCTAAAACTCCTAATACTTATTTTGATTTGTTGATCTCATAACAGATTCATGATAATGATGATTCACTTATTTGGATTGCAAATAATGATTGAGTTTAAAACTTTACTACTGAGAAAAAAAAAAACTTTGACCGATCCGAGTTGATTATTTTGGAATGAATGTGGATGATTCTTGTTTATTTGAACATTACACTGACCACCGTATTGGATTGTGTTGTATGATGAACATAGGAGGAGATTGTTGAATATATTGTTAATATAATCCAAATAATATGTTCACATACAAGCTCAATAGGTAAAAGCATGGTTATTTGGGCTCATATGGGCTGGAGCCCAATAACTTGCATATATATAAATTCTAAGGTTTCCCTACGCTGGAGGTAACACTGTTGAGCGTTCCAAACTTGACGTCTCTTGGTGTAATACTTCAAGTAACATAAAACATTTTCTTCTCTCTCAAACCTATAACCTCCAACAATGCTTTCCTTGTTTTTCTGACTTGGGTCGCATTTGTATCCATTGAAACTTTGCTCTTCGTGCACATATCATTTCCCTTTGCGGGTTCAAAACGGTTCAATTCTAATTGAACTCATTTACTAGACTCGCCTCCAACTGGTTTCATTATTCCCACATCTGAGGAATTATACTTCCACGATTCAGTACCTTACGAGGCACACACCATTGCTGGTTTCCAACTTTTTAGATTACTTCAATCTGAATATAATGATAAGAGCTGCTTAAATAAGCCAATCAATTTCTTTTATACAGATATCAACACTGCCTTGTTTCTCATCTTCTATGTGATTTTCAAAGAGTGGAAAGTTTTTTCACAAATTAAACCAGTCTGATAGAGCTCCTTTCAGAACAAGGTGTCGAAAGATGACAACTTTCGCATAGGGTCACGGTCTGAGTAAACTTACATTCAATCTTCTGCTGTTTGCTAGTTTTGGCACTAAAAGCTGACAAAAATGCCACAAAATCCTTAAAATTCAAGCCATCCACCATCTTAAGCAGCCTCTTTGTCAATTAAGAAAGAACGCAGTATGAGCATGCTACTCACGAATAAAATCTAATGCTTCTCCTCATAGCAACAGTTATGGACACCGCCTGAGTAAGTGGGTTCATTGCAGACTCCGGAACCGATAAGGATTCATCCGCTTAGATACGCCCTTTTGCATTCCGATCAAATAGGCAAAATCTCTTGTACAACGACACAATCTCTTGCTGGGAAACTGAACCAACGCCAAAAGAACATCGATTGTTGAATCCCTATTAGTTAGAAAAGAACCAGTTGAAGATGGAGAAAACCATAATTGAACTAGAATATCACAAAGATTATTACAGTGGTCTTGAACTTCTTCAATATCATACTGGGTCAGCATGGACGACGCATTCCCCATTGATGTTCCCATCCCCAAGCCGAAGAGAAATTGAGATGGAAAGCAAGAACTTACACTGGAAATTAATAGAAGAAGAGCCATTCATGTCTACCGAGTGATAAAGCCGTGAACGATTGAGTCAAGAAATTAACGAGAGAAGAAAACAGCCAGCAACAATCATACCCAAATGAATGATAAATCAACTGTCTCGGATGTATCTAACCTTTTGCAATTTGAAAGTATATGGAGAAACACTGAAACAGTTACGTGAATTAGATATTCCTAGCACGATCGCGGATACAGCACTTGCATCGAACAGAATTTTTTAGAAATGGAACCAATTGCGAAAAAAAAAAAACCTAGATAAAACCTAATTTATAACTTAAAGTGCCCAGCAACGACACCTTTTTCGTTGTATTTATAACCTGAACCAACTTTGTGTGTGTATGTATAGTTCATGGTTTATATTATTTGACGTGTTCGCCTTCTATGGGTTGTTGCTTTTGGCAATTGAAGATTTCTATTTAGAATTCTATTTGATTTGTCCTGATGTTCATACTTTGTTTGCTTAATATTGCATTGTCGATGGATATGTAATTTTAAAGAGTACATTTTTTTTTCATTGAATACAAAAAAGAATTTGTTAGTCCTAAGTTAACTCTGGAATAGGACTAGATCATAGGGTGGGTCCCTCCTCTGTCCTAAGCTCAACAGGGTCGGTCCTTGACCCCAAAAAGTTGAGACCAACATTATGTGAGTTAGTCCCTAGGTTAGATGCTAGATTGGCTCAATTTGAACTATGCTGACTTCTAAATTTAGCCTACCGTTATTTTATAAATGAAAAGAAAAAGGTTTCTTATGACAAAGGAAAAAAACTTAGGCAATTTTAAAAATAATCTCTAAAAATCTCTTCACAGAATGAATGATATCATATTGTGTAACGTGATATTTCATGTCGACTTTCACGCACTGAAATAAGTTTTGCGATTTTAAATGTGGTCAAAGTCAAATTGCTCATACGGAGTCTTGAAGATTCTTGGTGAAGAATACCATCCCAGCATCCTGGCTCCAAAAAATAATAGTGAGTAGACAACCGAAACACTTTTACACTTCTCAAGATAGGAAATGCTAGTCTTTTTACAAACTTATTCTTTTGTCTATGACCTTGGATTCGAACCTCCACTTGTTGCATTACACTGATTCAACGTGATATTCATGAGTTTTTACTGATAAGCATGTACGGTTTAGGGAAAAAAAAGGAGAAAGTAGAACAGAAATTACAGCTGAACAACAATCCATCGTGGTCCATGATTCCCTCCTAACAAAACAAGAAATCAAAAACACGGCATTGGTTGCCGACAACACCCCAAAAAACCACATTGCTTTCATGGTCCTTTCACCACAGAAGGCACCTCCATGGAAATCCACGAGAAAGTTCGTTGGAGGATTGTACAAGTCAGTGATGAAGGCAATTTCCTGGTACAAATCCTTATTTTCTGACATACTCGCTGGACTCCACTATATATATATAATTTTAAATAAAAACTTAAAATGAATATCATTTCAAATAAAAATATATAATAACATCATTTTTTCAAATAAGAGACTGAAATGAACATTATTTTAAAGAAGAACTTGAAGTGTCATGCTAGTCTCAAAGAATGATCTAACCTCACCATATGATCAAGGGCATTTCCGTCATTTACTCTTTTTTATTTTCTTTCCTTTTTTCCTTTTCTATTTTTTCTTTCCATAAAAAACTCAAAAAAGAAAAATAAAGTTAAAACTTTAAAAAAACACACACACACAAAAGCAAGAGGGTAGCTCTTGTGCCTATGGCTAAACCCTACCAGCCACAATCGCCGCCCCATCAGTGATAGGGCGGTAGCCATACCTAGAGAACTAGCCCACCAACCTTTTTATTTATTATTGTGATTATTTATGTGTGTTTTTTTAAAGTTTTAACTTTATTTTTCTTTTTTGAGTTTTTTTATGGAAAAAAATAGAAAAAGGAAAAAAATCAAATGACAGAAATGCCCTCAATCATTTAACGAGGTCAAGCCATTCTTTGAAATTAACGTGACACTTCATACCTTTATTTGAAACAAGGCTCAACTACTTCAAACCCTTATTTAGAATTTTTCCTATATATATAATATGAAATAAAAGAATGTGAACCCCAATAATGGAAGTTTTGGCCGATGATACTTAAGAAGAAAACTTCCTCCTGTGATTTCTCTGAGAAAATTTCAACTAAGGGGAACAAGAATTTATTTCCTTTTTTCACGTTGCCAAATCCCATCAAAACTTTTCTAGTTTGTTCATGAGCTCAAACTCGAAACATAATTTAAACAAGTAAAGAAGAAAAAATTGCAATTGGATGTACTCATCTTAAATACACAAATTAGAAAATAATGAACCAATTGTGACCTATTCCAATCTAGAAAAAGTATTGCAAGGGTTTGCTCTTTCTTTCTTTTTTCTAATTATATATATTTGATTTTTTTAGCATTATTGTCAAAATTTATATTTGAAAAGTTGCATACATTGTTTTTTCAATTTTAAACAAATAAAAATTAAAAAAATAATATTAATCACTCAAAGGGCTTTTCAAATATGTTTTCTATCAAACAGTATTTCTCTCAAAGTTGCTTATCAAAGCATGGTTTATCGAACGGTCTTTACATTTGCCCAAAACTCTTTAAGCTAAACCGCTTTGCATTTTACTATTTAGCTTCCAAAATACTGAACTAAATGCACCCTAAATATGATTGAGATTTGGCTCTCTACTGAGAAAATATTGGTAGGGTGTCAAAATACCACCCCATTCACTGGGCGGCACGTGTCGCTCGTGTCACCCAAGGCCCACTGCACTAGAAGCCTCCCTCACCTATTTCTTGCCTCTCTCTCCTCTCTTTTATTCTCTCTCCCCTCTCTTCTTTTTTTTCTTCTTCCTCTCCTCTTTTCCTTCATTTTCTCTTATCCTTCTTTCTCACTCCAACAAAGACAACACTCTTTTGCCTTCTCAGTCCACCACCTTACTACAGTTTCAGTCCTCTATTGTCAAGATCGAGCTCAACCGGCGATCGAGCTCAACCGGCGACATTGAGCCTCAGATTCTAGATCTAAGGTCGAGCGAGCCCAGATCTAGGGTTCAGCTCGACCTCAACAAGGAGGTTCGCCTCTCTCTTCCCTCTCTCCCCTCTCTTCTTTTTTCCTTTTCCCTCTTCTCCTTTCCTTTATTTTCTCTCGTTCTTTCCTTTCACTCCAACAGGGACGACACCCTTCCAACACCACCACCCCACTGCCGTCTCAGTCCACTACCTCACCACCGTTTCAATCCTCCATCATCAAGATCAAGCTTGGCTGGCAAAATTATGCCTTAGATTCCAGATCTAAGGTCAAGTGAGCCCAGATCTAGGGTTTAGCTCAACCTTGACGAAGAGGTAATTCTAAAGAACATATGAATAAGAAATGGTACGGACTTTTACCTTTGAATCTATGCAATACTGATATATTTACCTATGCTATTCAATTATTCGACTTGATGAATTCATTTATGTAGATTGTACACATGCAAAATAATGATAAATAAAAGGAAGAGTAGCATTGATGTGACTTGTGTTTGTCTGCTTGCTTGAGTGTGAATGTGCCTTCTTCAGGTCTTGTCTATGCATGTTTTTTGGTGCGTGATGTGCTTAGCTAAAGTGGCGATTGTTTGGGATATTTGATTGCTGATAAAGATAGAGAAGTAGTAATAGATCATTGATGCTTTGATGCATGATAACGATTACTATCCTTAAGGTATTATTTACCCCTACTATTATTATTGTCGGATTTAGAACAAATATACCTTCAAGATATACACCAAAGTCTCAAATAGTGAGTTCAGTAATTACTTAATTCCTCTTGGAATTTCACCTTGAATGTGTTAAAGTTGCACGTATGAAAAAAAAGAAAAGAAAAGAGAGTTCTAAAGAAGAAGTATTTATGAACATTTGTGGCTATTATAAATAATATATGAATTGGTCTTTATTCACATATAACCAATCAATACATCTCTTGAAAATAGATATTTTATTCCTAACCATTACCACTTTTCATGTTAAAAATAACTTTCTTTTATAACTACTGATAACTTCCTTTTAGGATGAAAAGTAACATCTTTTCATTACCAAGAATCATGTCCTTTTTTTATCAAGAGTCATGTCCTCTTAATCAAGGTACACATTTTTTTATAATAATAAACTATTTCAACAGTGATAACAGTAAGAAGCAAATTGTGGGTTGAATTTGAATGTAAAATAAAAAAAGAAAAAAAGTTTGTATAAGCCAACGAAGATATGTGCGTTACTTTTGATTGAAAAAGATATGGTATGCTGGATTTGTTTTTAAATTTAGAGGTCATCATGCTTTGTTTATCTTCCCTTTTCATCAGGATCTCTTTCTACTTGCTTGGTCATCACTATATTACAAGGCACAAAAGACGAGACTAATGCTCAAAACCACATTTCCAATATTTTTATATGTTATGTTTTTGGTCAAATCACGTTTCCAATGTTTAAAAATGGGAATATCTCGGGGACACATGGTGATTGCTATACAAAATTCAGTTTGACCTACGGCCTAGCAATCCATATGGGAAAAAAGGGCATATACGTCTGATAAAAAATCTGTATCAACTCCAGACTAGTTAGAAAAACTCAAGCTTGATTGGGTTGGTCCACCTCTCACGACCCGCGTCCATCCAATTAGTTGAATTCTAATCTATTGATGCATTGCCGTGTGCACGTTGATTGTGAGATTTTTTGGAATGAATTGGATGTCATTACGAACAATCCAATGCAAGTTCTCTCCTTGGACTATTTTGAATTTTCTTCATCAACAATCATAGCTTGGGAGGGAAGGGGAGGATCTCTTATATAACCAAACTTCCGACTTTTTTCTTCCTCTTTTCGGATTCTTGTTGCGTAATAATCTGCTCGATCATTCAGGGATAAGTGCAAGTTGATAGGATGTAGACTAGGGCATAATCTGGAGAGGGAAGATTATTCCGAATCATTTGGGCCACAGCTCAATTCCCTAGCGAACCTCTTCTGTAGGTATTCTTTTAGTGACTATCGAAGAAAAAAAAAATTGGATGGAACTTAAAACTTCATGAGGCAGGTTAAAATAATTGTATGTGCTGAAAAAGATACACGGTCTATCCTTCTTGTAGTACATAGATTTAATTATGGTGAAGGGAGTTGAGTATGAATATGAATGCATGGATGAATCTGGTTCCAGGGTGAAATCCGAAACTAAAAAATTAGACTGGTGGAAATTTGTTTAGTTTTAGGTTCTAACATATGCAAGGTAGGTTCTACATTCCAAAACTTTGGAAATATATTTTGACAAATAAGTTACAGGTTTTGAGTAAGTGAAACTTCAAACCTAGAACTTGAAACAAGTTTTTTTTATTTTTCTTAGTCTGTCTTCGCGCGATCTTACGGTATTTCAGGACATAATTTGAAACTGCTAATCTAAGCTTCCATTTTATATTCTTCGTAGATCTAAATATAAGTTGTAGTCAATGGATTGTAACAGCAAGTTGTGATCATTAAATGTGTCATTGCAATCGTTCAATTATTAATACAAGTATAACTTAAGTAAAATCTAAAATTGATCTTCTAGGTTCTAAAAAGTAAGAAACTTGTTCCAACGGGTAGATTCCAAATTTTAGGTGGAATCTGTACGAAATCTAGAACCGTTTATCTCTAATTATTGTCATTTACTAACTGCAATATGGAATGGTTCGATTCTGACTAGCTTTTGTTTTCAGGGATACAAAGGATAAGTCCTAATTGAAACTATGGGATCATGGCCTCTATGAGTGAAAGATTTGACTGTTCAGGGCCCTCGAGCCTTACTCGCGTTGACTGGTAAGACCTTCGGATTCTCTTTTCCTCATTGAGCAAAAGGCCCAAGCCATGCCTTTGAAATTTCCGTCGTGTCTTCATCGAAATTCCCAGAGTTTCCTACACCGTTGTCTCAATTATTTGGCGATGAGACTGTTTGAACATGCAAAACTAAACACTGTCCTAGCCGTTCAACTTTTCCATAACTTAACATGGACTAGCGGGGTTTATAGTTAGAGAAAGAAACCTAAGAGTGCGCATCTATGGTGTAATTTCCATCTACTTCTGTAGTTAATTTGTGTTCTTAACGGACGAACTTCCCTAATGTGCCATGGGCGCTTGTCTCCCTGTCTTGCAATCCATTTAAGCTAGGGGGGCACATATCTCCGATTACTTCATTGTAGAGTTTTGCCCGATACTAAGCCGAAAAGGAGGAGTTTTGCTAGATATGCGGCCTTTAATATGCCATAGGCTGTTATCGCTGAGTGTTGATTTGCCCGCAACATGCACCCCATATCGGAACTTCGTCCTCCATGGTTGCCATGTGATATGATACTCTATTTGGTTCATGGACACATCCAGTTCGTAGTTTTTGTACAGAAGCACCAACGTGTGGAGTGCCAACTTTTCGTTCTGCACTGAGTTTCAGACCGCATGAGAAACTTTTTCTAAAATATGGCATTTTAAGCTTCCCTCGAATCCGATGTTTCCCTTTCTTCTTTTTGCGTGAAGCCATGATACAAGTATTTAGCTTAGTCTAGCTACAAAGTTTCTTTATCAGCAAACGTATTGACGAAACTAACATTTCTATGGACTTCTAACATAGGAAAAATGCAGATCATAAGAGGTCGGTTCTTGCTTGTTTGGTTCAAGCTGCCTATCTCTTAGAGAAGGACCGCCAGGGGAAATGTCGAGGTTACGAGGCTGTCGCTCCTCCTTGGTCGGAAAAATTCGGTTTTAAGTTGACGCACAAACTCATAGATGAGGCTGACTCTTCTATCTTCGGTGCCATCTTCGAGTATAAGCCTTCACCATCCTCAGGTGACCGCTCAGCAGATCAACCGCATTTCGTGGTTGCCTTCCGAGGCACCTTGATCAAGGGACAATCGCTCGCTCGAGATACTGAGCTGGATGTTCAGTTCACCCGGAATGAGCTCCAATCCTCGTCTCGCTGCAAGACTGCCATGCTGACGGTAGAAAACTTGGTTGCAACCGTCGGCAAGTCTAAGGTCTGGTTAGCTGGCCACTCCCTGGGGTCTGCCATTGCTCTGCACGTTGGAAAGAACATGGCCAAAAAGGGATTGTTGCTGAAGTCTTTCCTCTTCAATCCGCCTTTTGTATCTGCCCCGCTCGAGAAGATCAAGAGCTGGAGAATGAAGCTGGGTCTCCAATTATTCACTAGCGTGGTCAGGGGTGTAGTGGCGTTAGTTAAGCATTCTCGGGAACAGCGGCAACAATACGCCCGTTCTTTTGCGGCTTTGTCCCCTTGGGTTCCTCACCTGTTTGTCAACAAGGTTGATCTCGTCTGCTCGGGATACATTGGCTATTTCGAGTTCGGAAACTGGATGCAACAGGTCGGATTAGGAGATGTCCACAAGTTTGCTCGTCAGTATTCTGTGATGTCAATGCTCCTGAGCAAGAAAGGGACGCAGGCGGAGCCTTTGCACCTCATCCCGTCGGCAGAACTAACAATCAATTCAGAGCCGCCGAAGCAGTGCCGGAGGGCGCATGGTATTTGCGAATGGTGGAAGCAGGACCTGAGGCCGGAGTCCATAGTTTACAAGTACGGGTATTAGTATCGACGGTATCGTGGGACTGTTATTTCCCGTCGTTTATGGGTTTTCAGTTTGCTCGCCTCTGTGTGTGAGAGAGACAAAGTCAGTCCTCATTGTCGTTTCTCAGTTTGGAGATTGAAGCAATTATATATCTACCTTTTGTTGTGACTGTTATTTCCCGTCGTTTATGGGTTTTCAGTTTGCGCGTCTGTGTGTGTGAGAGAGAGACAGAGTCAGTCCTCATTGTCGTTTTTCAGTTTGGAGATTCAAGCAATTATATATTTACCTTTTGTTGTGGCTGTGAGTACACAAGGCCTTCGACCCCTTTTATGGAATTGTCATGATGCTAAGCCCAGCATTTTACCACAGGAGGCACAAGTCAGATCCAGTTTAGTAACTTGTAAAAAAGGTTGGGTGAACAAGGCCGCTTTTCTCACCAAATGAAAATTCATTTTCTTCACATTTTTTCCAAGTGATTAACAATTCTTATAGAAAATAGGTCCATGAAAACGGCACATATCTCAAATGAAAGCATCTAGTGATGTTGATATATAAATTCAAGAACATTTACAACTAATTTTAAATTTTTATTTATATCCAACTCGATATTTGTCACTTTTAAAATGTCGAGAGAATTTATGAAAATGGAAGAAGTAGAAGGAAAAGGATTTGATAATTCTCCTTTTTCTTCTACTTTTTCCAGTTCATAATCACTTTTCCTTTATCATTTTGAAAAACGAAACATATTAGAACTTATACAGCCGTGCAAGAAAAGATGTCATATTCGAGGCACTGGTTTTCATACATTGTAAAACAATTTATTATAATCATTTTCCATTAAGAAAAGGCATATTATGAAAGTCAAAATATTGCAAAAAGTGGGCTATAAATATCCCAGTTGAGGCATGTACTTTTACTTTTTAGCTTTTTGTAAATTTTTCGGAATTCTCATTTGAATCTTTAATTAATTTTCAAAAACACTTGAAATTTTTAATAATTTTGAAATAATACATATTTGAAAAAAATTCAAAAGGAAAGTCATTCTTAAAACTATTTTTTTAGCTGCACCATTTTTCTGTATTTTACAATTTTATTGCATCTAAAATATCGAGGAAGGAAAATATAAGAGAAAAAATGGAAAGGAGTTTCTTTTTCCTTCATTTTGGCCCCTCTTTTTAGGCGAGGAAATTCGTTTCGCGCAAAAGCCATCTTCTCCGTCAGGCCTTCCTCTCTTCTGCTGCCATCTCCACTTCTCCGGCGATCATCTGATGCAATTCTCCGAAGTTTAACCTCGCGTTCTTCCCCCAGTTCCAAGCTTTTATTGCCTCGAATTTCTTTATCAGATTCGGAGGCATTTGTTGGGGGGCTGAATCCCATGAATTTTCTCCGCTTCAGTCTCGTTTCCGATTCGAATAATCGCCCGGGCATCATCCGCGAGCCTTCAAGACGTTGATTTGGCCAGCGCCTATGTCGTTGTTCGACGATATGGAGCTGGGTTTGGTCCCGCCAACTATGTCGGACGAAGAGATCCTCGAAGCTGACCTCGTCGTTACTGTAAGTTCTGTTGCCTCGTGCGGCGTAATTTGGTCCGAATAGATGGTCTTATTTTGGTTGTGGTGAGTGAATGTTTGCCGAGAAGAATCGGTTGGGTCGAGAAAATGGTCTCTTCTGGGCTGCTTCACGGTTTGGTCTGGCAGTGGCAATGAATACCTCTTTTCGAAATTTAGTTCTGGATGAAATTTGGGAATTGGGATAGCCTCGAGAGTGGTGACCGGTAGGGTGTAAGGTCAAGGAGACTGTAAGGAGCAATGTCTATTTCTTCTTTAATTTGTAAAGTTGATTGCTTTCTGGAATTTAACAAAGGATCTTGTCAACGAATTTAAGGCTTGATATATGTAAGTCTACTTGTGTTTAAATCATCCTTGTCAAAAACATGAACTTTATGGAATCTTTGCTTCCTGCTCGACTATGTTCATATAGGTAAAGAATTGAGGTTAGCTTTGTGTTGCTTTGATGTTTCTGTAACTGTGTAGTTTTATAATTTTTTTGTACATGCAGGACACTGCTAATTTTGAGGGTGAGAGATGTGGGCTATGCATGGATCTTATCATTGACAGAGGGGTCTTAGACTGCTGCCAGCACTGGTACACTTCTTCACAATGCTCTTTAGCATCTTAATAAACCTGTTTCTTGGATGAAGAAGGAACCAACATGGTTGAATGATTAGAACTGTTGCTATTCCACTGAGGCATTGCCATTATGGCCATCCTGCTTATTATGTTACATGTACTATTTGATTCATATATGTGGACATAGGAATGAGCTCTTTTTTAAGCATCTTCAATCTTTTATTTTTGTGTTTGTTATTCAATGCAATACTGTTTTGAGTTTGACATGATGCATCTGTTGGCTTTTCAGGTTCTGCTTCACATGTATTGACAATTGGGCTACCATCACCAACCTTTGTCCGCTTTGCCAAAGTGAATTTCAGTTGATCACTTGTGTTCCTGTGAGTGACCCTTAATTGTCAGAGTACAGCCTTTTCGTTTTTACCAATTTATGCTACCCTATATTTTTTTGGATTTTCTTCTCATTCTTTATCTCACCGTATTGTTTAAAACGTTTGGCTGGCTATTTGGACTTTTTTCAATGATGTTGTATAATATAACATTAAATACTGGCTTTAATTGAAACTGAAGGTATATGATACTATTGGAAGCAGCAAGTTTGAAGAGGAGCCAGTCTCAAGGTACTTTAATATGTCTTCTCTCTGCACAAGTATTTAGTGAGAACCTAGCTTGTCACGGTAATGTTCCATATGCAGTTTTTCATCTTATCGTTCTGTTACTAGAGAAAGATAGTTTTTGGGAATTACTGATGATTAAAGTGTCCATAAAACTGAAAGGATTGAACTTCAATTAAATCCTTCAAAACCTTTTCTTAATCAAAGATTATGCAGCAACGACTAATGTGTTATTTTTCTTGTCTTTTCCTATTTTAATAATGCAGGGAAGATGATTGGTCCGTTGAAGGGAAGAATAATACTATGTCTTTTCCATCATACTACATTGATGAAAATGTAATTATCCTTTATCTCGAATAATATTATGATCTTGGCCCGATTCATCCTTTTTAGGCTATTGGATGTTTATCAACCTGTTGAAGAAGACAATTACACGTCTATGGTTGAGTTATGTATGTTACAAATAGAGTAGCAGAAATTAAAAAGAGATTGGCTTAGTCTTGATGCATCTGTACTGGTCCAGGGGTCTTGGAATTGTATCCTACCTTACTTTTCCCCTCGGCAAGTTGAATGATTCTGATCATATACAGGAATTTGACCTTTTGCATTAGCACAATCACGATATAAATCGTTTAAATGGTCACAAGCTGGAGTTTCGTGTCTTAAATTTGTCTTTGGTTTGCATTTTTATCTTCCATAATCCATCCTTATGAAAATGGCATTTTCTAGGCAGTTGTCTGCTTGGATGGAGATGGCTGCAAAGTTCGCAGTGGATCAGCAAGTGCTGAGGATGATTCTTATCTCGATACATCAATTGCTTGCGATTCATGTGACATATGGTAAAGGAAAGAAACCTGACTGGTTTGATTTGTAAATACAAATTGGTATATGCTTAAACTAGATTGCTTATCTGATAGTTGCATAACTTTACACAATTTAATAGGGAGGTCGCCATTGTCTCTAAACGGATCTAACATACATTAGATCCATTGGCTTTTGCTGAAGGTGTCTTAATTTTGACAATGATGTATGCTTTGCTATATAGCACATGCCTATTTGCTATTCTGAAGTATGAAACACCTTAAAGTAAATGATTGTCTTCTAGAAATTGAAATGCATGTTTGATCAATTGTGGATCTTTCCCCTTGTTATTTTGTTTCTTCATTTGTTTTCTTAGAGCACAATTTTCCTTTGATTTATTACTTTGTCCATTAGTAACTATATCTTTGACTTGCATCGAAATAGGTATCATGCTTCCTGTGTCGGATTTGATCCTGAGGGCACATCAGAGAGTACATGGTTATGCCCCAGGTTTGTTCAAGAGTTTTTTTTCACCTTGTCAATCACAGTGCATATGTCCCTTTGCTCCTCTGTGGTGATGATTTTGGTTCCAAGGTGCAATTTAATAGAATGTTACCTGCTCATCTTATATTTGCATTTTTTTTTTTTCGTTTGCCATGCAATAGAAAGTTGTAGAGGCTATTTCAAAATGAATTATCCAAGTGGAGTACTTCAGTAAGAACTGTAAGTTTCATTTCCTGTTTATGAAATTTAATTGAGAATTTTTACGCTCTTGGAAGCTTGTTGGGCTGAGAAGCATGTGTGGGCGAACGGTTTTAACATCTTCTCAGAGTTATAGGACACTGGTTGTATACTCTTGGCCATAGATACTGCTGGTTTGCTTGTGTCTAGTTAGAACACAGAGTTGCCTTTGTATTCTATCCTTCCAACCCTTGAAGATGTTAAAAGTGAATTCCTAGTATACATTAGTTAGCTGACCATATTACCATATAAACATTATTTTCCTTCCAGCACTTTTATTTACTATTTCATTGGGTTCATCTGCAGATGTGTGGCTCATCAAAGGTTAGCTTCATTACAAGAGTCTGGCAACCTGTGCCCTGGAAATGTGGGTTGTGACTATATGGTTGAGGATGCCTTGTGTGGGAAGGTGTCTGTGGCTGTTGCTGATTCTGGAGAAACAGCTATAGTTGTTTCCATGGTCCCGAGAGATCTGAAGATTGAAATGCCAAATGAGAGTCCATTGAATATTGAAGTTGATGAGGCCATAAAAGGGGAAAGCATGGTGTTAGTTTCTGATGCCAATATCAGAAAGGTGGAAACTGAAACAGTGGAAATTAGAGCTATTGATGCTGAATCAGTTACACAAAATGTGGCCCTGTCCTTATCACAGGATACCTTCTCAGTTATGCCCCCCACTTCCTTTGCTTTCAGTGAATTGAAGCCTAACAATGATGAAAATGCGGCTAATGAACCTCGTACTAGTGGCTCTCAAGATGTTACAGGCAAGTTTAGGGAATCCCACCTTGAAATGAAGACATCTGAATGTAAGTCTAATATCAGTTCACCTTGTTTTTTCTATTGGCTCTTTATCACCAGGTAATTTCACAAGTAGAAGTACAATCAATGTCCTCTCTCTCTCTCTCTCTCTCTCTGCTTGTAGGGCAAAACACTGATGTGACAAAGATTGAAACAGAGAGTGCAACTATTAATCAAACTAGTCAAGATGTTTACCAGATGACTCTTATGGAAAATTCTGCACTAGACGGTATGAAAGTTTGTCTCCTTTTGGGCTTTTGAGGATTGTTTTTAGAGTTTCTCATTACTATTTTTTTTTCAGCATATAACACTGCACTCAGCACTGAAAAAGTTCCTGCAATACAGACTGGTGCAAAGAGACAGCATATGAATTCCTGGTAACTTCCCACAAATGTCTGTATTGTTTTAGGTGGCACTTGAGGCTCATTTCCTTATGATGCTTCTTATTTTTCAATCCTGTCCAGTATCCATCTCTCTCTCTCTCTCATGGTTAAGTTCTCCATTTAACTGTCCATTATTTGTAATGCGTTGTCCTCCCTTTCGCTAACACTGCTACATGCTGACTAATTATTTGTTATATCACAGATATGTGATGGGAAAAAAACGTCTCCTGGTATAGGGAGAACCTTATGTGTCTGTACTTAAATTTTCTTTAAGAAGACATGTAGTATGATCAGTTTATCTTTAGTTAAATTATCATTTTAAATTTTTAAATTGTGGTTTTGCTTTATGACTTCGAGGAGTGGTATTATTGTAACTCACCATTAGAAAGTTGTAAGAATGCATGATTGGATACTTTGTTTGTTATGTGCTTGTCAGTTATCGATATCATTACCTAAGAGACAATCATTGTGGCATGAGAAATGAAGACTCTTAACTCAAGTTACTTTTCTGTAATCTTTGGGTACTATCTTCTTAGTGTTGGCATGCATGTGGTCGGTGATACTGCGGAACCCAAAGCAGAGATAGAGTTTGAAGCTGTATCAAAGAAAAGGAGGGTGGAAGAGAAGGTTGAAGTTGGTTGCTTCGAGGACCAGACTGACACATTTGTTTCTGATGATACTAAAAAGTGCACCATCCCGGCAGATGTAGAGGATGAGTTCAGTAATAATCAAGAAACACCTCCAGATATAATGAATATAGTTAAGGGAACGGGACGAAAGTCTTCTACCACAGATAGAGGAGAAAATGCAGGTGGTTTGAGGATTAAGAAGATCATGAGGACGGCTGGTAAGGACAAAGAATCATCAAACGTGGTCCAGAACCTAAGAAAAGAAATAAGAGAAGCTGTTCAAAATAAACCCTCAAAAGATCTCGAGGAAAATCTCTTTGATGCTAAGCTTCTTGCAGCGTTTAGAGCTGTGATTGGTGGACCTAGAGATGAACCTGTTAAAAAGTTATCACCGTTGGCTGTCAAGGCGAAGAAGTCACTGTTGCAGAAGGGGAAAGTACGTGAAAGTTTGACAAAGAAAATATATGGAACATCTAATGGAAGAAGAAAACGTGCATGGGACCGTGATTGTGAGGTCGAATTTTGGAAGCATCGTTGCACGAGAGCAACAAAGCCTGAAAAGATTGAGACCCTGAAGTCAGTCCTTGATCTCCTTAGAGGGAATTCAACAAATGTGGAGATAATGCAGGAGCCTGATCAGCCTTCTGCAGATTCTATCCTTTCTAGGTTGTATTTAGCAGATTCTTCTGTGTTACCTCGAAAGGATGACATAAGGCCTCTCTCTTATCTTGAAGGTGATTCTGAGCAGAAAAAGGAGCAAATTATCCCTGGGGGGAAGAGTGTGGATCATGCTGTGAAATCCGTAGAATCCAATAAGGATACATATGATTCAGGTTATTCTGCTAAACATGGTGTTAAAGTGCCAAGCTCAAAACACAATGCTCCAGATTCCAAAGTACCTGGTAAACGCCCAGAAGGATCTTCAGTTTCCCATGTGAATAGTTCAAATTGTGGTAGATGGAAGGACATGGTTAGTGAATCAGATGATTTGAAGAGGGATAAAAGAAAGTGGGCCCTGAAGATTCTTGCTAGGAAAACTGCTTCTGGAGGTAAAGGTGCTACTTCTGATGAACATGAAGACAATGCCATACTTAAAGGAAATTTCCCACTGCTGGTGTGTACAACCTTCTAGAGATTTCTTTAAGTTGTGCTGTCTTTGCATAGATGCAACTGATTATGGAGTCATATCTTTGCATTGAGCAGGCTCAACTACCAAAAGACATGAGACCAGTCTTGGCTTCTACTCGCCATAACAAAGTTCCTAAGTCAGTAAGACAGGTATGCCCTGCCTAATGAAATATTCTACATTCATAAACAGACTGGACACAAGCATATGGATCATTCTGTTTTTAATTAATTTTCTTTAGTGAAACATATGGATAAGAAGAGAGAGGATTTGGATTTCGAAAAAATACTTACCTCTGTCCCTAGACCAAACCACAGCGCCATCACCATTTTGCCCTTACTCAAGGTTCTGCCAGCGTATGTGATTCAAGCATTCAGAAAACAAAGAATTAAAGCTCTCTATTTAAGGATGGACAGAATAACAGTTCCATGTTGGATAGTTACATCCTATTATGAGTGTTCCCTGTATAGAGATAATCTCTCACATGTTCTGTCACATTTATGGGATCAAGCTGGGTGATCAATGGTGAAATTTGAGCTCAACCTCCTTCATGATTATGTAAACTACTGAAGGAATGGATACAGAAAAAGAAATCTATATTTAACTGTTTTAGAATATGCTATCTTCTTCAAATGTAGAATTCAACTATTACTAATTAGTCATTTTTTTTTTCTTTAATATATGATAAGAGTAAAATTCCACTTTCAAAAAACTTGCATTGTCAACCGAGAAAGAATTGCTTGAGAGGTGCATTCATTCATTGCCAAATGTTCAAAGTGTTTCAAAATTGCTTTCTTAATATAGTCCTGAAGGTTGTGTTATTTGTACGTTTTTAAACACTATTGTGGAGGTTGTCCAGCATTTGAATCTCATAAATGGTTACTCTGCAGAAACAACTGTATCGTTTGACCGAGCACTTCTTGAGAAATGCAAATTTGCAAACAATATGTAGAACTGCAGAGACAGAGTTGGCTGTTGCGGATGCCATCAATATTGAAAGGGAAGCTGCAGATCGGTCAAATAGTAAGCTTGTCTATTTGAATCTATGTTCTCAAGAGATAATGCGCTGTACAGAAGATAGCAAGTCCTCTGGAACAGTTGAACCCACTCCCCTGTCTCCATTAGCTCTTCCTACTGAAAAACCAGGGCAAGGCACGGAAGAATACCCCGACCCAGAGGTTGAAGTAGCATTAAGAGCTGCTGGTCTTCTTTCAGATTCTCCTCCAAATACTCCAAGTCTTACTGTTGGAGTCCCTGGTGAGGAAAAGGATCCCTCTGCAGAAGATGAAGAAGTAGTCCATGATAAATTTACCCAAGCGAGCCGTGATTCTAAAATAGGAATTTATGGCGAGTTTGAGCATAACCTGGGGGATAAAGCTTATGTTGGCAATGGTTCAATGAAAGTCTCTGAGCAACCAGAAGAAGAAGGTTCATCTAAAATGAAAGGGGTTTTTTTGTCTTCAAATCCTGAAAATTTGGATCATGCTTTTGATGTCAAACCTTCTGAGGTTCCCTTGTCCGAGTGTTGTGAATGTGCAAATGTGAGAACATCTCCCGTGGAGGATGTGAGTGATGAACCTAGTGATTCTCAAAAATTGTCATGTGATCGTGTTGGGGAGCAGCCTTCAGTACGAGATTGTGAAGAATTACATGGTCCAGGTAAAGAAACCTTGATGAACAGCCTTTCCACGGGAATAGGAGGGACGGAGTGTGATCTGACTGATACAGAATCTCAAAATGGAATAGGAGTTCCTGAAGATGTCAAGAATTGTGAGCCTAGCGAGGAAGTCAAACAATCAGCTGGAGTCATGACGCATCACAAGTCTTCTGGTGGAAAAAAATCTACTAGTGTTTCTCAAGATGGCAAATTTGAGCAAGAGGATGGGGAGAAACATGACAAAGAGCGGTCAGATGACGCTGAATCCATAAAGAGAAAGGTTGGTACCTAATGTGATTCATGTCTCTTGTTCCTCTTATTCTCTTACTTCTTGCATGAAATAAGGTTAAGGGTTTCTATCTAACGATTAAGGGTTTGGGAACAACCAAAACTATTTGAAGTATTAATGTATGGAAACCATCCCATTATAATGAGGTTTGCCGTGTCAACATAAGAAAGCAACAGTGTTTTAGGTTAGTTATCCCTATTTCTTCTGAAGACTGTGTTAGGTCACATTTGATTTTTTTCTCTCATTTATTGTATCGTGATATAAAAACAGATAAAAATCTACGATTATGGAAAAGTTTTAGTTCGCAAGAAATCAATCTGATGTTACTTTAAGCATGTGGACTGCCCGAGCTTCCTATTTTCCTCTTTTTATGTGGAAAATTCTCATTCAAAATTTGGTCATTTCAATTTTGTGCAGGTGGAAGCATACATCAAGGAACATATAAGGCCACTATGCAAGAGCGGTGTAATCTCAGTTGAACAGTATCGTTGGGCAGTTGCAAAATCTGTAGAGAAGGTTATGAAATACCATCACAAAGCTAAAAATGCCAACTTCCTCATTAAAGAAGGCGAGAAGGTGAAGAGACTTGCAGAGCAATATGTCGAAGCATCTCAACAGAAGGGAAAAACCGATTCATCGTAGTAACCGTGTTCATCTTCCTTGTTTTTTTCACAATTGCATTATCACTCCATGCCCAACTTGGAAGTATTTTCACAACTATTCTCTTATCTTGGCATGGTTGTTGTCCAGGCACTGTACATATAGACAAGTTGATGATGTATGAGGAGAGTTAAATTCTTATCAGTGAAGGCAGCTCTTCCTTCGTTGGAGGTAGAGCTGAAAATGAGGATGACCCAATTTTTTGCCTACGAAACTGAGTTTTTATCATGCGCCACAACCGATGAATATTGATCGATCAATATAAAAAATTTGAGATACGTAGGGTGTCAAAATTTGTGGTTCTGGTTGGGATGCATTGGAAGCACGAGGCCTTCGAGAGTGCTTAGCAAAGGTGTGCTAAGATTGTTCCCTCAAAGCTGCACACAAAAAGTTGGTGGCGAAATAATAGCTGCTGTCAATGGATATCATTTTTATCTTGAATGTGACCAATTTGCTGGTTTATGGTTCTTGCACGGTTGATATTATAGTCATTATCCCAAGGTAGGAAAAAGAAAAAGGAACTCTTGACAACGTCGAATGGTTAAGGATAATGTCAACCAACGCCATAAAACTTGTTTACTATCCTTAACACGAGCATCATATTAACGAGTGTACTTAGGATATTTATTAAAAGCATACTAAATATAACATAATTCAACTTTTTAAGCATCAATTCTGTATGCCATAACACAAGTTCGTGCATATTGGAAATTGTACAATTTTCTTAATCGGTGCCTATTCTTAATATAAAGATATTTAATTTTTCAGAGCGCTTATCATATATAATATAATGAAAAGTCATTGCAAAATCCGTAAATTTTCTATCATTGGCATCTTAAGATGTTTTATGGTCCAGAAACCAATTACCAAACCTGCCTGGTAGAAAGGCATTCCCCTCTCATTTATGTACCAAAACATTAGAATTTTAAAAAAAAATGCCCATTTTCATACCAAACATTCAATCATCTCCGTTTCCGCAAGAGCTTTTCCCAAAATAGACACGCGAGTCATATGGCGTAAAAGAAAACGAACCTGCCAAATGCCAGAACCTCCAAACAAATCGAAAATGCGCTTGAATTCACTAACCAAACCCCAAATAATTGCTCTTCCTTCTTCTTCAGGAAATCCAAAACATCGTTGTTGTCGCTTTCCATGCGCACAATCGGAAGAAACAGAGGACCCACATGCACCATTCCCTCTCCTCCCCCTGGCGTTCCCTTCTCTCCGACACTCTCGCCCAAATGAGCCATGATCACGTCCAGCCGCATGGAGCGCGGTAGTGGCGAGACCCGGAGCGAGAGCGGCGAATGCGGGCGCAACGGCAGGAGGAGGAACAGGCTCCGTCAGCTCTTCTCGACGTCTCTGATCTTCTGGGTCTGGTGCTACGTCTTCCTTTCCCACGCGAAACCCGGGCTTGGCCAGGGGGCTAAAGGTGAAGAATTTGCCACGTTTCCGTGATAAAGTTCGCTCATTTCTCTCGACTGTGCTTTTGTTGAGCTGCATCTAGCTCGTGCGTGAGGTAGTTGCTCGAGTTTGATCAGTTTCGTGTAGCGCCATTTGATGGGAACGAGTCAAGATCAGTTCTTTCTAGTTTTGGATAGTAAAGTGCAAAAAAGAAGCTTTCTTTCTTCATTTATCTAATTTTTCCTTGAATTTTACCTTATAACGGTACATTCAGATTCCCATTTTTTATGCCCGTTTGTTCCCAAGATTTGGTCTGCTCTTTCCTGTTGAGGCTCAGTTGTGATAGTTACCGGTGAATTGGAGGCCCGTTGTTTCTTGGCCAGGATTACGTTTCGTAAATAAGTTCATCCTTGTAATAGCCAACTTTCTGTACTTGGTCGAAACATCATAAGAATATTGCAGTGTCGATGAATTTATGGTAATCTTGTTTTCATTTTCAGGCTGGAGTGTTGAATTTTTGTTGTTTCATCATATTTGTCCTGCGGTTAGCTAAATTGAAGCTTGCCCGTTTCAGGTGTTTGCAAGAACAGTAAGCTTTATGGACGTGCATATTTCATTGGCACTGGTAGCGATAGTGGTGCAAATCAGTTGAATTCAGAATCCAGGAGGTGTACAGCTTGCGACAGGTCAAAAGTCCCTCGAGAACATAGGGGTTTTGAGCATCCTCTTCCCAAGATCAATGTAAATGAAGAAGTCCTTTGGCACTTATTAGGTTATGCTGCTCCAGTATGTAAAATACAATCAGAAGAAGGAAGAAAAGCACGTCAACCAGGACAGCCAAGTGTTTATCAGCCTTCTTATCTCAATCTTGATGATTTTCGAAACTTGAGAAGGCAAGAAAAGGAGTTGGGAGGACCTACTTGGCTTGTCAACATTACACACCGGCTCGAACCGGATGGAACTGAGTATAACTATGCGTCTGCATCAAAAGGAGCCAAGGTTCTTGCTCATAACAAAGAAGCAAAAGGAGCAACCAACATACTTGGAAAAGACCATGACAAGTACTTGAGAAACCCTTGTTCTATCAAAGAGAAGTTTGTCGTGATTGAGCTTGCAGAGGAAACTCTGGTTGATGCAGTCAAAATCGCAAACTTTGAGCACTACTCTTCCAATTTTAAGGAATTCGAGTTGTCTGGAAGTTTGAGTTACCCTACACAAACATGGGCCCCCCTGGGCAAGTTTGTCGCCACAAATGTGAAGCATATTCAAACCTTCAGGCTGCCCGAGCCGAAATGGTTGAGGTACTTGAAGTTGAATTTGCTTAGTCATTACGGATCAAAGTTCTATTGCACACTAAGCGTCATGGAGGTGTATGGAATCGATGCAATAGAGCGGATGCTCGAAGATCTCTTTGTGCCTTCTAAGGAACCTTCTCAGGGTGATCTCGCAAAGCCTAACGTGACAGAAACACACCTGCCGAAACATGAGTCAGTTCCTGTGGAACTTAATAGCAGCGATAGAAGTCAAAATATGGTTGGGACAGCCACTATGGCAACCGAAGCTTTTGATAAAGCACAAAATGCAAAAGCTCATGAGGTGACTGATCCTGACATTACAAGAAATGTTCCTGATCCCATCGAGGAAGTAAGGCAAATGCTAAATGGCAGAATTCCCAGTGACACTGTTCTTAAAATCCTGATGCAGAAAGTTCGGTCTCTTGAGCAGAACTTGTCAGTGTTGGAGGAGTATATCAAAGAATTGAACCGACAGCAAGGGGACATGTTCCCCGAACTCGAGAAACAGGTATCTACGATGTTGGACCTCGTGGAGAAAAGAAAATTAGAGATTCGAGATCTCCTACAGTGGAAGGAACTTATGGTATAGTTTATCTGCCCCTTAGCTACTCTCTCTCTCTCTCTCTCTGTCTCACCTTATTTGTCTAATACTTAGCTTCCTGAAGGAAAAAGGACATAACGATCTTGTGTTATGGAAGTCTGTTGTCTCATCACAAGTGGATGTGCTCGGTAAAGAAAACACCCTGTTGAGGTTAGATTTCTTGCAAATTTTGCTCGAGTTTCCTCTTTGGCTTGCTTTGTTTTAACAGTAAACGAAACTTATGCAGCGTTGAGGAATGAAAACTGACCCTGACCTTTTTAGGACTAATTTGTGTACGGACTGATTAGAACCACCTACTGTGACTAGTCCTTTCGCCTTTTCACTTCTCCCTAATACTTGCAGAAATTATCTCATTTGATCATGCTATATCATCTTAAGCAGAATCCATGTCCCTCTTTCATCGATTTGGAAACCTGTTTGAGATCCTGCTTTTGGTTGTGTAATGTGCCTTGTGTATTGAAATAGTGTTTCCCTTTCTATACTCTCCATCCTTGCCTGCACCTTGATTCTGACTTCCGCCGAAGTTTCTACCACTTCAATTTCCCCTCCTTGTGAGTTCTTTTGTTTTTTCCCATTATCTTCATCTTTTTTCTCCTTTCCCACAACTTTCCCCATCCGCATTGCCCACTATTGCCTTGTTACGGTGATCATGTTTTTTCAAAGTCTTCAGAATGCTATCCATCAAAATCCTGTCCTCACTTCCTTGCTCCCTTTCACTGATGGTATTACAGATCGGACATCCAGAAGGTCGTGAGAGATCAGGCGAGTCTGAAGAGCAAGGAGCTCACCGTGATGGCAGTGAGCTTTTTCTTCTTCTGCTGCGCGCTTCTGAAGCTGGTTTCGACACGACCCTCCTTGATTTTTCGAGCCTCTCGACCCAACAGAGCAGCCCACGCGAGTCGAGGGTGGATCCTGATATTACTTAGCAGCAGCATGACAATGTGCATCCCCTTATTCTATAGCTAGTCCCTGACCTGTTTTAGCTCTGGATAGGATTTCTTTCCCCTATGCAATTACAAGCTGTCATTCTCAGTAATGGTTTTGTTAGGGAAACTTTTTGCTATTCCCTTTGCTTCCATGTTGATGAGATCCTGACTCCCTCAAAATAGCATGACCAATCATTAATGCTGTCATGCACTGGAAAATACAGCAGTTGATCTGGTGAAGGATTTACAAGAGATGAGGTTTGGGAAAATGGCTCAATTTCTGGACCTTAGGAGCATGATGAAAAGAAACCTTGATAAAAATCAGGAACATAAAGCTGTTAATTGATTAGGAAAATCGATATTAGCACAAAGTGTAAACCACGGAATTCTATAAACCCAAGATCATCGAGCGCTAGCGGGGCATTGATACCATTGGCGCATGACTTCTTTGATTAGTGACACATCACATTAATAGCTAAAAGTGCATCAATTTAATTTTTTAGTATTCTTGATTAGTGACATGACACGTTAGTAGCTAAACATACATCAATTTAATTTTTTTAGTATGAAACTACATACGACATGACTTCGCTCATTATTTTTTTTTTTAAAAAAATTTGGGCTTGAGAGAGCATCAAGTTATAGCTTTGAAATCTGCACTAGTGATGAAAATATTCAATGAGTGTGACATGTACTCCCACCGGCGGATTTAGTTTTATTCAACCATTATAAATCAACTTAACAACATTGATTATCACGTGCTTCAATTGTCAATTTTGCTGGGTGGCCTGGGGATGGGTTCAGTTGTATTGTCAGAATTTTCAAAGTCACTCTTTTTTTTTCTTTTTTTTTCTCGGTACCTTTTCACATAAGGAAGCCCCTGTTTTTCTTTTTCTTATTAATTAAGTTTCGCCGTACGTTATTAAAAAGTTTGATGTGTCCAATTTCTTATTCGGCAAGTTTCGCACTATTCGGAGTCTTCTAAAGAAAGTTATGCTCGACTTACCAAGCGTTGCTCAATTTATTCGAGAACAAGTTGGAGTATTTCTATGAGTCTATTGAATACTTAGCTTGTTGAGTTGAGGGTTAATCTTCTCATTTTTATTTTGTCTAGAGATTGTCGGTCTCTATTTTAAAATATAAAGATAATTTTTTTTTTAAAATCGTCTATGCTTAGAGGGTTGTTTCACGTTGAATTTCTCTTGGGACCAAGAAAGACAAAAATCTCTTTTTTTCTGTACCCTTGCTAAATTATTTTATTATGCCACCACATTTTTCACGCTAGGATTGATTATCGATTGACGTATCCTTAAACAAAATCACGGAAAAAAGAAAAAGGAAAATGGGCAATCACGGAAATTACCCTCCTAGTTCGTGGTATTTACGGTTTTGACCAGGCACACGTTCGAATTCTTCTTCCCAGGTCAGTTACGAGTCGGCCATCTCTCTCTCTCTAATGTCGCCGATCTGTCTCTCTCTCCTCCCCCTCCCCCTCCACCCTCTCTCCTCTCCTCTCCTCCTCCCTCCGCGACGTGGCCGCCGCCGCCGCTGAGCTCCGGCCGCCCGCCGCTTGAATCTCGCTAGCCCGCGAGGGCGCTCGACCGGAACCCTCGCCGGAGCAAGAAAACCCTCCCTCCTCCTCCTCTTCTCTCGAAGATCTCTCGCGACGCTGCGCCCTCGTCGTTTTCGAGCCGGGCTACATCTCCGTCTAGGGTTTATTCTTTTTCTTTTTCTTTTTTATGTGCTCTGTGGCTTTCATGCCTTATGAATGGAGATACAGCCTAGCTTCCCCACCGATTACCTCGCGTCCGGTGCCCACCTCGTAGCCGCCGTCGCCACCGCCCTCTGCTTGCTCCTCGCCGTGGCCTTGCTCCTGCTCGCCCTCGTCCCCCGAAATCGAAGAAGAAGCCCTCCCCCCCCACCTCCTCCAAGCAGCCCGCGAGCTCGAGGGCCTGCGGCTGCGCGTGCAGCTGCGGCTCGAGCGTGCCGGAATCGGATTCCGCCCCGATGGCCGTCGGAGCGACGTACGTAAACGGAGGCAGCGGCGCGGCGGAGGCGGCTGCTGCTGCGGAGAGGCAGAGCGGCGCCTCGATGATGGAGCAGCTCGTGCCGGAGATCACGACGCACGCGCTGAGTTACCTGGATTACCCGAGCCTGTGCCGACTTTCGATGACTAATTCCTTAATGCGGAAGGCGGCTAATGATGACAATGCCTGGAAAGCGCTTTATCATAAGGTGAGGTTTTGATTCATCTTCGCAGATGGTTTGTAGGATTTAGTGTTGGAAATTGGGTTTATGTGTATTGGCAGTTGGATTATTCTTTATAGCATGCCGTTGCTTCGGTTTCTGTCTGTGGTTGCTCTAAAAATGTAAGCTGCGAAGAGTTGTCAAATGAAGCTAAAGTATGAAATTTGACAAGAATGTGTACTTTTCATAGGAGTTGGAACTTGCCATGGTTTCTCCAAGAATTTATGAGGTATAATAGCTTAGTTTTGCTACCACTACGGCAGTCTTTGGTTTCTGCATGCTTGGGGAGGAAGGGGTTTTTTTCCATTATCCAAAATTTTTCTATGGTTTGGTGGGCATTACTGCGAAATTAATAAACATTTTTAAGGAAATTTATGATACCAGAGAAATACATAAAATTAGGAGAATCAATGATTTAGGAGGAAAATTATCATTCGAATAGCTATCAAATATGGTATAATAGTTTAGTTTTGCTCCCACTTCAACAGACTTGGGGAGGAAGGGCTTCTTTCTGTTAGTTTAATATGGTTTGGTAGGCGTTACTAGGAAACTAAAAAACTTCTAAGGAAATTTATGACACTAGAGAAGTACGTAAAGTTAGGAGAAATACTGATTTAGAAGAAAAATTATCATTTGCGAACACGAGAGAAGTATGGAAAGTTAGGAGAATTAGTGGTTTAGAAGGAAAATTTGCATTCGCAAGAGATAGCTATCATTATGGTATAACACTTTAGGTTTACTCCTACTATGGTGGTCTTCTATGACGTGGGTAGGAAGGGATTCTTTCCGTTATCAAGAGTTTTCTATAATTTGTTAGGCATTGCTACGAAATTATGAAACTTCTAAGGAAATTTATGACATCAGAGAGGTAGGTAAAGTTAGAAGAGTAAGTGATTTAGGAGGAAAAATATCGTTCACGAGAGTAGCTATCAAATATGGTATAATAGTTTAGTTTTGCCCTGACTACGGTGGTCTTTGGTTTCTTCTGTGACTTGGGAAGGAAGGGACTTCTTTCCGTCATCAGGATTTTTTTAATCATTTGGTAGGCATTACTACAAAATTAAGAAACTTCCCCAAGTCACGCAAGAAACCAAAAACGACCGTGCTGGGAGCAAAACTAAACCAAAAACTTCCCTAAGGGCTTCTTTCTGTTATCAAGAGTTTTCTATAATTTGTTAGGCATTACTACGAAATTATGAAACTTCTAAGGAAATTTATGACATCAGAGAGGTAGGTAAAGTTATAAGAGTTACTGATTTAGGAGGAAAATTATCATTCACAAGAGATAGCTATCAAATGTGGTATTATAGTTTAGTTTTGCTCCCATTACGGCAGTCTTTGGTTTCTTCCATGACTTGGGGAGGAAGGGCTTCTTTCCATTATCAATAGTTTTCCATGATTTGATAGGCGTTACTATGAAAGTAAGAAACTTCCTTAGGAAATTCATGACATTAGAGAAGTATGTAAAGTTAATAGAGTTTGTGGTTTAGGAGGAGAATTATTGTTCACGAGGGATAGCTATAACGTCATCTCATCATAGAAAATGCCGTAGTTATTGGTACAAAATATACTACTGATAAACCTGTATATTCTAACTTATGTCAAAACATTTAAGTGTCTCCATGCACATCTCCTTCTGTTTAATTGTTTTACACGCATGTCACTGAGGATTCCACATCCACTTGGTCTCTCCATCTTTTCCCGCCACTGCTCTGTAAGTTTGAGAAGGAATTGATGTACTAGTATGACAGATGGTCTTTTTATTTTTTATTTTTTTTGGGGGGGGGGTGACACCTCCTTTCTCTTCTCTTCTATGCTCCCTAAGTAATTTCTATCATGTACCTCCTAATGTAAACTCTGCTGCATGTACCATTCTATTGTTTTCTCATGAGTAGATAGTGCATCCTTATTGATATTACACGAACTATGGGCTGTTAGTTCATTTTAGAATTCTTTTAGTTCTTATTAATGATACCCTAAGATATGGTGTGTACAAATGTATGTTACAATGTGACTTGTGCAATTGGTTTTTCCTACCTTTAATCTCATTCATATGCTCATATTCTCGTTAATTTTGACATAATGAAGGAAAGTAGTTGATAGAGTTTTGCTGTGCAATTTTCGTTAGTTGGTATATTTGCGATCAAGTTTCGACCATAAAAGCAGGATTGACTATGGTCTCATGCATTCCTATTGGTTTGATTTGTTGCAACAGAACTTGCATATGTTTTTGTTCTCTCGCTGTACAGATACCTCTATTTCCTGTCTATACTTTAAATAATTGCTTATGGTTTAGGATTTAACTGAAGCGATATCACGTGTTCTGTACTTGATTTCATGCAAAGTTATCAGAGTGTATTTGATTTTTTGCAATAGGACCTGCATATGTTTTTGTTCTCTCGCTGTACAGATACTTCTATTTCCTGTTTAAACTTTATATAATTGCTTATGGTTTAGGGTTTGGGATTTAAGGTTTAACAAAAGCGATATTATGTGTTCCATACTTGATTTCATGCAAAGGTTTCAGGAGTGGCAAAGTTATCAGAGTGTATTTATTCTTCCTCTGTTCTCGACCTTGATCTCTAGTTTTTGAGTTCTGATAAAAACTACATTAATTTATGCTTAGAAACTTTTTGTTTCATTTACCAAAGTGAAAATCCGAAAAAATGATTTATTTTCTGCTTTATTCAAATATTAATGCCTTCTCTTTAGTTCTTCAGGATTTCACTCCAGAGCAAGATAGCATCACACCAGTCAATGGGTGGAAAGCCTACTATGCGGCTACAAGGGCTATTGTGAATATCAATTTAGAATTCTTTAACATCATTAGGGAAAGGTCCCTTCAATCAATGAGCCGCCTTTGGCTCAGTGCAGATTATGTCAAGTGTGTTCATGCTTCAGGGGAACTCTTTTCCGGGTATGAATTCCTGTCTATATCTTTGGAATTCCAACAAGTGTTAAGATTTTGTTTTATACTTGGATTGTGGAGTCTTAGAGTTGGCATGTAGTCTATTGATATGAAGGTTGGGTGTCTCTCCTTACTGGTCAGTATAGCCACACAAGGTCATGTTGTGAATGGTGGATATTTGGTAATGTAGAAATAGCACAATAATTGTGAAGTATCTTATGTAGTAGTTATTCAGTTGGAAACAACTATTTGAAATGTTTGTACATTATCTTACTGGCAGGGTATGATATCTAAAAATAAAGGTCTTTCTTGTCATCTTTGGAAATTCTTTTCCTTTTTTCTTTCTGCTGGATAATATCGAAAGAACTTATGCCATGCTTAGTTTGAGAAAACTGATGTCTGATTCCCGAAAGTTGAGAAGAAGCAAGGCAGACTGCCAAAGTTATTTTTCAAACATTTTCATGTATATATGGAAAGCAATAATTGAAAGTCTCTCTGGTCAAGCACATGCTTTTGTTCTGTTTTCTTCTTCATTAATGTTGATAACTTCTTATTAGTCCTCATGGATGGCTTCGCTAGTAAAAGAGACATGAGGTGTGGACATGCCTGCTTGTTATTGTTAATTATTTTGTTTTCTTTTCCCTGTGTATGTAAGTTTCTTGTTCCAGTCTTTCCATTTGGAGAAGGCATTTAATTGTTCACTTACCTTGGTCTGATAGCTTGACCCTGTTGCTAGCTTTCCTCGTCTGCTTCCTATGACTGCTCAGGGTCGCATCTGATCTACCTACCGCACTACGCGGTTGTGCTGTCCACCTCAATCTGAATTCATAACATCAGGGTAGCCTTTGTGTTTTGAGCTTAATGATGTCCTCTCTTATCTCGTGCCTTTTCTTGATAAAGATTAAACAGGTTGATGTTCCTTCTATCTTCTGTATAAGTTTCTAGTTGTTTGGCTAAAGTCAAGCCTAGGTTGCATCTCTTTTCTAGTAGGGGTGATTAGCCCATAGTTTACAGAATTGGAAGTAGCTGACACTCGTTTACAGGTACAATGCTGTGATACAAAGTTGGCAGCTTGCATTTAACTGGGAGCAAGGGGTTGACTTCCAGGTCCGCGACGTTCGTGTCCGAGTGCTACCAGACGTGGCTTGGGTCACCATGAAAACTTTCGTTGACATGGATACCGGGCCTTTTAACGTAACTAATGTCTTTGAATTTCATAATGGACGGTGGTACATGGTACACCACCATAGCTCGGTGATGCTCATTGATGGAGACTTGGATCAACAAAACCTTCATGGATGAATGGATGAGCAGTCAGTTGCCGAGAATGAAGATCACAATCTCGGTTGCTGGAGAAATAGTGGTAACTAGTCTGTAGGATGAAAGGATTTGAAAAAAGGAAAAATTATCTATGATTTTGTCAAGGGGTACTCAATTTTTTTCCCCCAACCTTTCTGTGGGTGAGTCTGGTACATGAAGGCTGTCTTGCTTTCCCATCCATATGACAGTGTTTCTTCTTGTTCTGTTCTGTATAGTCTTGCTCAGCCTGTGAAAGTACATACATGATAGCAATGAGATTCAATTTGAGGGATGAACATACCGGTCGAAGTTGGTGTGAATAGAATGAGAGCTACATTATATGCCAAATATGGGTTGAAAATATGCAGATCGTGAAATCAATGGTGCTTTTAAGTTGCATTGTAACTGTATGTCCTACATATCTTTATATATTCAGTGTCTCCAGCTCTAGTTTGATTATTCTAATGCTGGTAGCTCTCCCGATACATGCGGACTTCCGATGGCATCAGTTGCACCCGACTGACTTAGCTTTTGTAGGTCTCAAACATTTTGACCTGAGTTAACGCCGATTCTACATGAGTTATGACAGTTGCTAGTGTGGAATTATGGCGTTGGCTGGCTTGGAAAGTGAAGGAAGTGGATAATCCTACTGAGCAGAAAAGAGCAATGCAAAGGGGTATGTGGAGATCAGTCTGACTTAGCATGGTTTTTATTGAAGTCAAAACACATTTGCTTCGCCAATTTTAGACCACTATCACTTGAAAGAAAGTAAAGTACGCCAAGTGCTTTCTCTAATTAGCAATGGAATGAAAACGTTAGTATAGCTAAAAGTATGCCAATCCCACGTAACCTAAACTTCTATATAATCCTGTCTCTCTTTCTATCTCTCTCAAAATCGATTTGGCTTATGCCCTAAATGGATCCTATGTCGACCACCGGCCATTTAGGCTAATTTCAGTTAAGGACCAAGTTGCAAAACTCTCGTAGGGTTGGCCAAGTTCAAGTTCCACCAACAAGTATACCATCTCAAATTTGTTAAAGACGACATAATATTTTAAGATGTTCTTCATTTTTTGCATTTAGACTTTTTAAGATTACCATGACTTTTTAACGATTAAAATGTTTTCTGATTCTATAGAAGAATTATAATGTGATTTATGATCCTCATCTTTTTTTTAAATATTTGTCGGCACATTCTGTTTTCCTCCGACTTTTTGGCCCTTAAATACCCTCTCTCTCTCTCTCTCTCTCCCCATTTCTAGGCTCAGAAATTCCTTTCTCGATTTGAAATCCACAAAAATTAACGAACTTTCCACGTGTACACACTGCGCAGTCATATAAAGTATCATCATTTTGGCTAGCAAAAAAAGGAAAGCGTTTTTTCTCGTAGTTTTACATAATCGGCATCTAAATTTCCCAAAATGGGTAAGTAACACTACCCAACCACATACCTTAAATCGACGAAGCCCGCTCCCTTCTCCCTCTTTGTCGGCGGCTGAGATTTTCAGGGTCGGAAGAAGTGCAGAGGAACAGCAGCCATGGATTCGGACGTGGAGCGGAGGATAGGGACGGCGGTGCGCGAGGTGCTGGAAGAATCGGACATGAACGAGACCACCGAGTACAAGGTGCGGAAGCTGGCGTCCGAGAGGCTCGGCATGGACCTGTCTCAGCCCAAGTACAAGGCGATCGTCAGGCAGGTGGTCCAGTCCTTCCTCGAAGAGCAGAAAGCGAAGGAGGACCGAGGGAAGGAAGAGAAAGAGGAGGAAGAGCAAGATGAGGAGGAGGAGGAGGAGGAGGAGGAGACAGGGAAGAAGTCTGGCGGGGATGCGGAGTATACTGAGGATGGCGACCTTATCATCTGCAAGGTTCTTCCTTTTCCTTTGATTTCGCTTTTCGTTTTTTCTTGCACCATTTCTTTGGAATTGCTGCCGTTGAAGTTATTCTGTTTTGTTGCTGCAATAGTGCGTGAGAGCAGAGAAGGGGATGTTCAAAAGAGGTGATTTGTTGAGGAATTTGAGAGGTGTTTCTGGTGGAGGGATATGAATTGCAGAATTTGAGAACGATTTCGGTTATCTAGGGTTTTGTATGATCCACTGTATAGTAGAAATTTAATGCAAATTATCAAAGTATTTATGTCGCTTGTCTACGTATGCATGTAGTCTACACGTAACTAATTAAACTTTTGGATTGGACGATATCGAAACGAATCGCCAGGTTGTGTCCCCATATATTTCACACATGCGGCTTCCGTCTAATTAGGCTTGCATGTGAGAGGGGGCATTAAATATCACCCATTCGGGAGTTGTGTGTTCTTTATATCCATATGATCTGCTTCCACCGATAAGAAGCTTATTCGCCGTCCTCATGAAAGTGCTTGTATGATTCATCTGTGTATCTTTGTTTAATGTTTTTAATGACAATGTAGTCTGGTGTCAATGGTCGCTAATTGGGGTTAAAGGAATGATATCCCTGACTTGACAAGGAAAAAAAGATCTTTGGAAAGTTATTAGGAGTTATAGCATGGATATTGTTCTGACTTGAATGGGGAAAACTGTGCTATGATATGTATATTGCTTAAGGGGGAAGGTCGGTGGTTTGTTTTGCTTTGATCGTTGCTGATATTTTTTGGTTCTTTTGATGCAGTTATCGGATAAGAGAAAGGTGACAATGCAAGAGTTTCGAGGCAAACCCCTTCTCTCAATTAGGGAGTACTTCAAGAAGGGAGGCAAGGAGTTCCCTACTTCAAAAGGTAAATTCTTGCTTGTAGCTATTCGCCTTCTTTTGCTTCACATGTGAGAGATTGCCTCTTTTATGCTCGTATCTACTTTGCTCTTTTTTTCACAAGCATTGCAAGGTAGATAGTTATAATGCCTCCTCAGGGGAAAAGACTAAAGTTGATCTTTGACTTCTCAATATGGCTGCATCAGAAGGGATCATCTGTGAAACTTAATACCCTGTTGGATTGGAATTCTAGTGGGTTCAGAAGTTGTCAGCACAGCTATCTGAAAAGGAATGGGTATTAAACCATAGAAAAGATATTCAGTTGCCTCCAAAATCTTAATAATGTATGGAGCTAGGAGTGTCAGGATCTGGTTCTGAATCTATTGGACAATTAGCTTACTGGTAAAGGCGAAAACTTTCGTTTCTGCTCTAGAGTGTTTTTGAATCATTTGACTCAGAAAAAAGATGAGGATCAGTGATACCCAAACCATTTGGATTGGATTGGTAACTCTTAGTCGTAACTACTGCAGTGTACTAATTTGCTTCAAATTGTTTATAGCCTACATTTGAAGGTGTTAACAAGATCTCTGCTATCATGTGAGTTTTTGACATTAGAATTAACCTTGATGATGTGCAGTTGAGATGTGGGGTGATGACCCTGAAACGTCAATAGGTTGTCATCCTTATGTGCTCCTTACCTTTGTTTGCAGGATCAAGTTATTTTTCAATGTTTTAGTATTGGTCTTGCATCATGTTCTAGCGACAAGCCTTGGTCATTCTCACTTCTATCACATGTACCACGGAGATTGCTTTGATAGAGCCTCATGTATCATGTAGGCAGGAGAGAAAAGCCTAGGCAATTATGAAGTTTGGAGCTTGATTCCATGGTAACCAGTATCACATATGAAAACAGATGCACATCTTGTTTATTATTTGCTTTGTAGTATCAAGCAGCAAAAGAGATTTCTCGTAACCCTACTCACTGCAACCGTCACTCCAAAGATGAAGTTTCCAAGCCCCTCAAAATTTGAGACACTGCCCAAAGGTGTTGAGCAATTATGTTTGAAAAGGAAAACTGCTTTTCTATTTCCTGTCTAATAGAATATTTGAACTTCATGGCTTTATAATAGCTCCTATATAGGAGACATGGGTTCTAAGAGATGGTAACGGTATGCTTGAAGAGGAACCTTGGTCCAAATGATTCAATCTACTTAATTTATATGGTTGGATCATTCTGAGTTGCTTTTTCTGCCATTAGCTCACTAGCTCGTGTCCTCATACGCTAGCAATCATTGCTTAATGCTTGCAAGTTTGCAATAAAAGACCTGTCCTCCTAGTTTTCTTTCTATGCATGGTATGTAACTTACAGTTATTGTTTTGTTGCATTTCAGGCATAAGCTTGACAGAGGAACAATGGTCTGTCTTAAGAAAGAACATGCCTGCTGTAGAGAAAGCCATCAAGAAGCTGGAGTCAAGCACCATGTGAGAATTGATTTCGTTTGAATACTTTGGCACCATCCTAGAGCCTCGACATTTTGAACCATTTGAGTTTGTGATCTAATTTTAGATCCAGCTCTGCATTGCGGGGTTTAGTTGTTTTCTGGGTGTCAAATTTTGCGTCAACTTGATATATGTGGGTGCTGTCTCACATTTTCACCAAGTACGACGATACTTCATCACAATAATGCAGCATGAGACTTTTTTATCAGCTTGGCAACCACCAAGATCATATGAATTCAGGATCTACTAGCATCCCTTTCCATTAAGTGATCTGTGATTTAGGTTTCACTAATCGTATTGAGAGTTCTCGTGTGCTCTCCCCACCTCCAGTCGATTTGGTTAATGTTTCTGGCTGCTCCGAATTTATAATGTCGAATCTTCTGAAACTCAGCCTCACTTTCAAGCTAGCATTCTATGAATGAATTTCTGGCCGGAAGCCTCCAATCTGATTGACGAGTCATTTAGAGATTATGTATATCCATTATCTTTTCTTAGGGCACAATAGTGCATATGGGTGCATGATTTTGGAACGAGACAAGGTCGAAACTCAAAAAATTGAAGAGAGGCATGAAAGCCAGGATCCAGATCACTCGAGTACAATGTTGCCACCCAAACTGGAATGGTAAGTCAAGCTCAAGATCAGTATATACAGGCATGATAATCAGACATATCATGCCGTTTCACATGAATACTTAAGAAATTAACTCACTAGGCCTTCCCTAATCCTTCCTGCTAGAGGCAGGCTGTCAAAACAAAACCCTCTCTGCTTGCTTTCACTTCCCATCATCAAACCCAGCTCTGAACACATTAGAAAGGGCTGGTTTCCAGCCGACCCCCCGCGAACCCTTCGCTCTCTTCGGCGGGAGAGAAGATGAACTCGCGGCCATCCTCATCTGCTCTATCAGGGCCTCCACATTGACTTGCTGAGACAGTATCTCCTCCAGCTGCTTTGTATCCATCACCAGCTTCACCTTCCACATCCCATTCCCGTCACGTGGCAGCACCTCCATTGCAGGGCCCAGTCCCCCGGCGAAGTTCTCCACGAGATCCGACCCGGTGCCCAAAGATCTCCCCTCCAAGCCAGCCGGGCCGACGTCCTTTTTCACCTCTAATTCTCGCACAACCTCCATGTCTCGTTCCTGCCCTTGCTCCTCCTGGAGCGGAAGGAGGTAATACAATTGTCCTCCAGCGAGTCTCTCGTCGCAAGGCAACCGAGACGAAGCGCGGCCCTGCCTGAAGACGCCGTACCCCGGGTAGTGATCAAGCACGTCCTGGACTATCTTGGGGCCCTGGAACTCGACGACCACCCCAGCATCGGTGAGCACCCGGAAGTTGCCCTTCTTCTTGGTGGGAGAGCTCCTTTCGGCATCCCCTTTGATCGAGCAATTCCCCATCCTAAGCCAAAAAAGCCAATGACCCTTTCACAACTTTTCTAACACAAAACTCAGAAGAGATCAAAAGTCAGTCACCCTGTATTTAAACTGTAAGAATCTTGAAAAGGAACAGAGCAGGTAAGAGAGTTAATGGGGTTCCGGGACAGAACAGACACCCAAGTCTCAACCTTTTTTGAAAACAAAATTGTAGGCGCCATGTGATTGAAGACCGTTGTGTTGATTATTTTTAAAGGTTAAGTTTTTTTTTTTTTTGCGGTGATCCCGGGGGGAGAAAGAACAGGAGGAAGAGGTGGAATTGTGAATTCAATAATGGTAGGAGGGGGACTAAATTGAAACATTATTCTATTTGGAATGTACCCAAAAGAGAAAATCTGAAAAAGTTACGAAATTTCACTCCAGTACAAGAACCCGTGGCTTGGGAGGTGCGTCTTTTACGGGTCCTGCTGCTTTCTAAATTATTGTATTTTCTTTCGGTTTCAGAGTAAAAAAATTTTTTGTAAGAGGGTGTGAGTTGATTTAAAAAGATTGTCGGATGGGATGCAGATTCGGTGCATCAATTTCGCAACGACTAGTTCGTAGAACCTACTCATCAAGGACGTCGATGGAAGCATAAAAACAAGAACAGCAAATTGCATGTGGGGGTTTAGGTTTTGGATCGTGTAGCCTGCTCGGCTAACTCTAATCAACAAGGCAACCTGAATTTATGGAAGGACTGTTCCATGAACCCGAGTGGTGAAACGGTCGAAGATCTTGCCTCTCCAAAAGTGTGAGATCTCGGATGTGATTTTTTTATTCTGCCGCTCGTAATCCGACGAAAAATGAAGTAATTCTTCTTAGATCCCTTATGCTTTGTCTAGGAGCCAGAGGTGATGAAAATTGGTAAGGAATGTTGTTTTTTTTTTTTTTTTTGTCGAAGTTAAGGAATGTTGTTAAACTTCAAAGTTTCATACCTCTTCCATCTCAAAAAGAAGATTTTATTAAATTTTCAAAATTTCTCGTCAAAATTTTTCGTAATTCCCACTTTTTCTCACTTTTCAAGGAAAGCCTGAATCTTAGGATGGATGGTCTACTTTTGACTAGTCTAAAGATGTGAATTTGACCCGATGAGTAGAAATTTTGGGATGCGATTAACCTTTTAGATCCTAAAGAAAGGAATGGAAAAAATGGTGGTGGAGCTTGTCAACTCTCAAGCTTCTAAATTTTTAATTTTGATTGTACTTTCCATGAAATCTCAATGCCTTTCCTAAGTTCCTCCCATCGAAATTTTGAGTTTCGAATAAAATTTCTGAAGTTTGGCCATTCTATCATCTTTTTTACTGATTTGCTCTCATTCTAGGAAAAAATTGAATGAAGGAAACAATCTACATTTTTTATGAATTTCTATCTTTCTCCTAGCTAGTGTTAGAAAATAGAATTTTGAATTTCCAGCTTTAAGGTCATTGTTAACTTTTTAGAAAATGATATTGTTGACAAGCATCTCAAGAACACTAGCTGAAATAAAAATGATACACATGAAAAGACTTTGAAAATTAAGCACTAATATATTTCGAAAAAGTCAAATATTTCGAATAGAGATATTTATATTTTCGAAACACAATTAATAAGTTTTAACAAGCCCCTAAAGATACTCTTTTAACATTTTCCCTTTAAGAGAGTAAGATTAATCTTTTACGAATCCAAGGATAAAGGACAATGATCAAGCCTTATTCTATTAATATGAATCCCTCCAAGGGTATTTTCGTATCTTCTATCTTCAGTCTTTTTAAGCTCTCTCCTCTTCTTCTTAAATGCCTTTTCTTAACAACACATTATCGTACCCCGTATCAAAACCCATCCAAAATTCACTTAAATTAACCTTCATCGATACCACGCCCGACATCATTATCTTAATAATTTCATGTACAATTACGCATAAGCATAAGATAAACCATTCACCTCTCTACTACACTAGTTTCTAACGCCATTTATTGCTATTTAACCATCCATTTTTTCAGTACCTCCAAGCCATGTTTATACTTTACAACAAGATCCTATCGATTTCTTTTATCCCTCCTGCAAAAATGTATCCGCCATGATCAAAACTTACAGCTACCACTTCTGCTGTCAACTTGTTCTGCTAAAGTAGAGAGCGGTACATGGACATTGATTGGATGACCGATTAAAGTTTTGGCAACTAGATATGGTATTAAACTTAGGCCTATCTGTTCTCATCGGCCAACCACCGAACAGTGAACAATCGACATGTGAAGAGTGCAAGAAAAGAACAAAGTGGAGTAAAGAGATCTTTTGCCCTTTCAACAACTATCGACAAAAGTCATTGATTAGTGCAAATCATAAAGAAAAGCTCACCTCTCCAAAGGGCCTCTTCTTTTTGCCAGATTCAATGCCTCGCGTCCTAGTCAATACGGCACTACGACAACAGTAGTGATCCCGTGACCCAGTGACCTTGGTTTTTGTAAATTCGGTCTTATCAACGATTGTACTCTGAGCACTCCTTAGCTATATTTATTTCAAAAAAAAATTAATTGTGAAAAAGGACTGGCTATGTCCATTATGAATACAGTTCGGTGAATTGGAAGTTATAATATTGCGATTATTTGGTTGCTTGATGAGTACTCGGACGACATTCCGGGTCAAAACCCTCATAAATCATCTCAAAAATGGTGTGAAATATAGCCACGTCGACAAGCAAAAATCAATGAGATGTTAGCAAAAGATTAAAAAGGAATTACGGGTTTCGGGCTTACCGTTTGCCTACCCAAAAATAAGTATTCTCGTCGTCACAAATGAGAAAATTATGAACCTTTGGTAGTTATTATATTGTCTCTTATTTGTTGAGGCATGCCAGTGGAGGCATCAGATACTACAATCCCACTAATACAGATTGATACAATGTGGAGCGATTAAAAATAAATAGCTGGCTCATAGTTTTGTTAGTTCAACCCTTCAAGCGAAAGTGATTCGAGCCGATGTAGTCAAAATGCATTCAAAGTCAGGCAATGTCTTGGTGATCTCCTGAAGATGTGGCGTCGGGGCTTACTTGGGTTAGGCCGCTCGCGGCGGAGATGACAGGTGAAGGAGGTGTAGAAAAACATCAAAACGGTAGGTGAAAAATTTGTTGTGGACGATAGGGTTTCGCGTTTGAAGCAGTCAAAACTGCTTAAGGCGTGGAGAGATGTGGCGGTGAAGATTGATGGGGGCATGGCACCACCACACATCACTTGGGCTTCAAGCTTGGGGACTTTGGCCATAACTGATGGCCTAACCACTTCCCTGATAATAGTAATAATAACAACAATAATCGATGATGATGATGATGATGATGATGATGATGAGGATGAGGATTCGTGTGCCGTTCGATTGAGGTTAGAGGGACTGTTGCTGCATCGACTGTTTTCTCAACCATTGGCCACCGAACTCCCAACCACTTTCGGTAATTGCATAGGATGTCCCTGACCAACAGCAACCTCAATCATGTAGTAGAACTGTAATGATCAGAAATCCGCAGGGTCCCCCCTTTTGTGCTTGAGTAGCACTGATGATAAACGATAGGTTTTGCTCTACAAACGCGTACCTATCCCAAGTCCCACATCACTTCAGAATCAATTCAATGGGTAAGCTTCATAGCACTAGCATCTTTTGTTTGTATTTCGTGATCGAGATCCCCCGATGCTCGATGTTAAATTAGCTGTCCATGAGTTCAGGGCATCGACCGATCGATGCGGGAAAACAAGGCCCGGAAGCCCTTTTGATCTGTGAACTCCTTTGTGCGATTTACATCCGGAGAGTAATGATTTTTGCAGGCATGAGGGTCCGGTCCTGTCCTAGGTATAAGGAATTCGATCCTTCCCAGGTATACAGTGAAACCCTCTTCCTAGGTCGAGAGGTTCAGAGGGCGTAATCGCTCAGGTTCCCAAGACACCGAGGTTCTGGGCGAGTGAATCACTCGGGTCCCGACAGAACGCCGTGTGAGGTCGAGGAGAGTAAAACTCGAGCTTTGCAAGAAGCTCCTCGCCCCTCAGTTCACCTTACATAACTCCATAGAAAATTCAAAGCTAGATGATGAATTCTTGATAGCTCAGGATTCATATCCGGTCGAGAATTCCCTAGATAAGCCGAAGCGAGAATTCCCTAGATAAACCGAAGCGGTATACCAACAAGCACATCAATTTACTTAGTTCCTTAAGATTACTTAGATGAGTAGTTCTCATTTTTAACCTTCATTAGCCTGTTTCGCAAATTATGTGCTTTGTTTCCTATAATATATCATCAAACTGAAGGGAACAACGAGCAGAATCAGAAACAAACACCGCCCTCACAAAAATTTACAATCCCATAGAAAGAGACAAGCTTTTATACTTCTGTAAGATTTCCTAACATGACTAAATATATCAACCCTCCTCTTCATATCCATAGGTATGACACTATCTATTTCCTAATTCCTTTGCATAAGCGCCTGTATCTTCAAGCCTCCAAGTACTCGTTCGTTGATGTCTTCAGGGTTCTTGGTCCAAGAATATATCCAAGAGAGACAGTGCCTGCAATAAATCCCCAAATGGCATGTATAAGATTTTGCCAATTCCAACTGCATGAACAACTCCTGTACAGATTATGCTCAAAACCATCAAAGGGAATGCAAGCCTTTACCTCGGGCACATTCAGTTCTAGACGGAACTTGGGCCCATCGTAGTGGTGAAGGATTGGGCGGAATGAGTCCTCCTCCAGCGGGTTGCAAACTTTCCTCGTGATCACTCGAACCTGCCCAGATGAATAAACATTCCAGTAAGCCCCTAGTTCATGTCCCAGCCACCACATGACACTCAATTAACAGCACCGGCTCACACAAATAGCACGATCAAAAGGCAATACCTGAGCGGGGAAGCGCGACTCGCCAGGGCATTTCTTGTCCTCCCAGGCTGTCGGGTCCATGTTAGTCCCTCCAAAACTAGCAGCCTGCGCACATGGAATTCCGTCGTAAGCAAACCTCAGAAATCATTCAATCCAAACCAAAGATGCTTCTTTTCTAGTTTCATCAACTACTCCACAAACTAATCCTCATGTGCTAATTAAATAAGAGAGAAATGTCATGTTTTCAAAGCGCGGTTTACAGAATCCATGATACTAAAAATGACGACCCACCTCGAAAATGCCATGGAGCTGGTGGGTGGAGTAGTTGTACAGAAAGAGGGGAAGCCCCGGCGTTATCTGCCTCACCGAGTCCCTGTACCTTGGAGGCAAGCCTGCCAAAACATCAGAGCACAAGACAAGAAACATAAGACATCAGAACCATCGATATACAAATCCAAAACAATCGTTACAGTTCGCAATTAACTATAAATCACCAGTAAAGATGGCTGACGTTGCTAAAAGGTCTAATTCAGATTTGCATATGTTAAAGATGAGAACTTTATCAAAAAAGACGGTAATAGGACATACCAAAGAGCTGTCTCTGCAGATTCTCTTGCATGGTGTCGTTGTTGCACACGAAGATGTAACCGCCCACGGCTTCGTTCCTCGGAAGCGCCTCCGACGGCGGGAGCGTCTTGAACCTCTTGTCGCTCTTGCTCTCTTTACCTTCGAAGCCGTTGCCGTTGTCGTTCTTCCTGTATCCGCCCCCGCTCTTCTTCCCCAGCTTGCCCCCGTGCTCGCCGCCCTCGATCTTGGCCTTCCCTCCCTTCGGGTTCGCGAAGTTGCCGATGAACGGGTAGCCCAGCGGCTGCTCCCCGTAAATCGCCGCCTTGCTGTACCCGCCGTTGATGGGGGCGTTGACCTGCGACCCCCCGACCTTCCATCCATCGTCGAACCGGTTCAGATCGTTCAGGTTCGCGCCGCCCGCGCCGGACCCACCTAGCTTCCACGAGAAGTTGAACCCGTTGAAGTCCCCCGAGGCGACGTCGTTGGGCAGGCCGAGCGGCTCCTCGAGCAGGCTCGGGCTCTCGGCGACGGCTTTCCCCGCGTTCCAGCCGTCGTTGACCGGATTCCTCATGGGATAGTAGCCGGCGTTGACGTTGGAATCGTTGTTGTTGTTGGTGCGGGCGGGGGCGACCTTGCCACCGACGCGGGTGTCGAACTTGCGGCGCTCGTCGGGGAGGTTGGCGGCGGCGAAGTCGTTGCTGCCCCAGATGGAGTCGTTGAGGGACAGGTTGGCGAGGCGGAGCTGGTCGCTGAACTGCCAGAAGGACTGCTGGTTGTTGTTCTCCATCTCCGAGGAACCCCTCGCGAGCTGTGCTCGGCTGCGCTTCTCGAGTGAAGTTGAAGACTCGAGCGACTGACTCGAGCGTGAAGATGCGAAAAACAGAGAGAAAAACAGAGCTAAAAACAGAGTGAGAGAGAGAGAGAGAGAGAGAGAGAGAGAAGTGGAGGTGATGGTGGGTTGAAGAAAAGGAGGGGCGATTCAATATATATAAGGGCGGCCATTAAAATATTGGGGGTGGGGAGAGGAAATTCTAAAGAAGGCGAGGAAAAGGAGGAGAAGGAGATGAGTTTTTTTTTTTTTTTTTTTTTTTTTTTTGGCGTGTCGATTTGTCAAAAGTTCCTTTTTTTCTTTTTCTTTTATGGAAAGTGAGCGAGATGGGATTAACCGCGTCCGATCTTAACGTGGGTTGGATGATCTTATTTTTTTCTTCGGCGTTAAGTAATGATTAATCTAACTAATTAAAATGGATTGCCCAATCACTGACGTTCAATTGATTGACCTCAAAAAGAGCTTCTTCTTTTTTTTTCTTTCTTTCTTTCTTTTTTAAAGATTCCATTTCAAGATATTATGTTCGAAGTACTGTCTCATTAACTCATGTCTTCTTATGCACGGACTGATCAAATTATATTGTCGTTTTTCGTGTCGAGCTATTTAAAAAAGGATAATTGATTATTGGTCCAATTCAATGAAACTGTCACTATTTTTTTTATTTTTCATGTTTCCTCCGAATATTTTATTATGCAAAACATGACCGGAAACAAATTCAAAGCTCAAGATAAATCCTATGTTTCCATTCTACTAAATTATTGTCCTCGAAAACAATAAAATAAGCCAAAAATAATTTTAAAAAATCTATATCAGTCCGATTTCCCTTCAAATCAAGAATTGAGTCACCCGAACGCCTCACATTTCTAATTGAAAAGAGCAACGTATGAAATTTTAAGGGTAATTTATTTTTTTCGAAGAGAAAGGTGATTTGATTTTATAATCAGAAAGCAAATTTCGAATCCTTAAAAAACAAAAACGAGATGGGGAAAAAAGGATTAAAATGCCTTATGGAGAGGATTTCTTTCTTTTTATTTTTTCTTTTTCGTACGAAAAGGATTGACAACGTGGTGGAGCGAATGAGAGCGAGAGCGATGACGTCTGAAAACGCGTGAAGGTGGGGAGCGGGGGAGGCGGTGACGTGGCAGCAGCGGGTGAGGAGAGAGAAAGTGAGGGAGGGAATGGGGAGGTCACCGTCGGGTGGGTGGTTGGGTGGCGTGGCGTTTTAGGGGGCGAGCACGCCCGAGTTTAAATTCGAGCCCCCATTCGCGCCGTCGATCGATAATTGGAGCTTCGTCCAGACCCACGCGATCGAACGGCTCTGAGCCGACGAGAGGTTGCGAGAGGCTCGATCGGCACGGTCGATGAATGTCGGCATTTGCTCATGCTTCGTTTTCGATCTCGCCTTACATGTACGGATTTTCTGACTGTTCACATCTCGGTCCGACTTTGGGGCTCGTCCTATTTAGACTTTTCGAACCACAAGTGGCACTGGATTGTCACTACTCGATCTGAATTGTCTTGTGAAAATTAAAAGATCGTGACAAACGCATGAATGATAGCATTCTTTTCTAGAAATCAATTTTTGGCTAGAAATAGATTTTTTCTGTATGAGATTCTAAACAAAAAAACGTGTTTGTGAAAATTAAAAGGTCACGACAGACGCGTGAATGATAGATAATTTTTTTTTCATAAATCAATTTTTGGCTATAAATAAATTTTCTCTATACGAGTTTATAAGAAAAAAACGTGTTTGGTAAGGTCACAAAATTTTTATTACTAAAATAGACTATTTGATAATGACACAAAATTTCTTCCTCTCAAGCGATCAGTGGGAGGTGGCAAGTGATGAGAGAAAATATTTTCTTTTTCATTTGTAATTATCATTTCAATAAAGATACATATAATCCAATAGAGATAATCACACAAGAATATCCTAAACATCTCAAACAATTATCATGTGTATATGATCACGCTTTGGGCTCTCTTTTTATCTTTTCTTTTTGGGGGGGGATTCCGAGTCGAGACAAAGCCTGACTCACCGGGAATGCATGTGAGTGGAGTGATGACTCGGAGAAGAGGAAGAGTCACAAAAGCGGAGCGTGTCTGGTCTCGCGGGTCACAGGTTTCCATCAGCGGGCTGTCGGTTTCTAGAAGCTCTCGGCCGGTTCTTCCCCCCCGAGTCCACATTATTGTTCACACGTTCCCCTCCCTTTTTTATCTTATTTCCTAAGAATTCCAAACCCCCTGGTTTTCTCTCCCTCCTCCACAAATTTTTAACAATATACACCTCACTTCGGTTGTGTAGTCATTTTCTCCCCCATTTTTGCCTTAATTTAACCTGCTTTTAATTCTCCTTTTCACAATTATTGAAATATTATCATGCATTGCTAGAAGGCGGACCCTAAATATTCACAAAATCTCATGCAGTAACATAACACTATGTCCCAAATTTAAATCTTCCCAAATCCCTATTGTCTCTCCAGTTAATCTCTCCACACTTAGTATTAGTATTAGACGAAAAGATCAAACTAAACATGAGAATAAGATATTTAATATTTCAATATTAAACCATATCTTTACCTGATATCAAAGTCAATGTTATCATTTTTATCATTTCTTGAATACAAGTCCACCTCAATTAGTCAAATTTCAGATGTTGTTCTTAACTCAACTTGTACGTGAGAGAAGGTATTAAAATAATGTTTTATAATACTTGACGTGACATTCCTTTATTTATAAATTTAATTTTCTGGGTTATAATTTCTAGTAGCAAATTATACACCTAGATGGACTTTCGAATACGGGGTTAGAGTTTCGATTTTGACAAAACAACTTTCTTTTAGGATCCGATGTCCATGTCTACCTCGGCACCGGCAGATCAGGAGGCAGCGTAGGATCGCACGGTGAACCCACATGACACGCGTCCATGCGGTGCGGAATGCTACGTGTCTCGTTGAAATGGTCAAGTGCGGCACACGTGTGGGCTGACGTCGTCCGTGACGCCATTCCCCGCGCATTCGCGCTGCTCCACTAGGATGTGGGTTTTGACCGCGCGAACCCGAGGGAGTGGAATGGGCCGCGGTGGGCCTCGAGCTTTGGTTAGTGCCTCGATCCGGAGGCCCCACGCGTCGGGCTCAGATGGGCCCAGCCCCCACTTCTTGACGAGGAGGAGGAGCCCCGGCCGTACACGTGTGGCCCGAGGCTCGAGAAAGTGGAAGCCGACCGGATCGCGTCCGCCCCCACCGGGTTAATTCCACGGTCCGTGCCGGATTGGGTGCGTTCAAGATCTCTCTCTCTCTCCCTGCGTTGAAAAGTTGGTACATGTTTCAAGAAATGAAAGGAAAAAAAAAACAAAACCATTCTACCATGCACATTTTGTAAAGGCAGAGATGATAATCATTTTATTTTTATCGAAATTTTTTTTATGTTTTAGAGAACAAGTTTGGGATAATAAGATGAAATAAATTTTTAATCTAAAAATAAATTTGTAGAATAAAAATGAAAAATAAAAATCCTTCTTATTCTTATCATCACTAACAGTCAAGTTGCTCATCTATCGTTAATTAACTCTTATCACCCGTTCAAGTGAGAGAAATTTCATGTCGTTATTAAATATAAATTCAAAAAAATCTATTTATGATTAGAAATTGTGTCCAGAAACTGAATGCATCCAATAGAAAATATCTCAGAATCAAAGAAGATTTGTCCTCGTGAATAGAATCGAGATCCTCCGAAAAGGCGTGTGTCGGCAGACGGGCCATGCACCGAGGAGGGACGGTGGTGGAAGTGGGGACCTTTTTTGTTTGAGATTACAGGCCCCCGCAATCAACGGCTTTTTTTACTCTCGCGAAGACTTTTTCGAAAGTCGGGAGTTCGAAAGTGGCCTCCGCCTTTCCTCGTCACAAGGAGCGGATCCGCTTTCTCGACAGAAAGCGAAACATGGGGCGAAAGGCCAAGATCCCAACACCCATGGGACGGTTTAAGAAGTTGGAGTTCGATTTGGCATCTTCGCGGCATCGAGAGGGAGAGAGAGAGAGAGAGAGAGATCGGGGGGAGGGGCACTGCTGTGCGCCTGTGATCGGAAGCGGCTCGAGAAAGTCGTCGCGACCTTGTGGACCCTTTCCAGCATCAGCAGAACAGTAGGCGCATGTGACGATCGTTTCTTGTACTGATTGTATATTCTTTTTCTGTGGCTCCATCATGCGGGAGACCTCTCGACAGGACCAACATGTCGTGAACCGAAGAAGATGTGGGACAGTAACCCACGTGCATAACTCGTCGAAGAAGAAGAAGAAGACGATCCGGGGAATAGATAGCGTGGATGATCAGTGTCGTAATTGTCCATACTTATATAGCTTATATAACTTTCCGGTGAGCGCTTGCCTTCCGGGTCTCCTCGGTCGATGGCTATCCAGCTACCATGGAAAGGGAGATTGCTTGCTACGATGAAATGGGACTAATCGGGCATTCTAAGAGAACTGGAAAACTAAGGTGGTTGGAAAGAGTTGACGGAGAAACATTTGAGGGTGGGGTGATTCTGCCAATAAAAGAAGCATCATTCTACATATAAACCCTATAATTCATCAAATAGTGTCCGAAGTGAGTTAAGAGACAGAGTTCGAAAATATCAAATCTTGGATGATTCCTTGCAGGGAAGGGGCTTTGAAGCTCCCGTTGCTCGTTGTTCGGATAAATGGGCCGAACTGGAATCATGGGCTTTGAGTCCAATAGGTTCCAGACTCAGGCTTTGAAGCTCCAGTTGCTCGTTGTTGGGACAAATGGGCCGAATTGGAATCATGGGCTGTGAGTCCAGTAGGTTCAAGACTCAGGCTTTGAAGCTCCAGTTGCTCGTTGTTGGGACAAATGGGCCGAATTGGAATCATGGGGCTATGAGTCCAGTAGGTCCAGACTCAGGCTTTGAAGTTCCAGTTGCTCGTTCTTGGGACAAATGGGCCGAATTGGAATAATGGGCTTTGGGTCCAATAGGTTCCAGACTCAGGAGAGCCCATGTCCATCTCACAAAACCTCTTTCCCAATGAGAATGTGTACCCACTACCGGCCCAGGTGAACTCATCTTCAGTTCTCATTGGCCCAAAAAGGGGGAGAGAGAGAGTCTTCAAGTTCTCGCGTTACCATGTTATATATTTTTCTTAATTGCCTTTCTAATACCATTTCACGTGGACAACAACCTAAATAGCCAAAGAAACCGAGAAAAGAAACATAGAGAAGAAACCCTAGACAGTTCTGAGAGCGCGAAACGATTCCGTACATGATATCCTTTGACACGACATCACATTTATAAGAGGTATGCTATAGCAATTCATTCAATTTTTTTGCATTCTTATCGGTTTTTGAGCCGGGTTCTTTATGCATCAAATGCTACGGGATGCCATTAGGGACCTAGGCTCAAACCTAAATGGGGATTTATAGCCCATTGACCATGGATGATCAAGGGACGGTTCGGATCTAGAGTAGCGTGCATGATTATTTTGACTCCTCGGATCATCAAAACCAAGCCCTACTTTGGTAGGGCCATTGACACAAAAACATCATTAGCTTCGGCAAAGAACCATCCACTAACTAACTATGCAAAAGAATATGTTGCTCCATAGCATCGAAGGTGACCCCGCCACAGTCAAGATTATACCACTCGATAATGACCCGGCTAGTGTTCTCAAATGCAAATTTAATCTATCCGCAAGTAAAAGTGTCGTCGAATCACTAATTCTCTTGTGTCTTGAGATCCCACAAAAAAGAGTTCTGGTTGCACATCGATCTTGAACTCGATTATAAAATGATAGAGGGTACCGGAAAGTGTGCGCGATCTTATAATGGGGTTTGCAATGATGATTTCAAAGTTGATCAATTAAGATAACATTGGTTAAAAACTCGGTGGTCTTGGTACAAGATAACGCGATTAGCAAACCTACCAGAACATACTTTCCCTCTCTCTACTTGCGCTGTCCCCATTCACTAATCAATAATTAAGTAATATAATTAAGTTAAAAGCGGCACGTCATTGGTCGATCATGCTTACGCCAACGACTCATGATGAACTGCGCATGAAGTTTAATGGGTAGATTCCTGTGGAGTGAAGATTATTTTAGTCGAGGGTCCTTGGGAAATTGATAAATTAAGGGGGGAGAAGGGAAAATGTGGAGTCAAAGCAGAGGAAAGAATGATCATCGTTTTTGTTGACGCGTTAGATGGAAGGAAAAGATGTTCAAGAATGGAAATAGTCAAGTTCTAAAGGATGATTCGGTGAATAATTTTGCTTCACTGTAGGGTCTAAGCGTACTAATGAAGATCAAGAAAATCAGATATTGACCCACGAGGAAGTTTCTTCATGGACCTCATATATTCTTTTCAAATTGTAATGTCTTGATCCGAGTTGTGATACGATTTCTCGTCCACATGTTATGGACTACGGTTGAATCCACGAGCGAGCAAGAGACTTATTTGTTGAATGAGTCAAACTTTCTTTCGTGTAAATGTGTTTTTCTGTGACAGTTTCTATGGTGCTATGTTTTTCACGTGTTAATAGTTTGTGACAGTTTTTATGGAGTTGTTGCTGCACATGTTAAGTTAGTGGGGGTGTTAGTGGGGTGTGATAGTTTTCTTTTTGGCGTAAAGCCTATGTAATGGTTGTGGTGTCAGTTTTTAACGTAGAATGCAGAAAGTTTTTCTTCTCTTGAGTGTCTCTCTTCCTATATCCTCTACAAACAGTGGTATCGAGCCGGGTTACCCCGAAAGTTAAAAAAATACGTGAGATTACCCAATGGCCGCAGATTCCAATTTTGTGCAAGCAGCCATCCCACGCTTTGATGGTCACTATGACCATTGGAGCATGCTAATGGAGAATTTTTTACGGTCAAAGGAGTATTGGTCAGTTGTCGAATCTGGAATTCAAGAGCCACCGGCAGGCACGGCTTTGACGGATTCCCAAAAAACAGAACTGGAAGCTAGAAAGCTGAAGGATCTGAAGGCAAAAAATTATCTCTTTCAGGCTATTGATCGTCCCATCTTGGAAACTATTCTTTGCAAAGAAACTTCCAAGGATATTTGGGATTCTATGAAGAAGAAATATCAAGGCTCGGATAGGGTGAAGCGTGCACAGCTTCAAGCCTTGAGAAGGGATTTTGAGACACTAGCGATGAAGGATGGAGAATCTGTCACCAGCTATTGTGCTAGAACAATGGAGATCAGCAACAAGATGCGATTCCATGGCGAGCAGATGGATGACGTCACCATTGTAGAAAAGATTTTGCGTTCTTTGACACCAAAGTTTAATTACGTTGTCTGCTCAATTGAAGAGTCAAAAGACATAGATGCACTCTCTCTCGATGAATTACAAAGCTCTTTATTGGTGCATGAACAGAAGATGAACAGAAATTCAACAAGAATTTCAACAATAGAGGAGCAAGCGTTGAAGGCTTCTACCTATACTCATTCCAACAATTTCAGAGGAAGGGGTAGAGGTAGAGGTAGAGGAAGGGGAGATCGAGGAAATAGAGATGTTAGCAGAAATTTCAACGCTAATAATGATCAAGGCGAGAGGCGAGAGGACGTATTTTTGACAAATCGAAGGTAGAGTGCTTTAGATGTCATAAATTTGGTCATTATGCATCTGAATGTTATACTAGGCTGCCTAATGATAAAGAAAAGGGAGAGAGTTCAAATTTTGTCGAAAAGAAAGAAGCGGAAACGTTGTTGATGACTGTTCAAGATGAAAAGAAACTCGAGTCGAGATATTTGGTTTGTCGATACGGGCTGCGGTAACCACATGAGTGGATGTAAGTCTTCTTTTTCTTATTTAAATGAAGATTTCCATTCTACTGTGAGTTTTGGTGATAATTCTACTGTGAAAGTGATGGGAAAAGGTGATATTAAGATAAGAACTAAGAATGGTTTTGTGGAAACGATCTCTGATGTGTTATATGTTCCTGACTTGAAAAGTAATCTGTTGAGTGCTGGTCAGTTACAAGAAAAGGGTTATGTTATCACTATTAAGAATGGTGCTTGTGAAATTTACGATTCTATTAGAGGTGCTATTGCAGTTGTTCAAATGAATTCAAGCAGATTGTTTCCATTAAAGATTGAAAGCATTCAATCTTGTATGATGGCTGAAATGAAAGATCCCACATGGTTATGGCATTTTCGTTATGGCCACTTGAGTTTTGGTGGATTGAAAACCCTCCAACAGAAACACATGGTGATAGGACTTCCTCTAATTACAACTCCTTCTGAAGTGTGTGAAGAATGTGTTGTTAGCAAACAACATCGTTCTCAATTTCCCAAAGGAAAGTCATGGAGAGCAAAAGATGTATTGCAACTGGTGCATTCAGATATTTGTGGGCCAATAAACCCATCTTCTAATGGAGGTAAAAGGTACTTAATTACTTTCATCGATGATTTTTCCAGAAAAACTTGGGTTTATTTTTTACAAGAAAAATCAGAAGCTTTCTCTATATTTAAAAGCTTCAAAGCTCATGTGGAAAATGAAGCGGGAAAGACAATTAAGGCCCTTCGAACGATCGCGGTGGAGAATATTGCTCAAAAGAATTTGAAGTTTTTGTGTAGAGCATGGCATTCGAAGAGAGCTTACAGCCGCTTATACACCGCAACAAAATGGTGTATCGGAGAGGAAAAATAGAACCATTCTTAACATGGTGAGAAGTTTGTTGGCAAGAGGAAGAGTTCCAAAGACTTTTTGGCCGGAAGCAGTAAATTGGAGCATTCATGTTTTGAACAGAAGTCCAACTTTTGCTGTTCAAAATATGACACCAGAAGAGGCTTGGAGTGGGAGAAAACCAGCTGTAAATCACTTCAGAATTTTTGGATGCATCGCATATGCTCATGTCCCTGATGAGAAAAGGAAGAAACTTGATGACAAGGCTGAAAAGTGTGTTTTTCTTGGTGTAAGTGATGTATCCAAAGCATATAAATTATTTAATCCTTTGACAAAGAAGGTTGTGACCAGCAGGGATGTTGTTTTTGATGAAGAGAACACTTGGGATTGGAATAGGCAGCAGCCTACCCATGTCTTTTATGACAATGATGCTGAACAGGAGCAAATTTCAGCACCTTGCATGCCCGAAAATTCATCAAATACAACTTCTACATGTGCTGAAATTTCACCAGCAGTCATTGAAGAAAATGAAGATGATGCGCAAACTCTTCGCCGTGTTAGAAAAAAGCCTGTTTGGATGGAAGATTATGAGGTAACTGGAATTAAAAATCCAATTACTCACTTTGCTTTATTTTCAGATTGCGACCCTACTACTTTTGAGAGTGCTGTCAAAGAAGAAAAATGGCGGAAAGCAATGGATGAAGAAATTGATGCCATTGAAAGGAATGACACTTGGGAGTTATCCGATCTTCCTAATGGACACAAAACCATTGGTGTAAAGTGGGTATTCAAAACAAAGCTGAAAGGAAATGGTGAAATTGACAAGTTTAAAGCACGCTTGGTAGCCAAGGGATACAAGCAAAGAGTACGGGATTGACTATACGAAGTTTTTTCTCCAGTTGCAAGACATGACACAATCAGATTGGTGGTTGCATTGGCGGCACAAAATTCTTGGCCTATTTTCCAGCTAGATGTCAAATCGGCATTCTTGCATGGGTACTTGGAGGAACAGGTATTTGTCGAACAACCCCGGTTATGTTAAGATTGGAAATGAGCATAAAGTTTACAAATTGAAGAAAGCCCTTTATGGGCTAAAACAAGCCCCACGAGCTTGGTATAGCCGCATTGAGACTTATTTTCTTAAAGTTGGTTTTTTGAAATGTCCCTATGAGCATACGCTTTTTGTTAAGATTGGAGATAAAGGAAAAATGCTCATTGTCTGCTTGTATGTTGATGACTTGATGTTTACTGGAAATTGTGATGCCATGTTTGAAGAATTCAAGAAGTCGATGATGGATGAGTTTGAAATGTCTGATCTTGGTATGATGCATTACTTTCTTGGCATAGAAGTAGTACAATCGAGTGATGGGATTGTTATTTCTCAAAAGAAGTATGTGGGAGAAATTTTGGACAGATTTCACATGAAGGATTGTAATCCTGTAAACACTCCGGTTGAGTTTGGCTTAAAGCTACATAAAGATCATGAAGGGAAGAAGGTTGATGGGACACTTTACAAACAAATTGTGGGCAGTTTGATGTATCTAATCGCAACAAGACCAGACATAATGTATGCTGTGAGTTTAATCGGTAGATATATGGAGAATCCTACGAAATGCATTTGTCACTGCTAAGAGAATTCTTCGTTACTTGCAAGGAACTAGAGACTTTGGACTATTTTACAAGAAGGGTGAAAAGTCCGACTTATTGGGATTTACTGACAGTGATTATGCAGGAGACCAAGATGATAGGAGGAGTACTTCGGGTTATGTTTTTATGTTTGGGACAGGTGCTATTTCATGGTCATCCAAAAAGCAACAAATTGTCACTTTGTCGAGTACAGAAGCTGAATTTGTTGCTGCTACAGCTTGTGCTTGTCAAGCTATTTGGCTAAGGAGAATTCTTGAGGAGCTGCAATTCAAGCAACCAGGAGCTACCAAAATATTTTGTGACAACAACTCAGCAATCAAACTCTCCAAGAATCCGGTGCTACATGGAAGAAGCAAGCACATTGATGTGAAGTTTTATTTCTTGAGAGATCTCAGTAAAGATGGAACAATTGATCTAATTTATTGCAGGAGTGAAGATCAAGTTGCTGATATATTCACCAAAGCCCTCAAGATGGAGTCGTTTGTGAAGCTCAGAAGGTTACTAGGTGTCGCACGCTAGAAACAATCAAGACTTTAAACGATTGTTTGCAACATCAGTTTAAGGGAGGGAATGTTGAATGAGTCAAACTTTCTTTCGTGTAAATGTGTTTTTTCGTGACAGTTTTATGGTGCTATGTTTTTCACGTGTTAATAGTTTGTGACAGTTTTTATGGAGTTGTTGCTGCACATGTTAAGTTAGTGGGGGTGTTAGTGGGGTGTGATAGTTTTCTTTTTGGCGTAAAGCCTATGTAATGGTTGTGGTGTCAGTTTTTAACGTAGAATGCAGAAAGTTTTTCTTCTCTTGAGTGTCTCTCTTCCTATATCCTCTACAAACATTATTAAGGAGGATTCCCTAAGTACCTAAAATAGAAAGACGGGCTTCTTTGGTGAATCAGAAGCATTAGCAATGGGAACAAAGACGGTAGGCCGGAAGACCTAGGACGAATCCTTCTCCATTCAATAAATTATGATGCTTTAATTTATATACTCTTTCTTTTGGAATAATGGGAAATGGGATTTAGCACGCCCCACCAAAATGGATTGACATAAAACAAGGTGCATGTTGCCACATTTATGAGGGCCTACCGGCAATAAACCGGAGAAAGGTGGGGATGGCATGAGGTCCGCATTAATTCACTTCCTTTCTCGATCATGTATTTTGAAAGCCATCGAAATGTAACGAGTTATCTTTGGAAATTCGAGGGTAAATTCTATTTCATTCATCCTAATTATAAAATCTAAAAGTGGATCTTCATCACATCTTGAGAAGATACAGTGCAGAATTGCATGGGGACGTGAATACTATGAATTAAGTTCATATAGAGCAAGCACAGAAAAACTAAGTAGTGATTGTTTGCGCATTCTTTTCTTCCAAACTTACCTAACAAACGCGTCTATGTACTTTCGCGACTATCAATGCGTCTTCTAAAGTTACCTAAGAAACACGGGTTCATGTACTTTTGCAATTATCAATGTGTTGAGACGAGAATACCGTCTCGTCTAGTGAAGATTGGTCGAATCCTAGGAGAGCTCGAATACCCTAAATTCTTGTTTATCATAGAAGTGGGGATCATAACATTGTTAAGTGGCCCTTGGGAAACATGCACGGTTAGGCCCACCCACTCAATTGCGCACGCAGCAACTAATCTCAAGATCAGTGGATCTCAGTCCTCGATGATCCGAAAAATCAGTAGATGAGCAACACCTAAACCTTGGAAAATCATTTTCCTTTCCAAAGTGCTCGCATTAAAGAATTATTTATGTCCCTTCCCCCCACAAAATGAACTCGGAAAATTAAAGTAAATAAATAAACAAATAAAGCAGTCATTAGAACATGTAGGACCGGCACGAGTGCGTGCTTTACAATCCCATTGAAAGAAAACATTGAGCAAATCGGTCCTTGAGATTCTGCCCACCCAAGGAAAAAGAAAGGGGTTCAGTCCTTGAGATGTTCTTGCAATTTAAATATAAATTCTGAGATGCTATTATCCAATTGCAAGTTGTTCTTAGTAATTGAGTAGTTTGTTGTTATTTACATTTGATCCAAGACTAACAAGACCTGGGCAACACGTTAAAGAATGAAAATGGTCCAACTTCTCGAGATTGCATTTTCAACCTAAGCGTCCATCCTATGTCTCATGCACTCATTTTCTTCCATGTTATTCTTATTGTCAATCCTTGTCCTCAAATGCCGGTATTGAAGCTATAATTTTAAAGCAGGATTCGAATTGCGAAAGAGAAAGATCTATATAAATTAGATGTTGCTAGCTAGCATGCCTTTTATGCATGCGCAACCTGCAGACATATATGGCTGATGTTGAGTATTCAAGTTTGTGTTGGTTTTCCAATTTGCGCAATACATCAGACATATTTATGCAATGATTAAGGGGCATGGTGCTTTGAGTGAGGTGGGGCACAAAGAAAATAAGTTATCATCATGATAATGAATCTTCAATCACGATAGAATTAAGCTTTTTACGAGGAATTAAAAGCGAGATTTATCTAAATTTTCAAAATAACAGTGATATATTTTATTCTGCTCGATTATTATAAGGTATTCTTAATGTGTCTTTCTAGAAAAGAAGAGAATAAATGTTGGGATTGCAAAACCAAATAGACAATTATTTTAATTATGATAATAGCCCCTTTTTCCTTTAGTATTATGATGTTTATGTCCCTGAAAATTAGAGACAGACAGAAACAGTAATCCTAGAAAGCAATCCGCATGAAAAGAGTGTGAAACCATGGTTTTTAACTTTTAAGATTCTAGATGCAAATGTTAGGTTCAAAGGTTGGAGTGGACCTTCCGTTGACCGAGTAGACGTTGCCCAAACAAAAAGCGACGACTAAATAGTTAGACGACCCCATTTGACCAAACGAAAGGAAGAGAGAAAAAGCTCCGACAGGGGAAACCGCCATCGTCAAAACAGCGTCGACGAGAGAGTTCTCGTACTTCCAAACCGTATCTCGACCTGCATTGCCGTCTGGCTGGTTTAGTACCGTATGCATTTGACATCGAGCACAATTGTGGTATCGGAATGGCCATGGGAGAGATACCCGTGACGCAATTAGATGCGCGTGACACAGATGAAAGCATGCCTTAGGGATGGAAGATCTCCATCTGACCGGCCGGCGTGGTAGGTTATTAAAAAGTACGTATTGCATCCGAATATGCCTATACATACGGACCGAAAGAGCCGTATCGCAAGTTGTAGAGCCGCCGGCCTATTTTAGTCAACTCTCCTCAAGAGCCTGTCGACGGAAAGAACCGAGGGATCGTGGTGCATGCACTCAATGATCGCTCAAGTCAACAGCTACTGACAAAAAAAAAAAAAAAAAAACAAGCGAAAATTGAAGTCGTCGGTTGACCAACTTGCCTAGGGTTTTCAGCCGAACCCAAGGAAGACGTCCGCCAGATCTTTCTCCATCGTCCCTTGGAAATCTCTCTCCGCATATGTTGAATCTCGATCTATCTTATAAAGTAGCGAAATTGCATTACCAAATCGTGAGCATAGGCCGGCAATTCCTCGAAACTTCCTCGATAAGACTAGATTATGACTGTAAAATAGAATAAGCTTTAGCTATATGCTCTATCTATACTTGTTGCTCATATCTTAGATCTTGTTTCATAATAACAAACACTTGTTGCTCATCAATATTTAGATCTTGTTTCATAATAACAAACCCAAGGAGGACATCAACGATATATTTCTCCATTGTCCCTTAGAAATCTCTCTCTCTCTCTCTCTCTCTCTCTCTCTCTCTCTCTCTCTCTCTCTCTCTCTCTCTCTCTCTCTCTCTCTCTCTCTCTCTCTACGTATGTTGATTCTCGACCTATCTTATAAAGTAACAAAATTGCATTACCAAATCATAAGCAAAGGCCGGCAGTTTGTCAAAACTTCCTCAATAAGGTTAGATTGTGATTAGGAAATAGAATAACCTTTGGCTATATGCTCCATCTATACTTATTTTTCATCAATATCTTAGATCTTGTTTCTTAATTGGGGTCTCCTTCCATTATTCCAACAAATGATCATCAATTGAATGCCTATTAAAATCTTAGAAAGAAAGCTCTACAAGCCAGGAAGGCTAAGCATCAATTGCAAGTTCAAGAACTAAGTGTAAGTACATATGAACTCTCACAATTAAAATCTCGGGGCCATTGCTTGATTGGGTGGTGCAAAAGTACTGCCTGCCTCTTCTGAGATCGGAACTAGAACTACCCAAGGGAGGGGCTGGTTTCCTTATAAGTTATAACCGGCTGATTCTAATCGGTTCTCAAGTTGAATTAGGATCGTCATCAACCCATAAATGAGCATGCTTGAGCTCAAGCTTGACATTGATAGTTCACATATTCATAGTCAAGTGGGGAAAGTGTATCCTTAAATGTCAAAGGATGTAAATCCCAAGATCCGTTTAGTATATTTACAAATAGAGATAAAATCACAAAATTAACCACAAAAAATTAAGAAGAAAAAACTCAGAGACTCTAAGGCCAAAATGAAACATTGAATAAAATTTTCAGTTGTAGAAATTTGAAATACATATGAAATAAATGCAATTCTATGGATAACCAAACAAATTTGCAACATGGATTCAGAGAAAAGGCAAGGAAAATTAGATCTTAATACCAAGAGGATAAAAGGTTTGTTCTTTATTTTTGGAGACAGGAAAAATACGTAATTTGTACTTCAAAGTATAGCTCAATAAAAGAAAAACATTACAAGATGTTTCGTTGACGCATTAACTACTCCATTATTTAATTTTGTATAGACAATAGATGACGGCCTTAATTAATGAAAAAGAGTAATCCATTATTTCATAAAAAATTGACAATTTGATTAAAAAATTATTGATTTTGATCATTTTCTTGTTTAGAAAAATGAGTCAAAAAATAATATTTTTATTAATAGCGACCATCTGTGGCTATAAACTTTAATTGGATAGGAGAGCATTTTCCATTAACTTATTTTTCAAGACAATAGGAAGTGTCAAATTAGGAATTGTTGGCTTCTTTTGGCAAAAACAAATGGAGTCTGACCAAAAGGCGGCACAACAAGTTGGAGGGACCGGAAGGTTAGTTTAGTAACCTTGCTAACAGAAGGCTTACTTAAGCAATGATGAAATAATTAAGCTCTCCTCCATAAAAACAAATTAAATAAATTTGAATAATAATGTAGCCCTGTAGCTTCTTAGGTCCTCAGCTTCGTAATTTTCTTTAATTTTATAGTAACAACGTTCATCTCCTTTGGCCGACTAAAACTAACCTTAGTCTATTCTCAAACAAGTTAGATGATAATTTAGACCTAAAGAAACCCACTTTAGGGCTTTGAGTCGTCCAATTAGAGAATGGTAACATGGAGGCTTTGTAATAATTGCTCAGTTTTGATCAAACTTAAGATATTTTAATGAATAATTATTTGGTTTGATTAACATCGTAAGGTGTGATTTGTGGGTGATTTTTATTAGGTTTTAATGAAAAAAGCAAGGATTGATCTCAACCTCACGAATCTCTCGGTCTTGTGAGACCTACCCTTAATGTGACTTTAGCCCAGCTAACCGCTCAAGAAATGTTGCTTCCTCTTCAACCCTTTCTCTAATCCTCATGACTTTTTTGAAGACTTGTGGCCCAAAATCGAAGTTGAGTTCATTTCCAATTGCAATTTTGACTCCGTCATCATTCCATTCTGATGCATAATTAAGGAAATGTCTGGCAGTTTCCGCATTATGACTCACCTGATTTGTCTTAGTCAAATTATCTGAGAAATCATTTCTGATTGTTGCATCCAGTAACAATGCTAGTGAAATTACACAAACCTTTGATTGAGACGGTAAATTAACTCTGAGTCAGGAAGCATGAATAAATGACGGGCCCTACAAACACTTGTGAAAATCACATAGGGTATTTTTCTCCCTTCTTCTACTATATGACAAGACATTAGTGGGGGCCAGTGGTTCCATATAAACACGTTATGTGTCCGATTGGCTATTTCCACGGAGGACAAAATGATTTATGTGCTTTTGACTTTAATTGCATAAACAAGGGAAAAAAAATAGGGGGAAAATGCAACGCAAAGGAGGAGCACGAAATTAAGGGTCCAGTCGAACTCGAGATTTTTGGACTTTGGACTAAGAAGTCCACATCCGCACAAGCACCCAAACGCAAAAAGCGTCCGACGTGGACGATCCAACGGGGATCGAGAGCTTCAAATTCAGGTCAAAAGGAGGGTCAAACTTGTTCTCTTCTTCCTTCCTTAGGAGGAAGGGGGACCAAGATGCCACTTCGAACCCTCGATCGAAGCCTCTCCCTCCCATTGATCCGTCCTCGCACATGCTTACAAGGATGAACGAACGAACGAACGAACCCAAAAGCCCGCACCACCCACAAGAAAAAAAAAACTAGGGGAGGGGAGAGAAAACGGATTGAATATAGTATAATGTCACCATGATTGTCTTCACATGGATTCCAACACAAAAGGGTTCGAGGTATATTTAAATGTTGAAGGTTGGGGCGTAGCTTTGAGCCTCATATAATGAAAACCCTAATGGCAATTTGCTTAGTTGTTTTTCTTTTGTTGCTTAGGCTACCCCACAAGATAATAAGTTTAGGGGAAAAGATGCTGAAATGGCTTAGACTTGTGTAGAAATTTTTAGGGGGGGAAAGGGGGGATGGTTCGGCTGCAACTTGTGGTGGGGCTCCTGTGGAGTTTTTTTTGTGGGGAAGAGAGTAGTAATTAGGGCAAAAGCCAAGGACACCAACCAAATCGGTCTCCACATGGGGAAGTGCACTCATTGTGTCATGAGTTCTCCCAATCATACAGTACACGGTTGCACACACAAAGTCACAAAACCTCACACTTTAGACCCTCCCCCACCCCCACTTGGTTTTTCCATGGCTCACTATTTTGCCTTTTGAAGTGGTCCTCCCATCTCTCTTTTTTTCCCTTGGTTAACGTTTAAAATCAAGCTTTGCTTTTTCTAAATCGTTTTTTTCTCTTATGTTCTGTTCTGTGCCTTTTCAGACCATTGGTGGCTTGATTTAGTAAGAATGTTTGACCAATTAATCAGACTGGCAAAATTAGGTAAGACATAATAATATTCGTCATTGTTGTTATATGCACACTTGGCGATACCGAGATCTTAAAGTTTTTTGATATATTCGATGTTTCTATTACACGATGCCCAACTTATTTAATAATGGCAATAGTGATTGTTCTTCTCAAAATGTCAATCACTTGAACAACCTATTCAACCCTGCCTTTTCCTTTTTGTGGTAAATGGTAGCTTGGGATAGCTAATTTGCTCTTTCTGATTGACTTGTTGTTGGATAAAGTAGATCATCAAGAATGTAATTGAATCTTTGCATAACCCTATCTCCTTCTATCATGTATTCTTATTCCTTCTGTTTTCTTTTGTTATCCTTGTTCCTGCACTTTGAAAATTGTGCAATCACATATCCATTCGATGTCATAGATGACTTCCATCATGGCATCACTTATATATACTAGCTAATGCGCACATGAGTTGCATGTATGCACTATGCACAAATTTGACTTTTGAAAAATTGGCTCTCTAGTATATGATATGCGCAATCGTGTGGGTAGTTAACAGTTAAGCATATACAGCAACCATCCAAAGGGACCTAACAAAACATTATGGGAGGTTATCCTCTTTTCAATCATTAATGGACAAGTGGAATACAATCCATGTGCGGTTATCATATGTTGAATTTGTGAATGAGTGACGTGCATTTCTCTAATTGCTTTGATATTTTTGTCAGGTGATAAGAGGTTGATTTATAATGATAATAATAATATATTTCAACGAAATAATTAAGGATAGCAAGATCAAGGACATTGTTGTTAATATGGGGGTGGTCCGCTAATTCAAAAGTTCACTTTGTAATTCAGCAAAACCACCTTATTAGAAATTGTGGATGGAAATAAACTGTTGATAGAATATACAAGAAAAGAAAATTGTCATATAAATGTATGTAAGAAGATAAATATTTCAAAATTTGAAATCTTCTAACAAGACTGATGTCAGATAAAATGATTCAAATTCTAATATTGAAACATCGATAAGTAAAAGAGAATTAGCAATTAACACATTAATTCGTAAATACAATAATTGGAAAAAAAAGTAATTGATGATTTGAAAATAAGAAAAAAATAATTGAGATATCTTAAAAGTACAAGGTTCTTTCTATTTGTTTCATATGATAATATCTTATATAAATCACATGGGCTTTTCATATATCATTATGTCAAATTGGATTGTCCTTTATCAAACGTCATTACTTATGAGTTCCTCTTGGCTACAATAACCATTAAGGGGATAATTATCTAAAAAGTCTAAACCTATTATTTGGTGATTAATTCAATATTAAATTTTTTAATTTGTTCAATTTAGTGTTAACCCTTTTAATGAATTTCAAATGTAACCTTTGCGGACAATTTGGGGGGAAATTGCTAGCACAAACAATTTGGCAAATTTTTTTGAAAAACTTCTGAATTTCTTATAAATTTTTATTCTTTTCTTTTCATTTCTATTTCCATTGTGGATTGACGAAAATTGTTAAAATTGTCCAAGTCCGCACTAGTTGCCATCTCATGTAAGACATTCACCTTATCTGTGTGTGTTAGTGATTTTTTTGTCAAAATTAATCAAAATAATTATACTGAAAATCATCAAAATATTTAGAACAAAAATGACTATATCGAAAATTTTATGACCAAGTTGAACATTGTATAATAGCTTTAAGAATTTTCGGACGATTGTGCCACCATTATGAGAAAAAGAAATATTTTCAAGTGTAACAGTCTAAGGCAATATTCATTCGACAATGATTATCTAGAAATTCCAATTCGATTCAAACCGCAATCTTATTCGAGAAAAAAAGAATCATTTCTCCGGAGATTGAATAGGAATATCTATTTATATATCGACAAAAGGAAGAAAATAAGGATATCCAATTCCCGTAACTGTCGCCACGCGTATGCACGTGGGCCGGCACACGTGCGGAACGTCCAAGAAAAGAAAAGAAAAACCGCGGCATCCTTTCTTGAAATAAAGAAGTGGGAAAGATGTAGTCTTTACACGAAACGGTGACGCCAAGGAGAGAGAGAGAGGTAGAGAGAGAATGGGAGAGATTGGATCGAGGCCGTCCGATGTGAGGGGTTGGTGGGGGGACTATTGAAGGCATTGTCCCTTGGAGGGGAGGGGGGAATAGAAACAGGTCAGCCACCACTTGCCTTCGTTAAAAGAAAAGAAATAAGAAAAGAAATTTATAAAAAATATCACCGTCCAAAAACTGCCGCCCTGAAAATCATTAATAAAGAAAGGTCGAGTTCTCGTAACCTTTCTTTATTTAACCTCGGACAATCGGGAAATATGGGAGGTGATATTATTAGGTCTCCCACTTCAGGACAGATCTCCTGTTTATTTCTGTTTCCTTCAGCTTTTTAAGGACCTGCTCAAGTCCATACCGTCCAAAATTGCCACCCTGTAAAACAATGCTCACCCTTAGATAAATCGAATAAGAAGGACAACCATAAAGATCATTTAGATATGGTTAGATACTCTCCTCTATGCAATGCTTTTAAAAGTGATTGAGACAGTAACGTTATTTTGTTACGTCATGTCAATAGTTAAGGATGCTAGGTTCAATGGTTAGTTTTTTTTTCCTTAAATTGCAAAACACGTCGGTATCATGTAGTGTGTTGAAAGTTAGTCACGATGTTTGTTTGTAGGATTTATATGCTCTTTATAAATATATATATACACGGAAAAATCACCAAAAACATTAAACTATACTTACTATGACGCGTTTATCGTAACTTTTTTTTTTGCTATACCAAAACTTCTAAACTTGTACCCATGTGGAATATCACTGTTCAAAAAATGCCCGCTTGTAAAACAATGCTCTCCCTTAAATTAACCGAATAAGAAGGACAACCAAAAAGATCATTTAGATATGAGTTAGACACTATGCTCCATTGATTTTAAAATTGATCATGGAAGTAGCGTTATTTTGTTACGTCACATCAATAGTCAAGGATGTTACGTTCATTGATTAGTTTTTTTTAAATTGTAAAACATGTCGATATCATGTTATTTGCTGAAAGTTGTTTGCATTTTTGATTTGCAGAATCTATATGCTCTTTACAAATAAATATTGCAAAAAATTAACAAAAATCCCAAATTACACCTATTGGATACATTTTTTTTGCAATACCTAAACTTTTTAACTTGTACCCATGTGAAATATCACTGCCCAAAAACTACTCGCCTATAAAACAATGCTCTCCCTTAAATTAACCAAATAAGGACAACCAAAATGATCATTTAGATATGGGTTAAATACTCTACTCCACCACTTTCAAAATTGACCATGGAAGTAAAGATATTTCGTTACGTCATATCAATAATCAAAGATGTTACATCTACTGATTAGTTTTTTAAAATCACAAAACATGTTGGTATCGCGTTTTGCCAAATCTATTTGCTCTTTTAAATACATATTATGAAAAAATTACCAAAAATCTCAAATTATATCCATCGGGCCACATTTGTCATAACATTTTTTTGAGATGCCACAAACATCTAAATTTGTATCCATGTAAAATATTACTGTCCAAAAACTCCCACCTCGTAAATCAATGATCTCCCTTAAATCACCCAAATAAAAAGGACAACAAAATATAATAATTTAGATACGATTAGATACTCTCCTCCAAGCAATGCTTTTGAAAGTGACTGAGAGGGTAACATTATTTTGTCATGGCATGTCAATAGTCAAGGATGTTAGGTCCACTAGTTAGCTTTTTTAAATCACAAAATACACATCGGTATTGTATCGTGTGTTAAATTTTTTTTCATTATTTATTTATAGAATCTATATGCTCTTTATATACATATATTGAAAAAAAATTGCCAACAATCTCTAACTATACCACACAATTACCTTAAATTGTTTTTATTTTTGCAATGCCAAATTTCTAAACTTGTACCGCATGACCTAGTTACTCTCCATCAAAATTCTGTCGGAGCATTGTTAAAAATTTGCCTACATGAACAAAGAAAGCAAGCGATGTTGACATGGCGTCCCATATTGTTTAAGTGAAATAAAAATGGCATTATTTTAACTATGATATCATCTGATAGTATATTAGTGAATAATAAATATGTCACATAAGTAAAAATTTAGATTTTTTATGAGGGTAAATGTATCATATAATAGCTTAGGGTTATTTATGTCACAAAAAGAGTTCAGAATAAATGTATTATGGTGAGTATAATTTGGGATTTCTTGTGATTTTTTCCATGCATAATCTCCTCCTATTGGCATTGGAGAGCATAAGCTTTTTTGGGTTGGATTTGGACATGATACGATAGACAAGTTCCGACTAGTTTATTTTGCGTGCGTAGGTGCATGCATCTATGCTGCTCGTAAGGATTTCTTGTGATTTTTTTCCCATGCATAATCTCCTTCTATTGGTATTGGACAGCATAAGATTTTCTTGGTTGGACTTGGACATGGTACGAGAGACAAGTTCCAACTAGTTTATTTCGCATGCGCGCGGGTGCATGCACCTGTGCTACTCGTAGAGATCCACTGACGCGACATGAATCGGCATAAACAAAAGCTAAAGCTAGACGTCTCGATCGATAACCTACGCTCATTGTTCTTTTTGCGTCTCGAAGGATTAGCCAATGCATTTCTGACCACCCTCCTCAAACCAACTTTCGCTCTATCGTGTGAACATAATTCTCTCCATCCATGCTCTTTTTTCGACTCCAAAATTTCCTTTTCGCCGCTCCAATTTTTTTTTATTTTGGGCAATGCAGAAGAACCCTTACTTTTCTATTTAACCAAACAAAAGACCCAAAAGCACAGCAAAAAGTTAAAGGAAAGAAAATAAACAAATCGATTGAACGACCATTTCTCTACCGTAACCTCTCTCGTTCGATTTGGGGCAATACAATGCACCTCTTGAGATGGGGCAAAGGCCAAAAATGCTTGCGGACAAAAGCACGGTTTCGCTTAGAATAGCCCCTGCCAAAAAAGGGACAGGTGTCGATCCATAAAGTGGTGCTCGGACCGAAATTTTTTTATCGGAATTTCGCCCCTAATTATTGCACAGAGGGACAGACAAAACCTCACTAATCCAAGCCCTGATTGGCTTGTCCTTTTGTTCCCTTCCCTCGCCTTGTTTTCCCTCCTCTCTCCCCACCTCTCATTGAAAAGCAAACTGCGGAGGGTTTATAGTAACCTAAGCGTGGTCGAGAGCGATGCTTATCCACGCCCTTCCCCTTAACTTAAAATAATAATAATAATAATAATAATAATTTGTAAATTATTGAGTGAAGAGCATTTGCTGACGTGTACTCAACAGAGACGGGTTCATGCATGCTTACTGTTTTTTTTTTTGACAAATGTGATAAACAAATTTCACATTAGGTCATCTGAATTAGGTCCTCGAATTTCGCACGCAACCGACATCACGACGATCGATTCCAGGTCGGGTACGACTCTAGGCTCGGCATCGCCGTGCCTTTTCGAACGTGGAGAATCGACATCCGATGAGATCGGGATTCGGATTACCGGCCCGGATGCGAAAGGGGGGGGGGAGAAATTCCCTAGAAACCGCGAATTCGGGACGCGCCTTTGGGAATGCATCGCATAAACTAGTATATCAGGAAGGAATAAGAATACGATGTAATCGCCGTCGGTCCTTCATCGGGAACAAAGGCATCGGGGGCTACTGGGTAAGCGAGCATCTCGGAGGTTGGACATTCCCCAATGGGGACACCGGGATTTGCCATAGTGTCATAAAAAAAAAGAAAGGCGCAAAGCTACCGCGAGAGCGCGGACCATAGGCTTATTCAATTCGTTCCCATCGATTTTAAATCGACTAAATTAGGTAAAAGTTAGGTCCTAAACAAATGGCCACCCCTCCTTTATGCTGTCTTCCAGGACCGAGGAAGGGGGCTCGTCCTACGCGAGACCTGTCCGCTTTTTTTATTTTTTTTTTTTGGGGTTTTTTTTTTCTTCTTTTTCACTGGGTTTTTTACAGCTCATCGCGACAATAATGTTGGAGGAGAATAGCAATAATTTCAATCCAGTTTGCCAGGGTGGGACTAGTCCTTTTTGCTGACCTCGGAACGTGCGTATACAAAATCCACGAGCCGTACTATTGCATGAGATGGATGAATGATGATGATTGACGATTGAGGATCGACGATCGACGATCGACATGGTGCTGTTATCGTGTGATCAGCTCGGACACGTCAGCTTGCTGCTTTCGTCCGGCCGAAAAGCTTCGATTTAGGTTAATTGCCTCCCCCCCAAAGTACGTTTCTACCTAATTTCCATCTTTGGCTGACGAGCTTTCTCTCTCTCTCGAACGTATCTTTTTAATTCTTCAAGTTTTGTCCCACTAAGCTTCCATGCAAAAAGCAATATTTGAAATTGGGATTAGCATTATGAAAAATCCAAAATTAATAAGTCCGTGTAACCAATAGTACTTGGGCAAACAGTCGGTCATGAGACTTGCTCAAATGACAGCCTGTAAAGTAATAGACATTTCACTCGTCCTTTCTTGCTCAAGGTGTGAAAGATTATTATACCTTTCATATATGGCAGTATGGTGTTTACCTTCACCACCTAAGGGCCTCTCAATGCCTAGTCAATCATTTTCTTCTCAATTAAGAGGAAATATGAACAATGACATTATAGGGTCTTTTGTATTAGAATGAATCTTTCCCCATTTTTCTTGCTCGAGCCTTTTAAGGAACCTAAATTCCATCTTTGGCTAATGAGCTCCCCCCCCCTCTCTCTCTCAAACACATCTTTTTAATTCTTTAAGGTTTGTACCACTGAGCTTCTATATGAAAAGCAATATTTGAAATTGGGATTAGCACCACAGAAAATCCAAAATCAATAAGCCCGTGTCACATTTATCCCGCTAATTTTTTTGTCACATAACTCTGGGGCTCGAGAGATGGAATAGATAGGGCCCCACAAGTTTTGAATTCGCCGCATTTTAAACCGGTATATTCGTGCCATAATGACCCGTGATTTTTCGTTTGTACATAAACTCCCTACCATGTTCAAAGCTAACGATTCGAGTTTGGGTGAGAAGTGAGGCAAGTAGGCAAGAAAACTGGGTATTAGCGAACTATTTGAGAGTTTTTTGAAATTGAGAATGAATTCTGTTTATAGCAAAAAAAAGAAGAAGGCTTAATCATGTGCTTATAAGGTTGGACTTTGGAATGGAATACTTTACAGATATTGATATGACAAGAACCATGTTAAAGGTTGGTTTTGAGATTTTTTGTCGCGCAAAAATAAATTAGAGGTAAATGTGCTATGATATACCAGTTCTTTATTAATATATAATATGTAATTTATTAGCATGATTATTCTAAGCCAATTCATCGAACCAAGATATGCAGACATCATCAAAATGAGAACACAATAATTTGGGGGGTTGATTTCCATATTTAATCTTTTACTATTATAAAATCTCGCTTACTCATACAATTGTTTTTTGCTTACCCTCTTAACACTTGAATAGCGCAAGGAGTCGGCCGCGTAAAAATCATTTTCATCGACGATGCACGTCGCAAAGAATCAGTTAACGAATATTCCGTCGTACTTTAATTTTCAAAATGCTAGTCGTCCGTAACAAAAAGATAATCAGTCCTTTGAAAATTATGAGATTTTCCCTCGACGAGAGTACCCACCGACTATTAAAATCGATGATGCGCCATATAAATGCTCACGAGTTTCGTATCCGAGACCGGATCGAGAGGATAAGGCAAGCGGGAGTACGAAATCATTGCGATGCCGGGCCTTTGTCCCGATCATCGTCTGATCCCCCCGCCCAACTCCATGTGCATCTGTAGCGGCACTCGCCGGGCAAAAGACCTGGTCAGTCCTCCGTCATCATTTCCTGTACGTCCCCCCCCAACACGGTCCCTCGTCCCGGGACACGTCGCCATCAACGCCCTTCCCCCCAAAACCTTTAGACCCAAAAAAGAAGAAGAAGAAGAAGAAGATAATAAGGATGATATTATAAAATTTATTAAGTTTTACTGTCAAATCAATTCAACTAATTTGTGATTTTACTTCCTTTTTGTTACTGTCCCCCGGACACGTTGCCATCAACCTCTTCCCCAAAATTTTCGGACCCAAAAAAGAAAAAGGAAAAGAGAAAGAATGAAAAAAAAGGTAAGAGGGAAGAGGGTAATGGTACAGTGCGGGTGCGTCGCACGGGGAGCCACGCGGTGGTGCTCACACGTGGTCCCGTGAGCCCCGGTCTGACCTAACCACGTGGGATTCGCCAGGCGTCTCCCCTTGCCCCCCCTGATGACGTGTGCTCCCCTGGACCACCGGTTTCGTGTGGGGACATCGGGGTTCGGACAACAGAGCCCCAACACTGACTACATAGTTCCCCCAACGAGGAGCCTCGCCTGGGGACAACAGGACCTTTTTTGGCACAAAGGCGATTAAAAGGTAAAAAAAAAGAAAAAGAAAAATCGAGAAAAGAAATAAGAAAAATTGGCGAGATCGTCGCGATTCTCGTGGGCGCGACAGATAGTTCCGACCGTTTTGACCGTGAGGAGACAATCCGCCGATGCATCGAACCCGCCGTCGGTGCCCGCATGACACGCCTGTGGATCATTTGACCGGTCATGTCTTGGTGCGGGCCGGGTCTCTGTGGCCGGCTCGGTCATGTACGTGAAAAATGATTTGCACGTGCATGGCCCTCCCTCTAATCATTTTCCTCCCCTTGCGTTGATGATAATAGCTATCGAAGACTATTATAAATATTAGGATCGATAGTGTCAACAATCCCGATCTGGAATATCGATTTTCGTGTCAAAAAAGAAAATCCTAAGTTGATATGTTTTTACCTCATAAATTAGTTCTCGTCCAGCTAAAAATTGTGGACTCTAGGAGGCAAAATTAGTAGATTGGCTGGTTTCTCCATTTTAGAATTTTCATGGCTTGTATTTTTTGACTTGAAAATTTGTTTGGGATAAATGTAACATGTGTGTACCAATTGAGATTTTTTATAATCTAAGAACTAGTTCGTGATAAATATGATACGGATCTATTAATTTGGAATTTTCAATATTGACTCTCGTAGTCATGATGCGTGAGTAGATAGGTTTTAGTGATTATAGTTGAAAATCGTTGTATGGGTCAATAAAAAAATATTATGATTTTTTATATTGTTAATCACAAATAAATATTGTGAAGTTTATTAACGATAAGAATTTCATCAACGCACGACAAAGTCCAGCCTCCCTATTTCCGGGCGGACCGGGACAAGGACTCTCTTCGTCTAGCCTCCGACCAGCGAGGACAATGGCACGACCCGTAATATCCGGTCAAAGCGGGGGTCAAACTACGAGATCCCAATGAATGAACCTTAAACCAGAAAAGGAAAAAAAAAAAGGGAAAAGAGGAAAAAGAAACGAAAAAAAAGAAAGAGAAAATGAAAAGAGAGAGTCCCCCGAAATTCTGCCGGTTTAACTCTAGCCAACCCTGTTGCCTGCTTCGAAGCAGACAACACAAGGGACGGCCCTCCTTAACGGCGACCCTCGACGGCGACGGCCTCCGTTTATCCTGGACCACCAAACCCGTCCCCCCGCCCGATCGCATCCCGATGCCACACCCGTCCGTACAGGCCTCCCAGCACCCAACACTCCCATTAATAAATAATCGGGGCTCCGCTTATTTTTTTTATAAAATAAAGAAAAAGCCTACCCTTTCCGTCGCCATCGCCGTCACCGTGAGCGTTAACCCGCCCCTCCGGTTAAACCGCGGTTAGCGTTCGCGCAGGGGGGCGAGCAGGGAGTTAACCAATGGCATCGCACAGCAATGCACACAACACGCGCAGAGAGAGAGAGAGAGGAGAGAGAGTAGAGAGAGAAACTAGAGAGAGAGGTAAAGTGGGGGCGGAGGAGCTTTTGCGTATAATAAGTCGAGCAAAGCGGTTTCGTTGATTCTCTCGAACGGCGTTTTCTCTGTGATTCATTTCTCTTCCATCAAGAGAGAGAGAGAGAGGGAGGCGCTAGAGAGAGAAACTAGAGAGAGAAGCGAGAGCGAGAGGGAGGTGGTTTTTGGTCCGGAGGTGGCGAGCTGCGCGGAGAAGGCGGCGGTGTCGGTGGCGCGGGTCGTGACGGCCGTCGTGGTTGCGGGGAGGACGGTGCCTGGGGTTTCTCTGGCGTTACGTTTTCCGTTTCTGTCTGTCTCTCCCGGGAAGGAGGCGAATCGCATTTACAGTTCGCGAGCTGTAAGCTTTGGCTTACCGATTGTTGCGGTTACATAAGGAGAGGTGGTCTTCTACCCCGTACGGACGGGAGCGGAGCTTAGCTTTTCGGGCCTTCATTCCGTGATTTCGGCCGCCGGCGGAGGTGCAGCTTCGGAGCCGTTGACTCAGGCGGGGGCTCAGATGATGACGAATCGAGCTGAAGGTGAGTTCGCTTCGGGTTTCTCCTCCTCGTCTGTGGTCTTGTCGCGTTTTCTGTTCGTTCTGACAGGAAAAATGTGACGAGCTTTGTGTTTTTCCCCTTTTCCGGCGATGATAGGTTGTGGAGGTGGAGGCGGAGGAGATGTGTTGTATAAGGAACTGTGGAAGGCCTGTGCGGGGCCGCTGGTCGACGTCCCTCGCCAAGGAGAGAGGGTCTACTATTTTCCGCAAGGACACATGGAACAAGTGAGTGATTTTGGTTCCGAAACATTAGATCGGTTCGAGAATTTCGTTTGTCTCTGCTTTTCTCGGTCGCTCGAGTTTTGTTTCCATGTGTGGATGCTGCTGCTTCTTTTTGGGTAGTGGGAATTGAGTGTTGTTGCCGTTTCTGTGGCTTTGTAGTTAGAGGCATCGACAAATCAGGAACTGAATCAGAGGATTCCGCTCTTTAGCCTCCCTTCCAAAATTCTTTGCCAGGTCGTGAACGTTCAGCTCCTGGTACGCTTCCTCAAATCTTCCTTGCTTTCGTGAGAATTGATGTTCTGTTTTTCCTTCTTTTTATTGGGTAAATTTGCTCGGTTTAAGAATTAACTCACTGAGCTAAGCCATATTACGACATACGTTTATATTTATGGTCACGATAAACTGCTAGAGGTGTTCGTCAAATTTGGTGGCAGTAAGGGTTTCGATTTTTGTAATCGGTGGAGAGGAACTATATCAGTTGCTTCAGGGCAAGGTTTTTGCGTTGTAATTGGAATTCTTGACGACCAAAAGGTTGCATTGTTTGAGCTCGCGGAAGCTTTGATATTAATAGATTTGTTTTTCTGTTTATTTTTAGGCGGAGCAAGAAACGGATGAGGTTTATGCACAGATTACTCTAATTCCAGTGGGAAATGTAAGGTTCCATGTTCTTAGATGTTTTCCTTAAGGTGGTGATTACTGTGATTGACTCAAATAATTTGGGGATGTTATCTCTTATTTAGCAGACAGAGCCTACCACTCCTGATCCATGCTCTCCAGAACCCCAAGAAACAAGAGTTCATACTTTCTGCAAGGTTCTAACTGCCTCTGATACCAGCACACATGGTGGCTTTTCTGTTCTCAGGAAACATGCGACCGAATGTCTTCCCCCCTTGGTAATTGATTGCGAAACTTGAACAACTAGGCTTTCTTCAAACTTTTGTTTAGTTTTGTCAGTTGGGCCTTATCTCCCTGTCTTTGTCAGGACATGACCCAGGCAACCCCGACCCAGGAGTTAGCTGCCAAGGATCTTCATGGATATGAATGGAAATTTAAGCATATTTTCAGAGGTGTGTAGTTCACTCAATCCTTTTCCATGTGGAGTAATATCTGCTCTTATGTTTCATATTGAATGGATTGATACTAAAAGGCGTCATTTGTGCTTTTCTTATGGCCCGAAACTTGACAGGTCAACCACGAAGGCATTTGCTTACAACAGGATGGAGTACGTTTGTCACATCGAAGAGATTGGTTGCTGGTGACTCGTTCGTGTTCTTAAGGTGTTTCAGCTTATGATTTTCTGTTTAGACACTAGTTTCCTTGCCCTAGCTGGGAACCTTTTTGCTTTTTTTCCCCCCGGAAGTTAAAGATCAGTTTGTGATGTGGTAGGGGGGACAATGGCGAATTGCGTGTTGGAGTGAAACGAGTCGCTCGTCAGCAGAGCAGTATGCCTTCCTCAGTGATTTCAAGTCAAAGCATGCACCTTGGAGTTCTTGCAACGGCCTCTCATGCTGTCACAACTCAAACTCTGTTTGTAGTTTATTACAAGCCAAGGTTTGATATGCCAAATTAATGTCCTTTTTCACTGTATGATTGTTGCTGCTGAATCACGCTTCTGATAAAAATTTGCCCTTTTTAATCAGGACTAGTCAGTTCATCATAAGCTTGAACAAATATTTGGAGGCTGTTAACTATAAATTCGCAGTTGGAATGAGGTTCAAGATGAGATTCGAGGGTGAGGATTCTCCAGAGAGAAGGTATTTGAATATACGAACGACTGTTCTTTTAAGATCCTTGAGATTCAATTGTTTTTTCCTTGTGTTTTATATGTCCTGTGTATTTTGTTCCATTAGGTTTTCTGGTACAATAGTCGGGGTGGAAGACTTCTCACCTCAATGGGCTAATTCAAGTTGGCGATCATTGAAAGTACTGCTTTGTTCTGTTTTTTTTTTTTTATAAAAATAAATTACTATCGAGAGATTATCTCATCACAAGTATCTCTCTTGTGCAGGTTCACTGGGACGAACATGCATCCATCCCAAGACCTGACAGGGTATCACCCTGGGAAATTGAGCCTTTTGTGGCTTCTGTGCCTGCAAGCATCCCTCAATCAACAGCAGTGAAGAACAAGAGGCTCCGTCCGTCCTCTGAAGTCCCTGCAGGTTGGATATATTGTTTTGCTGTCCTATTTGGTTTAACCTTTTAGTTTTGTGCTACATATTAAGGTTACACTCTAACATCCTCAATGACATTTTGTGTTCTAGATTCTACTGCTGCGTCTGCTATCTGGAATTCTGGATATACACAGGCCCATGATCTGAAACAACTGAGAGTTACTGATGAGGGAAAAAGTAGTGATGGTCATTTTATGTGGAATTACAAGATTGCTGATGTTAACAGCACTAGCAGTTCTATAACAAGAGCTCAAACAGAAGCGGGGTGGCTGCCTTCTCCATGCTTAAGTGTTTCTCAAAATATTCCACCTGATGCAGTGGATGACAGCAAGAGCATTTCTGCTTTGCCTATGCCATCCAGGCACTTAGTAGTGCATCCATCAAGCTTGAATAATGAACTGATGCCCAACTTAGTTGAGGATGGTAAAAAAGTCGAGCCAACTTCTAGTTGCCGACTGTTTGGTATTGATCTGATTAACCACTCTTTAAGTTCACCTCCTTCGGACAAGGCACCTGTTCAATCTATGTGTGTATCAACTGCTACAACTGAGGGACATGTTCAAACGGCCTTGTCAACAGCTGACTCTGATCAGAAATGCGATCTTCAAAAGGCTTCTGAGGAAGTAAAACAAGGACAGTTGCAGAATCCAGGGAAAGAGACTCAAACTAAGCAAAGTTGCTCTACTAGAAGTCGTACAAAGGTATGTCTCAAAATCTTCGTGCCCTTGGTCAATTTCTAGAATTCAATCTCAAAGATGGATTCATGTTTTATGAAGGTTCAAATGCAAGGAATGGCTGTAGGTCGTGCTGTGGACTTGACAATGTTGGAAGGGTACAGTAAATTGGTAGATGAGCTAGAACAGATGTTTGACCTCAAAGGACAGCTTCGGCCACGAGATAAGTGGCAGATTGTCTTTACTGATGATGAAGGCGATATGATGCTCATGGGCGATGATCCCTGGCTGTAAGCATTCTACTGAGCTACACTATTCAAGTTGGTGTGGAAGTTTTACCCATATTGCTTCTACTGACTTCTTGTGCCATCTCGGTCTTTTCAGGGAGTTTTGTAACATGGTGAGAAGGATTTTCATATGCTCGAGCCAGGATGTGAAGAAGATGAGCGCCAAAAACAAGCTCCCCGTAACCTCAGTACAAGGAGAAGGCACCGTAATAAGCTCAGAATCAGCAGACAACTGAATCGACAATGGGCTCTCTCTCTTTCCTCCCTTGTCGCTTAATTTTCTGGTCGTCATTCCGTTTTGTTGTTCGATTTGTTCATACAAAAGGAAGCTGGTTTTACATTTATTTAGAGGGATGTTAGTTTGGACAGTAATGTAACCGGACATCCGTAGCTCATTTTTAGGAGCTGCCAACTTCCAAAATGAACCTCATTAAGTGAGTTCGAGGGCTGGAGGGAGTTTAATGCCATAAGAGTTGAGCGCTAGAGTCTGTGAATACTTTTAATTTCTCCACCAGGTTGAGCTTTGTCGTCGGGTCTCTCGTCTCTTTGTACTTGTAAATATGCCTGTGGCAGTACAATGATCGTTGTTAGTGACTGCAAAGTTTCTAAGATTAATTTCGTCGCGTGGGATTCGTGTTCAAGTTTTCTTTTCGAGATGCACTATGTCAAACATCATCCTGCTTTGGGGGCTCTGTAAAAGAATCAAATCCGTCATTGTCGCTCGAGGATATGTTTATGCGAGAAGTTTGTTATCGGCATCGTTGCTTTTGTTTGTCCTTCACTTCGACTTGGGACCCATGGGCAGTTATTGTGATTCTCGTTGCTTTTGTTGGTCTGTCCTTCTATTCGACTGAGGACGCATGGGTACTTATGTGATTGTGAAAAAACACCATACATCTAAGTTGGGAAAATTGTTCGAAAGAGTTTCACCTTATTATACTCTTTGTCAATTTTCAATTTTATTAATTTAGATTATGTTCATTTCGCAAATAATGTAATGTTCTTTCAAAAAAATATTTTTCATTTTTCAATAAAATATAATTATTTTTCAGTGTTTGGTTAAACATAAAAATAAAGTGTTGTGCGGTAATGAAAATCTTTTCCTTCATACACTCTTTATTAATTTATTATTTTTAAATCTATTTTTAATTATTTTTAATTTTAAAAAATCGGTTAATTTTTTTTTTTCATCTTCTTCTTCTTTTGGCCGATTGGCAGTGGTGGTAACTGGCGACTGGCTGCAATTGAGTTGGAGCCTCGTCATGGGTTGGTGAGGCCTGAGCTTGCTCAAGGCCAATTCGGTGAGCATGGGCATTGACAGATCCAGCGAAATGGCGGGGTTCGAGCCTTGCTCAAGGTCATCGGAGCTCTATGGCAAGGCTCTAGCTTGCTTGCGACTAGTCATTGATTGCCGGCCATGGCCAAATGAACAAGAAGATGAAAAAGAAGAAAAAGAGAAAAAAGAAAAAGATTAAAAAATAATTAAAATATCGATTTTTTAGGAAAAGGAAAAATAAAAAAAATGTTTGGTAAAAGAAAGTGAAGTGAAAGAAAGTGTGGAAAATATTTTCCTCTTTCTCAAAAGTGGAAAATATTTTTCCCTATCTTAGAAGGCTTTTTTCCTTTGATGGAAAATATTTTTCTCAACCAATTTATTTTTCGCGAAATGAATATCATAAAATCCAAAAAATGTTTTTTTGAAAGTTATTTTCTGTGAACAAACAAAGCTTCAGTTTTAAATATTTTCACTTTTTACTAATTGAGTTCATTTAATAATATTCTCCATCTAAGCTCGATGTATATCAAAGAGTTTCTCCATCCAAATCATTGAAGCTCTTCAATTTCGTCGCATACATAATGTTGTTTCCTGGTTTTCGATAATTTTTTGTACCTCTTTTGAGCTTTGGTTTCGGTGTCTCTTTAAACTCGACCGTGTCTCATGCCTGCGCTAGACAATTGTTAAATTCCTATTTATAGCATTGCCAACTGAACAAAGTTAACTTTTCAATCTCGACCTTGCCTTGAGTTTTTCTGTGACTGCTTCATGCAAAGTGAAATCTGGCTTTCTTCTCACGTCTCTTCCAAGAGCGTGACTCCATTTTATTGAACATTGCGTAAGAGACTGCATTTGAATTGATGCGACTTCAACATATCGAATCATCCAAAACATTTGAGAAACATCTTCTAGGTTCTCGTGCTCTCTAGATACGTGGTGCCTCACATTCGATAAAGAAGTGACGACACAACGGAGTCCTAAGTTCTCTATCGCTTTATCTAGAAATAAGTAGAGAATGCATCTAATCGACTCAACCGAATAGATGAAACTGGTAACTCGTCCAATGACATATATATATTTTGTCGATCCTACTCTATTATTACTCTTAAACGTGAGAATCGAAATCTACACTTGAAACTAAATCATCCTCATTTCAACTATCCTTAAAAATGTGAGGTTTGAATCTTCTACCTTCCCCTTCTTATATGAGAAGGATGGCTAAAAGAGCAAACCCTAGTGATTTGTTTAATGATTTTAGTAGGTGAAGAATCGCAATTAAACACTTAAAATCGATTCGTCGATCCTGGCCTAGCAATAAACCCCAAAGATCACTGTTAAGAGAATCAATCAATCACCGACAATCACGAAATCTGCAACAATCAGGCAATCAGGAATATTCTGACTCCATTAAAGATGGTAACACCAAAGAAGGAAGATTGGAAGAATCAAGCAAAAGAAGGAAACCTGCAACACAATCTCCACCAAAGAAAGAAACAAATTGACAGAATCAAATCCCCACAAATCAAGCATCAACAAAATCACTACATCGATTCTCAATCGATGAATTGTGTTTCCTTTCAAAATCTCCTTAATTGTAGACATCGTTCTTCTTGTGAAAGTCTATAAGTAGAGCCTTTGTAATTGTGCAAAACAAGAGACAAAAATACAAACACCAAAAGATTACTACACATTCTTTCTTCTGTTTCCTTTACTCAATTCTTTCCACAATATCGTATTTTCAACATGGCATCAGAGCCTACTAGCGAAAGCATTCGATCCAACAATAACACAACTTCGTTATCCTCGGAAATAACCAATACCATTGCCCTCTCACGTCTTACAGCTCCAAATTCGACACCCAATCTTCACTCCCCACCCACCAAAGGAGAAAAACTCACTGGGCAAAACTACCCAATTTGGAAAGCCCAAATAACTCCATATCTTCTTGCAGCAAATCTCCTCTCTGTTCTTGATGGCTCAGAACCAGCTCCTCCGCAACACATTCTACATAAATCCAATAATGGCCCACTTGTGCCCAATCCTGAATACAAGGCATGGCGAATCCGTGACTCAATCGCGATGGGGTGGATTCTCAATTCATCCACCTCCCCTGTTGTCGCTCAATTGACAAACCACACCTTTGCAGCAACCATTTGGAGATACCTCTCTGACTCTTATGCTGCACAATCAACAGCACGAGCGTCAGCTTTGCGACTTCAATTTCAATCCATTACAAAAGGAAGCCGCACAATAACAGAATTTCTTCATGAGGCAGCCACCATCGCAGATCAATTAGCCACCATTGGAGAACCTCTATCAGCAAACGAGTACCACACACATCTTTCGTGGTCTTGGAGCAGAATTTTCTGGTTTAGACACAACAATTTCTGTCGTCTCTCAATCAGGAGCACTCTCACGTGACGCCCTTCATGGTTTGCTACTTCAACATGAAGGAAGATTGGAACTCAACAAAATGGCCTCCAATACCCCTCCACCTGCTGCTTTTGTTTCTCACCAATCAAGACTCACATCTTCGCAATCTAAAGGGGGCACTCAAAATTTCAGCCAAATAAATGCAAGCCCATTTAGCACTAGTCCAATTTTGCCGACACCAACAAGGGCATCCAACTACCGGCCGTTTGGTGGAGGTGGAAAGCGTCAAAATTCAGGTCCATTTTGTCAAATATGCCGACGACAAGGCCATCGAGCAAACACTTGCAAGCAGCGGTTTAATCCCCAGTTTATTCCACCAACGCCACCTTAGGCACATTATTCGGCCCCAACCGGAATTGCTCAACCCGTAGCCTACTATGCATCACCGCCAATCCACCTTCGCGCAATGGATATTCAGTCTTGGTATCCAGATTCGGAGCCACCCACCACATCACCGATAGTATTTCCGGCCTCTCCCAAGTCACTCCATACACCGGAATCAACAATTGATTTGTGGGTGATGGAGTTTCCCTTCCCATCACTCACACGGGTACATTCGTGCCCAAAACAGGTCCACAATTTCGTCTTTTAGATGTCTTAGTTGTTCCTCATATTACAAAAAATTTGCTTTCAGTTTCTAAATTCTCGCGCGATAACAATTGCGTCTTCTTATTTTACCCCACCTCATTTGTTGCTCTATGTGTTCATACTGGTCAGGTATTCCTCCGAGGTCATCTTGAGAATGGCTTATATCGGGTCTCCACCTCTGATGAGTCTCCATCAACCTTCCTTAGTTCCTTCAACTTATGGCATCAACGCCTAGGTCATGCGTCATCTGATCGAGTATCTCGTTTGCTTCAATCCACACAAACAAAATTTTCTAAGTCATCTTCCTCCCAGTGTACGGCTTGTGCTCTTAGCAAGAGTAAACGCCAACCCCACCCCCCATCACCTTCTAGAGCTAAATTCCCCCTTGAACTTGTTCACTTTGATGTCTAGGGACCATCCCCTGTCACTTCTATTTCAGGATATAACTATTACGTTTGTTTTATTGACGATCATTCTCGATTCACTTGGTATTATCCTTTTACCACTCGTGACCAATTTGCAGAAATTTTTAAGGCATTTCATAGATTTGCAGAAACTCAACTGCAGCATAAACTTAAGACAATTCAATGTGATGGCGCACCGGAATTTCATCGCTCTCATCGAAGTGCGAAATTATCTCCTCCAAAATGGTATTCATCAACGAGTATCGTGCCCATATGCTCCATTCCAAAATGGCGCTGCTGAACGCAAACACCGCCACATTGTTGAGACAGGCCTAGCTCTTATGTCTCACGCTTCAGTTCCCTACCAATTCTAGGAATATGCTTTTGAAACAGCAGTGCATCTAATAAACAGGACACCGACTCCTCTCCTCAACAATCTCACACCCTGGCAGATATTGTTTCAAATGCCACCAGAAATTTCACACCTCAAAGTTTTTGGGTGCGCAATTTTTCCATATTTACGGCCATATGCCACTCACAAACTTGCCCCAAGATCACGACGTTGCATCTTTCTTGGCTATCCTTCAGGGTATAAAGGCTATCGTTGTTCTTGTCCACAACCGGCAAGATCTACCTTGCGGGCGATGCGTTTTCGATGAACACACATTCCCATTCGGTGATCCACCATCTTCACCGCCATGCTCTGCTTCTCCACCTACAAGTGTAGTTCTACCTCTTCCACCGTTGGCCCAGCCTCTACCATCGATGAACGACTCTGAACAGCACTCCATGTCTGCAGTAGTAGATCTTGACTCTAGATCCTCATCATCCACCTCACCAATGTCATCTGTAGCTCCCTCCACAACTTCAGAGCGTGACACTTCCAACTTCTCTGCTTCGGAAACCTCAGAGCCCGACACTTCCAACTTCTTTGCTTCGGAAACTTTGGCCCCGACACATCCCATGGTGACTCGGTTGAGGGATGGCACGATTCACCGGCGAGTTCTCACAAAGAATCAAACTTATGCTTTGACTGCAGGTACACAGGCTCTTGTCGAGCCTACTTGTTTCACGCAAGCTTCTTGAGATCCAAATTGGCGTGCAGCTATGGCGGCAGAATATGATGCCTTAATCAACAATGGAACTTGGGAACTTGTACCGACACCTTCTCATATCCGCCCCATCGGTTGCAAATGGATTTACAAAATCAAGCTCAGGTCTGATGGCTCACTTGAAAGGTACAAGGCTCGATTAGTTGCCAAAGGCTATCACCAACAACCAGGGATTGACTATACAGAGACATTTAGCCCCGTTGCTAAGCCGGTCTGGTCGCACAATACTTGCGGTAGCTTACTCTCGAGGCTGGCCCATCCGCCAACTAGATGTATCCAATGCGTTCCTTCATGGCTCCTTATCAGAAGAAGTCTACATGACACAACCACAAGGATTTGTTGATCCCCAATGACCAACTCACGTCTGCCGTCTTCGACGCTCTCTATATGGCTTAAAACAGGCATCACGCGCTTGGTATCAACGGCTCAGTTCATATTTGCTTAAAATCGAGTTTTCTGTATCTACTGCGGACTCTTCGCTTTTTATTATGCATACTCCACATTATAGCATTTTTCTGCTTGTCTATGTGGACGATATCATCCTGACAGGGTCATCTCAAGCTCCTCTACAATCTTTACTTAATTCCCTCCAAGGTGAATTTGCCATCAAAGACCTTGGACCCCTTCATTATTTTTTGGGAATGGAAGTCCAATACACTTCCAGTGGCCTTTTACTCAATCAAGCCAAGTTCACACAAGAGATCTTGCAAAGGTCCAAAATGACTGAAGCTAGAGCTGCTCCTACTCCTTATACCACTGATGAACCATTATCCGCTCACTCTGGTGATCCTATGCTTGATCCTGCACTTTATCGTAGCATTGTTGGAGCTCTTCAATACCTCACCCTCACACGCCCAGATATAGCTTACTCTGTGAACACCGCCTGTCAGTTCCTTCATGCTCCCACCTCTATGCATTGGCAAGTTGTGAAACGGATCTTGCGTTATCTTGTTGACACTCCATATCATGGGCTGCATTTTAACCGCTCATCCTCCACTGCTCTCCATGCATTTTCCGACGCAAGCTCCATCACCCACAGTCAATTGTTGATTCCCAGTGTATGGAGTGACTTGGGAGAGGCCGGAAATACTATCGGTGATGTGGTGGGTGGCTCCATAATCTGGATACCAAGACTGAATATCCATTGCAGAAGGTGGATTGGCAGGTGATGCATAGTAGGCTACAGGTTGAGCAATTCCGGTTGGGACTGAATAATGTGCCTGAGGTGGCGTTGGTGGAATAAACTGGGGATTAAACCGCTGCTTGCAAGTGTTTGCTCGATGGCCTTGTCGTCGGCATATTTGACAAAATGGACCTGAATTTTGACGCTTTCCACCTCCACCAAACAGCCGGTAGTTGGATGCCCTTGTTGGTGTCAGCAAAATTGGACTAGTGATAGATGGGCTTGCATTTATTTGGCTGAAATTTTGAGTGCCCCCTTTAGATTGCGAAGATGTGAGTCTTGATTGGTGAGAAACAAAAGCAGCAGGTGGAGGGGTATTGGAGGCCATTTTGTTGAGTTCCAATCTTCCTTCATGTTGAAGTAGCAAACCATGAAGGGCGTCACGTGAGAGTGCTCCTGATTGAGAGACGACAGAAATTGCTGTGTCTAAACCAGAAAATTCTGGTCCAAGACCACGAAAGATGTGTGTGTGGTACTCGTTTGCTGATAGGGGTTCTCCAATGGTGGCTAATTGATCTGCGATGGTGGCTGCCTCATGAAGAAATTCTGTTATTGTGCGGCTTCCTTTTGTAATGGATTGAAATTGAAGTCGCAAAGGCGACGCTCGTCTTTGTTGATTGTGCAGCATGAGTCGAGAGGTATCTCCGGATGGTTGCTTTGAAGAGGTGTGGTTTGTCAATTGAGCGACAACGAGGGGAGGTGGATGAATTGAGAATCCACCCCATCGCGATTGAGTCACGGATTCGCCATGCCTTGTATTCGGGATTGGGCACAAGTGGGCCATTATTGGATTCATGTAGAATGTGTTGCGGAGGAGCTGGTTCTGAGCCATCAAGAACAGAGAGGAGATTTGCTGCAAGAAGATATGGAGTTATTTGGGCTTTCCAAATTGGGTAGTTTTGCCCAGTGAGTTTTTCTCCTATGGTGGGTGGGGAGTGAAGATTGGGTGTCGAATTTGAAGCTGTAAGATGTGAGAGGGCAATGGTATTGGTTATTTCTGAGGATAACGAAGTTGTGTTATTGTTGGATCGAATGCTTTCGCTAGTAGGCTCTGATGCCATGTTGAAAATACGATATTGTGGAAAGAATTGAGTAAAGGAAACGAAGAAAGAATGTGTAGTAATCTTTTTGGTGTTTGTATTTTTGTCTCTTGTTTTGCACAATTACAAAGGCTCTACTTATAGACTTTCACAAGAAGAACGATGTCTACAATTAAGGAGATTTTGAAAGGAAACACAATTCATCGATTGAGAATCGATGTAGTGATTTTGTTGGTGCTTGATTTGTGGGGATTTGATTCTGTCAATTTGTTTCTTTCTTTGGTGGAGATTGTGTTGCAGGTTTCCTTCTTTTGCTTGATTTTTCCAATCTTCCTTCTTTGGTGTTACCATCTTTAATGGAGTCAGAATATTCTTGATTGCCTGATTGTTGCAGATTTCGTGATTGTCGGTGATTGATTGATTCTCTTAACAATGTTGAAAATACGATATTGTGGAAAGAATTGAGTAAAGGAAACAGAAGAAAGAATGTGTAGTAATCTTTTGGTGTTTGTATTTTTGTCTCTTGTTTTGCACAATTACAAAGGCTCTACTTATAGACTTTCACAAGAAGAACGATGTCTACAATTAAGGAGATTTTGAAAGGAAACACAATTCATCGATTGAGAATCGATGTAGTGATTTTGTTGATGCTTGATTTGTGGGGATTTGATTCTGTCAATTTGTTTCTTTCTTTGGTGGAGATTGTGTTGCAGGTTTCCTTCTTTTGCTTGATTCTTCCAAACTTCCTTCTTTGGTGTTACCATCTTTAATGGAGTCAGAATATTCCTGATTGCCTGATTGTTGCAGATTTCGTGATTGTCGGTGATTGATTGATTCTCTTAACATCCCCCGCAAGTCGACTCGGCGAGTGGACATCGGCTTGGTTCGAAGCATCCGAAATCTAGGCGATGAGAGTCCTTTGGTGAAAATGTCAGCTGGTTGATCGATAGTTGAAATATAATGAATTGAAAGTTGACGACGTGCCAAGCGTTCCCGGATGAAATGAAAATCAATCTCCACATGCTTTGTGCGGGCATGGAAAATCGGGTTTGTAGTGAGATATATGGCTGAAATATTGTCATACCAGAGTGCAGACGGATGTGAAGGTAGTGCCCGAAGATCACGTAGCAAAAACTCTATCCAAATGAGTTCAGCTGTAGTGTCTGCTAGGCTTTTGTATTCTGCTTCGGTGCTAGAGTGAGCAACTGTTCGTTGTTTGCGCGAACTCCAAGAAATAAGGTTGGAACCAAGGAAGACGCAAAAGCCACCAACTGAGCGTCGGTCGTCACGATCACCGGCCCAGCTTGCGTCGGAAAATGCATGGAGAGTAGTGGAGGATGAGCGGTTAAAATGCAGCCTATGATGTGGAGTGTCAACAAGATAACGCAAGATCCGTTTCACAGCTTGCCAATGCATAGAGGTGGGAGCATGAAGGAACCGACGGGCGGTGTTCACGAGTAAGCTATATCCGGGCGTGTGAGGGTGAGGTATTGAAGAGCTCCAACAATGCTACGATAAAGTGCAGGGGATCAAGCATAGGATCACCGAGTGAGCGGATAATGGTTCATCGGTGGTACAAGGAGTAGGAGCAGCTCTAGCTTTAGTCATTTTGGACCTCTGCAAGATCTCTTGTGTGAACTTGGCTTGATTGAGTAAAAGGCCACTGGAAGTGTATTGGACTTCCATTCCCAAAAAATAATGAAGGGGTCCAAGGTCTTTGATGGCAAATTCACCTTGGAGGGAATTAAGTAAGGATTGTAGAGGAGTTTGAGATGACCCTGTCAGGATGATATCGTCCACATAGACAAGCAGAAAAATGCTATAATGTGGAGTATGCATAATAAAAAGCGAAGAGTCCACAGTAGATACAGAAAACCCGATTTTAAGCAGATATGAACTGAGCCGTTGATACCAAGCGCGTGGTGCCTGTTTTAAGCCATATAGAGAGCGTCGAAGACGGCAGACGTGAGTTGGTCGTTGGGGATCAACAAATCCTTGTGGTTGTGTCATGTAGACTTCTTCTGATAAGTAGCCATGAAGGAACGCATTGGATACATCTAGTTGGCGGATGGGCCAGCCTCGAGAGTAAGCTTGCAAGTATTGTGCGACCAGTGACCGGCTTAGCAACGGGGCTAAACGTCTCTGTATAGTCAATCCCTGGTTGTTGGTGATAGCCTTTGGCAACTAATCGAGCCTTGTACCTTTCAAGTGAGCCATCAGACCTGAGCTTGATTTTGTAAATCCATTTGCAGCCGATGGGGCGGATATGAGAAGGTGCCGGTACAAGTTCCCAAGTTCCATTGTTGATTAAGGCATCATATTCTGCCGCCATAGCTGCACGCCAATTTGGATCTCGAGAAGCCTCCGTGAAACAAGTAGGCTCGACAAGAGCACGTGTACTGCATCAAAGCATAAGTTTGATTCTTTGTGAGGACTCGGTGAATCGTGCCATCCCTCAACCGAGTGACCATGGGATGTGTCGGGGCCAAAGTTTCCGAAGCAAAGAAGTTGGAAGTGTCGGGCTCCGAAGTTTCCGAAGCAGAGAAGTTGGAAGTGTCACGCTCCGAAGTTGTGGAGGGAGCTACAGATGACATTGGTGAGGTGGATGATGAGGATCCAGAGTCAAGATCTACTACTGCGGACATGGAGTGCTGTTCAGAGTCGTTCGTCGATGGTAGAGGCTAGGCCAACGGTGGAAGAGGTAGAACTACACTTGTAGGTGGAGAAGCAGAGCATGGCGGTGAAGATGGTGGATCACCGAATGGGAAGGTGTGTTCATCGAAAACTGCATCGGCCCGCAAGGTAGATCTTGCCGGTTGTGGGCAAGAATAACGATAGCCTTTATACCCTGAAGGATAGCCAAGAAAGATGCAACGTCGTGATCTTGGGGCAAGTTTGTGAGTGGCATATGGCCGTAAATATGGAAAAACTGCGCACCCAAAAACTTTGAGGTGTGAAATTTCTAGTGGCATTTGAAACAATATTTGCCAGGGTGTGAGATTGTTGAGGAGAGGAGTCGGTGTCCTGTTTATTAGATGCACTGCTGTTTCAAAAGCATATTCCCTGAATTGGTAGGGAATTGAAGCGTGAGACATAAGAGCTAGGCCTGTCTCAACAATGTGGCGGTGTTTGCGTTCAGCAGCGCCATTTTGGAATGGAGCATATGGGCACGATACTCGTTGATGAATACCATTTTGGAGGAGATAATTTCGCACTTCAGTAGAGCGATGAAATTCCGGTGCGCCATCACATTGAATTGTCTTAAGTTTATGCTGCAGTTGAGTTTCTGCAAATCTGTGAAATGCCTTAAAAATTTCTGCAAATTGGTCACGAGTGGTAAAAGGATAATACCAAGTGAATCGAGAATGATCGTCGATAAAACAAACGTAATATTTATATCCTGAAATAGAAGTGACAGGGGATGGTCCCCAGACATCAAAGTGAACAAGTTCAAGGGGGAATTTAGCTCTAGAAGGGGATGGGGGGTGGGGTTGGCGTTTACTCTTGCTAAGAGCACAAGCCGTACACTGGGAGGAAGATGACTTAGAAAATTTTGTTTGTGTGGATTGAAGCAAACGAGATACTCGATCAGATGACGCATGACCTAGGCGTTGATGCCATAAGTTAAAGGAACTAAGGAAGGTTGACGGAGACTCATCAGAGGTGGAGACCCGATATAAGCCATTCTCAAGATGACCTCGGAGGAATACCTGACTAGTATGAACACATAGAGCAACAAATGAGGTGGGGTAAAATAAGAAGACGCAATTGTTATTGCGCGAGAATTTAGAAACTGAAAGCAGATTTTTTGTAATATGAGGAACAACTAAGACATCTAAAAGACGAAATTGTGGACCTGTTTTGGGCACGAATGTACCCGTGTGAGTGATGGGAAGGGAAACTCCATCACCCACAGTCAATTGTTAATTCCCAGTGTATGGAGTGACTTGGGAGAGGCTGGAAATACTATCGGTGATGTGGTGGGTGGCTCCAGAATCTGGATATCAAGACTGAATATCCATTGCAGAAGGTGGATTGGCAGGTGATGCATAGTAGGCTACAGGTTGAGCAATTCCAGTTGGGACTGAATAATGTGCCTGAGGTGGCGTTGGTGGAATAAACTGGGGATTAAACCGCTGCTTGAAGCAGAATACAAAAGCCTAGCAGACACTACAGCTAAACTCATTTGGATAGAGTTTTTGCTACGTGATCTTCGGGTACTACCTTCACATCCGCCTGCACTCTGGTGTGACAATATTTCAGCCATATATCTCACTGCAAACCCTATTTTCCATGCCCGCACAAAGCATGTGGAGATTGATTTTCATTTCATCCGGGAACGCTTGGCACGTCGTCAACTCTCAATTCATTATATTTCAACTATCGATCAACCAGCTGACATTTTCACCAAAGGACTCTCATCGGCTAGATTTCGGATGCTTCGAATCAAGGCGACTATCCACTCTGCCGAGTCGGCTTGGGGGATGTTAAGAGAATCAATCAATCACCGACAATCACGAAATGCAACAATCAGGCAATCAGAATATTCGGCTCCATTAAAGATGGTAACACCAAAGAAGGAAGATTGGAAGAATCAAGCAAAAGAAGGAAACCCGCAACACAATCTCCACCAAAGAAAGAAACAAATTGACAGAATCAAATCCCCACAAATCAAGCATCAACAAAATCACTACATCGATTCTCAATCGATGAATTGTGTTTCCTTTCAAAATCTCCTTAATTGTAGACATCGTTCTTCTTGTGAAAGTCTATAAGTAGAGCCTTTGTAATTGTGCAAAACAAAAGACAAAAATACAAACACCAAAAGATTAATACACATTCTTTCTTCTGTTTCCTTTACTCAATTCTTTCCACAATATCGTATTTTCAACAATCACCAATGCTTCATTCTAGGCGGCACAAGATTTTTGTGAGCGTTCGATAAGTCGTAAAAAAATGTTCAGCTGGTTCCTGTCTAGGGCATTTTGGGAAAGATGGAACAATTCTCTCTTTTCTAAGCCCGCGATAATCGAGACGATCCAAAGGAATTTTTTTTTTTTTCATATTCTGATCATTAAGCCCGTTCTCGTCTGGACTACCTTTGGGCCCATCAAAACGTTTCGAGCCCAGCCCAATCTCGGCCCACGCCGCTGGCCTCTTCCTGCTTCACTTTTCTTGTCAGGAAAGCAAGCACAGCAAGCTCTGCGCATAGACAAGCAGTAAGCAAAGACCGAGCGACGGAAAGAGAGAGAAAGAGAAGAGAAGCGAGGAGAGAAGAGCAGAAGAGAAGGAGGAGAAAGAAGCAATGGATCCGAAGCTCACGGAGGTGTCCCAGCAGTTCGGTCGGTTCAAGGCCGCTCTCGTGAGGAACGACTTCTCCACCTGCACCAGCCTCCTCACGCAGCTGAAGGTTAGATACCCGATGTGACAAAAACCCTAATTTGACCCCCTCCCCTCCCCCTTTGAGCTGCTTCGCGATGGCGAGTGCTGGTTTGATGATAATCTGAGCGTGCGCAGCGAGCTCCGTGACCGGATATGTTTTGGGTTTTCGCTTGTTTTGTGCCTTTTCTCTTCTATTTCGTGAGTTCCCGTTCGGCGATCGATCCTGGTAATCGCCGCCGTTCTCTGGGACGTCTTCATTCTCCTTCATGCGGATTTTGTGTCCTGATCATTGCACTGATTGTTTTCGTTTTGCTCTTTTGCGGTTCTGAGTTTCAGCTGTAGAGATAGATAGCTTTATCCTGAATGTGGCTGGCTCGGGAATGGATGTGGAAGTAAATGAGCATAGATGTTATAAGGCTTGGCTTGATTGATGATTGGGTATGCTGAGATTGAATCAAAGTTTTGATTTTTGTTATGACCAATCGACTCTAGAAGTGCTTCCAGTGTTCTATGGAGGATTGAATCTGATTCGCAGTATGCGATGTGCAAATTTTGAACTGGTTGAGTTTAAGAAGGTCTTCCCTGGCATGAGTTGCGTTCTGTCAATGCTTGAAGCCCACAGATATTCCGTATTTAGGGCGAGGTTTGAGTGGAGAACATAATGGATTCGTATATGTGATTTCTGATCATAGTGGATTTCGCTATGTACAATGGTACTGTATGGAGAGTTTGCTTGCCAAATTTGTTGTGTAGAGAAGAGTATTGACTGAGGCCCCCACTTTAAACTGTGCTCTTTCTTGTACGCATATTTTGTCATTGAATGTATGCAATAAGAAGAAAAATATTCATTTTACAGGTTTTGCTGACAGAATTTGATAGTCTTCCTCCGCTGTTTGAGGAAACACCCAGTGCTGTCCATGAATTGACTCTTGCAAGTAAGATCAGGTTTACTCTTTATTGTATTTGATTCTTTGTCCTCGTCGTGGGTCTAGAATGGTGCTTAAGTCGTATGCAAACGGAAGTGGGGAAATTTAAGTTTTTTTCTGGAAGCTGCAAATTCCTTCTCTATATTCATATTTGGTGTTAAAAGTGGAAGCGAAATTTCTTCTGCTGAGTCATATGCTTTATAAATGTCTCCATTTAAGGGATCGATTAAATGTTCTCTAGAAATAATTTTGAGAACTTCTAGTTGGCCTGTTCATTCCGGTTGGTTGCTTATAAGATGGGTGCCTATAACAATACTTCTATATTTTTGCTCTGTCATTCTGCAGGAGATATTTACGAGCATGCTGTTATTCTAAGTGTGAAGATGGAAGATCAAGATGCATTTGAGCGAGATTTTTTTCAACTGAAGCCTTATTATACAGATGCAGGGTAAACTTTTGTGCTGGAGTTGCTTAAAATTGTTCGTGTGTACTCATTTGCATGTGCATGTACAGACGCCGTAATTCATTAGACCTGAATTGCTAGAATATGAGGAAGATTTCCCATCCTTATTTCTTTATTGCATAATTTACTCTCCATCATTTTTATGTGAACTTACTTGAGAATTCTTGTGGTTGAGCAGTGGCCGTATTCCACCATCTCCTCAGGAGTACCCTATTTTAGGTCTCAACCTGTTGAGACTCCTCGTGCAGAATAGAATAGCTGAGTTCCATACTGAACTTGAATTGCTTTCATCTGCTGCCCTGGAGAATCCTTGCATCAAGCATGCTGTTGAGTTGGAACAATCTTTCATGGAAGGGGCCTATAATCGTGTTTTAAGTGCTCGGCAGACGGTGCCTCATGAGACTTATGTTTATTTTATGGACCTTCTGGCCAAGACAGTCAGGTAATTACGGTGCCTTTGTTGTTAAGATGTTAAATCGGTTATAAGATCTGAAGTTAGCTTCAACTGGATTACTAATCAATAAATTTAGATATGTGTCTCTTCATATATTTACAACAGAAAGTATTTTTGGAAATGTATGGCATTTTTGATGGGGTGATTGAGTCGTACACTTGTGTGGCTTTTTGTTGCTTTTGAATTAAAATCACGAGTACTTGGCCTGTACTACTTGATATCGACCATTACAACATACAAATAGAAGCATGAAATGTGACCCATCTAGATTTCAAGGTTTTAGTTAAGTAGTGAGATTGTCTAACTTAAAAATTCTTTCATGTTTGCTTACTCTATTCTTTCCCTTTGTACAACAGAGATGAAATTGCTGGATGTAGCGAGAAAGCATATGACTATTTGTCAATTAGTGATGCACGGCAAATGTTGCTATATTCCTCTGACCAAGAACTTGCAGAATATATCAAGGAGGTAAATATTGTGAGAAGACTAGCATTCTCTGCCTGGAATTATATTCTAATTGACTAATTAAGTCAGTAAGATAGTATACTCTCCTGCATCAGTAAAGGCCTTCAGAATGTCTCGTAAAACCTTTTCTATGAAGTTGCTAGTTTATATCCTTGTCAATGATTATGATAGTTTATCCTATTCTGGGATCACTGAGATATCAAACTTATACTTGTCATATCTATGTGTCATTTGGCCCTTGCTGTCACTCTGCTGGGGTCAAAGTTGGCAAGGTGGTCTCAGTACTAAAACCTTGTGCTTGTAAAAGTGCTGATGTAGATAGTAAACAGTAGATTCATAGTGTGTTGAAGAATTTATCCAATGTAAAAAGCTGCAATGTGGAGCCTGAACATTTCTATATCTGTTGGAATGCAGGAACATCCCGAGTGGGAGATTAAGAGTGGGTTTGTATATTTCCAGAAGGCGAAGGAATCTGCACCTTCAAAGGAAATTCCTTCCCTGCAGCTTATCAATCAGACTTTGAGTTACGCAAGAGAGTTGGAGCGGATTGTTTAGGACCTTCTGCCGTGCATGGTGGTTTGCACTGGTATTTGCACACTTCAAAGATTGGTTATTTTGTTCTAATGGCATCTTGCCTTCTGCCCATTTCGAGAAACTTGATATTCTTTTAATGTCTGTAACTTTATTTGATCATTATGATGGAATTTATCTCATCAATCATGTTAGTACTCATATCTATGTCTTTTTGTCGAACACAATTTTGTATTGGGTCAGTAGGATATTAGCCTTGTCTTGCCTGCTTGGAAGAAGCAGATATTGAAATCAGTGTTGTCACATGGAGATGGACAACCCGGAGCATGGTCATGTTGCTCTTAATCAAACCATGTGAGTAGACCAAGATACAATTAGCTTTAACCAGCTGTTTTAGTTGAATCGAATCAATGCACAGTTGGTGACATCAATTGAATAGGCCAACAAGGGCTTGTGTCCAGTTCAATCAACTTTTAGTTCAGTAGGGTCAAATTAGTTGTCGCACCTGCTGCAAGCTTCCGATACTCTTGATTGTTGGTATTCGGAGGAACATGGCATGGAAAATCCTGTTAGATTTTCCTTTCCCTTATTTTTTCCTAAGCTCCAGATGGAGCTGTGTGAGCATGTGATTTTGCTTTCTACATTTGCTGTGCAAAGCTTTCAGTACGGAGCAGGGATCAATGTTTCTGAGGTTTGCAACTTCATAGGGTCTTGCATGATCAATGATTTAGCTGGTAAAATCGTTGCTAAATGCTGTTGTCCCTCTCCGATAATCAATGTTCCTCCAACTGGGAAAGAACGATGAAATTCTTCATTGATTTGCTCGATTGATACTTCTAACGGATCGGGAAAGAGCAAGGAGGAATTTAGTGGTTGGGTATCCAACGATGGCCCGCCTATTCTGAATGATGTTTGCTATGATGAATTGACTCATTGCTGATGGGATTTGACAATCATGGTCGAATCTCATCATGCCATCTGATGATGTAATAACCAAGCGACTGACGAGGAATTCCCCACTACTCATCTGTGTCCAATTTCTTAGGCATTTTTGTCGTGTTTATTCCATTATTTTCTATATAATTGTTGCCTTTTCGTTGTTTCTGTACAACTAGGCCATCCTGCACATTTTGTTTCCATCTTACCTTGTAGCCTTGGCTCGATCTCCTATGACAGTATGACCAAAAAGTTAACGAATGCAAAGATTTTGCTACCTCGCTTATGATGGGATTTACATGATCTAACGCTAAACCTCACTATGGTTGGATTTGCATGCACAGTGGACCACCGGCAAAAATTTGAGACGTATACAGAACATGTGCCACATAAGTTAGGGCTGGTTTATATTAGATTAAATGTCGATCAGTTGGTGAATTGATTGTCGTCCCCGCATCTTCTGACTTCTTAAAAGAGTCCATTGATGACTGTCATCTTGTACGATCGAATCTGGAAAAAAATTGTCCGGCGAGTATAAACTGAGTTAGGGATGTGATAGATCGACCCTGTGTAGGCCGATGAATGAGATCAGCCCATCCTTGAGTTTCACACCAAGTCTGATAAATTTTGTTGAAGAATTTAACTGAATTCATCAGCTAGCAAATTAGATGGAACTCCCAGCAACTTAATGGCGATGCCATTATAAATCACCCGCCTATACATGATTTTTATGTGGGCAAATAGTATCTTTTATTTTAAATGAAATATGTCCCTTTTTTTATAGTTGTTTTTTGTCTTATGTAGTGGGGTTCCATTGATGAAAAGACTCAAGCTAACATCAAGCGACAACTGAGGTGTGTCGGCTGGGAAGAGGATTGGCTTATTGTGTAGTACCAAATGCCACACCGACAAAACATCTTTCACAAAAGAAGGTTAATGTTTCCGGTGGGTGATAATGATTGACGAGGATTGTATTACCCCAATCAAGAAGAGATATTACACTTCATCTTTGCATAAGAATAACTTGTAATTGTAACGCATTCTTTTACATGTTACGTCTTGGCTAGATACCAAGGGATGATATAACTCGTAAGCCAAATGAAAGGGTGCAGTGATTGGATCAGCGAGAATCTACCTTTTATGCTCAATATGTAAAAGCTTAAATTATTTGACAGAAGAAAACTGCTCGTGCACAAGAGGCTTATGGGCAAAAACAGTGACCAAGAATTATTGGGATTTTACTGTTATTGGATGTTCCCTTTGTTAGTTCTCTGTTTGGATGTGCACTGCTTTCGGGACTTATTCCCAATAAACTCAGTGCCTTTCCGTCCTTGTCACTACACTGTAGCCTTCATCATGCCCCAATTATTACTCTCCCCCACCGGGACACTCGAACAAGATTGTGACAAAAGTAAGAGGCACAAATGGCGCAGACAACTATCTATAGCCCATCTTCAGCAAGAGTCATCATTGCCTCACTATGAAACTTGGTGATGACACATCTCTCCCTCTCTCAATATCTAAGGTGAACATCACTGATTCTGGTAATGGCATTTCTTTCTTTTTCTTTTCCTTACAAAGGAATGTTAGTGAGCTGAAACTAGGCTTGGGACTGTGTTGTTGTAGATAAAATGGGAAAAGAGCTGGTAACGTCAGCTTCATATTTGTTGCATGCGCTTTTTGCTCTCCTACTGAGATTTTTTTTCTCTAGTTCTTTTTGGACTTGCGGTCTGGCAATGCTCTATGTGATCTGGGAATTGACAAAACAAGTAAAAGTCTGCTTGCGTTGGCAAAACTGTTGTCATCCCCAGAAGAACTCTCTGAGCTTTGCAATATCTCAGGATTTTAGCCTCAGCTTTGTTGGAAGGAAATGGTTGAGATAAGAATAGGGGAAGAACATCAAGTAGAAATACGTTTTCATAATTTCCAGGACGATGAAAGAGAATAGCGAAGGAAACTGTTCTCTTGGTTAGAAGGAAAAATAGAACTTGGATGAGATGGCGTCTTGGAAATGGTCAATGACAGTCAGTGCCTGAGGGTGTGAATTTGAATCTAATTGCCTCATCTTCATTATAACAGGTCAAAATTTTCTAAACTTTGGTACGATGGATGCTTCCCAGTTGCCTTCTTCAGTTTCCGCTCCTCAGGAAGCTTCACATTATGATGAACTCTCCATGAAACAGAGTTTCAACTTTTCAGATAGCCTCAAGGTACTTTATATAAATGGGTTTACCTTAAAATTCGATTCAAATTTCTTTATGTTCACATTTATCCATTTTCATATTTGTCTGTGTTCCTGAACAAGTTACTTTTCTCTACTTTTTTTGCCTATTAGATCAAATTCCTTGTGATCTAGTCTACATTCGAATTTCAGGGTGAAAAGGTTTGGATCTGTCTTGAATGCTAATTGTAGCCTTTTTCACTAATCAGGACTTGAAGGATCTTAGGAAGCAGTTATATTCAGCAGCTGATTATTTTGAATTGTCTTACAACAGACATGATCAGAAAGAAATGTGAGATAAATAGGTTTTCATTTCATTGTCGTGTACCAGGTTGAGCATTTTCTTCCTACTGCACATTTGCTAAATGACCTTGACAAAATTGTAGAGTGGTGAACACATTGAAAGATTATGTGACGAGAGCTTTCATAAACACAGTGGATCACTTGGGCTCCATGACTTATAAGGTCAACTGTCTCTTGGATGACAAGATTGAGGAGGCATCTGCAATTGAGCTCAAATTCTCTTGTGTTCAACAGGTTTGCTATATAATTAGGTTGTCCTTGTTTTATAGCATTAAGGATTGGAAGAGCTTGCATACCCTCTGATGTGCCATGTGCAGGTCTAACAAATTGCAGCTTATCAGGAAGAATTAAGTTTTTGAAAATCTGAAATAACTCCAGATAAACTCCATATCGTGCTGGCTGGATTATATCACGTTGTAGTGGAAGAAAAGATATTTTAAATAGCAGAACATATCCCGCTTCAATGATAAAAATGGAATAAGGCATAGAGAACAACTATCTTTGGTACCATAAAGTTTTTTCTCACAGATAATGAATGCAATTTTCAACCCTGTTTGTGTTTTAGAGACTACGAATGTGTGAGACGTTCATAGACCATGGAGGCCTTTCTCAGCAGTCACTAGCAATAAGAACTCCGAAGCACCACATGCAATATATTTTACCAGGCACGCTTCGGTTCACAATATTTGTCATTGGTTTATTAAGACCAAAAGGTTGGAGTTGGCTCATGCTTAAGAACTTACTTTCAGTTTCAAAAGCTAAAGACGGTGGAGATAGCAAGAATCTGCAATACTGCATGACAAATGGAGTAAATGGCGAAATGTCCACAGGTAATGTATGACTCTTTCTCTAGTCTAGCTACCACTATGCACATTGCACGGAACAAGACTGGACTATTAGATGTCAAAAGTTCATGAGTGACAGAACAATATCAAATGCTATTACTGACGCACTAATAGCTTTTTTTCTTTCTGAAGACATATATCCAAGAAATATAGAGATTCCTGTATCATTTGCCAGGTAACTCTTGATAGAATATGTGCTAATCATCCTAGTTTCGAAAAGACCCGATGCTGACAGTGGAACCTGATGCAGGAGACTGCATTCAGCAACACAGTTTCCACTATCCTCCCCAGCCGGCACCTTTAAGTTCGCATGTACTTCATCCAACAAAAAAGCAGGTCAGTACCCTCGACTTGAATCCTCCAGATTGCCATACCTAGCGTTTACGTCATGTTTTCATACCCTATGATTGTATCATATATCGTGGGGTCAGACAAGCTCCTAATGCAAGCTGCACTTTTCCTAACCAGAAAAACTCGCCTCCCCATTTCAATTTCAACTCACACATTCGGGTTCTCTTGTCGATAGATCTGCATCTCCAAACCCTTCTAATGCCAAAAGACAAGTAAGCATGAACTTCAGTGTGGCTTAGCTTTTTAGCTTTACCTTTTTTGGATTTGTCTTGCGGACGTGATCCCTTATGACTGATTCTCTTATATGCCCACATGAACATCCAGTACCCATCAGAACCCCGAAGATCCACTTCAATGTCTACTCATGTTGAGAGGAACAGACGAACTGATATTGAGCTACATTCCGGCAAAAACAAACATCTCTTCAAGGCCTTGTTAGCATGCGGAAGTCAAGAAAGGACAGCAAGTTATTCAAGTTCTTGGACGAGAACTAAGAAGAACGGGGGATAAAGGAAACCGGATTGACCCAAATTTAGTTTCTTTGCATCATAAGTGTACCTCAATACATTGAAGATCACTGGCAATACATTGGTTATGTCGTCTTACTAAAAACATTTCAGATCAGAGAGCTGCCAATGAACTCGGCACTAGAACACTCATCATAAAACAATAGCTCAACTGTACAGATTTCATGTGTGATAGGCATAAGACTCTTGCGCACTCCATCCAGACTATTGACAGTAGCGATATCGTTGATTAAGCAATGGACATGGTTCAAAATCCAAGATCAAAACTAGGACACTCAGCCTTCACTTTCAGTGGATCCTATCTCCTTCAGGGGTCATCCTTTCATCATTAGCATCGCTGTGAGAACCGCGTGAAAGAGATGCTTCAAAAACACGATTGCTGCTGCAGCATTTGGGGTCAGCTTGCTCATTAGAAGGCCGCAAATGTTAATTGCAGCAGATGTACAAGCTAGTCATAAAAAGCTCAGTGAAAGAGAATATCCTCAAGGTAAATAAAGAACTAGATTTTGGACTGGGATGTATCAGGGAATTCAGCAGGTCGTCATGCATCTAGTCTGAGAATTCCCTAGTAGCAGTTGCTATCTGCTGCTAATTTCAATTCCTTGTCTGGAAGTTTGGACCAAAGAGTTTCAACGAACATCAAAACTCATTAAGTTCTAATGCAATTTCAAGATGCTTAGAGTCACGCCACAGATGGGTCAAAATAGAGCTGAAAGAATTGATTACTGTAAACAGAGCAGGACAAGTAACTGTGATATACCTGTGAGTTGCCAATTGCAAAGCCCCTCGTGTTGTGAGATTCATTGAAATCAGAGGCTGACGATGATGTTTCGCAATGTCAGCTGAGAAAACATATATTGCGAGAAAGCTAACACTAGCATTCAAAGAATGCTGAAGGGAGTGAAATTGCACTAAAACCAACCTTTAGACTTCATGAGACCAGGTAACTTTTCATTGTCAGTAGTAACGGTTAGATTTCCAGTGTCCACATCCTCCACTGAAGCTAGTTCAGCAGCCGGCCCTCTGTCTTTGAGCACCATCACAAAACTTATCTCAATGCTGAAGCTCCTTTGATAGTGAAGCAAAAGTTGCCTTCCTTCCATTCCAATTTTCGGCAATGGCAACTTGATCTAATGGTTTTTGAAGGACAGATAATTTTTGATAGGCTGCATCAATTGGATTACATAATATCATTTGCAAGCTGGAGTAAGTAACACATAGTTTCCTCCAGTAAATATGACAGTTAACTTTGAAGGAAATGCAAAATGAAGTGAGCGATGCATAAGAATCAATAAAACCAATCCCCAACTTAATGCATGACAATCTCTTTCTAGAGCAGGTTCATGGAACAATCTATCCATTTTGTGGGCTTTACAAAGCTTACTGTAAATTACTTGATGCACCTGAATAAGATATTTTCACCGTGAAAGATCGTAACATCAAAAGGCAGAAGACAATCCTCATAAAGAGAAATTTCTCCATAGAGTAATCACCATCACATAGAGGCATGGTCTAGGGAACTCTCCTGATGCGATCTGTGCTTTTGATGCCAGATATTCTAATGTGTGAAACTGAATCTCTCGCTGGATGAACCTTCCCTCAAGTTTTATCTGCATGTTTATGCCGGAGTTCTGTAATATCCAAAGATAAAGAGTTAGGCATCAAATAATCGAGGCACATAGGATTAATATTTATGGAAGAAAGAATTAGATGCCCCAATTCTGAATCATCCTGAGGTGACCATATCGGATGTATAATTACCATAATATAATTGCCCCTACTTGGTTAGGGAGTTAGCAACTTTCTCTTAACATGTTCTTTCAACATATTCATTTACAGGTCTATCTCAATACCCACAAAGCCACTTAAATAATGTCTGCAGTACTTCACTTGGACATAGCTAGACAAACAGGAAGCATCAAGGAAAACTACAAGTGAATACAATGAATTTATTGAAACATCTGAGTAGCATTGGACAAATCGACAACGCTGCAAACCTCCCTGGATTGATTGATTGATCAACTTTAGTACCATCCACCTCCCCATGGCCTGTCTTCATTTCTCCAGCATCGTGACTGGGTTCATGATCATTCAAACCTATCAGCACCCTTTCTTTTACTACATGCTCCCCCATATCAACCAAGTGAGAATCGAATACCAGCAATTTTTCAGTTCTCAACACTTTGTCTTTCCTAAGAAATTTATTCACCAAGACTTTCCTGCTAGTGTCACAGGTCCAGTGCGTGACACTAGCATCATACAGTGTCACCTGAATGATCCAAGGGGAAGAAAACAATGAGTAGAAAAGTAATTCCAGGACCTATAAACAAGGGGTGCAAAATGCTTTTTAACATTTTTGGGTAGTGAAATGCACTTGAATTAGTGTGATATTGGGGCGCATGATGAACCACCATCCAAAAAACAGAAGTGATTCATGTTGGATCAGCAAACAAAGCAGCCAGCCCAGTTCAATGAAAAAACGGCGGCTTAAGGATGAAAACCTCCTTGCAAGTGCTTCAGAATGACATGCCTCCCTTGGGATCCGCGAACCTCAAGCTGCAAAAAACCATCATGGTATTTCTTGGCCTTTTGCGTTACTTGTGTCGTGTACAAAACCTGCCATTCTACATGACAGGAAAATGTCGATCTTCAAGCAGGATACGCTCAGTTAAACTAACGCAGAACAGTGGGAGAACACAGCCCACAAAAGAACATTCACATGCTCATGCGTGTCGAAAACGGCTGAAGAATAGTAATGGACCCGTCAATGATTTCATTATTTCAGTAAGCTCAAGCTAAAGGGAGGCAGTAAATACACAGCAATATGAAGAACGTAACTGGCTACTTAATGTGGAGAGCATAACGACCAAAAGCACAGAACAGAGCAGTCCACAATGACAGACAAAATCAAAATTCTAAGCAGCATCGAGCTGTTGCTATTTAGTTCGATCGAGCGAGAGCTAAATTTGGGGGAGAAAACGGTAACAGATCGATTGGCACTGCAGTTTCGACATGGACTAGCCAATCAAAACCGAATCATGTCAGAGCGCAATCGAAGGTAACCAAATTCGCCGATCGAGTTGAGCTGGACATGAATGGCAGTAGAGATCAGTAGCGAGAGGGAGAGGGAACGCACCTTGGAGGTGGAGGGGTGGAGAGAGGAAGCCGTCGCGGTAGACCTTACGCTTCTGCTCGAGATGCTTCTTGAAGGTGACGTTCCATTTCGTTGGAGCCTCATCCATGGCGGTTTCTACATTTGGGGAGGATGAAGAAGAATCCTTCAAACGAGAAAGCATCGTATTCGTGATTGCTGGTCAAGCAAATTCACGATTCGTCCTTCGAACAAGAAAGCATCGTATTCGTGACTGCAGGTCAAGCAAAATCATGATTCGTCCTTCAAACAAGAAAGCGTCGTATTCATGATTGCTGGTCAAGCAAATTCATGATTCGTCGTTCGAACAAGAAAGCATCGTATAACCCTTTTGAGAAGTTTAATTGCGTTCAGTTGGGGGGGATTCTCGTGTCTGTAAACATAATGACGAAGCATTTCTTCTACCTGCGGAGAGAACATATGCCTGTAAACTTCCCCATTACTCCATTCTTTTCTTCTTCGGGTGATTTATTACTTGCATCGGCGGATGTAGAATATGCATTATCAACGCAACAAGCAACTTTCTAAGTACTTATTCCTTTCCTCTTTTCAACGCAACTCGCGGGCCTATATGTTCCAGAGCTCGTTAAGCATCAGGAGCGAATTCTCAAAGTCACTCTTCTATCATAATCTCCACTGATCATAGTCTAAGTAGTGCAATACCGATGGCCGAGTCTGTTGTTTCGTCCGTGGGGCAGACAATAGGAAAGCTGCTCATCGACGAGGCCAAATTCTTGTGGGGCGTGGAAGGCAAGGTCGAGGACTTGCAAACGGAGCTGAAGCTGATCCAGCGCTTGCTGAGGGATGCTGATGCCAGAAGTAGGCGCGACCAAACTGTTGGAGAATGGGTCGCGCAACTCCGAGACATCGCCTATGACGCCGAGGACGTCATCGAGCGATACACCCTTAGAGTTGCGCTGAAGGAGGGGCGAAACATCATCAAGGCGTACGCGTGCTTCATGGCGAAGTGCAAGTGCGTGCCCGCTCACGTGGTGGGGACAGAGATCGAGGGCTTGAAATCCAGAATTTTGGATATTGAAAGGAAGATGCAAAATTATGGCATACAGTCTTTGACAGAGGGCGAGGGCGAACGCGCGAGAGCTTCGATGCCGAAACTCACTTATGCCCATTTCGAGGAGGATATTGTTGGGAGGGAAGATAGTATTAAGGTTTTGGTGAAAGAACTGAAGGATGAAAAACAGCAGAGAGTTGTTTTTATATGGGGAATGGGTGGTTTGGGTAAGACCACACTCGCTAAAAAAGTCTTCGCTCATAATGAAGTGAAGAACCATTTCAATGGTTTCGCTTGGGCTTGCATATCTCAAGAATTCCACATGAAAGACATCTTGGTAGAAATTCTCGTTCAGTTGATCCCTGATCGAAGAAAGGAGGTTAAGGATATGATATTTCAACAATTGTTTGAAACTCTATACATGACCCAGAAAGAGAAAAGATGTATCGTGGTTCTTGACGATATTTGGAACAAAGAGGCATGGGACAGTCTTCGATCTGCATTCCCGGTTGAGAACACAAGAAGCAAGTTGTTGATAACCACCCGCAATAGAGACGTAGCTGAGTATATCAATCCTCGAGGCTTTGTCCATGAACTTCGGTGCTTATCAGACTTGGAGAGCTGGGATTTGCTGAAGAAGAGGGCATTTCCTGACACGAAAGGTAAGGCTTTTTAAAAAATATTATCCTCACATATTGTAGCTTCATGAGACTATAATGCTTGTTTGATTCTGATGTATGATGCCTCTGTTGTTATTATTGCAGGATTAGTTGTTGAACTTTCTTGTATTGGACCTAGAGTTGGTCAAGGTATTGATGTAGGCGAAGCTGTAGAAGGTATTGAAAGACAGTCAGAGACGGTGGGACATATACCAGGTATTTCATTTGCTCAATGTGGCTTTTTGGAAATCGATAATTACAGTGGAGTTTAAATGATCGATATATCAAGTATTAGTCACCATAATTTCAATATTTGGGGAATCCTCCAAACCTTTGCTCCTCCTTTCCTCTTATGAGGATAAATATCGTAGAGATTTTTATAAAGCTAACACAATAAGCGATTTTGGTAGGTTTTATGAAATAATGTGAAGCCCCCCTATGTTACTTCTCCCATAGGCTTCATCTCAAGTCCGCCTTTTTTTGCATTTGTGAATAGTTGGCTTAAAAATAAGAGTAGGGATTGGTAAGGAAAATCATGAATCGTTATGTGGCAACACAAAGATTTTCCTAGAATTTGTGCAGGAGATTAGTAGCACATTCAAGTTATGGGAGATCACGCTCGAGTTATCCCCGCACCATTTTCATATTTCTTCATCAAGTAGGTTTATTGTTGTTTAGAATTTGCTTGAGTGACTTCGTTCAAGTCACACGTAACAAAGACGATACATTCAACTTTTTAAATTTAGGTTTCTTGATCATCCGAGCGTAGATGGACATATATAGGAGCTTTGTTGTGGTCCCTATTTTTCCCTTACAAAAGCATAAATGAACTATAAACTATAAAGAACTATAGCATCTTACTTTTATATATATCTAAAAATAGCAAATATCTATCCTCGAAGTAATCTTCTTATTACAAGTGCGTTTTCCTATGATTGTTGAGTTGCAATATGTTGTATGATATTGTGTAGTAATCACTGAAGACATGAAGAGATTGGGAGATGAACTCCTTAAGAAGTGTGGAGGATTGCCCTTGGCTATCATTGTGCTTGGTGGACTTTTGGCTATCAATGAGTGGAAGACGATTCACGAAAAGATCAATTTGCATTTTGGTGATGAGAGTGATGTATCAAAAGTATTAGCCTTAAGCTATGATGATTTACCATGGCATCTAAAGCCATGCTTCCTCTATTTGGGTAGCTTTCCAGAGGATGCAGAAATCCCTGCAATGAAGGTTCTTCAAATGTGGATTGCTGAAGGCTTTGTGTCTCTAAATGCATATGACAAAGAGAGACAAATTTCAGTGGAAGATATAGCAGAGCAATATTTAATGGAGTTGGTTAAGAGGGGGATGGTTCAAGTAAGAGTCAACTTGAGTGGAAAGATCAAAACCTGCCACCTCCATGACCTGATGCGAGACTTATGCGTCTCCAAGGCTTTGCAAGAGAGCTTTCTAAGCTTTCTTAACAATCATCAAGACAATGAGATGGAGGATCGTTCTTCCTTGATGGCAATAAATGTCAATTCAACTTGCAAAATACGAAGGCTTTCTCTCAATTGGCGCGTTAGTGGCGATGAAAAAATGATCCGGAGCATAGAAATAATAAGAAAGAATATGCTCAAACTTCGAACTCTCATGTTCTTTGGATTTGGTGGAGGGAGCTTGAAGAAATTTCAACCTATTTTCATCAATTGTAAGTTTCTTAAAGTTTTGAAGCTCGAGCGCCTTGATGATATGGAAGTAAATTTTTTACATAAATCAGTGGGAGAACTAGTCCATTTAAAATTCCTCAGTTTAGCAGGAAGTTATTTCGAGGGCTTGCCGCAATCTTTGGGAAACCTCGCACATGTGGAATTCTTAGACATTTGTGGTTCAACACGTAACGTGGTAACCGTGCCAAATGTGTTATGGAAGATGAGAAGGTTGAGGCATCTCTATCTTCCTATCACTATTGCCGTCGAAAGGAGATTCTGTGGGGATCGGAAGAAGTTGCGGTTGGACACTTTGCATAGCCTACGGAGATTGAAGAACTTTTCTTTGAACACGTGTGATGTGAACGATTTAGGAAAATTGACCAATCTACGAAAACTGACTGTCATCGGCGGGCATGGTTCTAATGACTTGAAGACAATTCCACAACTTGCTGAATTCAATTTGAAACATCTTCAATCCTCGTCTTTCAGCTTTTCAAGCATGTCATTCACTGAAAGCGAATTGAGTATGACGTCAAGCTGTCGCCATTCTTGTAAACTATTTCTATGGGGAAAAATAGAGAAGTTTCCAGAACATGGGCATCTACCCCAGCAACTGAGGAAGCTATATTTAGGGAACTCCGAACTTAAAGAAGATCCGATGCCAATATTGGAGAAATTGGATCATTTGGTTGTTCTCATATTAGAGTGTGCTTTTGAGGGAAAGAAAATGATTTGCTCTGCTGGAGGCTTTTCTCAACTCAAGCATTTACTTCTTTGGGCTCTGCCAAATTTGGAGGAGTGGAGCGTCGATGAAGGAGCCATGCCTCATCTTTCTCGAGTAGGGATCTACCGTTGTCCCAAATTGAGGGCGGTACCTCAAGGAGTCCCTCCATATGAAGATTCTCTTGACCTTTATGAGGAGCATGTCTCGGACTGGAGGTGAGAGAGAGACGTCGATGTGAGGAGTGGTCAGGGGGTGGCGCCAGCTGTCTAGGAGGTGTTGGCTTGTGGATTGTGAGGGGTGGGCCCCGAGAGTATAGGGAGAATGAAAAACACAAAATCAGTTTTCCACTAAATTTTAGCTAATATCGGTTGTATCACAATCCTTTATTGAATTTCTCTGAGTAAATATCTAATCAAATATATTGCATTAAAGTACATATTTCATATTAGATGCGTAAATTTAATGGAATGAGTCTCTTCTTTTCACAAAAAAATTAAATAAATTAAGAGTTTTGCTAAGAAAGTGAAAATTGAAAGGAATTTTTTAAAATCTCATTGCACATAGTGCCCGCAAATGTTTCATTATATTATCCTTTTTATATATGCAATAGAATTGATTATGTGGAATAGTTATGGAATATAGATAACTATTTCATAATGTCTAACTATCACTCTTATATGACATAGTAAAATCTATTATCATAGTCGATAATAAAAATATGTAAAAAAAATTATATGAGTGTTTTGTAATTAATAATTTTTTTTTTAAAATAAATATATATGAGAAGCATGGCAAGAGCACCAGTTGCTTCACGCCATGGTATTTGACATGGCCAACTCATCTTCACTGACCATCAATTAGTCATTAGTTAATCTTGGCCATCGATTTTTGCTTACACAAATTAATCATGCGTGATTCCATGATTCTCTTTGATTTGTTAAGAGTTCTAGCATTTACTAGTGGAGTGCCGCCCTCTGATTTTGCAGCCACATCAGTTTTTTGTAACACACTTTTATTTTCTTTGAGACATATTGGAACGATTATATCAATCCTATCCTATAAATGCAGTTTCCCCAATTGTGCCATGATTGATCATCCATTTATTATGTGAGATTTTGCATGTACCATTTCCTATTCCATTTGTGATTTGGTGATGACTGCGGCGAATTTTGCATATCATAAAAACTAAATCTGCATCTTTGATTCGATTATGCAAAAATGATTCGTATTTTAAGATGCTTCATCTACAATATAAGATTGTGGTCAAAGTAGAATCGAGCAAAAACTTTAACGCCGTTGGAGATGTAAAGTCTCCCAATGATTTTCGGTGCATTTGCTAAATGATAGACGATAGAATGTGATTGTGATTGCAGGGGAAATGACCCTAATTTAGCCATCTCGAGATTAAAAAACAAAAGAAATCTCCAAAACCCCATCATATGTCGCCCAAATTGACTACTACTTTTATGAGGAGGCTGTTAGACGTGAGAGCACCAGACCCATGGACAAAGCAAAACTTCCCCCAAAAAGAGTTATGAGGGCAATATAGGAAGGTATAATACTTTCTTGTTTAAGAGGCGAATTATGAGTTTCTATGATGGTGCTTGTTAAATTTTATGCTTTCTTGTTAGAGGTTTACTCATGGCGAGAAAATGGGAACAAAAGTGCCCACCTAGCCAACTAGAACTACGTGCTTTATGATATGGAAGATGAGGAGAAAGTCACGGAAGTGTCGTTGCACATTGAGAAGACAGCCTTGGCCTTTGGCCTCATTAGGTTAAAAAAAGAGAGAGGGAAAACTGATCGAAAGAATCTTAAATTTATTGTAATTTGGTCAATTCAATCTTAAACCTTTCAATTTTATCAATTGAGTCTAAATATTTTTTTACAATTTTCCAATTAAGTTTATCCGATCAATTTTAATTGGAAAGTACTAATGTGAACACCAGTAATGCCACGCAGGACAATCGATTGAAAAGTTTAGAATTGAATTGACCAAAATGCGATAAGTTTATGACTTTTTAGATAATTTTTTCCTAAAAAAAAAAATTGAATGTTGGAGACTGTCCTAACGCCTTTAAACTCATTTCGTGCATTCCTGGGAGGGAATCATTGTGCGAAACAATGCCTTGTTTCAACTTTCAGAATATAGCAAATTTTACCACTAGCATAGATCCTATGGAGGCTTCTTTCGTCTCGAAGTTTTTATTTTTATTTTTTTGAAACAGTGGGCAAACCCCAGTCGTTGGCAATTTACATTATGAGCCTCCTTTGTGCGCACCCTGTTACGCGATACGAAAGGAACGAGTCCAAGCAGTCAAAACCGGTCAAACCTTTATGCAGTTGCGAGGCCTTTGAGATAGGAAATTCAATCAAAATAAAAAAAGAAACTGCAGAATTTCTTTCCGCGCATCTGATCAACGATGATTTCTCCAGTAAAGGAAACTCTGGCTCCGAATTTAGATGATCGTAGATCCTCGCAATCAATCCGACTGAGCTCCGAATTGAGATCCCTGCTACTGCACCGTCGCTCTTCTCGTCGCCAATCGCACATCGCCTTCGGGTTCGTCGGTCCCGATTTCGTCCTCTCTAGCGTTTCGCGCACACGACGGTTCTCCTGTCCTTCAATCTGTCTCCCGTTATCAAAGCTTCAATTTTTTTTTTGGCAGCATCTGGATGTGGAATTTCTCCCGATTGTCTCCCTCCTCCGGTGCTTGAGAGATTCTCGAGAGAGTGGTGTGGAAAGTCGTCTGCTTTTGCTTGTTGTGTTAATGCTCTCTATAATATCTTATTGTGGCTGTCTGCACTGGTGCCTGGCGGTATTGGCTGTGGTGTGGTTTGTTCGCTCTGAAAAGAGTGTTTTTTTTTTTTTTGGTCGGACCAGCTCGGGCATGAGTGGACCCTTTGCGAATTTGAATGATCACAGGAAGAGTGAGCGAGAGCTTTTTGTACATTGATGTGATGAATGTACAGGCGGATATGTCAGGGCATGTATCTGGTCAATCGGGCGCTCAGTTGCCCGGGGTGTCCCGGCAAAATGGCAATGTCGTCCCGAATGTAGTAGCCACAGGCAGTGGTGTCCCTCATGCTATGTTCGGCGCGGACACGGATCTTCTCAGAGCTCGGAACCGTATGCAAGAGAAGATGTAATCTAATCCAGAGCACTTGTTCTCGTGCTTTAACCTCCACAGTTCCATTGATCCTTGTTTGCTGATCGAACTTTTTACTGTCCCTTTTCAGCTTTCTTCTCCTAGCACAGCGGCATCCACAGCCAATGAACGGCTCTCAAGTGCAGAAGCTGAAGGATATTGTTATACGCCTGGAAGATGGTCTCTTCAAATCTGCTCACTCAAAGGTCCTCCCATCCTAATCATTTCTTTCATCTCCTTTGTAAAAGTTTGAAAAGCAGCTTATGATTGCCTTTTATTGGTTTTTTTTTTAGTGATATATATTTTACATTTGCGAATGCCAATAATTTGTTCATTTCTCTTGCTTAGTTTCACCTGTCTTTTCTCGTTATATCAGCATTTCCTTCCTTCCTTTTGTTTTATGTGAATAACACTTGACATTCTTTTGCTACTTTGAAATTACAATTATTTAGGATGAGTATATGAATCTGGGCACATTGGAGTCCCGGTTGCGTAGTTTGATCAAGCATCCATCTCCTAATAATCGAAATCCAGTCAATCCTAATTCAATGACAATGATGATTCCAACTCCTGGATTGTTGCATAATGGGAGTTCGACCATGATGGTGACATCTTCAGTGGATGCACCTATGAGTAATATAGCTGGCAGTATCGGCATGCAGCCAACGAATGCAAATGCAGAAAGCCTTATGTCAAGCCTTATGCCAAACAGAATTTATCTGAAGGCATGTGCTCTCTATAATCTCTTTTTATGGTCGTTTGTACTGGTGCTTGGCAGAATTGGGTGTGGTTTGTTCACTGTAAATAGATTTTATGTATGTAGCGCAAGCTCAGGCATGTGTAGACCCTCTGTGAGTTTGAATGATTACAGGAAGAGTGAGCTTTTGTAGATTGATGTGATGAATGTACAGGCAGATACGTCGGGGCATGTATCTAGTCAATCGGGCACTCAGTTGCCTGGGGTGTCCTGGCAAAATGGCAATATCGTCCCAAATTTTGTAGCTGCAGGCAGTGGTGCCCCTCATGCTGCGTTCGGCATGGACATGGATCTTCTCAGAGCTCGGGAGTATATGCAGGAGAAGATGTAATCTAGTCTAGAGCACTTGTTCTTGTGTTTTAATCTCCACAGTTCCATTGGTCCTTGTTTGCTGATTGAACTTTTTACTGTCCCTTTTCAGCTTTCTTCTTTTAGTACAGCGGCATCCACAGCCAATTAATGACTCTCAAATGCAGAAGCTGAAGGATATTGTTAAACGCCTGGAACAGGGTCTCTTCAAATCTGCTCACTCAAAGGTCTTCCCATTCTCATCATTTCTCTCCTCTCCTCTGTAAAAGTACAAAAAGCCACTTATGATTGCCCTTTATTGGGTTTTCTTTGGTGTTTTACATTGTATACCTGCAATAATATGTTCATTTCTCTTGCCTGGTTTCACCAGTTTTTTCTCGGGATTATCAATATTTCTTTTTTTTGGTGAATAGGACTTGACATTCTTTGCTACTTCGCAATTACAATTATGTAGGATGAGTATATGAATCTGGGCACATTGGAGTCCCGATTGCGCAGTTTGATCCAGCGTCCATCTCCTAATAATCAAAGTCCAGTCAATCCTAATTCAATGACAACGATGACTCCAACTCCTGGATTGTCGCATAGTGACAGTTCGATCATGATGGCAACATCTTCAGTGGATTCACCTATGAGTACTATGGCTGGCAGTAGCAGCATGCAGCCAATGAATGTAAACACGGGAAGCCCTATGTCACGTGGTGTCATGCAAACACAGGAAGCCTTACGTGAATCCTTATGTCTACTCAAATTGTAGATGAACATTTTCATTCAGATGTAGGCCTTATGCAGGATGTTTTGCTATGTTTTGAAAGTTGGGGTATAAATTGAACTATTTTCCTGTTTCCCAGTATATCAATGTAGATATAAACACCTACGCACCTTCATTAAGAAGAAACTACATAGGCTTCAAACAGAATTTAGTGGCGCTGATGATCAAACGTTCACTTGAAACTTCGATGAGAAAAGGATGAGAATGCAAAACTGGGATTTATTCACATTTCAAAAAATGTTACAGCTGAATTTTTCAACCGGTCATTACCTATGACTGAACAAAAAGAAGTGCAACATACAACAGACCGAACCTGTGGACTTAGCATTTAAGAATGAATCACATGAAGTACCCTAGCTACTTGAGATTTTTCTAGCGATAAAAAATACCTGCTTTCAGAGTAAACCAAGAATCAGATAAATGGCCATCTCTGCACGTGATGCTGCATTTCCTATGATGTCACCTGGAATTCTGGCAACTTTTATTCCATTTTTGGGCAGCATAGTCGATATCAACACCTTCGTGAAGATGTAACTGTTGGGTACTAAATTCAGTCAGGTGCTAATAAAACATAGTAATAATACCGACAAAATAAACCAAAATCCCCTAGCCCGACATACACAAGCAAGCAGGGGCACACCTTCCAGACCGACACCAAATTGCATTATAAGCTTCGATTGTTTTGCTCCAGCTATAGTATCTGAGTTGAGGCGCTTGTTCTTCATCACACAAATATGGTAGTCTCCTATAACATGAGGCACATCATCAAAGGCCACCTAATCAACCTACGAAAATCAAAAACAGATGAGTGAATGATCTTCAAGGTGCAGTTAGAGAAATTGTGGAAAAATATGAAACAGCAAGTCCTTACACTGCCATAAACCCAAGCACACTAATTAACGAGGATATATTTACATTTAAACATAAGACCAAACCGAATGTACAAAGTTGAAGATGCTTTTTTATTCCTAGTCTGATATTTATCCAAACGCATGTGCTGGTGACAATAGGATCGTTTCAGCAAGTTTAAGCAGGATCCTGACAAGAGCAGATTGGTTTTTATTTCAGCCAAGTAAAAATTTCATCAGCTACATCAGGGTCTCAAATTATACAATTCTACTATGTTACAATGGTCAGATGCAGAAACGGGATATCACTTCAGTACAATATGTAGTTGAAATCTGGCTTTGCCAATGGATGCGAAAATAATTGGATGGCAACAAGACCTCAAAGGCGATGCTATCAAATCCCTTCTTACAGCTCAAAACACATCCCAGTAACTCGATCAGCCACTTCCAACTCAAGAAAGTGGAACGTTAGGCATTTTCTATCATATACTGCAGAGGAATCACACAAGGTCTGAACCTGGATAAATGGGTATTGGCTCAACTAGTCTTTGGTGCAATTGAGAGAGGCCGGGAAGTAGGGCCCGCAAAAGAGGACGCGGGTGATGCCTTCTTCACAGGACTCCGTCCCCATTTCCCTCCACTTCCTTTGAGCTTGTAAAGCTGTAACTCCTGCTACAGAGACGGAGAGAGAGGCAGGGACGTTGACGTACTTACAAGTGGGGACTGGTGAGGTAGAGAAAGAGACGGAGTCCGCAGCCTCCAGAGTCTTCACCTTCCTTTCCTCCTCAATATTTGTCGACTGGTGACGGCCTGCAAATGTTGCTGTTCTCCTGCGATGAGAGAATTTGAGCTTTCTCTACCTGGAATTTTGTTGTAAATCGACTAAATCAGTCAGAAGGATAATATACTCTCCAGCATTAGTTCAGACCTTCAAAAGGTCTTGCAAAACCTTCTATGGAGTTGCTTATTTATATCCTATTCTATGGTTATGACAATTTATCCTATTTCTGGGATCGCAGACTGATTTAAAACTTACACTGACCACATCTACGTATCGTTTGGCCCGCAAGGTTGGCTCGGTACGGAAGCCTCGTGCTTGAAGAAGTGCTGACGTAGATAGTAAACAATAGATACGTAGTGTGCTGAAGAATTTATCCATGTGAAAAGCTATATTGTGGAGCCTGAACAATTTCATACCTTTTCTGTTGGAATGTAGGAACATCCCGAGAGGGAGACTAAGAGTGGGTATGTATATTTCCAGAAGGCAAATGAATCTGCACCTTCAACAAAGGAAATAGCTCATCAATCAGACGTTGGATTTAGCAACAGTGCCTGGAACTTTATTTGATCATTGTGGTGGAATTTATCTCAGCAATCATGTTAGTACTCATATCCATGTCATTTTATTGAAACAATTTTGTATTTAATCAAAAGGATATTTTCCTTGTCTTACCTGCTCAAAAGTAGATATCAAAAGTAGTGTTGTCACATGGAGATGGACAACTAGGAGAATGCATGCGTCGCTCTTAATCAATCTAACCCCATGAGTGGACCTAAATACAATTAGATTTGACTTGTTATTATAGTAGAATCAACTCTATGGACACTTGGTGAAATCAAGGTCTTCATTGGTCAAAGAGTTGCAAGGCATCGACGCAAGAATAGGCCAACTGGGTTTGCCTGTGTCCAGATCAACTGAGTTTTAGTTTAGTAGGGTTGAATTAGTGATCGCATTGTCCGTGGGCTTGTGCTTACTCTTCATTGTTGGTATTCGGAAGTCATCTTATAAGATCGACTCAGACTATATGGCATAGGAAAATCATGTGAGATTTTTCATTAATGAAATTTATTTCGGTCTCTACTCTTGTAATGAATAATTTGTGAGGAAAGTGTTCTTTGTCCATTTACCTTGCGCCATATACCATATGCATAAAATATGAAATTTTATGCCTTGTCATGGAGCAACATGGAGATATAATGCTTTCATAAATGTTAAGGAATCACGACCCAGAATTTATCTGGTTTGATTTGTGATATGCTTCAAGCAGATCGAAAAAGGAGAGCTTGATTTGTACACGTAATAGTCGAAGAAGAGGGTAAAAAAACTGGGGAAAGTTTCATGTTCCAAAGTGAGTGCTGGATTTGTGCATCAGGGAAGTTGCGGTGATGATTAAAAACTGCTTTAGCTTTTTCCTAAGATCCTTCATAAGTCTATTGCATTTCTCCAAAGTTTGTTTTTTTTCAAATATCGAACCAAACCTACTCTTAATATATCTCGAAACGCGAAATCCTCACGCCTTCACAGCCACATTTAGAGAGAAAATTGCCATTACTCTTCGAATGGCACAAAAAAATCGTGCCTTGTCTCTGCCGTTGGATGGGCAAGGGATGCATCATGGATCGGGAGACAACAAACTAATTCTCGCCATTAGATCAAAGTCTTCTCCTATCGGCAATCGAATTTTGCTCCATAAGTTTTTGGTGCAAAATTCCACGGCACGGTAAGGTGGTCTTGATATTTAAAGTTCTAAACACCACAATTCGTTGTTTGTTTCTGACTTCTATTTTGTACACGACGGTGTGAAAAATAATTACACAAGCCAAGTTCAAGCACTGATATGTATACTATTTTTAATTTTAATAAATGACTTCATTCCATTGACTTTCCATTTTACTATCGCTTGTTTAGAAAATATTTTATACCAGCATCGTACCTTATTTAATCCTTCATTTTCAGCCTATGTATGTGGCAAGATCAGCGGAATTATACAAGAAAAAAGGCGCTCAACCGACCATGAGAGTTGGACGTGAATGAAGAGAAGCTCTTGGTTGAAGAATTGATGATTTAACTTCAAGAAAGGAATACTTCAGAAAAGGAAATCACCATTGCTCTGAAGAATTTAGGCCTGCAAAGGTATGCTTGTTATTAATTGAATTGTAAACAATGGAACTGATGATCAACTCAATTGAAAGTTACATATTTTAAATGTGAGTCTCAAACTCGGGCAAAAATTACTAGAATTTGCTTTAGTAATCACCATTCTCACGTGAGAAAGGAGAAATGAGGGTTTGAATCCCCATATTCTCGGAGGTGAAGTGGAAACGATTTAGTTTTAAGAGTAGGTTTCGACTCCCATGTCCTGCAAAGATGTAAGACAAAAGTCTAAGAGTTAAAGTCAGAGTAGAGTAGGATTGACACAAAAAAACTCGTATAACAAGTGAGACCGCTAACTCAAACTTGGCTTACCCAATGATCATCTCTAAAATTCAATGTATCATATTTATACTCGAAGCATATCTTCTCTCTTTTCAACGATGTACTGGAAATCAGACTGTCTTTTCATCCATTGGGTGTAATAGTTTCGAAGCTCGCGCATAAATTTTTATAATTTATCCATTCTGGAATTTGCCCGTCTCGTCCATTTCATTTTTTACTCTCATCCTTGGAAGCTTCAATGGCAGAATCTGTTATTTCACTCGTTGTAGAGAGATCTCACGACTTGCTCGGTGGACAAGCGAATCTCTTGCGGTTTTTGCAAGGGCTATGCAAGCCCTTGTCGTACGTTGCTTCTTCTTTGTGTGTGTGTTTTTTTAATTGAGTTCTTTTAAACTTATTTTGATTAATATTTATATTAAACTTCAATTTTAGGGGTAAAATGATGTCATTTTGCACCTTCATTTCTAAAAACGTAAATGATAAAATTTTTGGTTAGAAATTGAATTTTGAAGCAAAAATAAATTTTTATTTTTATTCTTAAATAAGTTTCGAGCAAAAATATGCGTTTAATAATGACATAAAATTTCTATTTTCATTATAGAAATTCAAAATTTCTCACTTCCGAGCAGTAGCAGCAAGGGGAGAGGGCGACAACAATCGGCGGTGACAACCAAAAGGTGGGTGGAGGGCTAGACGTTAAGGAGAGACTCATTCGGATAAGAAGTTGAAAAAGAGAATATTTTTTGATTTCTAATCTAGAAATAAAAAAGTAAAAAAATTATTTCTGCTTTTTTTCCAAACATATTTCTTAAAAAAATCTATTCAGAAATAAAAAATGAAATTATTTTACCAAACAAATTTTTGTTCTAGAAACAAGTTTGGAACAAAAATAGAATGGTTATTATGTGCGTTCTAAGTCAGCTTTTCGACATGTCATGTAAACCAATTATATTATTAAAACTAAGACACGTCGATTTTCGGTTGCCTTCACCTGGACTTGACATTTAAATATCCAATTTTTTTTTTTTTTTTTAAAAAGCAATACTTTAGTGTACATTTTAAAAGTTTTAGCACTTAAGTATTCATTTATATCGAGTTTTGGTAGTTGTACTATATTTTAGCTAATCCAATTCTTGCATGTAGATGAATAATGAGACGTTAAATATAAAACTCGATGAGAAAAATGAAAAGAGACAAAACTTTGGGGGTTCGAAACGTTAAGCATGAAGCGAGAAGCAACCTCTCGTGTTTCGCCATTCTTTGTAGAACTCCAATAGTGAATTTCTCGCTCCAACTGCTCATTTCTTTTTGTTTTGACAATTTTTGTTCCCGTAGAAGGTGTCATTTATCTAACAGACTTTTTCTCCATCTCTTTCAGTGCTAATTGTTGAATCTGGCATATGAGAGGTCACATCATAATTTTATGATAATCCTTCTCTAAACATGTGAATGAAAATAGCGAGAACGAGCCTCCCTCCTTTGCTACTTTGAAGGCTTTTTATAAATTTATTAGAATCTTATTAAAGAGTGCTTTAAGAACACTTGTTAATCATATTTAACAAAGAAAGATTGTTACTTTCATTATATTGATTGAATAATAGATGAGAAAATTTTCCACTAAAAACTTTCATATATTCTTGGAGTGTCTACGTTCTAAATAAATTTGTCCCTCCGTTGATTGAGAGAAGCTGTGATTATATTCTTTATTTTGTCTAAAGAAATATGAGACAAATTACCAAATTATAAAGTAGTCCGTTTGGAATTTATCTTTCGAAAATCAAGAGATAATTCCATGACTTGGTAAGTCACGAACGCCTCGAATTCTCCTCCTTTTGTTTCTTTGCTCCTTGGCAAGGGTTCAGCCAAGACGATTTGCGTAAAATGCCTAGCAATCCCTACGCTTGTAAACTATACTTTACATCGCCAAATCAAGAAGATGCCAGAACAAAAGGGTACGCCCCTGCATTTGAGGGGTTGGTCTTGGTCCGGCCGTGGAATTTACGGCACATGAAGCCATTGGCCCCTGAGAAAGCAAACTTTTGACGTCACAAAAACCTAGTATAAAACAAAAATGCGATGATTATTGATGTTGAATTTTTGCCAAGGGCCCAGGAGAAACCAATCTTCTTTTGACGGTACATAAAGCAAAAGTATGACGCTGACTCATTGTCCGGGTGAAATTAATCTGCTTTTTACGCGTGATGCTGAATTGTTGCTCTCAGTCCATGTGGCATCCCCCAATAAGCCATCGCCTCTATATAGTTAGCCGTGGAGAGTAGCGATGGTAGCGAAGACGATGAGCTCTTTGACCCAATCTCAGTATTATTATTGAACAATAATCGTTCTGAATTATTGTTTCGGTCGTGAAATTTTTAGGAGATCGTTGGGAGAGATCTGCACCGGTGGACTGCTCGTTAATAGATACCCAGATTTTTCCTTTATCCAGTTTTGCTTCTAGTTCGATTTTGATTGAAGTTTTCCGTGAATTACTTTCAGGTACTAGCATTCAGACGAGCGAGAGGGTTGTGATTAAGCTTGTAAGTCGGTAAATGGTACTTGGCTTTTGCTGCATGCATTCTACTTTTTCTATTTTTTGCGTTTTTAAGTTTTTTTAGTATTGTTGTAGTCATTGCATCGGTATTTTGTTCATTTAAAATTTTGATGTTTTATTTTTACATTCTTTAAGATGATATGAATTGTGCTTTGTTCCATTTATTTTCTTGGGTTGTTTGAATGGGGTAGGTAATGGTTCACTTGCCTCCAGCAATACCTTCTATACTTTAGAATGATTATTATTAAGTGGAAGCTTTTCTCCATTTGTAGCTTTCACATGCATGTGCATGTATTTTATAAGTTTAGAGTGGTGTGGCTTTCACATGCATGTACATGTGCACTGTAAGCCCAAGTAATTCATATTTGGTGAACTTTTAAGATGTATGTCTCAACATTTTCATCAAGTCTGTGCTCTTGTACGTTGTTGAGTATCCACTTTTGGCCTAACATGTTACTTATAAGAGTGATTAAAAAAAATTGACTTTTCGCATGAAACATGTACGTTTCGACCAAGTTAGATTAATGAGGGTGTTGATTGGGAAGCAATTGAGGCCATTTTTTGACGACACGAAGAAGCGCTGTTACCAATTAAGTAGTGAGAGTGACTAATAAGCAACACACATATTTTACCAGTGGAGGAGGCATGGAAAGAGGAAAGGGAGCCGTCGCGATAGACGTTGCGGTCTTGCTTCAGGTGCTTCTTGAAGGCGATCTTCTATTTCTTCACAGCTTCCATGGTTGTGCATTTGGGATTTGAATTTTTAGGGATTTGAAGAGCTGCGAGAGTGCGTTTGTAGCTAAAAGGACGTTTTGAAATTTAGCTATTTGTAATCAAAATTTTTAAATGCTCATTAGATGGGTGTAAATTAATAATTGAATTTTGCTCAATTACAACATAGTTGAGGCTAACTAATGATGACAAACTTTTGTTCCGATTTTTTCCTCAAACTTGTAAGACAATCCCACTATGAGTAAGCTTTTGACAAATTTTGCTTTAATTACGACATATTTAACAAGGACCACTACTAACAAAGTAGTCCATAATCAAATAGGTTCCCGGATGGACCCACCACGGGTAAGCCTTTCCTTAAGGGGGGGCCAAGGCCAAAAGCTTAAGCTGCACATGCTGCTCGCCTATTTCTCTATAAATACAGGAGTAAGCCATTCTAATACTATGCTTTCTCTATAAATTCCATACTTACACGCTCTAGTCCCATGCTAATTTAAGCATCGAAGGATTCTTAATGGACAATAACCTGTGAACTTCTTTTCTTTGTGGTGCGCAGGTTCATGGTACAATTCACAGAATTAAAAAATCGAAGCTCATGCTCGTTGCGCCTCTAAGAGAAAAAGAACAAACGTAATTACCTGCTTAGTCCACTTTGAAGGAAGTTGCCAAGCTTCGAGACCTAATAGAGTTCAAGTCATTTGTGGGGTGATTTTGTTGCATGTGATGTAGAATACGTATTATCAATGCGATATGCAACTTTCTAAGTGCTTATTCCTCTTCTTTCTTCTTTGCAACTCGAAGGCCTATTTGTGCAGAGCTGCTTCACGCATAGAAAGTGAATTCACAAGTCATTCTTCATCATAAGCTCCATCGATCATAATCAAGTAGTGCAATACCAATGGCCGAGGCCGTTGTTTTGTCCGTGGGGCAGATAATAGGAAAGCTGCTCATCGACGAGCCTAAATTCTTGTGGGGCGTGGAAGGCAAGGTCGAGGACTTGCAAAGGGAGCTGAAGCTGATCCAGTGCTTGCTGAGGGATGCGGATGCCAAAAGTGAGCACGACCAACTTGTTGGAGAATGGGTCGCGCAACTCCGAGACATCGCCTATGACGCCGAGGACGTCATCGAGCGATACACCCTTAGAGTTGCGCTGAAGAATGGGCAAAACATCATCAAGGCGTACGCGTGCTTCATGGCGAAGTGCAAGTGCGTGCCCGCTTACGTGGTGGGGACAGAGATCGAGGGCTTGAAATCCAGAATTTCGGATATTGGAAGGAGGATGCAAAATTATGGCATACAGTCTTTGACAGAGGGCGAGCGCGAACGCGCGAGAGCTTCGATGCCGAAACTCACTTATGCCCATTTCGAGGAGGATATTGTTGGGAGGGAAGATAGTATTGAGGTTTTGGTGAAAGAGCTGAAAGATGAAAAACAGCAGAGCGTTGTTTATATATGGGGAATGGGTGGTTTGGGTAAGACCGCACTCGCTAAAAAAGTCTTCGCTCATGACGAAGTGAAGAACCATTTCAATGGTTTTGCTTGGGTTTGCGTATCTCAAGAACACCATGCGAGAGATATCTTGGAAGGGATTTTTGTTAAGTTGATCCCTGATCGTAGGGAAGGGGTTACAAAGATGAGAGATGACGAAATGTTTGAAACTCTATACATGACCCAGAAAAGAGAAAAGATGTATCGTGGTTCTTGACGATATTTGGAACAAAGAGGCATGGGACAGTCTTCGATCTGCATTCCCAGTCAAGAACACAAGAAGCAAGTTATTGATAACAACCCGCAATAGAGACATAGCTGAGTATATCAATCCTCAAGGCTTTTTCCATGAACTTCGGTGCTTATCAGACTTGGAGAGCTGGGATTTGCTGAAGAAGAGGGCATTTCCTGACACGAAAGGTAAGGCTTTTTAAAAAATATTACCCTCACATATCGTAGCTTCAAGGGATTATAATGCTTGTTTGATTCTGATGTATGGTGCCTCTGTTGTTATTATTGCAGGATTAGTTGTTGAACTTTCTTCTACTGGACCTGGAGTCGGTCAACGTATTGATGTAGGCGAAGCCGTAGGCGGTATTGAAAGACAATCAGAGATGGTGGAACACATGCCAGGTATTTCATTTGCTCGGTGTGGCTTTTTGGAAATCGATAATTAAAATGGAGTTCAAATGATTGATATATCGAGTATTAATCATCATAATTTCAATATTTGGGGAATCCTCCAAACCTTCACTCCTTCTTTCCTTTGATGAGGATAAATATCGTATAGACTTTTATAAGGCTAATATAATAAGCGATTCTGATGGGTTTCATGAAATAATATGAAGCCCACCTATGTTACTTCTCCCATAGGCTTCATCTCAAGTCCGCCTTTTTTTGCATTTGTGAATAGTTGGCTTAAAAATAAGAGTTGGGATTGGTAAGGAAAATCGTGAATCGTTATGTGGCAACACAAAGATTTCCCTAGAATTTGTGCGGGAGATTAGTAGCACATTCAAGTTATGGGAGATCACACTCGAGTTATCCCCACACCGTTTTCATTTTTCTTCATCATGTAGGATTATTGTTGATTTACATTTGCTTGATCACTACATTCGAGCCACAGATAACAAAGACGATACATTCAATTTTTTTATTTAGGTTTCTTGATCTTCCAAGTGTAGATGGAGACATATATAGGAGCTTTGTTGTGGTCCCTATTTTTCCCTTACAAAAGCATAAATGAACTATAACCTACAAATAACTATAGCATTTATATATATCTAAAAGCAGCAAATATCTGTCCTCGAAGCAATCTTCTTATTACAAGTGCATTTTCCTATGATTGTTGAGTTGCAATATGTTGTTTGATATTGTGTAGTAATCACTGAAGACATGAAGAAATTGGGAGATGAACTCCTTAAGAAGTGTGGAGGATTGCCCTTGGCTATCATTGTGCTCGGTGGACTTTTGGCTATCAATGAGTGGAAGACGATTCACGAAAAGATCAATTTGCATTTCGGTGATGAGAGTGATGTATCAAAAGTGTTAGCCTTAAGCTATAACGATTTACCATGGCATCTAAAGCCATGCTTCCTCTATTTGGGTAGCTTTCCAGAGGATGCAGAAATCCCTGCAATGAAGGTCCTTCGTATGTGGATTGCTGAAGGCTTTGTGTCTCTAAATGCATATGATAAAGAGAGGCAAATTTCAGTGGAAGATATAGCAGAGCAATATTTAATGGAGTTGGTTAAGAGGGGGATGGTTCAAGTAAGAGTCAACTTGAGTGGAAAGATCAAAACCTGCCACCTCCATGATATGATGCGAGACTTATGCATCTCCAAGGCTTTGCAAGAGAGCTTTCTAAGCTTTCTTAACAATCATCAAGACAATGAGATGGGGGATTGTTCTTCTTCGATGGCAATAAATGTCAATTCAACTTGCAAAATACGAAGGCTTTCTCTCAATTTACGCATTAGTGGCAATGGAAAAATGATCTGGAGCATAAAAATAATAAGAAAGAAAATGCTCAAACTTCGAACTCTTATGTTTTTCGGATTTGGTGGAGCGAACTTGAAGAAACTTCAACCTATTTTCATCAATTGTAAGTTTCTTAAAGTTTTGAAGCTCGAGTGCCTTGATGATATGGAAGGAAATATTTTACCTAAATCAGTGGGAGACCTAGTCCATTTAAAATTCCTTAGTTTAGCAGGAGGTGATTTCAAGGGCTTGCCACAATCTTTGGGAAACCTTGTATATATGGAATTCTTGGACATTCATAGTTCACCATTGATAGAGGTAATCTGTGCCAAATGTATTATGGAAGATGAGAAGGTTGAGGTATCTCCGGCTTCCTGTCAATTTTGCCGTTAAAAAGAGATTTTGTGGGGATCGGAAGAAGTTGCAGTTGGACACTTTGCATAGCCTACGGATATTGAAGAACTTTTGTTTGAGCACATGTGATGTGAACAATTTAGGCAAATTGACCAATCTACGGAAACTGACTATCATCGGCAAGTGTGATTCTAATTACTTGAAGACGATTCCACAACTTGCTAAATTCAATTTGAAACATCTTCAATCCTCATCTTTCATGTTTGAAAGCATTTCATTCACCGAAAGTAAATTGGGTATGACGTCAAGCTGTTGCCATCCCTGTAAACTGTTTCTAAGAGGAAAAATAGAGAAGTTTCCAGAACATGGGCATCTACCCCAGCAACTGAGGAAGCTATATTTATGTTGCTCCGAACTTGAAGAAGATCCGATGCCAATATTGGAGAAATTGGATCACTTGGTTGTTCTCCTATTATCATTGTGTGCTTTTGAGGGAAACAAAATGGTTTGCTCTGCAGGAGGCTTTCCTCAACTCAAGCATTTACTTTTCGCTTTTCTGCCAAATTTGGAGGAGTGGAGCGTCGACGAAGGAGCCATGCCTCATCTTTCTCGATTAGTAATCCACGAATGTCCCAAATTGAAGGCGGTACCTCAAGGAGTCCCTCCATATGAAGATTTTGTTGGCCTTCGTTATGAGCATTTCACGAGCTGGCTGTGAGAGAGAGAGAGAGAGACGTCGATGTGAGGAGTGGTCAGGGGGTGGCCCCAACTGTCCAGGAGAGAGAAAAAGGTGGCGTTGGCTTGTGGATTGTGAGGGGTGGGCCCTGAGAGTATAGCATACATGGAGGATGAAAAACACAGAATCCGTTTTTCACTAAATTTTAGTTGAAATCGGTTGTATCACAATCCTTTATTGAATTTCTCTGAGTAAATATCTAATCAAATATATTATATTAAAGTACATATTTTATATTAGATGCGTAAATTTAATGGAACGAGTCTCTTCTTTTCCAAAAAAATAAAAATAAAAATTAAGAGTTTTGCTAAGAAAGTGAAAATTGAAAGAATTTTTTTAAAATCTTGTTGCACATAGTGCATGCAAATGTTTCATTATATTATCCTTTTTATATATGCAATCAAACTGATTGTGTGGAATAATTATGAAATATAGAAAAATATTTTATGATGTCTAACTATATCCCTTTTATACGATAGAAGAATCTATCGTCATAGCTAGAGGATTAGAGTGTGCAAGAAGAATGATATGGGATTTTGGTAATTAACAAATATTTTTAAAAAAATTTAGAGATAAATAGGAAGCATGTACAGAGCACCAATTGCTTCACGCCACAGTATTTGACGTGGCCAACCTATCTTCACCGCTCATCAATCAGCCATTAGTTAAACCTGGCCGTCGATTTTTGCTTACACAAAATGATCATGCATGACAGGGAAGTGTGGTGTACAAAACCTGCCATTCTCCATGACAGGGAAGTGTCAATCTCCAAGTAAAAAAAAATGCTCAGTTAAACTAACACAAAAATAATGGAAGGACACCACCTGCAAAAGAACATTCATGTGCTCATGTGTGCTAGAAACGACTGAAGAATAAATAATGAATCTGTTATTGATGTTGTTATTTCCATAACCTCAAGCTAAAAGGAGGCAGTAAATACACGGCAATATCAAGAACGTAGTCGGCCAGTTAATGAAAACCTCATTAGAAAATCTATCGGCAAGTAGAACAAACAACTGGCTAATGAAAACTTCATAAGAAAATGTAAGCATAGAGGAATATCCTGAGGAATCCATGTAACGTGGTCCATTGCCCTCCTCTTTTGCACGAGGTTCTTGTACTTATGACTCATTCCTAAGTACCTAGAGCACGGTGCTAGAGCTAGGAAAATCTCAAGAACATAACCAGTGAAGGTGAATTATGGATTTTCCAAATGAATGGACACACTTAGACCTTCTCTGAAGCACAAAGACGAAAACTCAATAGATAGTTTTATATTTTCGGTGAAGCTTTAATCTATTAAGAATTTTTCTTTTGAACTAAATTGTGATTTCTGTCATATCTAAGGAATTTTAAGAATCCATCTGGTTAAGCAGTATAATGTCTTGCCTATGAAAGTGCAAAGAAGTCTCCTAACAGGCAACTTTGATTTCATCAACCAAAATATTGTGAGATCACTGATCCCGTTAGAACATGCAACAAACGTAATGATAGGGCAACTAGTAAACACTAGTGGCAAACTGAATATGCATCTAAACAAAATCTGACCTGTTACCCATGATTTTCCAGCATCTACTATACTCACCTTTGCCCGTCTTCTGAAATAGTACTAATGAATACATGTTTCAGTGCATCATAAACAGAATCAGGTAGTTATTGTAGATCATGCAAAACATGAAGAGAAGGTAATCATGCTCCTTAACAGAAAAGAAAGAGATAACATGGATAACAATGATGATTTTCAATTGTCAACTCTCTTTATCTGGTAAATTGAGAAAGTATTGACTTCAAAAAAAAACAACGAATTGATTCATGGCATCTGCAAGTTCAAGGACTCGTGGAAATCATCCCATGTCTCATGAACATCCCTTGGACTTGTATCCTTAAAGCTCCGAATCATGATGTGTTTGCAATATCATTTTGGTGTGTATGGAGTACCACCAATTACATCAATTGCAGAGCAGCTGAATGTGATAGGGTCGATGGGATATAAACAATGAGGGAGAAAATGTTAACAATCTATTGGGAGTCAAGACTTTAGTCTAGGAGGTAAGGCAAATTACCTTCATATAAAGACTAAATAGGAAAAATAAACACTTTATAGACACCAGGAAATGGATCAAATTGAACTGTATTCCAGGTACCTTTTACAGCAAATTTAACATTAGTAACTTTATGCTGCTGCTTTTGCATATTTAGTTTGTGAAGAGAATTGAAACTGTTTCCACGTGCATTTAGATCCCTTAAAGATTCATGTTTTGCTTCACTATTGCCAACTTCAACCAAACGACCAGGAAATTCCATCGTCTCCGCAGGGCTTACTTCTTCAGCGGCATAAGTACAGCGGGAGTGCCAAAAGTTGGCACAAAGGGACACTTAAGTGCCAAAAGTTACAAAAGGTACACTTAAGTGCCACTTTTAAAAAAAATTGGATCACTTAAGTGCCAAGTCGCCGGAACTCTACCGGAAATCCTACGTGGCAATTTTTTATTAATTTTCTTGCCTACGTGGCTCGCCGGAAACTGAATCGGCAAAAAATCAGCCAAAACGACGTCGTTTTTGTGGCGACGTGGATTTAAAAATTATTAATTAAATAATATTAAATAATTAAAAATATATTATTATAAAATCGATTTTATTAAAAAAAAAAAAAAAAAAGAAGAAGGGGGAGGAGGGGATCGGCGAGGGCAGCCCTCGCCGCCGCCGCCGTCACCGCCCCACCTCGCCGGGAAGGGCCGGCGAGGGTGGGCGAGGGTCGGCCGGGTCGCCGGGCCTCGGCCACCGGCCGGCGACCCCGGCCGGCTGGGGCGAGGGCTCGCGCGCCTCGCCCAGCCGGGCCAAGGGCCGTCGACCCTCGCCGGATCTGGGAGGGTCGCGACCCTCGCCCCGGAGCCGGCCGGGCCCGGCGACCCCGGCCGACCCTCGCCCACCCTCGCCGGCCCTTCCCGGCGAGGTGGGGCGGCGGCGGCGGTGGCGGCGAGGGCTGCCCGCCCATCCCCTCCTCCCCCTTCTTTTTTTTTTTTTTTTATAATAAAATCGATTTTAATTTTTTAAAAATCTGACGTGGACAATTTTAAAAAGAAAAATTGCCACGTGGATTTTTTGTTTTTGAAAAAATGCTTCGTTAGCAAATGAAGTCGCCGGAAAATGTACACATGGCAATTTGGCCGGAATTTCTCACCGTTGGCACTTAACTGATCCATTTTGCTCCGATTTTGGCACTTAAGTGTACATTTTGTAATTTTTGGCACTTAAGTGTCCCTTTGTGCCAACTTTTGGCACTCCAGAGGTCCGCACCTCCTTCTTCAGCTCTGTTCAGGAACCTGCTATCTTAATGTTCCCATCTCACATTATATAAGAAAACATGGTAAAAGACCCAAATTAGGTTTCAATCATCTGGGCCATATTTATCCTGACAATTTTTTTTTCCACTAATCTGCTGAGAAAGGTATACATCATGAAGAGGAAAACCAACTAATAAAGGAAGGAAGAGCTGACATTTAATCCAGCAACAAGATAGCTGATATTATCGAAGGTTAAAAATCAGAAGGAGATGTAAACTGTAGGGCTTGACCTGCCTAGTCATAGATCCACTGCTCGTACAAAGTAAGAAGCCATCATGATATTTCGTCGACTTTTGAGTCAATTGAGCTGTATACAAGGTGTGCCAATCTACATCAAAAGGAATATCATGTCACTACAGTGCCGAGACAATAACACTCGAATATAACTGCATAGAGGACATTGAGACCAGTTTTCTAAGGGAAGTTTGGATATATGCTAAAAAGCTCCATTGATTTTCAAGAGAAGCCATGAAAATATACGAAACCACCGTGATTGAGAAGATTTGATATACAAAGTATCAGAGTTGAGAAAATCTTTATTGACCTCCAAAAGACTCCGTATGTAATATAAAGCTGTGCAGAAACTGAATCCCAAAGAAAATCAAGAAAGGATCCACAATCCAGGAGAAACATCAAGAGAAAGACATGGCCTGGCATGGGCATAGATGAGTCAGCAAAAGTCCAAATTCAACTGTTGGAGTTGATGTCCTTGAGTTTGGACTCGCCTGCGATATGCCGTACTTGTTCATTTCATCCTTCTTGAATTCTGGAATCGAAAATCAAAAGAAAAACGCATGCTAAGTTTCGTACCCAGCATTTACTTGCAATTAAGAGAGAGATTATGAAGGATTTCATTGCCAACCTCTAATAATTTTCTGCAATGGGCTGAGGCTGATTGTCCGCTGTCTATCCTTCTCCACTTTGGTCTTCTCATTTTCATAAAACATATGCCACGTGGATTATACAATAACACCGGTAGACGATCACAACATTGCGAATTTACAAGAATGAGTTGTCAAATTTTCAAACCTTTAGACACCAGCATGAAGAACAGACAGTACCGGCACAATCAGATACGTTCACAAACTTGTTTCTGTGAAGCAAAGTTGTTTGCTGAGGAACTTTGTTTCCTCGGCAGTGAATATAAGTATCATCAAGCGGCTTTTTCCCTCCTTCAGGCTCTCCAGCATCAACCAAATAAGCATTGAACGTCAATGTCTCTCCGGAACAAACAACTTCATCATTCTTCAAAATCCTGCATTCCAACAGCTGCTCGCTGTCATCATACAGCATTACCCGTCAAATATCCGACCATCATTCCCGGCATAGCCTAATCCACTCGGAACAAGCTCAACCACAGAGAACACAACGACCGAAACCACAGAACAGAAACAATCCGCAAGGACAGTCAAAATCAAAATCCTAGGCAGCATCGAGCTGTTGCTATCTAGCCTGATCGAGCGAGCTAAATTGGGGGAATCCATCGCCGCTGCATTTTCAACATGGACTACTAGCCAATCAAAACCGAATCATGTCCGAGCCCAATCGAAGTTAGCTAAATTCGCCGATCGGGTTGAGGAGAGAGAGAGAGAGAGAGAGAGAGAGAGAGGAAGCTGTCGCGGTAGACCTTGCGCTTTTGCTTTCGTCGGAGCCTCATCCACGGTGGCGGTTTCTGCATTTGGGGGAAGAAGAAGAAGAAGAAGAAGAAGAAGAAAGATCTTCTAGGGATTGGATTCCGACAGCTGCAAAGTAAGGTAAATTGCCGGAAGAGGGAGGGACGGTCAGCGCCTTTTGAGAGCTTAAATCGTCATGGCGGGAGATGAATCGTTAACACGAATTTAAAGGCTATTAAGTCACTAACGACTTTTTTTTTTTTGATTCGATTTTAACTCGCTGTCAGCTAAAGCAAGAAATCCTCTTAACAAGAAAGCATCAAAATGTTGCCTAGCTCGATAGCATCGAGCAATCTCATTTTTTTTTTTTTTTGGGTAAGGTAAGATTATATAAAACAACCAGAGAAACTGTACAAGCAGTGGGAGAGACACGGGACCGATAACCACTCATCTGGACAACAAGTCCTGGAGTAGCGGGGTACCGCAGTCTCAATAAGAAATATACAAAAGGCTAGAAGCCAAAAGATCTAAGAGAACCAAAACCATCCTATACTAGGTTATGGGCGGTTCCACTCCAAAAATCTGCGGGTCTATCCCCCAGCTACGTTGCATCCTCCTGTTTCTGGGATTGTCTTCGACCGATTTGAAGGTTAAGGCTTTATCCTTGACCACCTTATGGAGGTACTTGCTTCATGGATGGAAAACAAAGGGAATGGCCACTGAAAAAGATGTCATTCTGGTTTTCCAAATAATATAATGAGAGAACCAAAGGAGAAAAGTGCTATCTCTGGTAGAATCCTTTCCCAGACAAAAAATTGGTAGCCCAAAGTAGATTTTCCGACCAAGAGGAGTTGCTCCAAGGGAGATTACACTTGGCGGCCCAATAGTTGGATAGAGAGTTGGGAATGCAGCAAGCAAAAAAGAGGTGGTTTACTGAATCCGGCATAGAGTTGCAAAATGCGCAAACCGAATTAGGAATATTGCCATAGGCCATAAGGTATATCTGAGTGGGAAGGCGGTTTTTGATATCTAGGGTTCAAAGTCTTGCTCCAGACAAAAGAGGACCATTGAACCGGGTTTGATTGGCGCCGGATTGAAGCCCAAGCCGAAGCTACAGAAAATTTTCCGGATGAGTCCTCCAACCATGTGAAGGTGTCTTGACCGATTGAAAGATGGGGGATCGGTATTTGCCATCGGGCCAGCTCTTGGAGTACCTCGGTCCCATCCAAGGAATATAGGTCTTTTACTCTCGCTTGTCTATTGAGGTCCAATTGGAAGATGTAGCTATTTGAGTAAATTGAGTTAAGAGGCCCACAGACAAGCCATGGATCCAACCAAAGTGATGTGAGTTCACCATCTCCTATTTTCCACCTAAAGTGGGGTAGAAAGTCCTTTCTTAACATAAGGATCTTTCGCCATGCCCAAGAGCATTGGGTAGGAGTCGAAGCATCCCAAAAATTCTTCCTTTTGAGGTAAGTAGCATGAATCCATTTGCACCATAGCGACTCTTTATTAGTGAATAGCAGCCAAATATGTTTAGCCATACCGCTTTGTTGCTATCCCCGATCCTTCTTATACCCAGCCTCCTTCCTGATGGGGAAGGCACACATCAACCCAAGACACCTTTGCCCCTCCTGGCCCCATAGTTGGACCCTTCCAGAGGAATTGTCTACATGTTTGTTCTATTTTGTCCACTACTGCCGCTGGGAGCCAAAAAATGGAGGCCCAATAAGCTTGGATGGCATGTAGCACCGACTTAATAAGTTGGAGACGGCCAGCAAAAGAAAGAAACCGGTGAGTCCAAGATTGAACTCTAGCAGTGAGCCGGCTAACTAGGGCATTGCAATCCACTTTACTCAGTCTTGATGTAATGATGGGTACACCCAGATATCGCACAGGGAGAGAACCACGATTAAAGCCAAGAGTTTGTATAATCTGCTCATTAGTGGTTTCAGAACCTCCTGAAATGAAGACTTCACTTTTACTGGTGTTAGGGATCAAGCCACTCCAATTAGAGAATAAGGTGAGCCCTTTTTGGAGGCAAGAAATAGAAGTAAGCTTTGCTTCACTAAAGAGAAAGACATCATCCGCAAAGAATAAGTGGGATAGGCGTGTTGCCTTGCACCGCCAATGATATCGAAAATCCGGGTGCCGAGTGTGAGAGTCAAGAATCCCAGTAAAAACTTCCATGATCAAGGTGAAGAGGTATGGAGACATAGGGTCACCTTGTTTAATACCGCGTCCACTTGCAAAAAAACCATGGAGTTCGCCATTGATGGAGATAGAAAATTTTGGGGTACGGACGCATACCATGATGAGCTTAGTGAGATGGTTGGGGAATCCAAATGCTTGAAGAGTCTTCTCTAGGAAGTTCCAATCTATGGTATCATAAGCTTTCCTAAAGTCCACCTTGATGGCACACTTCGGGATATACGGCTTATTATGAAACCCCTTTGAAGAGTTCTTGGGCAAGAAGGATATTATCACTTATTCTCCTATCTTTTACAAATGCAGTTTGAACCGGACTTATCAGGTAAGGGAGTACTGCAGCAATTCTCGAGGAGAATATCTTGGTGATACACTTATAAATTGTGTTACAACAGGCAATAGGCCGAAAGTCAGATACTGATGTCGCATTGGGGATTTTAGGCACCAAGGCAATGATAGTGTTGTTTATTTCCTTGAGCATGCAGCCAGATACAAGAAAATCCATAACGGCCTTAGTAACTGAAGGGCCAACCTGATCCCAATTCTTTTTGAAGAAGTCTGCATTATAGCCATCAGGTCCGGGGGCTTTATTTCCAGGCAACGAGAACATAGCATCACGAATCTCCGAAGGAAGAAACGGTTGGGAAAGAAAGGTAATATGTTCTTCCTTGAGGGGGGAGTGAATGACATCGTGAGATCTGTATAGAAGGCCCCAAGGTCATAGCGGCCGGAGCAAGGAGGTCTTGAAAGTAGGAGACAAATACCCTCGTACTTCCTTCATTTCGATATCATTTGTCCTGTGTTGTCCACAACAGAAATAATTCGATTTCGGAGGTGTCGATGGTTGACTGAGTGGTGGAAGAACTTGGTGTTATGATCCCATTCCTTTAGCCAGCGAATTCTAGACTTTTGCCTGAAGAACGATTCCTCAAGAGAGCGGAGTTCATAATATTCCTTGAGATGGGAATGTTCCTGTTTGCCAAGGTACTATTTTGAGGGTCAAGGTGGAGGGCCTCTTGAGTAGATGTGAGAGTGCTTTTAGCAGCAGCTACCCTCATAGATATATCTGAGTAAGCATCTCTATTGAGGCACTTGAGCCGACCCTTCAAGAGTTTGAGTCTAGCATAGAGTTTGTACATAGGAGAACCCGTTATTTGGACCTCCCAAGACTGAGATACCAGCATGTGAAAGTCCGGGTGGCTCATCCATAAATTAAAGAATTTAAATGGAGTTCGCCTAGACCCAGGTGCAAGAATTCTCACAGTCATCGGAGAATGGTCCGATAGGCCCGGAGCCAAGAAGGATGCCTCAGAGAAGGAAAAGGCAGAGCACCAATAATTGTTGACCAAGACTCGGTCAATCTTCCTTTGTTTCCTGCGAGGGCCAGAGGAGGTAGACCATGTAAACCGGAAACCTACATAACGCAAGTCAAACAGTTCGGCTTGGTCCAGACAATCCTTGAAATCATCAAAGGCGGGAATCCAAATATCCGGGCTCCCCAAGCGGTCTGAAGAATCTCTAATGGCATTGAAATCCCCGGCAACCATCCAAGGACTTTCCTTGAGGAAATAGCTCAACCTAATAAGTTCACTCCAAAGGGGTCTACGAGCAACAAAAGTATGCTCACCATAGACAGCCGATAGAGCAAGTGTAATCCCTGAGTTCAAAAAGTTCACATCACCATGTATGATTTGGTCAGTACTAATCCGAGCCGTAAAGCATACCAACAACGGGTTCCATCCGACCCAAATCCACCCTCTGGGAGAAGACTCATAATTAGCAACCCAATTCCAGCCGGGAAGTAAAACAGACGAGATATTAGGAAAGCTAGCAACTGGCACTTTTGTTTCCAATAGGCCAATACAGCACAGATTATTGAGGCGCACAAATTGTCTAACCTCAGCTTGTTTAATGGGATTCATAAGACCCCTGACATTCCAAAAGCCAAAAGACATAAGGAAAACTGTACAAAAGAAGAGAGGCTAACTACTTTCTTTTTGGGCGCGTTCTGGTGGCAGCTGGAATTTTTGCCTTACCAGAAGGAGGAACAGAGGTAGGTCCTAGCTTACTGGCTTGCTTGACTCTCACCTCAGTAAGTTTAAGGTCTGAAAAGTCAGACTTGGGAGGGGCAGAACCAGGTCTCATTGTTTGTCTTGAGCAAATATCAAGAGGACCTTCTAAAGCTACGCTAATAGCAGCATCTACTAGAGGAAATCCAGCAACAGGGCCCGTCTCAAGACCTAAACAGATGGCTCCATTAGGTTCTGTGGAAGTACAGACAGCAGCAACAGAAGTATCCTGATCACAGTAGTCATCATCAGCAGCCCCGGCAGTGTTGGAAGTGATCGGAGGACTAGCTACAGCAACATCAGCAATATTTATAGCAGCAGCAGCCCTTGCTGCATCAGCAGCAGCAGCATCACTTGCTGCATCAGCAACAGCAGCAGCAGCATCACTTGCTGCATCAGCAGCAGCAGCAGCACTTGTTGCATCAGCAACAGCAGCAGCAGCACTTGCTGCATCAGCAACAGCAGCAGCAGCACTTGCTGCATCAGCAGCATCAGCAGCAGCAGCAGCACTTGCTGCATCAGCAACAGTAGCAGCATAATTTTTTTTTGCCACAACAGCAGTAGCTGTATCAACGGTGGCTTTTGCCCGGGGGTGTTCTTCAACAGCAGCAGCAGCAACAGCCCCTGCAACAGCAGCAGCTCCTCCCGCAACAGCAGCTGCATCAGTAGCAGCAGCAGCCAACTTCGGTTGTCCCACAGCAGCAGCAACTCCAGTACGAACAGCAACAGCAACAGAACACTCCTGATCTGGACCAACAAGGTCATCACTTGCAACGCCTGTGAAAGAGCAACCAGCAGCATTTTCCTTCACGTTTGAGCGAACAAGATCATCATCAAATTCTGCAGCATCTATATCCTCATCCAGATCATCATCTGAGTCAAAAGAGGATGACTGAGCAAGAACAATCTGCTTATTCCTATTTCCAGACCGGCGGTTCTGATTCCTGATGACTCGTTTCCACTCCTCAACAGGAGTTGGTCTAGTCTCCTTTGCTGGATTTAATGCAGCAAGAGGGGGTCCTAGTCCTACCTTAGCAACAGGGGGTTGATAAGCTCGTTCATGAGGTAGGGTGGCCGGTTCAGACTCAGATGAGCAAGGAACTCGAGCAGGGCACCTATGGCCAAATGTACCACAAGTAATGCAAGATACAGGTTTCCATTCATATTCAACATTCACTATTCGAGGTTGCCCATTCATGAAAACCGTAATAGTATCAAAACAAGATTTAGAGGCTGCTAGTTCAACACAAACTCTAGCAAAAGAAATCATCTTCAAGTTCTCCGTTCGCTGATCTACATAGAGTGGCTTTCCTATAACACTTGCTACCTTGCTAATTCCTTTGGCAGACCATAGCCCATACGGGAGATTCTTAAGTCTTATCCAAATTGGAATGGTAGAATGATCTCCTTGCTTCAACTCTAGCATGGGATGCCATTGTTGAAAGATTAGGGGCACACGTGCTATTGTCAAGGGCCCACCCTCAAGAACTTTTTTCCTAAACTCAAGATCAGAGATATGGAAAAAATAGAACACTTGGTCGTTTGCTTTGACCTCTAATAAACGTTGGCCCCAATGGTGTTTAAGGGCCGTTTCGACTAACTTAAATGGGAGTTTTTTCCCAACGAAGTAGCCAACTAAACAATTGTGCCAAATAGGGTCAGCAGCATCGAGATCCTCCTTTGAACAGTGGACTATATTGCTCCCATCAGAATGGGGTTCAATAAAAGAAAGGGAATACCCTTGCATAGCCGCCTTAGCTACATTAGCCCAAGAGCGAGTGGTTGTGGCCGATGATCCAGCATTTTGGGGCAATGAGGCTTGCCTTTGATCAGCGTTCCGACCTTGGCTAGGCCCAACAATATCCAAAACAGAGGAAGGCCGTTCTGTTCTACTGTTAGTATGCACCACAGCAGAATTTTTGCCGACATTCCTGTCCTTCCCAGTCCCGCCAGCAGCCATGCGAGCTGCAGGGACCCTACTACGGCTGCGGTGGCGTCTATCGCCCAAACCTAGCTGGGATTTCACAACACCAGAATCCTTTTCCATGATTCTAAAGCCTAGCAACCAGCTAACTACATCTAATTCTTTCCATTGCAAGAGAATGCCGAGAAGATAGAAGATCTTACCGGAGTAGAGGACAGCAGCTAGCCTCTCCCCCGGACTAAGCGACCTACTACGCGAAGTGGGCTTCGGCCGGAGTGGGCGATTCCAACAAAGATCAAACAGAGTCAGACCAGAAGACAGAGGAAGCCAGCCAAGAAAGGGCGGCCGATTTCGCTCAATCCCTCACCGAAATGCGGCTTCCGCCAGAGCTAGGTGGCGCCTGAGCTGGGCCACACCAGAATCAGAGATGCGGACAGCAAACGCTCCGAAGGAGAGCGGAGGTGAACAGTGAACCCTTGGTTGTTTTCTGCATCGAGCAATCTCATGATTCGCACTTTCATCAATAAAGTCTTATTCCTTCTTAGATTATTGTCGTAACCCTTTTCGAAAGTTTAATTGCATTCTGTGAGGGGGAAAAGATCCGATGAGTGTCCATCAATAATCTCGTTGGACCTACATATGCGCGCAAAAAGTTTCAGCCATGCCATTGAATCGTGTGCCGAGTAGGAATTATCAATTGTTTTTTTAGCTCTCGACATCCAATGTGGAATTTCTTCCCTCACACGACTCTCGCTCGTCTACTCAGTGCATTTCGTGCGGGATGATCCGACTGATTATGTAATTGATGCTGGTCTTTGAGATTTTTTCTCTCTTTTTTTTGGCTTATCGTGAGTGACAACTGATTTGCACATCGGTGGTAATGTCTTGGAACATCCGTAACTGTAACTAACATCTGACTGATTATGTAATTGATGCTTGTCTTTGAGATTTTTTTGGCTTATCATGAGTGAAAACTGATTTTCACAGGAAATTAGTAGCATGCTCAAGTCATGGGAGATTTATCCTTGTGTTGCTTTCATTTTTCTTGATCAAGTAGGATTATTGTTGTTATTCATTTGCTAACCTCACTCAATTCAAGCCACAGATAACAAAGACAATACATTCCATTAGTTAATTTAGGGTTCTTGATCTTTTAGGCGTAGATGGAAGCATATCTAGGAGCTTTGCTGTGGTTCTATAGTCTTTCCCCTTACAAAAGCATAAATGAACCATGGAACATAAAGAATTATGACATCTTACTTATATATCTAGAAGCAAATATTCGTCCTTGAAGTTATCTTCTTATGACGGTTACATCTTCCTATGACTACTAGGTTTCAATTTGTTGCCTAATATCGTGTAGTAATCACAGAAGACATGAAGAGTTTAGGAGATGAACTCCTTAAGTACCCTAGCTACTTAAGAATTTTCTAGCGATCAAACATACCTGCTTTCGGAGTAAACCCAGCATCAGATAAATCGCCATCTCTGCACATGGTGCTGCATTTCCCGTGATGTCTCCTGGAATTCTGGCAACTATTATTCCATTTTTGGTGACAACGTCGATATCACCACCCACTTGGGTGGCGCTGCTGGCTCGCGCTCTCTTCCTCTCGCAAAATGTCGAGAGTTCGAATCCCAGCTTCGTCATAGAGTGACTTAATTGGTTTCATGTGTGTGGTGGCTAGCACGTGTGGCCCCCAGGGTTTACTCCCCTGACTGTCGGCGGGGTGCGGGGTTCCCTGGGTCATCAAAAAAAAAAAAAAAAACACCTTCATGAAGATGTAAATGTTGGGTACTAAATTCCATTAAGATCTTACAAAACATAGTAATAATATCGATAGAATAAACCAAACCCCCCTGTCCGACATACGCAAACAAGCAGGGGCAGATACCTTCCAGAATGACACCAAATAGCATTATAAGCTTCAATTGTTTCCCTCGACCTATAGTATTCAATTGTTATTCACCCCCACAAATATGGTAGTTTACTATAACGTGAGGCACATCAATAAGGCCACCGCATTGACCTTCAAAAATGGAAAACAGATGAATGAATGATCTTCAAGGTTCAGTTAGAGACAAAATTTGGAAACATATGAAACAGTAAGTCCATACACTGACATAAACCGAAGCACACTAATTAACGAGGATATATTTACATTTAAACATAAGACCAAACTAAATGTGCAAAGTTGAACATGCTTTTTTTATTCCTAATCTGTTATTTATCCAAAGGCACATGCTGGCGACAATGGGATTGTTCCAACAAGTTTATGTCGGGCCCGACAAGAGCAGACTGGTTTTTATTTCAGCCAAGTAAAAATTTCATCATCTACAGCAGTGTCTCAAAGTATACAATTCTGATGTGTTACAATGATCAGAGGCAGAAATGGGATATCACCTCAGTGCAATAGGTAGTTGAAATCTGGCTCTACCCAAGGGATGCGAAAATAATCGGATGGCACCAAGACCTCAAAGGCGATGCAATCCAATCCCTTCTTACCGCTCAAAACACATCCAGCTAACTCCCTCAACCACTTCCAAATGAAGAAAGTAGAACACTAGGCATTTCCCTCCACTTCCTTTGAGCTTGTGAAGCTGTAACTACTGCAACAGAAAGGAGGGGGGAGGGCAGGGACGTTTACGTACTCACAACTGGGGACTGGTGAGGTAGGGAATGAGACGGAGTTTGCAGCCTCCACAATCTACACCTTCCTTTCCACCTCAATAGTTGCTGCTGACGGGTTTTCTTAAATCACATCATAGTTTTTCCACAGTGATCTGCCAGGTCTCTCAAAAGGCAAAAGGTTTGCACGGACTCTGTCACTGTGCACAACTCTTCCTCTGGAAAGTATTCTATCCAATGAACCAATCATCTATCGATCATTTCACTCGTTAAATCACGTGACAAAAATGATGCGACGTATCTCATTGGTATGAATCCCATCTTATTCGACGTCACTTGAATGGAATGAAAAATCCCACAACTCATCACGACTTCAAGTGCATATTCATGCTGTGGCATTGGAGCAAAAGCATATTCTTGTCGTCCTCAAACTTACATCGAAACCTTGCTTCTCGAGTTTGAAGGTTTTTCGAATGGAGCTCATTGTGTAGGATTATAGCATCAGGACAATTGTTCAACTTTAACACCATTCACCTCCCCATGGCCTTTCCTCATTTTTCTCGTAGTGCGTCGTTGTTCATGATCGTTCAAACCCAGCGGCACCTTTTCTTCTACCACATGTTCCCCAACATCAACTAAATGAGAATCGAGTACCAGTGATTTTCCGGTTCCTTGCACTTCGTCCTTCCTAAGATATTTATTTGCGAAGACTTTCCTGCTAGCATCATACAACATAGTTTCCTCCAATAAACATGAGAGTTAATTTTGAAGGAAATGCGAATTGAAGTCAGCGATGCATAAGAATCGATAAAACCAATCCCCAGCTTAATGCACGACAATCTCTTTCTAGAGCAGGTTCATGGAACAATCTATCCATTTTGTGGGCTTTACAAAGCTTACTGTAAATTACTTGACGCACCTGAATAAGATAAATTTATTGTGAAAGATAGTAACATCCAAAGACAGAAGACAATCCTCATAAAGAGAAATTTCTCCATAGAGTAATCATCATCGCGTAGAGGCATGGTCCAGGGAACTCTCCTGATGCGATCTGTGCTTTTGACGCCAGATATTCTAATGTTTGAAACTGAATCTCTCGCTGAATGAACCTTCCCTGAAGTTTTATCTGCATGTTTAATGCCAGAGTTCTGTAATATCCAAAGATAGAGTTAGGCATCAAATAATTGAGGCACATATGATTAATATTTATGGAAGAAAGAATTAGATGCCCCAATTCTGAATCATCCTAAGGTGACCATATCGGATGTATAATTACCATAATATAATTGCCCCTACTTGGTTAGGGAGTTAGCAACTTTCTCTTAACATGTTCTTTCAACATATTCATTTACAGGTCTATCTCAATACCCACAGAGCCACTTAAATAACCTCTGCAGTACTTCACTAGGACATAGCTAGACAAACAGGAAGCATCAAGGAAAACTACAAGTGAATACAATGAATTTATTGAAACATCTGAGTAGCATTGGACAAATTGACAATGCTGCAAACCTCCCTGGATTGATTGATCGATCAACCTTAGCACCATCCGCCTCCCCATGGCCTGTCTTCATTTCTCCAGCATCGTGACCGGGTTCATGATCATTCAAACCTATCAGCACCCTTTCTTTTACTACATGCTCCCCCATATCAACCAAGTGAGAATCGAATACCAGCAATTTTTCAGTTCTCAACACTTCGTCTTTCCTAAGAAATTTATTCACCAAGACTTTCCTGCTAGTGTCACAGGTCCAGTGCGTGACACTAGCATCATACAGTGTCACCTGAATGATCCAAGGGGAAGAAAACAATGATCAGAAAAGTAATTCCAGGACCTATAAACAAGGGGTGCAAAATGCTTTTTAACTTTTTTGGGTAGTGCAATGCACTTGAATTAGTGTGATATTGGGGCGCATGATGAACCACTATCCAAAAACAGAAGTGACTCATGTTGGATCAGCAAACAAAGCAGCCAGCCCAGTTCAATGAAAAAACAGCGGCTTAAGGATGAAAACGTCCTTGCAAGAGCTTCGGAATGACCTGCCTCCCTAGGGATCCGCGAACTTCTAGCTGCAAAAAACCATCATGGCATTTCTTGGCCTTTTCAGTTACTTGTGACGTGTACAAAACCTGCCATTCTACATGACAGGTCAATCTTTAAGTAGGATACGCTCAGTTAAACTAACGCAGAACAGTGGGAGAACACAGCCCACAAAACAACATTCACATGCTCGTTTGTCGAAAACGGCTGAAGAATAGTAATGGACCCGTCAATGATCTCATTATTTTCAGTAACCTCAAGCTAAAAGGAGGCAGTAAATACACAGCAATATGGTTACCAAAAAAAAATACACAGCAATATGAAGAACGTAACTGGCTACTCAACATGGAGAGCATAACGACCAAAAGCACAGGGCAGAGCAGTCCACGATGACAGACAAAATCAAAATCCTAAGCAGCATCGAGCTGTTGCTATTTAGTTCGATCGAGTGAGAGCTAAATTTGGGGGGAAAAAACGGTAACAGATCGATTGGCACTGCAGTTTCGACATGGACTAGCCAATCAAAACCGAATCATGTCAGAGCGCAATCGGAGGTAACCAAATTCGCCGATCGAGTTGAGCTGGACATGAATGGCAGAGGAGATCAGTAGTGAGAGGGAGAGGGAACACACCTTGGCGGTGGAGGCGTGGAGATAGAGGAAGCCGTCGCAGTTTACCTTACGCTTCTGCTTGAGATGCTTCTTGAAGGTGACGTTCCATTTCGTCGGAGCCTCATCCATGGCGGTTTCTGCATTTGGGGAGGATGAAGAAGAATCCTTCAAACGAGAAAGCATCGTGTTCGTGATTGCTGGTCAAGCAAATTCATGATTCAAGAAAGCATCGTATTCGTGATTGCTGGTCAAGCAAATTCATGATTCGTCCTTCAAACGAGAAAGCATCGTATAACCCTTTTGAGAAGTTTAATTGCGTTCAGTTGGGGGTGATTCTCTTGCGTCTGTAAACATAGCGACGGAGCATTTCTTCTACCTGCGGAGAGAACTTATGCCTGTAAACTTCCCCATTACTCCATTCTTTTCTTCTTCGGGTGATTTATTACTTGCATCGGCGGATGTAGAATATGCATTATCAACGCAACAAGCAACTTTCTAAGTACTTATTCCTTTCCTCTTTTCTTCGCAACTCGCGGGCCTATATGTTCAGAGCTCGTTAACGCATCTGAAGCGAATTCTCAAAGTCACTCTCTATCATAATCTCCACTGATCATAGTCTAAGTAGTGCAATACCGATGGCCGAGTCTGTTGTTTCGTCCGTGGGGCAGACAATAGGAAAGCTGCTCATCGACGAGGCCAAATTCTTGTGGGGCGTGGAAGGCAAGGTCGAGGACTTGCAAACGGAGCTGAAGCTGATCCAGCGCTTGCTGAGGGATGCGGATGCCAAAAGTAGGCACGACCAAGCTGTTGGAGAATGGGTCGCGCAACTCCGAGACATCGCGTATGACGCCGAGGACGTCATCGAGCGATACACCCTTAGAGTTGCGCTGAAGGAGGGGCAAAACATCATCAAGGCGTACGCGTGCTTCATGGCGAAGTGCAAGTGCGTGCCCGCTTATGTGGTGGGGACAGAGATCGAGGGCTTGAAATCCAGAATTTTGGATATTGGAAGGAAGATGCAAAATTCTGGCATACAATCTTTGACAGAGGGCGAGCGCGAACGGGCGGGAGCTTCAACGCCAAAACGTACTTATGCCCATTTCGAGGAGGATATTGTTGGGAGGGAAGATAGTATTAAGGTTTTGGTGAAAGAGCTGAAGGATGAAAAACAGAAGAGAGTTGTTTCTATATGGGGAATGGGTGGTTTGGGTAAGACCGCCCTCGCTAAAAAAGTCTTCGCTCGTGACGAAGTGAAGAACCATTTCAATGGTTTTGCTTGGGTTTGTGTATCTCAAGAACACCGCGCGAGGGATATCTTGGAAGGGATTCTTGTTAAGTTGATCCCTAATCGTAGCGAAGAGGTTACGAAGATGAGAGATGACAAAATGTTTGAAACTCTATACAAGATCCAGAAAGAGAAGATGTATCGTGGTTCTTGACGATATTTGGACCAAAGAGGCATGGGACGGTCTTCAATCTGCATTCCCGGTTGAGAACACAAAAAGCAAGTTGTTGATAACAACCCGCAATAGAGACGTAGCTGAGTATATCAATCCTCGAGGCTTTTTCCATGAACTTCGGTGCTTATCAGACTTGGAGAGCTGGGATTTGCTGAAGAAGAGGGCATTTCCTGACACGAAAGGTAAGGCTTTTTTAAAAATATTATCCTCACATATTGTAGCTTCAAGAGACTATAATGCTTGTTTGATTCTGATGTATGGTGCCTCTGTTATTATTATTGCAGGATTAGTTGTTGAACTTTCTTGTATTGGACCTAGAGTTGGTCAAGGTATTGATGTAGGCGAAGCTGTAGAAGGTATTAAAAGACAGTCAGAGACGGTGGGACATATACCAGGTATTTCATTTGCTCAGTGTGGCTTTTTGGAAATCGATAATTACAGTGGAGTTCAAATGATCGATATATCAAGTATTAGTCACCATAATTTCAATATTTGGGGAATCCTCCAAACGTTCGCTCCTCCTTTCCTCTAATGAGGATAAATATCGTAGAGATTTTTATAAAACTAACATAATAAGCGATTTTGATAGGTTTTATGAAATAATGTGAAGCCCATCTATGTTACTTCTCCCATAGGCTTCATCTCAAGTCCGCCCTTTTTTGCATTTGTGAATAGTTGGCTTAAAAATAAGAGTAGGGATTGGTAAGGAAAATCGTGAATTGTTATGTGGCAACACAAAGATTTTCCTAGAATTTGTGTGGGAGATTAGTAGCGCATTCAAGTTATGGGAGATCACACTCGAGTTATCCCCGCACCGTTTTCATATTTCTTCATAAGTAGGTTTATTGTTGTTTTGCATTTGCTTGAGTCACTTCATTCAAGTCACATATAACAAAAACGACACATTCAACTTTTTTAATTTAGGTTTCTTGATCTTCCAAGCGTAGATGGAGACATATATAGGAGTTTTGTTGTGGTCCCTATTTTCCCTTACAAAAGCATAAATGAACTATAAACTATAAAGAACTATAGCATCTTACTTATGTATATCTAAAAGTAGCAAATATCTGTCCTCGAAGTATTCTTATTACAAGTGCATTTTCCTATGATTGTTGAGTTGCAATATGTTGCATGATATTGTCTAGTAATCACTGAAGACATGAAGAGATTGGGAGATGAACTCCTTAAGAAGTGTGGAGGACCTTGGCTATCATTGTGCTCGGTGGACTTTTGGCTATCAATGAGTGGAAGACCATTCACGAAAAGATCAATTTGCATTTCGGTGATGAGAGTGATGTATCAAAAGTGTTAGTCTTAAGCTATGACAATTTGCCATGGCATCTAAAGCCATGCTTCCTCTATTTGGGTAGCTTTCCAGAGGATGCAGAAATCCCTGCAATGAAGGTTCTTCACATGTGGATTGTTGAAGGCTTTGTGTCTCTAAATGCATATGATAAAGAGAGGCAAATTTCAGTGGAAGATATAGCAGAGCAATATTTAATGGAGTTGGTTAAGAGGGGGATGGTTCAAGTAAGAGTCAACTTGAGTGGAAAGATCAAAACCTGCCACCTCCATGATCTGATGCGAGACTTATGCGTCTCCAAGGCTTTGCAAGAGAGCTTTCTAAGCTTTCTTAACATTCAACAAGACAATGAGATGGATGATTTTTCTTCTTTGATGGAAATAAATGTCAATTCAACTTGCAAAATACGAAGGCTTTCTCTCAATTTGCGCGTGAGTGGCAAAGGAAAAATGATCTGGAGCATAAAAATAATAGGAAAGAATATGCTCAAACTTCGAACTCTCATGTTCTTCGGATTTGGTGGAGGGGAGTGGAAGAAACTTCAACCTATTTTCATCAACTGTAAGTTTCTTAAAGTTTTGAATCTCGAGCGCCTTTACAATATGGATGGAAATTTTTTACCAAAATCAATGGGAGACCTAGTCCATTTAAAATTCCTCAGTTTAGCACGAAGTGATTTCAAGGGCTTGCCGCAATCTTTGGGAAACCTCATATATATGGAATTCTTGGACATTTGTAGTTCTTCATATGAAGAGGTAGCCGTGCCAAATGTGTTATGGAAGATGAGAAGGTTGAGGTATCTCCATCTTCCTTTCAATTTTGCCGTCGAAAAGAGATTCTGTGGGGATTGGAAGAAGTTGCTGTTGGACACTTTGCATAGCCTACGGATATTGAAGAACTTTTGTTCGAACATGTGTGATGTGAATGATTTAGGCAAATTGACCAATCTACGAAAACTGACTATCATCGGCAAGCGTAATTCTAATGACTTGAAGACGATTCCACAGCTTGCTAAATTAAATTTGAAACATCTTCAATCCTCGTCTTTCATGTTCAAAAGCATTTCATTCACCGAAAGAGAATTGTGTATGACGTCAAGTTGTCACCTTTCCTGTAAACTATCTCTAGAGGGAAAATTAGAGAAGTTTCCAGAACATGGGCATCTACCCCAGCAACTGAGGAAGCTATGTTTATGGGGCTCCGAACTTGAAGAAGATCCGATGCCAATATTGGAGAAATTGGATCACTTGGTTGTTCTCCTATTATGGTATGCTTTTGAGGGAAACAAAATGGTTTGCTCTGCAGGAGGCTTTCCTCAACTCAAGCATTTACTTCTTGCTTGCCTGCCAAATTTGGAGGAGTGGAGCGTCGATGAAGGAGCCATGCCTCATCTTTCTCGATTAGGGATCTACGAGTGTCCCAAATTGAAGGCGGCACCTCAAGGAGTCCCTCCATATGAAGATTCTATTGACCTTCATTTTGAGCATTTCACGAGCTTGACGCGGATGTGAGGAGTGGTCAGGGGGTGGCCCAGCTGTCCAGGAGAGAGAAAAGGGGGCGTTGGCTTGTGGATTGTGAGGGGTGCGCCCCGAGAGTATAGCAGACGGGGAGAATGAAAAACACAAAATCAGTTTTTCACTAAATTTTAGCTAAAATCGGTTGTATCACAATCCTTTATTGAATTTCTCTGAGTAAATATCTAATCAAATATATTATATTTAAGTACATATTTTATATTAGATGCGTAAATTTAGTGGAATGAGCCTCTTCTTTTCCAAAAAAAATTAAGAGTTTTGCTAAGAAAGTGAAAATTGAAAGAATTTTTTTTAATTCTCATTGTACATAGTGCTCGCAAATATTTTATTATATTATCCTTTTTATATATGCAATAGAATTGATTATGTGGAATATTATGAAATATAGAAAACTATTTCAAAATGTCTAAGTATCACTCTTATACGACACAGTAGAATCTATTATCATAGTTAGATGATAAAAATATGTAAAAAATAATTATATGAGTGTTTTGTAATTAATAAATATTTTTAAAAAATAAATATATATGAGAATCATGGCAAGAGCACCAGTTGCTTCACGCCACGGCATTTGACATGGCCAACCCATCTTCACCGATCATCAATTAGTCATTATTTAATCTTGGCCTTCGATTTTTGCTTACACAAATTAACCATGCATGATTCCATAATTCTCTCTGATTTGTTAAGAGTTCTAGCATTTATTAGTGGAGTGCCGCCCTTCTAATTTTGTAGCTGTATCAGTTTTTTGTAATGCACTTTTATTTTCTATGAGAGATATTGCAACGACTGTATCAATCCTATAAATGTAGTTTCCCCAATTGTGCCACGATTGATCATCCATTTATTGTGTCAGATTTTGCAAGTACAATTTCCTATTCCATTTGTCATTTGGTGATGACCGCTGCTAATTTTGCACATCATATAAACTAAATTTGCATCTCTTATTCGATTACGCAAAAATGATCCGTATTTTAAGATGCTTCATCTACAATATAAGATTGTGGTCAAAGTGGAATTGAGCAAAAACCTTAACGCTGTTGGAGATGTAAAGTCTCCCAATGATTTTTGGTGCATTTGCTGAATGATAGACGATAGAATGTGATTGTGATTGCAGGGGACGACAACCCTAATTTAGCCATCTCGAGATTAAAAAACAAAAAGAAAATTTCAAAACCCCATCATACGTCGCCCAAATTGACTGCTACTTTTATGAGGAGGCTGTTAGACGTGAGAGCACCAAACCCATGGACAAAGCAAAACTTCCCAAAAAGAGTTATGAGGGCAATCTAGGAAGGTTTAATACTTTCATGGACCCTTGGAGTGTGAAAACTTGACATAGAGAGACATTTAAGTGCCAAAAGTTCGGAAATGTACACTTAAGTGCCAAAATCAGAGTAAAAAGATTAGTTAAGTGCCAACGGTAAAAAAATCCGGCCAAATTACACACATGTCATTTTCCAGCAATTTTATTTGCCGACGAAGCAATTTTTTTCAAAAAAAAATATCCACGTGGCAATTTGAAAAAGAAAAAGAAATTGTCCACATGGCAAAAAAAAATCATACCAAAAAAATAATCTAAAAAATCGATTTTATTAAAAAAAAAGGAACGGGGAGGGATCAAGCGATAGTGGGGCGGCGACGAGGGCTGCACAGCACTTGCCCAATCCTCCCACTTCCTTTTTTTTAATTAATCAATTTTATTATAATATATTTTTAAATGTCACGTCGCACCAAAACAACTTCGTTTTGGAGGAGTTTTTGCCGACTCAACTTTTGGCAAGCCACATAAGCGAGTTATATTATTAAAATAAGCCACGTTGGTTTTTCGGCGGCTTTCGTTGAAGTTGGTACTGAAATGATCCAATTTTAAAAAAAAAGTGACACTTAAGTGTACCTTTCGTAACTTTTGACACTTAAGTTGTTCTTTTCCCCTTTCCTGTTTAAGAGGCGAATCATGAGTTTCCCTGATTGTGCTTGTTAAATTTTATGCTTTCTTGTTAGAGGTTTACTCATGGTGAGAAAATGGGAACAAAAGTGTCACCTAGCCGACCGGAAATACGTGCTTTACGATATGGAAGACAAGGAGAAAGTCACGGAAGTGTCGTTGAGAAGACAGCCCTGGCCTTGGCCTCATTAGGTTAAAAAAAGAGAGGAAAAATTATCGACATAATTCTAAATTTATTACATTTTGATCAATTTAGTCTTAAACTTTTCGATTTTATCAATTGAGTCTAAAACTTTTTTACAATTTTCCAATTGCGTCTATCCGATTAATTTTAGTCAGAAATTGCTAATATGGACGCCAGTAATGTCACGTAGGACAATCGATTGAAAAATTTAGAATTGAATTGACCAAAATACAATAAGTTTAGGACTTTTTAAATAATTTTCCTCCCAAAAAACTGAATGTTGGAGACTGTCCTAACGCCTTTAAACTCATTTCGTGCATTCCTGGGAGGGAATCATCGTGCGAAACAATGCCTTGTTTCAACTTCCAGAATACAGCAAATCTTACCACTAGCATAGATCCCATGGAGGCTTCTTTGGTCTCGAAGCTTGCCAACTTTTCTTCAAAGCGTGGTGAGCTAGTTATTATACACTAGTATGTCATTGACGGGGGTATATAGAAACTTGGTCGCGCTCATATTCGTAATTTGGTATTCTGGTATTGCTTTATACTTCATAGACATTAATAAATTAGATAAAATATCGATGACAAAATATGGTTCGGTAATTCATTTGTTCAAGTTGTTCCCAAATTCTTGAATTTACATTATAATTATTATTATCCACTAATACGTTAATATTGAGCTGTCTTTACACTTAATGCATCATACCTCATTTTTTTCTTTTTATCATAAGAGTGATTAAGCTGCTCCTTTTTATCTGGTAAATATATCATGATTGTTTTATCTGATAATTATAGAAACTTCGCGTTTGGTCTTTTTGAGGAATTCAATATTATGATAAGGCTAAATATTTGTTCAAGCCCAACTCATTGAAAAAATTACATATGGGCCGAGAAGTAGGGCCCGCAAAAGAGGACGCGGGTGATGCCTTCTTCACAGGACTCCGTCCCCATTTCCCTCAACTTCCTTTGAGCTTGTGAAGCTGTAACTCCTGCTACAGAGACGGAGAGAGAGGCAGGGACGTTGACGTACTTACAACTGGGGACTGGTGAGGTAGAGAAAGAGACGGAGTCCGCAGCCTCCACAGTCTTCACCTTCCTTTCTTCCTCAATATTTGTCGATTGTTGACGGCCTGCAAATGTTGCTGTTCTCCTGCGATGAGAGAATTTTAGCTTTCTCTTCCTGGATTTTCTTTGTAAATCGACTAAATCAGTCAGAAGAATAATATACTCTCCAGCATCAGTTCAGACCTTCGAAAGGTCTTGCAAAACCTTCTATGGAGTTGCTAATTTATATCCTATTCAATGGTTATGACAATTTATCCTATCTCTGGGATCACAGACTGATTTAAAACTTACACTGACCGCATCTACGTATTGTTGGGCCTGCAAGGTTGGCTCGGTACGGAAGCCTCGTGCTTGAAGAAGTGCTGACGTAGATAGTAAACAATAGATACGTAGTGTGCTGAAGAATTTATCCATGTGAAGAGCTATATTGTGGAGCCTGAACAATTACATACCTTTTAAAAGCAAAGAGACTTGAAATGAGGATGTCATTGTCCCAAAGAGACAGAGGAAGAGATGAGCAGCAAGAACATACCCAAGCTGTCCCAGTCCCATAGCATAGAAGCTGAGCATTCGATTCACAAAGATGATTTTCAACCCATTCTGTTGGAATGTAGGAACATCCCGAGTGGCAGACTAAGAGTGGGTATGTATATTTCCAGAAGGCAAATGAATCTACACCTTCAACAAAGGAAATAGCTCATCAATCAGACGTTGGGTTAAGCAACAGTGCTGGAACGGATTGTTTAGTAACTGCCGTTCTTGGTGTTTTTCACTGGTATTTGCACTCTTCAATGATCGGTAATTTTGTGCTAATGGCATCTCATCCCTTTTGCTCAAACTTAATATTCTTTTTAGAGTCTGGAACTTTGTTTGATCATTGTGGTGGAATTTATATCAGCAATCATGTTAGCACTCATATCCATGTCATTTTATTGAAAACAATTTTGTATTTAATCAAAAGGATATTTTCCTTGTCTTACCTGCTCAGAAGAAGTAGATATCAAAAGTGGTGTTGTCACATGGAGATGGACAACTAAATGCATGCGTCGCTCTTAATCAATCTGACCCCATGAGTGGACCTAAATACAATTAGATTTAATTTGTTATGATAGTAGAATCGACTCTGTGCACACTTGCTGACATCAATGGTCTTCAATGGTCAAAGAGTTGTAAGGCATCGACGCAAGAATAGGCCAACTGGGTTTGCCCGTGTCCAGATCAACTGAGTTTTAGTTTAGTAGGGTTGAATTAGTGATCGCATTGTCCGTGGGCTTGTGCTTACTCTTCATTGTTGGTATTCGGAAGTCATCTTATAAGATCGACTCAGACTATATGGCATAGGAAAATCATGTGAGATTTTTCATTAATAAAATTTATTTCAGTCTCTGCTCTTGTAATGAATAATTTGTGAGGAAAGTGTTCCTTGTCCATTTACCTTGCACCATATACCGGATGCATAAAATATGAAATTTTATGCCTTGTCATGGAGCAACATGGAGATATAATGCTTTCATAAATGTTAAGGAATCAAGACCCAGAATTTATCTGGTTTGATTTGTGATATACTTCAAGCTGATCGAAAAAGGAGAGCTTGATTTGTACACGTAATAGTCGAAGAAGAGGGTAAAAAAACTGGGGAAAGTTTCATGTTCCAAAGTGAGTGCTGGATTTGTGCATCAGGGAAGTTGCGGTGATGATAAAAAACTGCTTTAGCTTTTTCCTAAAATCCTTCATAAGTCTATTGCATTTCTCTAAAGTTTGTTTTTTTTCAAATATCGAACCAAACCCACCCTTAATATATCTCGAAACGCGAAATCCTCATGCCTTCACAGCCACATTTTGAGAGAAAATTGCCATTACTCTTCAAATGGGACAAAAAAATCGTGCCTTGTCTCTGCCGTTGGATGGGCAAGGGATGCATCATGGATCGGGAGACAACAAACTAATTCTCGCCATTAGATCAAAGTCTTCTCCTATCGGCAATCGAATTTTGCTCAATAAGTTTTTGGTGCAAAATTCCACGGCACGGTAAGGTGGTCTTGATATTTAAAGTTCTAAACACCACAATTCGTTGTTTGTTTCTGACTTCTATTTTGTACACGACGGTGTGAAAAATAATTACACAAGCCAAGTTCAAGCATTGATATGTATACTATTTTTAATTTTAATAAATGACTTCATTCCATTGACTTTCCATTTTACTATCGCTTGTTTAGAAAATTTTTTTATACCAGCATCGTACCTTATTTAATCCTTCATTTTCAGCCTATGTATGTGGCAAGATCAGCGGAATTATACAAGAAAAAAGGCGCTCAACCGACCATGAGAGTTGGACGTGAATGAAGAGAAGCTCTTGGTTGAAGAATTGATGATTTAACTTCAAGGAAGGAATACTTCAGAGAAGGAAATCACCATCGCTCTGAAGAATTTAGGCCTGCAAAGGTATGCTTGTTATTAATTGAATTGTAAACAATGGAATTGATGATCAACTCAGTTGAAAGTTACATATTTTAAATGTGAGTCTCAAACTCTGGCAAAAATCACTGGAATTTGCTTTAATAATCACCATTCTCATGTGAGAAATGAGAAATGTGGGTTTAAATCCTCATATTCTCGGATGTGAAGTCGAAATGATTTAGTTTTAAGAGTAGGTTTCGACTCCCATGCCCTGCAAAGATGTAAGACAAAAGTCTAAGAGTTAAAGTCAGAGTAGAGTAGGACTGACACAAAAAAACTCGTATAACAAGTGAGACCGCTAACTCAAACTTGGCTTACCCAATGATCATCTCTAAAATTCAATGTATCATATTTATACTCAAAGCATATCTTCTCTCTTTTCAACGATGAACTCGAAATCAGATTGTCTTTTCATCCATTGGGTGTAATAGTTTCAAAGCTCTATTTGCCCGTCTCGTCCATTTCATTTTTTACTCTCATCCTTGGAAGCTTCAATGGTAGAATCTGTTATTTCACTCGTTGTAGAGAGATCTCACGACTTGCTCGGTGGACAAGCGAATCTCTTGCGGTTTTTGCAAGGGCTATGCAACCCCTCGTCGTACGCTGCTCCTTCTTTGTGTGTGTGTTTTTTTAATTGAGTTCTTTTAAACTTATTTTGATTAATATTTATATTAAAATTCAATTTTAGGGGTAAAATGATGTCATTTTGCACCTTCATTTCTAAAAACGTAAATGATAAAATTTCTGGTTAGAAATTGAATTTTGAAGCAAAAATATATTTTTTATTTTTATTCTTAAATAAGTTTCTGAGCAAAAATATGCGTTTAATAATGACATAAAATTTCTATTTTCATTATAGAAATTCAAAATTTCTCACTTCCGAGCAGAGCAGCAAGGGAGAGGGCGACAACAATCGGCGGTGACAACCAAAAGGTGGGTGGAGGGCTAGACGTTAAGGAGAGACTCATTCGGATAAGAAGTTGAAAAAGAGAATATTTTTTGATTTCTAATCTAGAAATAGAAAAGTAAAAAAAAAATTATTTCTGTTTTTTTTCCAAACATATTTCTAGAACAGAAATCTATTCCAGAAATAGAAAAATGAAATTATTTTACCAAACAGATTTTTGTTCCGTAAAACAAGTTTGGAACAAAAATAGAATGGTTATTATGTGCGTTCTAAGTCAGCTTTTCGACATGTCATGTAAACCAATTATATTATTAAAACTAAGACACGTCAAATTTCCGGCTGCCTTCACTGGACTTCACATTTAAATATCCAAATTTTTTTTAAAAAAAAGTAATACTTGAGTGTACATTTTAAAAGTTTTAGCACTTAAGTATTCATTTATATCAAATTTTTGGTAGTTGTACTATATTTTAGCTAATCCAATTCTTGCATGTAGATGAATAATGAGACGTTAAATATAAAACTCGATGAGAAAAATGAAAAACCATGATTAAAGAACGCCAATTGGCTTTTACAATACACATTAATTAAAGGGACGAGCGACGTGTCAAATATGACAAAGCGACGACAATTGAAACAATGAGGCACTTCCTCAGGTTTTTTCTCATAATTTCTTCAGGTCCCGTGCGTCGGTCTGTCTTTACAATTTTTCGTGCAGTTGTCCATCGAAGGAGACCCAAAAGAAAAGAGACAAAGCGTTGGGGGTTCGAAACGTTAAGCACGAAGCGAGAAGCAACCTCTGGTGTTTCGCCATTCTTTGTAGAACTCCAGTAATGAATTTTTCGGTCCAACTGCTCATTTCTTTTTCTTTTCACAATTTTTGTTCCTGTAGAAGGTGTCATTTATCTAACAGACTTTTTCTCCATCTCTTTCGGTGCTAATTGTTGAATCTGGCATATGAGAGGTCACATCATAATTTTATGATAATCCTTCTCTAAACATGTGAATGAAAATAGCGAGAACGAGCCTCCCTCCTTTGCTACTTTGAAGGCTTTTTATAAATTTATTAGAATCTTATTAAAGAGTGCTTTAAGAACACTCGTTAATCATATTTAACAAAGAAAGATTCTTACTTCCATTATATTGATTGAATAATAGATGAGAAAATTTTCCACTAAAAATTTTCACATATTCTTGAAGTGTCTACGTTCTAAATAAATTTGCCCCTCCGTTGATTGAGAGAAGCTGTGATTATATTCTTTATTTTGTCTAAAGAAATATGAGACAAATTACCAAATTATAAAAGTAATCTGTTCAGAATTTATGTCTTTTGAAAATCAAGAGATAATTCCATGACTTGGTAAGTCACGAACGCCTCGAATCCACCTCCTTTTGTTTCTTTGCTCCTTGGCAAGGGTTCAGCCGAGACGATTTGCGTAAAATGCCTAGCAATCCCTACGCTTGTAAACTATACTTTACATCGCCAAATCAAGAAGATGCCAGAACAAAAGGATACGCCCCTGCATTTGAGGGGTTGGTCTTGGTCCGGCCGTGGAATTTACGGCACATGAAGCCATTGGCCCCTGAGAAAGCAAACTTTTGACGACACAAAAACCTAGTATAAAACAAAAATGCGATGATTATTGATGTTGAATTTTTGCCGAGGGCCCAGGAGAAACCAATCTTCTTTTGACGGCACATAAAGCAAAAGTATGATGCTGCATCATTGTCCGGGTGAAATTAATCTGCTTTTGACGCGTGATGCTGAATTGTTGCTCTCAGTCATGGCATCCCCCAATAAGCCATCGCTTCTATATAGTTAGCCGTGGAGAGTAGCGATGGTAGCGAAGACGATGAGCTCTTTGACCCAATCTCAGTATTATTATTGAACAATAATCGTTCTGAATTATTGTTTCGGTCGTGAGATTTTTAGGAGATCGTTGGGAGAGATCTGCACCGATGGACTGCTCGTTAATAGATACTCAGATTTTTGCTTTATCCGTTTTGCTTCTAGTTCGATTTTGATTGAAGTTTTTCGTGAATTGCTTTCAGGTACTAGCATTCAGACGAGCGAGGGGCATTCCTCGTGGCGTTGCAGATGTCGTCATCAAAGTCAAAGTCAAAGCTAAACCAACGAAGAGGGAAAGATCCGAGCGTATTTTTAAAATGCTGGCCAGGCATTTGACAAAATGCTCATGTGAGTTGAAACGGTGTCTGAGCGCATGAAATAGAAGCTGCGTGTTGCTTCGGGTTTGTATAGTCCAATTCTTGCATTTAGATGAACAATAAAACGTAAAATATAAAACTCAACAAGAAAAACGAAAAACTGTGATTAAGAAAACGCCAAATGGCTTTTACAATACACATTAATCAAAAGGATAGGCAACATGAAAAATACGACAAAGCAACGGCGATTGAAACGGCGAGGCACCTCCTTAGATTTCTTCTCATAATTTCTTCAGCTCCTGTGCATCGGTCTTTTTGTACAATTTTTTGTGCAATTGTCCGTCAAAGTAGACCCAAAAAGACAATAAGAAAAGAGATAAAGCATTGGGGGTTGAGACGTGAAGCACGAAGCAAAAAGCAACTTCGTTCGTGTTTCGCCATTCTTCGTAGAATTCCTATAATGAATTTTCCGCTCCGACTGCTCATTTCTTTTTCTTCTTTTATTTTTTGGACAATTTCTGTTAATTGACTACTCTCTCACGGTGCATTGGTCTTTCTTTATATTTTCTTTCTTTACAGCTGTCTAGACAAAAGTGTTTCCTGTAGAAGTTGTCATTTATCAATCAAACATTTTCTCCGCCTCTTTCGGGGTTGATTGTTGAATATTGCAAATGAGAGGTCACATCATAATCTACTGGGAATCTTTCTCTAAACATGTGAATGAAAGTAGTGAGTAGGGGTGTCAATGGTTCGGTTCGGTTCGGTTTTCTGAGTGAAAGTAGTGAGTAGGGGTGTCAATGGTTCGGTTCGGTTCGGTTTTCGAGAAAATCGAACCGAACCGAACCGATAAGGATGTGCAATGAACCGAACCGAAATCAAAATGAATGGAACCGAACCGAACCGAAAATTTTCGGTTCGGTTCGGTTCGGTTCGGTTCGGTTTTTCGGTTTTTCCTGATTTTTTTTTTAAAATATAATATCAATTATGGGAACCCCTCTTTTCTCTATTTGTCCTCATTAATTACAGGAATTTTAAAATAGGAACTCCTATCAATCGGCGAGGACATAAAACATGAGAAATCCCGCTAAAAAATTGCTAGAGAGAGGAATCGACAAACCGAGACCAAATAACAGGCGAAAAATTGAGATAACAATTTGAAGCTCTCAAAGCAAAATGCAAATACAGAACAATGGTATGATTGAGTCTTAATGAATTGACCGGGTTCTACCTTGGGGAGATCCAATCCGAATGGTTTATTGCTAATAAATATAGACACTGAAGGACTTCAAGAATCTCACGAAGACGAAGCTAAGGCGACGAATCGATTGAGAGACGAAATTTCTCGACGAAGATATTCAGCCGCAACCGGCTTCGACCGTGGGCATAGACACCGGATTTGGTCCCGGCGCTGGAGATATATGAGAGAGAGAAGCGAGGGAGAAAGAGCACGAGAGAAGTTCCGATTGGTGGTGATGAGCGTCCGTGCTCTGCTCCGTGACGGCCGAGGTTGCAGTGACCAGCGAGGCAGATTTGACGGCGGTCGTCATCGATTGCCGGAGATGGAAGTGAGACAGACCGAGCAAGAGCAAGAGCAAGAGAGAGACGGAAGAGAGATTCTGATTTTCGATTTTTTGGCAATTTTGTTTTGTGCCCTAGAAGACCGGTTCAATTTGGTTAACCGATTGGGTTCGGTTAACCGAATTGGAATCGTGGGGAAATATTTTGATGTTTTCGGCAATCGAATAAAACCAACCGAACCGAAAACGCACGAAATTTCGGTTCGGTTCGGTTCGGTTTCCGGTTTCCGGTTCGGTTACTGACACCCCTAGTAGTGAGAGCGAGCCTCCCTCCTTCGCCCCTTTGAGGGCTTTTTATAAATTTATCAAAATCTTATTAAAAAGTGTTTAAGGACACTAATTAATTGTACTTAATAAAGAAAAATTTTCATTTTCATTATACTAATTGCCCAATAGATGAGAAATTTTTCCACTTAAATTTTCAAATATCAAGATTAGTTTTGTTTGTCAAAAAAGTCAAGATTCGTTTACACGGCCATGTACCATGTACTCTTGAAATATCTCTATCTTTCAAATAAATTCGCACCAATGGCAGCTTAGAGAAGTTGTGAGTGTATTCTTTATTTCTTCCGAAGTACAAGACAAACTACGAAAACTACAAAAGTAGTCCATTTAAAATCTACACCTTCCGAAAAGTCAGAGATAATTCCACGACTTGGTAAACTCACGAACACCTCAAATCCACCTCTTTTTGTTTCTTTGCTCCTTGGCAAGGGTTTGGCCCAGGCGATTTGCGTAAAATGTCTAGCAATCCCTATGCTTGTAAACTTTACTTATATGGCCAAATCAAGAAGATGTTGGAACACAAGTATTTGCCCCTGCATCTGAGGAGGTTGCTCTTGGTCAGGCCGCAGAATTTAGAGGAATGCAGAATTGCTAAAGGAGCCATGCCACGTCTTTCTCAAGTTGGGATCAAAGTCTGTCCAAATTGGGGACCGTATCTAAAGGAATCCACGTATGCAACACTGAGGGAGACATTGTGGAGGCCGTTGGGAAGCCATATCGAACGGAGAAATCAAAAAACTATGTGAGTAGTATTTGACGACTTGCTCTACCTAGTTGTCAAATCTAAAGCAGTATCTCTCTGAAGCTAATAATTTTGGTATTGAATTGCTCAGTTTACAAATTAAGTAGCAATGGTAATAGACAATAATAAGATAAGAAGATTAATTGGCTTTAAATCTTCATGTCAAATCAAATTTCAAACCAAAAAGCAAAGTCTGTTGATTTTACTAGATTTTGCCGAACCAAACCAACTGGAATATATCCATCCCATCTTTATTCGCTCTTTCGTGCTGTTTATTAGCCTTGCATTTTTCTTGAAACTCATTAAAAGTAGTCTTCAACTCCAATTTCTTCAAGGGTTAAGATGAACAATTTTATAGTTGGCGCTAAAATTGGCTGCTGACCAGTCTTTGATTGGTTAATTTAAGGAACCAATTTGTGTTTTGGTGCACCGGATCATTACCCACATCGCAAAGAAACCCTAACCCTCTATTCTCTCTCCATTAGTCGCTTGTCTCATCTCTGTCGACAAAAGGGATCATCATCACCATATACGATCATGTAGTCTGACGTCATCATCACCACAACGACCACGAATGTCATTGATGTCGAAAAAAACATTAATAGGTCATCCCGAGGACGGTCTAAAAATAGTAGGGTAAATAAGTGTCGTAAGGTCTTCTAACTTCCATGGACTAAACTAAAATCCCAGTGGTCATTCTCATCATGAACCGATCACCCAAGAGTTCCATAAAATCGCCTTTTCTTTGGATTTTAAAATTTTGAAACCATGTGAAATGCAAACTCTGCATCATCTTAATAACTCTCTTGTTTCATGTTTGGTTAGAGTTTTGGGAGCTTTACACGTTACTTGAGAAATCACCCGCTAGTGTCATTAATTGCATATAAATTATTGTCTATTGGGTTAATTTTATAGATCAAAAGCTTGAACTTAAGGGGTTTAGGAAGTTTGTAGGGTATTTCATGGACTTTAGGGAATCCGTCCTCCACGCCTGCGCCTTGATTATGAAAATAAATAGATAATAATGCAACAACTGCTCATTAATCTTTTGGAAGACTCTACATGAAAAGATAAAGATCATCCATAGGTATAAAGTTGTATAAAGCATGTTGCAGTCACATGTTAAACCTTTCAATGATGGAGCTTTTCATGGACATTATATACGTGTAGTCCTTTTGCATCTAACTAATTGCTTTTAAACTTTTGGATAATAATTTCTAATACCCACCGTACTTACATTTTTAGAGTCAAAACATTTAACTATCAATTCATTGCGAAAATCACTGTATCATTTTTCTAAATCTTCGAAATGTGAGAAGTGTATATATAAATTTTCCAAATTATGTAAGCGGTTCAATCATCGCAATTTACCCTTAATTTTGTACAGTTGAATGTAATTAACATGGACGAGTGTGACTTGATTTGCGTGCGTGTTTATGAGAAGGCATGAGTCAGGATATATCTTATAGTAGATGTGGTTCGTTTTCCCATCACAAGAAAAAAAAAATTGCTATGAAAAGTAGGACCATGAATTGACGCCACATAAAGGAAAAATATGATGACTAAAGTTGAATTATTGCCATAAGCCCAGGAGAAGCTAATCTTCTTTTGACGGCACATAAAGCATTAATATGATGCTGAATCATTGCCCATAGCCCGAGGGGAACCAATCTTCTTTTGACGGGACATAAAGCAAAAATGTGATGCTGAATTATTGCTCCTAGCCCATGTGCCACTACCCATAAGCCATCGCCTGTATATAGTTAGCCGTGGACAGTTGTGATGGTGATGGTGATGATCCGAGCATTTTTCAAATGCTGGCCACGTGTCTGACAAAATGCCCGTGTGATTTGAAATATCATTCGAGTGCAAGAAATAGAAGCCGCCTATTGCTTTGGGTTTGTACGGCTAGAGTATAGCAAACGTGATAAAACTTGACATAAAGAAAAAATATATTTAAAAATACTAAAATCGGAAAAAGATGAAATTCTTAAGTGTTAATGACGAAAATTTCATTTTAAATTATTGACGTGAAATTTTTCTGACGAGATAAGTACAAAATGACGTTATTTTTTATGCTAACGGAACTAGATAAACAAAAAAAGCCTTATTTTACCTCCAAATTTGAATTTAAATATAAATATTAATTAAAAAAAATTAAAAGAACTAAATATTAAAAGAAGAAGAAGCAGGAGGAGCAACACTCAGCAAGGGCTATGCAGGTCCTCATCAAACTCTGCTCCTTCTTTTTGTGTGTGTGTGTTTTTTTAATTGAGTTCTTTTAAATTTATTTTAATTAATATTTATATTAAAATTCAATTTTAGGGGCAAAACGACGTCATTTTGCACATTCACTACTAAAAATGCGAATGATAAAATTTCTTATTAGAAATTGATTTTTGAAGCAAAAATAAATTTTTTATTTCTATTTTTAGATGGGTTTCCGAGTAAAAATATGCGTTTGATAATGACACAAAATTTCTATTTCTATTATAGAAATTCAAAAATTTTCACTTTCGAGCGGCAACAACAAGGGGAGGGGGCGATAGCAACCGGCGGCGACAACTAGAAAGCGGGCGGAGGGCTAGGGGTTAGGGAGAGACTCATTCAGATGAAAAGTAGAAAAGAGAGAATAATTTATGATTTCTAATTTAGAAATAGAAAAGTAAAAAAAATTATTTTTGATTTTTTTCCAAACATATATCTGATCCAGAAATAAAAAAATGAAATTATTTTACTAAACGGATTTCTGTTCCAGAAATAAATCTAGAGCAAAAATAGAATGGTTATCATGTGTGCTTTAAGTTAGCTTTTCGACATGTCATGTAAACCAATTATATTATTGAAAATAAGATACGTTAGATTTCTGGCTACCTTTACTGGACTTGACATTTAAATGTCTCAATTTTAAAAAAAAAGCAACACTCAAGTATACATTTTAGAATTTTTAGCACAAGTATTTATTTATATCAAGTTTTGGCAATTATACTGTATTTTAGCTAATCCAATTCTTGCATGTAGATGAATAATGAGACATAAAATATAAAACTCGATGAGGAAAATGAAAAACCATGATTAAAGAATGCCAATTGGCTTTTACAATACACATTAATTAGAGGGACGGGCGACATGCAAAATACGACAAAGCGACGACAGTTGAAACAGCGAGGCATCTCCTCAGGTTTTTTCTCATAATTTTCAGGTCCCGTGCAATGCATCGGTCTTTCTTTACAATTTTTTGCGCAATTGTCCATCGAAGGAGACCCAAAAGACAAAAAGAAAAGAGACAAAGCGTTGGGGTTCGAAACGTGAAGCATGAAGCGAGAAGCAACCTCTCGTGTTTCGCCATTCTTTGAAGAACTCCAGTAATGAATTTTTCGCTCCAACTGCTCATTTCCTTTTCTTTTGACAATTTTTGTTCCTGTAGAAGGTGTCATTTTTCTAACAGACTTTTTCTCCACCTCTTTCGGTGCTAATTGTTGAATCAGGCATATGAAAGGTCACATCATAATCTTATAATAATCCTTCTCTAAACATGTGAATGAAAATAGTGAGGGACGCTAGTGTCCCTCCTATGCTACTTTGAAGGCTTTTTTTTTTCTATAAATTTATTAGAATCTTATTAAAGCTGGCTTTAAGAATACTCGTTAATCATATTTAACAAAGAAAGATTGTTATTTTCATTATATTGATTGAACAATAGATGAGAAAATTTTCCACTAAAAAATTTCACATATTCTTGGAGTGTCTATGTTCTAAATAAATTTGTTCCTTTGTCGATTGAGAGAAGCTGTGATTATATTCTTTATTTTATCTAAAGAAATATGAGACAAATTACCAAATTATAAAAATAGTCCATTCGGAATTTGCGTCTTTCGAAAATCAAGAGATAATTCCATGACTTGGTAAGTCACGAACGCCTCAAATCCGCCTCCTTTTGTTTCTTTGCTCCTTGGCAAGGGTTCAGCCGAGACGATTTGCGTAAAATGCCTAGCGATCCTTGCGCTTGTAAACTATACTTTACATCGCCAAATCAAGAAGATGCCGGAACAAAAGTATACGCCCCTGCATTTGAGGGGTTGGTCTTGGTCCGGCCGTGGAATTTACGGCACATGAAGCCATTGGCCCCTGAAAAAGCAAACTTTTGACGACACAAAAAGCTAGTATAAAACAAAAATGCGATGATTATTGATGTTGAATTTTTGCCAAGGGCCTAGGGGAAACCAATCTTCTTTTGACGGCACATAAAGCAAAAGTATGATGCTGAATCATTGTACGGGTGAAATTAATCTGCTTTTGACGCGTGATGCTGAATTATTGCTCCCAGTCCATGTGGCATCACCCAATAAGCCATCGCCTCTATGTAGTTAGCCGTGGAGAGTAGCGATGGTAGCGAAGGCGATGAGGTCTTTGACCCCATCTCAGTATTATTATTGAACAATAATCGTTCTGAATTATTGTTTCGCTCGTGAGATTTTTAGGAGATTGTTGGGAGAGAACTGCACCGGTGGACTGCTCGTTAATAGATACTCAGATTTTTGCTTTATCCGTTTTGCTTCTAGTTCGATTTTGATTGAAGTTTTTCGTGAATTGCTTTCAGGTACTAACATTCAGACGAGCGAGGGGGCTGTGATTAAGCTTGTAAGTCGGTAACCGATACTTGGTTTTTGCTGCATGCATTCTACTTTTTCTACTTTTTGCGTTTTCAAGTTTTTTTTGGTGTTGTTGTAGTCATTGCATCGGTATTTTGTTGATTTAAAATTTTGATGTTTTATTTTTACATCCTTTAAGATGATATGGATTGTGCTTTGTTCCATTTATTTTCTTTGGTTGTTTGAATGATGTAGATAATGTTTCACTTGCCTCCAGCAAGTCGTCGGTGCTACCTTCTATACTATAGAATGATTATTTTTAAGTGGAAGCTTTTCTCTGTTTGTGGCTTTCACATGCATGTGCATGTATTTTATTAGTTTAGAGTGTTGTGCTTCTAGTATGGTTTTACTGTAAGCCCAAGTAATTCATATTTGGTGAACTTTTAAGATGTATGTCTCAACATTTTCATCAAGTCTGTGCTCTTGTACGTTGTTGAGCATCCACTTTTTGCCTAACATGTTACTTATAAGAGTGATTAAAAAAAATTGACTTTTCGCATGAAACATGTACGTTTTGACCAAGTTAGATTAATGAGGGTGTTGATTGGGAAGCAATTGAGGCCATTTTTTGACGACACGAAGAAGCGCTGTTACCTATTAAGTAGTGAGAGTGACTAATAAGCAACACACGTATTTTACCAGTGGAGGCATGGAAAGAGGAAAGGGAGCCCTCGCGATAGACGTTGCGGTCTTGCTTCAGGTGCTTCTTGAAGGCGATCTTCTATTTCTTCACAGCTTCCATGGTTGTGCATTTGGGATTTGAATTTTTGGGGATTTGAAGAGCTGCGAGAGTGCGTTTGTAGCTAAAAGGACGTTTTGAAATTTAGCTATTTGTAATCAAAATTTTTAAATGCTCATTAGATGGGTGTAAATTAATAATTGAATTTTGCTCAATTACAACATAGTTGAGGCTAACTAATGATGACAAACTTTTGTTCCGATTTTTTCCTCAAACTTGTAAGACAATCCGGCTATGAGTAAGCTTTTGACAAATTTTGCTTTAATTACGACATATTTAACAAGGACCACTACTAACAAAGTAGTCCATAATCAAATAGGTTCCCGGATGGACCCACCACGAGTAAGTCTTTCCTTAAGGGGGGCTAAGGCTAAAAGCTTAAGATGCACATGCCGTCCGCCTATTTCACTATAAATACAGGAGTAAGCCATTCTAATACTATGCTTACTCTATAAATTCCATACTTACACGCTCTAGTCCCATGCTAATTTAAGCATCGAAGGATTCTTAATGGACCATAACCTGTGAACTTCTTTTCTTTGTGGTGCGCAGGTTCATGGTACAATTCACAGAATTAAAAAATCGAAGCTCATGCTCGTTGCGCCTCTAAGAGAAAAAGAACAAACGTAATTACCAGCTTAGTCCACTTTGAAGGAAGTTGCCAAGCTTCGAGACCTAATAGAGTTCAAGTCATTTGTGGGGTGATTTTGTTGCATGTAATGTAGAATACGTATTATCAATGCGATATGCAACTTTCTAAGTACTTATTCCTCTTCTTTCTTCTTTGCAACTCGTAGGCCTATTTGTGCAGAGCTGCTTCACGCATAGAAAGTGAATTCACAAGTCATTCTTCATCATAAGCTCCATCGATCATAATCAAGTAGTGCAATACCAATGGCCGAGGCCGTTGTTTTGTCCGTGGGGCAGACAATAGGAAAGCTGCTCATCGACGAGGCCAAATTCTTGTGGGGCGTGGAAGGCAAGGTCGAGGACTTGCAAAGGGAGCTGAAGCTGATCCAGCGCTTGCTGAGGGATGCGGATGCCAAAAGTAGGCACGACCAAGCTGTTGGAGAATGGGTCGCGCAACTCCGAGACATCGCGTATGACGCCGAGGACGTCATCGAGCGATACACCCTTAGAGTTGCGCTGAAGGAGGGGCAAAACATCATCAAGGCGTACGCGTGCTTCATGGCGAAGTGCAAGTGCGTGCCCGCTTACGTGGTGGGGACAGAGATCGAGGGCTTGAAATCCAGAATTTCGGATATTGAAAGGAAGATGCAAAATCATGGCATACAATCTTTGACAGAGGGCGAGCGCGAACGGCCGGGAGCTTCAACGCCAAAACGTACTTATGCCCATTTCGAGGAGGATATTATTGGGAGGGAAGATAATATTAAGGTTTTGGTGAAAGAGCTGAAGGATGAAAAACAGCAGAGAGTTGTTTCTATATGGGGAATGGGTGGTTTGGGTAAGACCGCCCTCGCTAAAAAAGTCTTCGCTCATGACGAAGTGAAGAGCCATTTCAATGGTTTTGCTTGGGTTTGTGTATCTCAAGAACACCGCGCGAGAGATATCTTGGAAGGGATTCTTGTTAAGTTGATCCCTAATCGTAGCGAAGAGGTTACGAAGATGAGAGATGACGAAATGTTTGAAACTCTATACACGACTCAGAAAGAGAAAAGATGTATCGTGGTTCTTGACGATATTTGGACCAAAGAGGCATGGGACGGTCTTCAATCTGCATTCCCTGTTGAGAACACAAAAAGCAAGTTGTTGATAACCACCCGCAATAGAGACGTAGCTGAGTATATCAATCCTCGAGGCTTTGTCCATGAACTTCGGTGCTTATCAGACTTGGAGAGCTGGGATTTGCTGAAGAAGAGGGCATTTCCTGACACGAAAGGTAAGGCTTTTTAAAAAATATTATCCTCACATATTGTAGCTTCAAGAGACTATAATGCTTGTTTGATTCTGATGTATGGTGCCTCTGTTGTTATTATTGCAGGATTAGTTGTTGAACTTTCTTGTATTGGACCTAGAGTTGGTCAAGGTATTGATGAAGGCAAAGCTGTAGAAAGTATTGAAAGACAGTCAGAGACGGTGGGACACATATCAGGTATTTCATTTGCTCAGTGTGGCTTTTTGGAAATCGATAATTACAGTGGAGTTCAAATGATCGATATATCAAGTATTAGTCACCATAATTTCAATATTTGGGGAATCCTCCAAACCTTCGCTCCTCCTTTCCTCTAATGAGGATAAATATTGTAGAGATTTTTATAAAGCTAACATAATAAGCGATTTTGATAGGTTTTATGAAATAATGTGAAGGCCACCTATGTTACTTCTCCCATAGGCTTCATCTCAAGTCTGCCCTTTTTTTTGCATTTGTGAATAGTTGGCTTAAAAATAAGAGTAGGGATTGGTAAGGAAAATCGTGAATGGTTATGTGGCAACGCAAAGATTTCCCTAGAATTTGTGCGGGAGATTAGTAGCACATTCAAGTTATGGGAGATCACCCTCGAGTTATCCCCGCACCGTTTTCATATTTCTTCATCAAGTAGGTTTATTGTTGTTTAGAATTTGCTTGAGTGACTTCATTCAAGTCACACATAACAAAGACGATACATTCAACTTTTAATTTAGGTTTCTTGATCTTCCGAGCGTAGATGGAGACATATATAGGAGCTTTGTTGTGGTCCCTATTTTTCCCTTACAAAAGCATAAATGAACTATAAACTATAAAGAACCATAGCATCTTACTTATATATATATATATATATATATATATATATATATATATATATATATCTAAAAGTAGCAAATATCTATCCTCGAAGTAATCTTCTTATTACAAGTGCATTTTCCTATGATTGTTGAGTTGCAATATGTTGCATGATATTGTGTAGTAATCACTGAAGACATGAAGAGATTGGGAGATGAACTCCTTAAGAAGTGTGGAGGATTGCCCTTGGCTATCATTGTGCTCGGTGGACTTTTGGCTATCAATGAGTGGAAGACGATTCACGAAAAGATCAATTTGCATTTCGGTGATGAGAGTAATGTATCCAAAGTGTTAGCCTTAAGCTATGAGGATTTACCATGGCATCTAAAGCCATGCTTCCTCTATTTGGGTAGTTTTCCAGAGGATGCAGAAATCCCTACAATGAAGGTTCTTCACATGTGGATTGCTGAAGGCTTTGTGTCTCTAAATACATATGACAAAGAGAGACAAATTTCAGTGGAAGATATAGCAGAGCAATATTTAATGGAGTTGGTTAAGAGGGGGATGGTTCAAGTAAGAGTCAACTTGAGTGGAAAGATGAAAACCTGCTGCCTCCATGACTTGATGCGAGACTTATGCATCTCCAAGGCTATGCAAGAGAGCTTTCTAAGCTTTCTTAACATTCAACAAGACAATGAGATGGAGGATTGTTCTTCTTTGATGGAAATAAATGTCAATTCAACTTGCAAAATACGAAGGCTTTCTCTCAATATGCACGTGAGTGGCGAAGGAAGCATAAAAATAATAGGAAAAAATATGCTCAAACTTCGAACTCTGATGTTCTTTAGATCTGGTAGAGGGGAGTGGAAGCAACTTCAACCTATTTTCATCAACGGTAAGTTTCTTAAAGTTTTGAAGCTCGAGCGCCTTTATTATATGGAAAGAAATTTTTTACCTAAATCAATGGGAGACCTAGTCCATTTAAAATTCCTCAGTTTAGTAAGAAGTAAATTCAAGGGCTTGCTGCAATCTTTGGGAAACCTCGTATATATGGAATTCTTGGACGTTCATAGTTTTTCATTTGAAGAGGTAATTGTGCCAAATGTGTTATGGAAGATGAGAAGGTTGAGGTATCTTCGGCTTCCTGTCAATTTTGCCGTCGAAAAGAGATTCTGTGGGGATTGGAAGAAGTTGCAGTTGGACACTTTGCATAGCCTACGGATATTGAAGAATTTTTGTTCGAACATGTGTGATGTGAACGATTTAGGCAAATTGACCAATCTACGAAAACTTACTATCTTCGACAAGCGTGATTCTAATGACTTGAAGACGATTCCCCAACTTGCTAAATTCAATTTCAAACATCTTCAATCCTCGTCTTTCATGTTCAAAAGTATTTCATTCACTGAAAGCGAATTGGGTATGACGTCAAGCTATCGCAATTCCTGTAAACTATTTCTAATGGGAAAAATAGAGAAGTTTCCAGAACATGGGCATCTACCCCAGCAACTGAGGAAGCTATTTTTATGGGGCTCCAAACTTGAAGAAGATCCGATGCCAATATTGAAGAAATTGGATCACTTGGTTGTTCTCCTAATAGTGAATGCTTTTGAGGGAAAGAAAATGGTTTGCTCTGCTGGAGGCTTTCCTCAACTCAAGCATTTAGTTCTGGTTAACCTGTCAAATTTGGAGGAGTGGAGCGTCGATGAAGGAGCCATGCCTCATCTTTCTCGATTAGGGATCTGGGATTGTCCCAAATTGAAGGCGGTACCTCAAGGAGTCCCTCCATATGAAGATTCTGTTGGCCTTTTTATTGAGCATTTCACGAGCTGGAGGTTGAGGTGAGGAGTGGTCATGGGGTGGCCCCAGCTGTCCAGGAGAGAGAAAAAGGGAGCGTTGGCTTGTGGATTGTGAGGTGGTGGGCCCCGAGAGTATAGCAGACGTGGAGAGTGAAAAACACAGAATCAGTTTTTCACTAAATTTTAGCTAAAATCGGTTGTATCACAATCCTTTATTGAATTTCTCTGAGTAAATATCTAATCAAATATATTAGATTAAAGTACATATTTTATATTAGATGCGTAAATTTAATGGAATGAGTCTCTTCTTTTCCAAAAAAATAAATAAATTAAGAGTTTTGCTAAGAAAGTGAAAATTGAAAGAATTTTTTTTAAAAATCTCGTTGCACATAGTGCCTGCAAATGTTTCATTATATCATCCTTTTTATATATGCAATCGAACTGATTGTGTGGGATAATTATGAAATATAGAAAAATATTTCACAATGTCTAACTATATCCCTTTTATACGATAGAAGTCTATCATCATAGCTAGAGGATTAGAATGTGCAAGAAGAATGATATGGGATCTTGATAATTAACAAATATTTAAGAAAAAATTAGAGATAAATAGGATGCATGTACAGAGTACCAATTGCTTCACGCCACAGTATTTGACATGGCCAACCCATCTTCACCGCTCATCAATCAGCCATTAGTTAATCCTGGCCGTCGATTTTTGCTTACACAAAATGATCATGCATGATTTCAATGATTCTCTCTTCTTTTTTCTCGTGGAACCCATCTCTAACATTTTGACTTGGTTAAGAAAAGATGCAAATATTACAATTAAACAATATATTCTCTTGCCGACCAAAAAAAAAAAAAAAAATATTCCCTCGCTCTGTATTGACATGATCATCGATCGTTGCGATCAATCCGATTGAGCTCCGAATTGAGATCTCACTGCTACTGCACCATCGCTCTTCTCGTCGCCAACCGTACGTGCCTTCAGGTTCGTCGTCCCGATTTCGTCCACTCTAGCGTTTCATTCTCTTGCTACGGGGGGATTCCGTGCCTTCTAAGGTTTCCCGTTTCTCACATTGTTGACACTTGAAATTTTGTTTATTTTTGTCTTAAATGCCCATTTACTTTGTTTATATAAATGCATATTAATTTCTAAAAAAATATTTTTAAGAAAAAAATTTAAGAAATTTTTTTTTTTTTTAATTTTGTTTTTTTTAAAAATTAATTAAAAAAATTTAAAAAAAAAAAATTGAAAAAATTTCGGGCAGGCCCAGCCTCGGCCTGCCCAACCCCTTTCCTTTTGTCCTTTCTTCTCCTCCTCGCACGGGCTCGGCCCATTTTTCTTCTCTTCCTTGGCCCGGCCCGCTTGGACTTCTTCTTCCTCCCTTCTTCTTCCACGCGCGGCAGCAGGGACCTGCAAGAAGAATTAAAAAAAAGGGAGCAAGTTGCAGCATGGGCAGAAGATGGAGAAGGTCACACGGCAGGGGTTAGGTCGGCGAGGTCAGATAGCAGCAGAAAATCTGGGGGGGACCAGTGAGAAAAACGGAGAGACCGAGAGAGGGAAACGACCGAAAGTGAGAGAGCAAGAGAGAGTCGAGGGCTGTTCTGAAAAAAAACCAGATCTGAGGGAGGCCGGGAGAGAAAGAAAGAGAGAGCCGAGTGAAATGAGGAGGTTCTGAAGAAACCAGATCTGAGAGAGAGGTTCACAGAGCACAGACAGAAAGAAACCGGAGAGAAGAAAGAGCGAAAGACCGTCGGCAGCCGCACCTGACTCGCTGCCAACGACTCGTCGCTGTGCCTCCGCTCCTGCGCCTGCAGCCGTCCAGCAGAAAGGGAAAGCGAGAGTAGGAAGAGAGAAGGAGACCGAGGGGGAAGGAGGACTCCGAGAGACCCCGAGAGAGAGAGAGAAAGAGAGCAACCCAGAAGCGTGTTCGAACGCCGCCGGAGTCCGTTCGTTAGCCGCTGTCCGCCGCCACACCTCTCCCGAACCAGGTAGGTTTTCCCCCCAGGGGCATTTTTTTTGTGCTGTTTTGTGAGGCGTCGGGCCGGAGCTCGCGCCGACCAGTTCGGGTGAGCCCCGGCCCCTGCCGTGCCTCCGTTTACGTCTATGTGTGTACTAGAATGCTTGTTTAGAAGTTTAGGCCCGAGTCGATTCTTGTTCGAGTCAAAAATCATTCGTTTCGACAATGCACACCACTTGTTTGTTAAAATACCTAAATGAAGTTCAGAAATTTTTATCGTCGGATCCGTGCTCGGTAGCTTAGTTTCGTGGATGTTCGTTAGTATATTGTGAATCTGCCCTTGCCGCCGTGCTTCACTTCATGTTGCGACGATTTTTCACGAGTGGGCCGCGTCAAGTCGGGTGGGGGTGTCCCCGATTCCGGCGATGAGGAGCGTTCATGGTCACCGGCGACCGACACCGGACGATGGCAGGGCGACTCTCTTAGGACGGGCAGGCCTTGTGGCGGAGTCGGTGTCGGTCCGTCGAAGTCTCGGCACGCCACCGCGTCGGGCGTGGGGGGCTGCATGAAGATCAGGAGTTACATGAACACGTGAAGAAGAAGACCATAAAAAGAAAAGAAAAGAAAAAAACAAAAAGAAAAGACAGAAGAAAGAGAAGACGGGGGAGCATTGGGCGTGCATGGGGAAGGCATGCAAGTGCACGTGAAGGGGAAAGAAATCTGCAGGGAAGAAGATCAAAAGAATAAAAATAGAATAAAAAATTAAAAGAAAAGGACAAAAAAGAAAGATTAAAGAAAACAAAAAAAAAAAAAGACCAAAAATAAGATAGGGGCCAAGAAGAGGGGCTTCGCCGCGGGCCTGCTTCCGCTGGGCCGAATCGGTCACGGGCCGGTTCTTTTTCTTTAGCTGGGCTAGGGGAATAAAAATTAAAATTGGGCTTTTTTTTTCTACAAATCCGTGTGGGTTTTTTTAGTGGGCTTGAGGTCGGCCCGGTTCCTTCAGCCCAACCCGGGCCGACAGGACCTGAACCGGGTCAGCGGGGGCCGGGTCTCCTGACCCGGTCCGAATTATCTTTTTAATAATAAAAATATATAAAAAAATTCAAAAATCATAAAAACATATAAAAAGTCATAAAAATTTCGAAATTTCAGAAATTTCATGGAAAATTCAGAAACCTGAAAATTCATAAAAAATTTAGAATTTTTTTATTTATTAAAAAAATTAAAAAAAAAATTAAAAATTGAAAATTCCCAAAAAAAAATTCAAAAATCCCAAAAATTCCAAGATTGTTTTAGAGTTCCCTAAAAAGCTCTAAAATAATTCTTGGACTGTTTTCTCCAAAAAAATGAAAAATCATCGGTCTATGATTGTGCTTAAAATCGAACAAGTCTTTACGGTTTCGCCTTAGGGTTTTAATCCTCGGATACAATTTCCCTTGATAGTACACTTATGATGTGATGATTATGGTTTCCCTTTAGTTTAATTAGGATTAATCTCTTAATGCTAGGTATTTATTTTCGCCTGCAATTTATTTAATGCTTTCTTTAATTGCTGATTGTTATTTTGATGTTTGCGCACCCACATAATCACCTCACATGTTAGTGGTTAAGTTTAAAATCAATCCAAACTGCCTGATAAAAAGTCTTTTGAAATGAACAAGATTAGGTACCGAAATGGCACTAATTGGCTAATTAGTGTAATCAAGTCCCCGACCCTAGATTCTCTGGTTGCATAGAAAGTGATGCACACTCCCATGCCTCTCTTGATTTCTAGCCGACCCCAATAGACTAATGGCGACTCCTTATTAGAAGACTTTCACGATATCCCACGTCGGCGCGGGGTATGGGCTTGGGAGAGCCCGAGTTAATGAAGGCCCGTCGGTCTGAAATTAATAATACCCCTAAATCCATTATTTTCAAAAAATTTAGGTCGCGACACACACTCGACAGTTCTCCAGTCCTTCAATCTGTCTCCCGTTATCAAAGCTTTGATATTTTTTCAGCATCTGGATGTGAAATTCTCCCGATTTTCTCCCTCCTCCCGTGCTTGAAAGATTCTCGAGAGAGTGATGTCTTATTTCGTCTGCTTTTGCTTGCTTTGTCGATGCTCTCTATAAGCTCTTGTCATGGCTGTCCGCAATGGTGCCTGACTGTACTGGGTGTGGTTTGTTCGCTTTGAAAAAAGAGTGTGTTTTTTTTTTGCCCTTTCCTTTCAAAACATATTGAGGCATGCCTTTCGCTCTGTTCTTATAAGAAATGCTTTTGTTGCATGGTCCATCAGATGATTTTATTGTTGGCATTGTTCATAAAGAACTTCTCCCTTTCTATAAGCTATTCCATGGCAAAAGCTTTATTTCTCTGTCGTCTTTTGTAATGTGTGATTTGAAGGAAACGTGTTTTTGAAATAGTTTACAAGACAATGGCGAAGAGTATATGAGAAAAATAGATGACAGAAAGGTTCAGTGGGATTTCTTCCACGAGGCTTCTTAGTTAGGACTTTTTGTTTTTGAACTCATCTTGGTATTGCCTTATTGACTTAATCTGCAAAATCTTTCTCGCCATTTTTGTATTTCATCTATGATGAAGGGCCTTATTATTTTTTCTCTTTGATAATTGTTTATACAAGAATGCTGTATGGCTTTGCATTAATTAACTATATATTCAATGCTTCACTATTTCGTCATTTTTTAACTGGTCACTTTTGATGCCTTAACTCCCAAGTGGGGGGGTAGCAGCAAATCACAGCATTATGATTGCATTGTGACACTTGATCAAGAGAGAGAGATTTAGAGTCCTTGTGATGTAATTGTAATAACTCAACTTGCACCTTTCTCTTTCCATTGTAGTTCATATTTGAATATTACCTTCATGATTTATGTTAGGCACTCCTGGAGTCTATGGGTTCCAGCGGATCCACAGGACCTGAGGCTGTTGCTGCTGCTGAAAAAAATGCTGCTTTATTGACGGCAAGAGCTGGAGCCAGGGATCCGTCAGCTGTGCCATCCATATGCCGTGTTTCTGCTGCTCTCCAATCGGGCGCTCAGTTGCCTGGGGTGTCCCGGCAAAATGGCAATGTCGTCCTGAACGTAGTAGCCGCAGGCAGTGGTGCCCATCATGCTATGTTTGGCGCGGACACGGATCTTCTCAGAGCTCGGAACTGTATGCAAGAGAAGATGTAATCTAATCTAGAGCACTTCTTCTTGTGCTTTAACCTCCACAGTTCCATTGGTCGTTGTTTGCTGATCGAACTTTTTACTATCCCTTTTCAGCTTTCTTCTCTTAGCACAGCGGCATCCACAGCCAATGAACGGCTCTCAAGTGCAGAAGCTGAAGGATATTGTTTTTTTTTTTGGTAAGGTAAGCTGAAGGATATTGTTATACGCCTGGAAGATGGTCTCTTCAAATCTGCTCACTCAAAGGTCCTCCCATCCTAATAATTTCTCTCATCTCCTTTGTAAAAGTACGAAAAGCAGCTTATGATTGCCCTTTATTGTTTTTCTTTTTAGTGATATATATTTTACATTTGCGAATGCCAATAATTTGTTCATTTCTCTTGCTTAGTTTCACCTGTCTTTTTTCATTATATCAGCATTTCCTTCCTTCCTTTTTTTTATGTGAATAGCACTTGACATTCTTTTGCTACTTTGAAATTACAATTATGTAGGATGAGTATTTGAATCTGGGCACATTGGAGTCCCGGTTGCGTAGTTTGATCAAGCATCCATCTCTTAATAATGGAAATACAGTCCATCCTAATTCAATGACAATGATGATTCCAACTCCTGGATTGTTGCATAATGGGAGTTCGACCATGATGGTGACGTCTTCAGTGGATGCACCTATGAGTAATATAGCTGGCAGTATCGGCATGCAGCCAACGAATGCAAACGCGGAAAGCCTTATGTCAAGCCTTATGCCAAACAGAACTTATCCGAAGGCATGTGCTCTCTATTAATCTCTTTTTATGGTCGTTTGTACTGGTGCTTGGCAGAATTGGGTGTGGTTTGTTCACTGTAAATAGATTTTATGTATGTAGCGCAAGCTCAGGCATGTGTAGACCCTCTGTGAGTTCGAATGATTACAGGAAGAGTGACCTTTTGTAGATTGATGTGATGAAGGTACAGGCAGATACGTCGGGGCATGTATCTAGTCAATCGGGCACTCAGTTGCCTGGGGTGTCCTGGCAAAATGGCAATATCGTCCCAAATTTTGTAGCTGCAGGCAGTGGTGCCCCTCATGCTGCGTTCGGCATGGACATGGATCTTCTCAGAGCTCGGGAGTATATGCAGGAGAAGATGTAATCTAGTCTGGAGCACTTGTTCTTGTGTTTTAATCTCCACAGTTCCATTGGTCCTTGTTTGCTGATTGAACTTTTTACTGTCCCTTTTCAGCTTTCTTCTTTTAGTACAGCGGCATCCACAGCCAATTAATGACTCTCAAATGCAGAAGCTGAAGGATATTGTTAAACGCCTGGAACAGGGTCTCTTCAAATCTGCTCACTCATAGGTCTTCCCATTCTCATCATTTTTCTCCTCTCCTTTGTAAAAGTACAAAAAGCCACTTATGATTGCCCTTTATTGGGTTTTCTTTCGTGTTTTACATTGTATACCTGCAATAATATGTTCATTTCTCTTGCCTGGTTTCACCAGTTTTTTCTCGGGATTATCAATATTTCCTCTTTTTTTTTTTTGGTGAATAGAGCTTGACATTCTTTGCTACTTCACAATTACAATTATGTAGGATGAGTATATGAATCTGGGCACATTGGAGTCCCGATTGTGCAGTTTGATCCAGCGTCCATCTCCTAATAATCAAAGTCCAGTCAATCCTAATTCAATGACAACGATGACTCCATCTCCTGGATTGTCGCATAGTGACAGTTCGATCATGATGGCAACATCTTCAGTGGATTCACCTATGAGCAATATGGCTGGCAGTAGCAGCATGCAGCCAATGAATGTAAACACGGGAAGCCCTATGTCACGTGGTGTCATGCAAACACAGGAAGCCTTACATGAAGCCTTATGTCTACTCAAATTGTAGATGAACATTTTCATTCAGATGTAGGCCTTATGTAGGATGTTTTGCTATGTTTTGAAAGTTGGGGTATAAATTGAACTATTTTCCTGTTTCCCAGTATATCAATGTAGATATAAACACCTACGCACCTTCATTAAGAAGAAACTACATAGGCTTCAAACAGAATTTAGTGGCGCTGATGATCAAACGTTCACTTGAAACTTCGATGAGAAAAGGATGAGAATGCAAAACTGGGATTTATTCACATTTCAAAAAATGTTACAGCTGAATTTTTCAACCGGTCATTACCTATGACTGAACAAAAAGAAGTGCGACATACAACAAACCGAACCTGTGGACTTAGCATTTAAGAATGAATCACATGAAGTACCCCAGCTACTTGAGATTTTTCTAGCGATAAAAAATACCTGCTTTCAGAGTAAACCCAGAATCAGATAAATCGCAATCTCTGCACATGATGCAGCATTTCCTGAGATATCACCTGGAATTCTGGCAACTTTTATTCCATTTTTGGCAGCAGAGTCGATATCAACACCTTCGTGAAGATGTAACTGTTGGGTACTAAATCCAGTCAAGTGCTAATAAAACATAGTAATAATACCGACAAAATAAACCAAAATCCCCTTGCCCGACATACTCAAGCAAGCAAGGGCACACCTTCCGGACGAACACCAAATTGCATTATAAGTTTCGATTGTTTTGCTCCAGCTATAGTATGAGTCGAGGCGCTTGTTCTTCACCACACAAATATAATAGTCTCCTATAACATGAGGCACATCATCAAAGGCCACCTAATCGACCTATGAAAATCAAAAACAGATGAGTGAATGATCTTCAAGGTGCAGTTAGAGAAATTGTGGAAAAATATGAAACAGCAAGTCCTAACACTGCCATAAACCCAAGCACACTAATCAACGAGGATATATTTACATTTAAACATAAGACCAAACCGAATGTACAAAGTTGAAGAAGCTTTTTCATTCCTAGGCTGATATTTATCCAAAGGCTTGTGCTGGCGACAATGGGATCGTTCCAGCGAGTTTAAGTAGGACCCCGAGCAGATTTGTTTTTATTTCAGCCAAGTAAAAATTTCATCAACTACATCAGGGTCTCAAAGTACAAAATTCTACTATGCTACAATGATCAGATGCAGAAACGGGATATCACTACAGTGCAAGAGGTAGTTGAAATCTGGCTCTGCCAATGGATGCGAAAATAATTGGACAGCAACTAGACCTCAAAGGCGATGCAATCAAATCCCTTCTTGCAGCTCAAAACACATCCAAGTAACTCGATCAACCACTTCCTACTGAAGAAAGTGGAACATTAAGCATTTTCTATCATAAACTGTAGGGGAATCACACAAGGTCTGAACCTGGATAAATGGGTATTGGCTCAACTAGTCTTTGGTGCAATTGAGAGAGGCCGGGAAGTAGGGCCCGCAAAAGAGGACGCGGGTGATGCCTTCTTCACAGGACTCCGTCCCCATTTCCCTCCACTTCCTTTGAGCTTGTAAAGCTGTAACTCCTGCTACAGAGACGGAGAGAGAGGCAGGGACGTTGACGTACGTACAACTGGGGACTGGTGAGGTAGAGAAAGAGACGGAGTCCGCAGCCTCCACAGTCTTCACCTTCCTTTCCTCCTCAATATTTGTCGATTGGTGACGGCCTGCAAATGTTGCTGTTCTCCTGCGATGAGAGAATTTGAGCTTTCTCTACCTGGAATTTTGTTGTAAATCGACTAAATCAGTCAGAAGGATAATATACTCTCCAGCATTAGTTCAGACCTTCAAAAGGTCTTGCAAAACCTTCTATGGAGTTGCTTATTTATATCCTATTCTATGGTTATGACAATTTATTCTATTTCTGGGATCGCAGACTGATTTAAAACTTACACTGACCACATCTACGTATCGTTTGGCCCACAAGGTTGGCTCGGTACGGAAGCCTCGTGCTTGAAGAAGTGCTGACGTAGATAGTAAACAATAGATACGTAGTGTGCTGAAGAATTTATCCATGTGAAAAGCTATATTGTGGAGCCTGAACAATTTCATACCTTTTCTGTTGGAATGTAGGAACATCCCGAGAGGGAGACTAAGAGTGGGTATGTATATTTCCAGAAGGCAAATGAATCTGCACCTTCAACAAAGGAAATAGCTCATCAATCAGACGTTGGATTTAGCAACAGTGCTGGAACGGATTGTTTAGCACCTGCCGTTCTTGGTGTTTTGCACTGGTATTTGCACCCTTCAATGATCTGTAATTTTGTGCTAATGGCATCTCATCCCTTTTGCTCAAACTTGATATTCTTTTTAGAGTCTGGAACTTTATTTGATCATCGTGGTGGAATTTATCTCAGCAATCATGTTAGTACTCATATCCATGTCATTTTATTGAAACAATTTTGTATTTAATCAAAATGATATTTTCCTTGTATTACCTGCTCAGAAGAAGTAGATATCAAAAGTAGTGTTGTCACATGGAGATGGAAAACTAAATGCATGCGTCGCTCTTAATCAATCTAACCCCATGAGTGGACCTAAATACAATTAGATTTAATTTGTTATTATAGTAGAATCGACTCTATGCACACTTGCTGACATCAATGGTCTTCAATGGTCAAAGAGTTGCAAGGCATCGACGCAATAATAGGCCGACTGGGTTTGCCCGTGTCCAGATCAACTGAGTTTTTGTTTAGTAGGGTTGAATTAGTGATTGCATTGTCCGTGGGCTTGTGCTTACTCTTGATTGTTGGTATTCGGAAGTCATCTTATAAGATCGACTCAGACTATATGGCATAGGAAAATCATGTGAGATTTTTCATTAATAAAATTTATTTCAGTTTATGCTTTTGTAATGAATAATTTGTGAGGAAAGTGTTACTTGTCCATTTACCTTGCGCCATTTACCGGATGCATAAAATATGAAAGTTTATGCCTTGTCATGGAGCAACATGGAGATATAATGTTTTCATAAATGTTAAGGAATCACGGCCCAGAATTTATCTTGTTTGATTTGTGATATGCTTCAAGCTGATCGAAAAAGGAGAGCTTGATTTGTACACGTAATAGTCGAAGAAGAGGGTAAGAAAACTGGGAAAGTTTCACGTTCCAAAGTGAGTGCTGGATTTGTGCATTAGGGAAGTTGCGGTGATGATTAAAAACTGCTTTAGCTTTTTCCTAAGATCCTTCGAATGTCTATCGCATTTCTCCAAAGTTTTTTTTTTCAAACACCGAACCAAACCCACCCTTAATATATCTAGAAATGTGAAATCCTCATACCTTCACAGCCACATTTAGAGAGAAAATTGCCGTTACTCTTCGAATAGCACAAAAAAATCGTGCCTCATCTCTGCCGTTGGATGGGCAAGGGATGCATCATGGATTGGGAGATAACAAACTAATTCTCGCCATTAGATCAAAGTCTTCTCCTATCGGCAATCGAATTTTGCTCAATAAGTTTTTGGTGCAAAATTCCACGGCACGGTAAGGGCGTCTTGATATTTAATGTTCTAAACACCACAATTCGTTATTTGTTTCTGACTTCTATTTTGTACACGACAATGAAATAATTACACAAGCCAAGTTCAAGCACTGATATGTATACTATTTTTAATTTTAATAAATGACTTCATTCCATTGACTTTCCATTTTACTATCGCTTGTTTAGAAAATATTTTATACCAGCATTGTACCTTATTTAATCCTTCATTTTCAGCCTATGTATGTGGCAAGATCAGCGGAATTATACAAGAAAAAAGGCGCTCAACCGACCATGAGAGTTGGACGTGAATGAAGAGAAGCTCTTGGTTGAAGAATTGATGATTGAACTTCGAGAAAGGAATACTTCAGAAAAGGAAATCACCATCGCTCTGAAGAATTTGGGCCTGCAAAGGTATGCTTGTTATTAATTGGATTGTAAACAATGAAATTGATGATCAACTCAATCGAAAGTTACATATTATAAATGTGAGTCTCAAACTTGGGCAAAAATCACCTGAAATTTGCTTTCTAGTGATCGCTATTCTCATGTGAGAAAGGAGAAATGAAGAGTTCAAATTCCCATATTCTCGAAGGTGAAGTGGGAATGATTTAGTTTCAAAAGTAGGTTTCGACTTCCACACCCTGCAATGAGGTAAAATAAAAGTTTATGAGTTAAAGTAAAAGTAAAGTAGGACCGACAAAAATAAAAATCGTATAACAAGTGAGACCTCTAACTCCAGCTTGGCTTACCCAATGATCATCTCTAAAATTCAATGTATCATATTTATACCCGAAGCATATCTTCTCTCTTTTCAACGATGAACTGAAATTAGACTGTCTTTTCATCCATTGGGTGTAATAGTTTCGAAGCTCGTGCATAAATTTTTATAATTTATCCATTCTGGAATTTGCCCGTCTCGTTCGTTTCATTTTTTACTCTCATCCTTAGGAGCTTCAATGGCGGAATCTGTTATTTCACTCGCTGTAGAGAGATCTCGTGACTTGCTCGGTGGACATGCGAAACTCTTCTGGGTTTTGGGAGGGGACAAGTGAAGGGTCACGCGAGAGGAGGGGAGGATGCGAATCCAATGTTTCTCGAAAGACGCTGATGCGAGACCAGACGAAGCGAGAGTCATTCCTCGTGGCGTTGCAGATGTCGTCGTCAAAGTCAAAGTCAAAGCTAAACCAAAGAAGAGGGAAAGATCCGAGCGTATTTTTAAAATGCTGGCCAGGCATTTGACAAAATGCTCATGTGAGTTGAAACGGTGCTCGAGCGCATGAAATAGAAGCCGCGTGTTGCATTGGGTTTGTATAGTCCAATCCTTGCATTTAGATGAACAATGAAATGTAAAATATAAAACTCAACAAGAAAAACGGAAAACCGTGATTAAGAAAACGCCAATTGCCTTTTACGATACACATTAATTAAAGGGACAGGCAACACGAAAATATGACAAAGAGATGGCGATTGAAACGGCGAGGCTCCTCTCAGGTTTATTCTAATAATTTATTCAGCTCCTGACTCCTGTGCATTGGTCTTTCTTTATGATTTTTTGTGCAATTGTCCATCAAAGGGGACCCAAAAAGACAATAAGAAAAAGAGATAAAGCATTGGGGGTCGAAACGTGAAGCGTGAAGCAAAAAGCAACGTCTCTCGTGTTTCGCCATCCTTTGTAGAATTCCTGTATTGAATCTTCTGCTCCAACTGCTCATTTCTTTTTCTTCTTTATCTTTTTGGACAATTTCTGTTAATTGACTACTCTCTCACTATCGACAAAAGGAATCATCGTCATCATCTACAATCATGGAGTCCGATGTCATCATCGCCACAACCACCCCGTATATCATTGCGATCGAAAGAGTGTTGACAGGTAATTCCAAGTAGAATCTAAAAATAGTTGGGAAAATAAGTGTCGTATCACCGTCTAACTTTCACGCACTTAACTAAAATCTCAATGGTTAATCTCATCATGGACGCACGACCTAAAAATAGAGTTCCATAATATCACTTTTTTTTTTTTCCAATTTCAGGATCTCAAATTATGTGAACTGCAAAGTCTGCATCATCTTAACAACTCTCTTGTTTCATGTTTGGTTAGAACTTCTGGAGCTTTTCATGTTATAAACTAGGAGGTTGCCCGTTAAAATCACTAGCCGCATGCAAATTGATTTAGATTAGGTCAACTGTACAAATCGAAGGCTTGAACTTAATGGCTCTGGGAAGTTTGTAGGGCATTTCACGGGGTTTTAGGGAATATGTCCTCCATGCCTATGCCCTAGATTGTGAAAGAAAAAAAGAAAAAAAAGATGCAACAATCTCTCATTAATCTTTTGTAAGACTCTACATGAATAGACAAATACAAATTACAAATATCATCCATAAGTGTAAAGTTGTATATAGCATGTTGTAGTCACATGTTAAAGTATTTAATGATGGAGCTTTAATGGGCATTATATATTTGTGGTCTTTTGCATCTAACTAATTGCTTTTAATCTTTTGGATAATAATTTCTAATATGACATCATAAATACCCACTGCACTTACGTTTTTAGAGTCATAACATTTAACTATTAACTAATTGCAGAATCATTGTACTATTAGTCTAAATCTTCAAAACATGAGAAGTGCATATATAAAGTTTCCAAATTATATAAGGGATTGAATCATCGCAGTTTACCCTCAATTTTGTATAGTTGAATGTATTTAACATGGATGAGTGTGACTAATTTGTGTGCGTGCTGATGAGAAGGAATGAGCCATGACATACCTTATAGTAGATATGGTTCGTTTTCTCACCACAAGAAACAAAAAAGTTGCTATAAAAAAATAAGATCGTGAATTGACGCCTCATAAAGGAAAAATATGGTGATTAAAGTTGAATTATTGCCGTTAGCCCAGAGGAAACGAATCTTCTTTTGACGGCACTTAAAGCAAAAATATATTGCTCAATCATTGCTCCTAGCCCGTGTGAAACCAATGTTCTTTTGACGGGACATAAAGCAAAAATGTGATGCTGAATTATTGCTCCTAGCCCCTTTGCCATTACCCATGAGCCATCACCTGTATATTATTAGCCGTGTAGAGTAGTGATGGTGATTAAGATGATGACCCGAGCATTTTTCAAATGCTGGCCATGTGTTTGACAATTAAAACAGAGTTTGAGCGCATGAAATATAAGCGGCATGTTGCTTTCGATTTGTATAGTCCAATTCTTGCATTTAGATGAACAATGGGATGTAAAATAGAAAGAAAACGAGAAAACAAAAAAGCATAATTAAGAAAACATCCATTGGCTTTTTCAATACATGCTTAATCAACATATAAGATACGATAAAGCAACGGGCGGTCGAAATAGTGGGGCACCTCCTCAGGTTTCTTCTCATAATATATTCAGCTCCCGTGCATGGGTCTTTCTTTACAAATTTTTGTGCAGTTGTCCATCAAAGGGAACCCAAAAAGACGAAAAGAAAAGAGACAAAGCATTGGGGGCCGAAACGTGAAGCATGAAGTAAGAAGCAACCTCTCTCGTGTTTCGCCTTTATTTATAAAATTCCTGTAATGAATTTTCCGCTCCAACTGCTAATTTCTTTTTCTTTTTTATTTTGACAATTTCTGTTAATTGACTACTCTCTCATGGTGGGTTGGTCTTTCTTTACATTTTCTTTTCTTACCGTTGTCTGGACAAAAGCGTTTCCGGTAGAAGTTGTCATTTATCTCCCAAACCTTTTCCTCGTCTCTGTCGGCGCTAATTGTTGAATCTGGCAGATGAGATTTCATATCATAATCTTATGATAATCCTTCTCTAAACATGTGAATGAAAATAGTGAGAACGAGCCTCCCTCCTTTGCTACTTTGAAGGCTTTTAAATTTATTAGAATCTTATTAAAGAGTGCTTTAAGAACACTCGTTAATCATATTTAACAAAGAAAGATTGTTATTTTCATTATATTGATTGAACAATAGATGAGAAAATTTTCCACTAAAAACTTTCACATATTCTTGGAGTGTCTACATTCTAAATAAATTTGCCCCTTTGTTGATTGAGAGAAGTTGTGATTATATTCTTTATTTTGTCTAAAGAAATATGAGACAATTTATCAAATTATAAAAGTAGTCCATTTGGAATTTGCGTCTTTCAAAAATCAAGAGATAATTCCATGACTTGGTAAGTCACGAACGCCTCGAATCCGCCTCCTTTTGTTTCTTTGCTCCTTGGCAAGGGTTCAGCCGAGACGATTTGCGTAAAATTCCTAGCAATCCCTACGCTTGTAAACTATAATTTACATGGCCAAATCAAGAAGATGCCGGAACGAAAGTATACGCCCCTGCATTTGAGGGGTTGGTCTTGGTCCGGCCGTGGAATTTACGGCACATGAAGCCATTGGCCCCTGAGAAAGCAAACTTTTGACGACACAAAAACCTAGTATAAAACAAAAATGTGACGATTGATGTTGAATTATTGCCAAGGGCCCAGGGGAAACCAATCTGCTTTTGACGGCACATAAAGCAAAAGTATGATGCTGAATCATTGTCCGGGTGAAATTAATCTGCTTTTGATGCATGATGCTGAATTATTGCTCCCAGTCCATGTGGTATCCCCCAATAAGCCATCGCCTCTATACAGTTAGCCGTGGAGAGTAGCGATGGTAGCGGAGGCGATGAGCTCTTTGACCCAATCTCAGTATTATTATTGAACAATAATCGTTCTGAATTATTGTTTCGCTCGTGAGATTTTTAGGAGATCGTTGGGAGAGATCTGCAACGGTGGACTGCTCGTCAATAGATACTCAGATTTTTGCTTTATCCGTTTTGCTTCTAGTTCGATTTTGATTGAAGTTTTTCGTGAATTGCTTTCAGGTACTAGCATTCAGGCGAGCGAGGGGGTTGTGATTAGGCTTGTAAGTCGGTAACTGATACTTGGTTTTTGCTGCGTACATTCTACTTTTTCTACTTTTTGCGTTTTCAAGTTTTTTTTAGTATTGTTGTAGTCATTGCATCGGTATTTTGTTGATTTAAAATTTTGATGTTTTATTTTTACATTCTTTAAGATGATATGGATTGTCCTTTGTTCCATTTATTTTCTTGGGTTGTTTGAATGATGTAGATAATGGTTCACTTGCCTCCAGCAAGTCGTCGGTGCTACCTTCTATACTTTAGAATGATTATTTTTAAGTGGAAGCTTTTCTCCGTTTGTGGCTTTCACATGCATGTGCATGTATTTTATTAGTTTAGAGTGTTGTCCTTCTAGTATGGTTTTACTGTAAGCCCAAATAATTCATATTTGGTGAACTTTTAAGATGTATGTCTCAACACTTTCATTAAGTCTGTGCTCTTGTACGTTGTTGAGTATCCACTTTTTGCCTAACATGTTACTTATAAGAGTGATTAAAAAAATTGACTTTTCGCATGAAACATGTACGTTTTGACCAAGTTAGATTAATGAGGGTGTTGATTGGGAATCAATTGAGGCAATTTTTTGACGACACGAAGAAGCGCTGATACCAATTAAGTAGTGAGAGTGACTAATAAGCAACACATATTTTACCAGTGGAGGCATGGAGAGAGGAAAGGGAGCCCTCGCGATAGACGTTGCGGTCTTGCTTCAGGCGCTTCTTGAAGGCGATCTTCTATTTCTTCACAGCTTCCATGGTTGTGCATTTGGGATTTGAATTTTTAGGGATTTGAAGAGCTGCGAGAGTGCGTTTGTAGCTAAAAAATTTCGATTTCTTTTTCAATTATAGGATGTATTGAAATTTAACTATCTGTAATCAAATTTTTTAAATGCTTATTAGATGGGTGTAGATTAATAGTTGAATTACAACATAGTTGAGGCTAACTAATGATGATAAACTTTTGTTCCGATTTTTTCCCCACTATGAGTAAACTTTTGACAAATTTTGCTTTAGTTACAACATATTTAACAAGGACCACCACTAATGAAGAAGTCCATAATCAAATAGGTTCCTGAATGGACCCACCATGAGTAAGCCCTTTGTCAAGGGGGGCTAAGGCTAAAAGCTTTAGACCCACATGCCGCTTGCCTATTTCTCCGTAAATAGAGGAGTAAGCCATTCCAACACTATGCTTTTTCTATAAATTCCATACTTTACACGCTCTAGTCCCATGCTAATTTTAGCATCGAAAGATTCTTATTAATGGGCCATAACCGGGGAACTCCTTTTCTTTGTGGTGTGCAGGTTCAAGGCACGATTCATGGAAGAAAAAAAATCGAAGCTCATGCTTGTTGCACTCCAAAAGTAAAAGAATAAACATAATTACCAGCTTAGTACACTTACGAAGAGAAGTTGCCAAGCTTTGAGACCTAATAAAGCTCAAGTCAATCGTGGGGTGATTTTGTTGCATCCGTGGATGTAGAATATGTATTATCAATGCGATACTCAACTTTCTAAGTACTTATTCCTCTTCTTTCTTCTTTGGAACTGGCAGGCCTATATGTGCAGAGCTGGTTAACTCATAGAAAGTGATTCTCAAGTCATTCTCTATCATAAGCTCTCCAGATCATTGTCAAGTAGTGCAATACCAATGGCCGAGGCTGTTGTTTCGTCCGTGGGGCAGACAATAGGAAATCTGCTCATCGATGAGGCCAAATTCTTGTGGGGTTTGGAGGCCAAGGTGAAGGACCTGTACAGGGAGCTGAGGCTGATCCGGTGCTTGTTGAGGGATGCGGATGCAAGGCGAGAACATAACCAAGCTGTTGGAGAATGTGTTGCACAACTCCGAGACTTTGCCTATGATGCCGAGGACCTCATTGAGAGATACATCCTCAGAGTCGCGCAGAAGAAGGGACAAAACATCACAAGAGCATGTGCTTGCTTCGTGGCGAACTGCACGTGCGTACAGGCTCATGTGGTGGGCACAGAGATTGAGGGCTTAAAATCCAGCATCTCCAATCTTAGAATGAGCATGCTGGCTTTTGGCGCACAACCTGGGAATGAGGGCGAACTCAAACGCACGAGAGCTTCGATGCTGACACGGAATTATGACCATTTCAAGGAGGATTTTGTTGGGAGGGAAGATAGTATGGAGGAATTGGTGAAAGAGCTATCGAATGAAAAGCATAGAGTTGTTTTTATATGGGGAATGGGTGGTTTGGGTAAGACCTCACTTGCCAAGAAAGTCATTGACAAAGTGAAGAACAATTTCAATGCTCTCGCTTGGGCTTGCATATCTCAAGAATACCACGTGAGGGATATCTTGGTGGGAATTCTTGTTAAGTTGATCCCTCATAAAAGAGAGAATGTTATGAAGATGATGGATGATGAATTGTTGAAAACTCTATATGAGATCCAACAAGAGAAGAAATGTCTCGTGGTTCTGGATGATATTTGGACCAAAGAGGCATGGGTCAGTCTTCAAGCTGCATTCCCAATCGATGACACGAGAAGCAAGTTATTGATAACAACCCGCAATAGAGATGTAGCGGAGGATATCGATCCTCAAGGTTTTTTCCATCAACCTCGATACTTATCAAACCAGGAGAGCTGGGATCTACTGAAGAAGAGAGCGTTCCCTGAAACAAAGGGTAAGACTTCTCAAAGGTTATTATCCTAACATATAGTAGCTTCAAGAGATAATATTGCCATTTGATTCTGATTTATGGCACTTCGGTTATTAACGCAGGATTTGCTGTTGAACTTTCTCTTGATGGACCTAGAGTTGGTCAAGATATTGCTGTTGGCCAAGCTTTAGAAGGTATCGTAAGACAGTCAGAGACAGAGGGACAAATACCGGGTACTTCATTGTTTAGTTTGTCCTTTTGAAAGCTTTAGCTCTTTATGAATTGATAGTAACAGTGGAATTCAAATTATTGATATATGGACTATTAGGCACCATCATTTTAATATTTAGGGAATCAAATGCCCTTTTGTTTTTCAATAGATTACAATTGTACCTTTAAACAAACATCCAAAGCTTTGCTGCTCCTTTCCTCCGATGATGAGGATAAATATTGAGCAGCTTTCTTATGGCTAACATAATAAGCGATTTTGATAGGATTTATGAAACAATGTGAAGTCTAGCCATGTTACATCTTTCATTGGCTTCGTCTTAACTCCACTTTTTTTGCATTTGTGAATAGTTGGTTTAACAATAAGAGTTGGGATTGTTAGGAAAATCGTGAATTGTTACGTGACAAAATAGAACGGCAAGTGGAAGATTACATTAGAATTTGTGCAGGAGATTAGTAGCACATTCAAGTTATTGGAGATCACACTTGAGTTCTCCATGTGTTGCTTTCACTTTTCTTCATCAAGTAGGATTATTGTTGTTTTACATTTGCTTGAGTCACTTCATTCAAGACACACATATAACAAACATTATCTATTCAAATTTTTAATTTAGGTTTCTTGATCTTCCAAGCGTAGATGGAGACATATATAGGAGCTTTGTTGTAGTCCATATTTTCTCCTTACAAAAGTATAAATGAACTATAAATTATAAAGAATTATAGCATCTTACTTATATATCTAAAAGCAGCATATATGTGTCCTTGAAGCAATCTTCTCATTCCAAGTGCATTTTCCTATGATTGAGTTGCAATTTGTTGGCTAATATTGTGTAGTAATCACTTAAGACATGAAGAGATTGGGAGATGAACTCCTTAAAAAGTGTGGAGGATTACCCTTGGCTATCATTGTGCTTGGTGGACTTTTGGCAATCAACGAATGGGAGACAGTCTACAAAAAGATCAATTTGCACTATAGTGATAAGAGTGATGTATCAAAAGTGTTGGCCTTAAGCTATGACGATCTACCATGGCATTTAAAGCTATGCTTCCTATATTAGGTAGCTTTCCAGAGGATGCACAAATTCCTGCAACAAAGGTTCTTCGCATGTGGATTGCTGAAGGATTTGTGTCGTTGAATGAATATGACGAAGAGAGGGAAATACCTGTGGAAGTTGTAGCAGAGCAATCTTTAATACAGTTGGTTAATAGGGGAATGGTTCAAGCACGATTCAACTTGAGTGGAAAGATCAAAACCTGCCACCTCCATGACCTAATGCGAGACTTATGCCTCTCCAAAGCTAGGCATGAGAGGTTTCTTAGCGTTCTTAACATCCAACATGATCTTGAAACGGATGATCATTCTTCTTCGATGGCAATTAAAGTCAACTCAACTTGCAAAACCCGAAGGCTTTCTCTCAATATGAGTATCGAAGGAAACATGATTCCAAGAGCAAAACAAATAGGAAGGACTATGCTCAACCTTCGAACTCTCATGTTCTTTGGATATGATGGAGGGAATTGGAAGAAATTTTAACCTATTTTCATCAACTGTAAGTTTCTCAAAGTTTTGAAACTAGAGCAACTTTCTTATATTAGAGTAAATTTACCTGAATCATTGGGAGACCTAGTCCATTTAAGATTCTTAAGTTTAGCAGGAAGTAGATTCAAGGGCTTGCCACAATCTTTGGGAAACCTTGTATATATGGAATTCTTGGACATTCGTACATATCCATATGAAAAGGTAATCGTGCCAAATGTGTTGTGGAAGATGAGAAGGTTAAGGCATCTCCATCTTCCCTACAAAATTTCCATCAAGAAGAGATTCCCTGGGGATTGGAAGAAGTTGCGGTTGGACACTTTGAGTAGCCTACGGATATTGAAAAACTTTTGTTTGAAGATGTGTGATGTGAACGATGTAGGCAAATTGATCAATCTACAAAAGCTAACTATCATCGGTGAGCATGGTTCTAATGACTTGAAGACAATTCCACAACTTGCTAAATTCAATTTGAAAAATCTTCAATCATCATCTTTTAAATTCGAAAGCTTTTCATTTTTCGAAGGCGAATTGGATATGACATCAAAGTGTTGCCATTCCTGTAAATTGTTTCTATGGGGAAAAGTAAAGAAGTTTCCAGAACATGGGAATCTACCCCAGCAACTAAGGAAGCTATTGTTATTGGCCTCTGAACTTAAAGAAGATCCAATGCCAATATTGGAGAAATTGGATCACTTGGTTGTTCTCCTATTATCATCATATGCTTTTAAGGGAAAGAAAATGGTTTGCTCTGCAAGAGGCTTTCCTCAACTCAAGCATTTACTTCTCGATGGCCTGCCAAATTTAGAGGAGTGGAGTGTCAACGAAGGAGCCATGCCTCATCTTTCTCGATTAGGGATCCACCATTGTCCCAAATTGAGGGCGATACCTGAAGGAGTTCCACCGTACGATGATTCTGATACCCTTTATCACGAGCATTTCAAGAGCTGGAGGTCACGTCGACGTGAGGAGAGGGCAGGGGTGGCCCCAGCTGTCCAGGAGAGAGAAACAAGGGGGCGTTGGCTTGTGGGTTGTGGGGGTGGGCCCCTAGATTATAGTAGATGTGAAAATTGAAAAACACAAAATCAGTTTTTCACTAAATTTTAGCTCAAATCGGTTGCATCCCAATCCTTCATTGTATTTCTCTGAGTAAATATCTAATCGAATATATTTCATTAAAGTAGATATTATACATTAGATGCGTAAATTTAATGGAATGAGTCTCTTCTTTTCCGAAAAAATAAATAAATTAAGAGTTTTGCTTAGAGAGTGAAAGTGGCCAACCCATCTTCATCGCTCATCAATCAGCCATTAGTTAATCCTGGCCATCGATTTTTGCTTACACAAAAATATCATGCATGATTTCAATGATTCTCTCTTCTTCGTCAAGCGTTCTAGCACTTACTAGTGGAGTGCCGCCCTTCTGATTTTGTAGCCGTATTAGTATTTTGTAATGTAGCCAATAGATATTTAATTTAATTATATACTTCTATTTTTTATGCAAGATATTGGAGCGACTACATCAATTCTATTAGTGCAGTTTCCCCAATTGTGTCATGATTGATGATCCATATTGTTATGTCAGCTTTTGCTTGTACAATTTCCTATTACATTTGTGATTAGTGGAAATTATCAACTAATTTTGCATATCATATAAATTAAATCTACATCTCTGATTTGATTACACATAAATGATCTTTATTTTGAGATTTTTAATCTACGGCATAAGATTGTCGTCAAAGCAAAATCGAGTAAAAACCTTCACGTTGTTGGATATGTAAAGTCTCCTAACAATTTTCAGTGCATTTGCTAAATGAAAGATGATAAAATGTGGTCATGATTGTTGGAGATGATAGCCCTAATTAGTCATCTCCAGACCAAAAAACAAAAGAATTTTATGAGGAGACTTGTACATGTCGAGGAGAACATCGTTGGGAGGGAAAATAGTATTAAGGAGTTGGTGAATGAGCTTAAGGATGGAAAACACAGTGTTATTTCTATATGGGGAATGGGTGGTTTGGGTAAAACCGCACTTGCTAAGAACGTCTTCGCTCATGATGAAGCGAAGAGAAATTTCAAAGGTTTTGCTTGGGCTTGCGTATCTCAAGAATCCCATGTGAAAGATATCTTACCGAAAATTCTTATTAAGTTGATCCCTGATCAAAGAGAGAGGGTTATGAAGATGATGGATGACGAATTGCTTGAAACTCTATACAAGATTCAACAAGATGAGAGATATTTGGTGGTTCTTGATGATATTTGGACCAAACAGGATTGGGATCGTATTCAACCCGCGTTCCCGGTTGAAAACATGAGAAGCAAGCTATTGATAACGACCTACAATAGTGAAGTAGTGAAGCATATTGACCCTCATGGTTTTCTCCATCAGCCTGAGCATTTATCGGACGAGAAGAGTTGGGAGCTGCTAATGAAGAGGGTGTTTCCTAATACGAAAAGTAAGGTTTCTCTAAGGTTATTATCCTCACGTATAGTACCTTAAATATTATATTGCTTGTTGATTCTGATTTATGGCACTTTCGTTATTATTGCTGGATTACCTATTGGACTTTCTTCAGTTCGACCTCGAGTTGGTCAAGGTATTGCTGCGGGCCAACTTGGAGAAGATATTGAAAGTCAAGCAGAGACGGAGGGACTAGAACCAGGTACATCATTACTTAGTCTGGTCTTTTAGAAGCTTTAACAATTTATGAATCGATAGTTACAGTGGAGTTCAAATTATAGATAGATACGTGGAGCAATAGGCGCCATAATTTCAATATCGGGGAATCAAATGGCCCTTTTGTTTCTTAATAGCTAACAATTGTTACCTATAAACAATCATCCAAAACTTTGCTCCTCTTTTCCTCCGATGAGGACAAATATCGAAGAGGCTTTTGTATGGCCAACATAATAAGCTGTTTGTTGCGGAACAATGCCAAAATATGTACCAATTGAAGCACAAATAGTAAAGATGAAAGAAAAATTGAAATTAGATGAGACATAAGGTATATGTGCAAATTCCAAACAAGAAAAATGCTGGGGAGAGAGGAATTTTACTATCTTCAACGACGAGTTCAAAAGTACATTTCAAAAGCTAAAAAAGTCACTTGGTGAGCCACGAGATCTACAAATCTAATAACAAGATGACAAAAAAAAGAAAAAAAAAGAAGGGAGAGAATGTAGAGGCTAGTATTTGAGATGGGTTGTGTAACCCATCCCTTTTATAGCCCCCTTAAAAAGCTTAAAACAAATGTGCATGATCCGCTATTATCATTGATTTGAAATCCAAAAGTCAACAATATTTTATAGAATTGATGAAATAACGTGAAGCCTAGCAATTGTACTTCTTCCATAGGCTTCATATCAGGTCCACCTTTTTGGCGTTTTGTGAATAGTTGGTTTAACAATAAGAGTTGGGATTGTTAAGGAAATTAATGATTTGTTGTGCAACAAAATAGAGTGGCGACATGAAGTTTTTGCTAGAAGTTTATGTGGGAGATTAGGAGCACAGTTAAGAGAGATAATTAGCACAATTGGGTTATCCCTGCACTGCTTTCAATTTTCTTCGTCGAGTAGGATTATTCTTGTTCTACATTTGCTTGAGTCACTTAATTCAAGCCATTGATAACAAAGACAACACATTCCATTTGTTAATTTAGGGTTTTTGATCTTTCGGGCTTATATGGACGCAAATATAGGGCTTCGTTGTGGTCCCTATAGTCTTTCCCTTTACAAAAGCATGAATGAACCATGAATTATAAAGAGCTATAGCTTCTTACTTATATATCTAAAAGTAGATATATCCTTGAAGTTATCTTCTTATGACAGTTGCATCTTCTTGTAATTGTTGAGTTGCAATTTGTTGCTTGGTATTGTATAGAAATCACTGAAGACATGAAGACATTAGGATATGCAATGCTTAAGAAGTGTGGAGGATTACCCTTGGCTATCGTTGTGCTTGGTGGACTTTTGGTTGTCAACGAGTGGGAGACAGTTTACAAAAAGATCAATTGGCATTTTAGTGAGGGGAGTGGTGTGTCAAAAGTATTGGCCCTAAGCTATGATGATCTACCATGGTATCTAAAGCCATGCTTCCTATATTTGGGTAGCTTTCCAAAGCATGCAAAAATCACTATAAAGAAGGTTCTTCAAATGTGGATTGCTGAAGGCTTTGTGTCGCTGAACGGATATGATGAAATGAGAGAAATTCAAGTGGAAGATGTAGCTGAGCAATATTTAATGGAGCTGGTTAACAGGGGGATGGTTCAATTAAGATTTAACTTTAGTGGAAGGATCAAAGCTTGCCACCTCCATGACTTGATGCGAGACTTATGCGTCTTCAAGGCTGTGCAAGAGAATTTTCTAAGCATTCTTAACATTCAGCTAGACAATGAGACGAAGAATGTGCCAATGGAAGTTGAGTCAACTTCCAAAATATGAAGGCTTTCTCTCATATACATGAATTTTAGTTATAAAAATCCTACGATGATCTTAAAACCAATAGGAAGGAATATGCACCACCTTCGAACTTTACTGATGTTCTTCGGAAGCCACCCAAGGAAGTGGAAGCAATTTGCACCTATTTTCATCAGCTATAAGTTTCTCAGAGTGCTGAAATTAAATTATATACTTGCTTCTTATCTGACGGAGAGTGTACCTGAATCAGTGGGAGATCTAGTTCATTTAAGATTCTTAAGTTTAGCACATAGTTTTTTTGGGGGCTTGCCGCAATCAATGGGGAACCTCGTATGTATGGAATTCTTGGACTTGCTTTCGTTTACAAGTGATGCAATAGCCATTCCAAATGTGTTGTGGAAGATGAGAAGGTTGAGGTATCTCCGTCTTCCCTACCATTATACCATCAAGAAGAAATTCCATGGGGATCGAAGGAAGTTGCGGTTGGGCACTTTAAAGAATCTACGGACATTGAAAAACTTTAAACCGAAGAAATGTGATGTGAACGATGTAGGCAAGCTGACCAATCTGCAAAAACTAACTGTCTCCGATGGTGGGATCCTATTCAGCTGGAGATATTTCCGCAACTTGCTAAATTCAATTTGGAACATCTTCGATCCTTGTCTTTTTATTGTGCAATCTTTGGTCGTTCATGGAACGAAGGTGAGTTGAGTAAAATGTCAAACTATTGCCATTCCTATAAGCTGTCCATAAGAGGAAAGGTAGAGAAGTTTCCAGAACACAACAGTCTACCGCATCAATTGAGGAAGCTAGTCTTAATAATGTCTGAACTTGAACAAGATCCGATGCCAATATTGGAGAAATTAGATCACTTAGTTGTTCTTATCATGAAGGAAGCTTTTGTGGGAAAGGAAATGGTTTGCTCTGCAGGAGGCTTTCCTCAACTCAAGTGGTTAGTTCTTCATGATCTACGCAATTTGGAGAAGTGGTGGGTCGTTGAAGGAGCCATGCCTCGGCTTTCTCGATTAAATATCTACGGATGCCCCCGATTGAATTCGGTACCTGAAAAAGTATTACATGTCTACACATCTGACCATGTGGACGATACGTCAATTGAGACACAGAAAACCCCTCGGTGGGAAAGGGTTGATGATGCGTGAGCTTGTGGGTTATGAGGGAGTGGGCCCCCAAAATAATAGTAGATGTGGAAAATAGAATTTATCAATGTAAAAGCTGTATGGTGGAGCCTGAACAATTACATATGTTATCTGTTGGAATGTAGGAGCATCTCGAGTGGCAGATTAAGAGTGGATTTGTTTATTTTCAAAAGCAATGGAATCTACGTCTTCCTAGGAAATTCCTTCCATGCAACTTCAATCAGACATGGACTTACGCAAGAGAGATGCTGCAGATTGTTTATGACCCCGCTACAGTGCGTGGTGGTTGGAACTGGTATCTGCACACTTTGAAGATTGGTTATTTTGTGCTAATGGCATCTCACCCCTTTTGCCCATTTCGGGGAATTTGCCATTTATTTTTAAAGTCTGTAACTTTATTTGATCATTGTGATGGATTTTATCTCGGCAATCATGTTAGTACTCATATCCATGTCACATTGTTGAGCACAATTATGTATTTGATCAGTACGATATTTTCCTCGTCTAACCAGCTCGAAGTAGAAACTTAAATCAGTGTTGTGACATGGAGAATGTGTAGTTGCTCTTAATCAGTCTAATACCGTGAATAGACCTAGATACCACTAGGTTTTAACATGCTGTTATAGTGGAATAGAATCTATGCACACTTGGTGACATCAATTGTCTTCGTTGGTCGAAGAGTTGCAAATCATTGACTGGGGAAGGCCAATTAGGGCTGCTTGTGCCCGGTTCAAGTTTTTGTCCAGTAGGTTGAAATAGTCACCGGCTACAGGCTTGTGCTTACACTTGACTGATGGTATTCCGAAGAGACGGCAAGGGAAAATGATACCATAAATACTTTGAAACGTCAAAAGTGGGATCGCTAAGTAGAAAATATATTTGTATTTCTCTGAGTAAATATCTAATCAAATATATTTCATTAAAGTATACATTATACATTAGATGTGTAAATTTAATGGATGAGTCTCTTCTTTTCCGAAAAAATAAATAAATTAAGAGTTTTGCTTAGAGAGTGAAAGTTGAGAGAAATGTTTCTAAATCTCATTATACATAGCACCTAGAAATATTTCATTATATTATCTTTTTTATATATGCAATCGGACTGACTGTGTGGCATATTTATGAAATATAGAAAAATATTTCATAATGTCTAGCTATATCCCTTTCGTATGACAGTAGAATCTGTCATCATAGCTAGAGAGTTAAAATGTGTAAGAAGAATGATATGGAAATTTGGTAATTAATAAATATTTTTTTTAAAAAGTTAGAGATAAATAGGAAGCATGTACAGAGCACCAATTGCTTAATGCCACGGTATTTGACGTGGCCAACCCATCTTCACCGCTCATCAATCAGCCATTAGTTAATCCTGGCCGTCGATTTTTGCTTACACAAAAATATCATGCATGATTTCAATGATTCTCTCTTCTTCGTCAAGCGTTCTAGCACTTACTGGCGGAGTGCCGCCCTTCTGATTTTGTAGCCGTATTAGTATTTTGCAATGTAGCCAATAGATATTTAATTTAATTATATACTTCTATTTTTTATGCAAGATATTGGAGCGACTACATCAATTCTATAAGTGCAGTTTCCCCAATTGTGTCATGATTGATGATCCATTTTGTTATGCGAGCTTTTGCTCGTACAATTTCCTATTACATTTGTGATTAGTGGAAATTATCAACTAAGTTTGCATATCATATAAATTAAATCTACATCTCTGATTTGATTACACGGAAATGATCTTTATTTTGAGATTTTTAATCTACGGAATAAGATTGTCGTCAAAGCAAAATCGAGTAAAAACCTTCACATTGTTGGATATGTAAAGTCTCCTAACAATTTTCAGTGCATTTGCTAAATGAAAGATGATAAAATGTGGTCATGATTGTTAGAGATGATAGCCCTAATTAGTCATCTCCAGACCAAAAAACAAAAGAATTTTATGAGGAGACTATTAGATGTGAGAGAACTAATCCCATGGACAAATCAAGACTTCCCGAAAAAATTAGGACGGTAATCTAAGAAGGTATAATGCTTTCTTGTTTAAAGGGCGAATAATGAGTTTGCCTGACGGTGCTTGTTAAATTTGATGCTCTCTTGTTAGAGGCTTACTCATGGTGAGAAAATGGGAACGAAAGTGCCACATAGCCGACCAGAACTAGGCGCTTTATAGCATGGAAGACGAGGAGAATGTCACGGAAGTGTGGCTGCACAATGAGAAGACCGCCCCGGCCTTTGGCCTCATTAGGATCAACCGAAAAATCGAATGTTGGAGACTGTCCTAATACCTTTAAACTCGTTTCGCGCATTTCTGGGAGGGAAATCATCGTGAGAAACAATGCCTTGTTTCGATGGTTCCGAAGATGATTCTTTCTTTTCATACTTCTTTTGGATATTCTCAGCCACTAAAATTTCAGAATACAGCAAATCTTACCACCAGCATAGATCCCCTGGAGGCTTCTTTGGCCTCGAAGCTTGCCAACTTTTCTTCAAAGCGTGGGAAGCTACTAATAATTCAATAGTACGTCTTTGACAGGAGGTCGATAGAAACTTGGTCGCGCTCACATTCATAATTTGGTATTCTCGTATTACTTTACAGACATTAATAAATTATATAACATATTGACTGCTGTTCGGGAATTCATTTGTTCATGTTGTTCCCAAATTCTTGAATTTACATCCTAATTATTATTATCTAATAATACATTCATCTTCTTCTTTTTTATCATTAAACTGCTCTTTTTTATCTGGTAAAAATATCATGATTACTTTATCCGGTAATTATGGACATTTCACGTTTGCTCTTTTCTAGAATGTCAATGTTATGACTAGGCTAAATAGTTAAATTCAAGCCCAACTCATTGAAAAAGGATTAAGCTGTGTCCTCTTTAATTAGAGTTAGCTCATGAATCGGGCAGTTTGGGCTAAAAGGACTAGGTCCCTTCGAATGAGAAAAGTGAGAAGAAGGATGATAACATTGATACGGGTTGAAAAATTATGAAAATGAAAATGTTGATAATAGATGGAATACATAGCTTGAGGAGTTAAGTAGAAAAAGATCTCTCACTCTCACAAAGCACCTTCTTCTTATTTTCATCATCTTTTTTCATCTGGACAAGCCAATCATGGCAAGTCAAGTCCTAACGGACTAACAGACATTTCTATGATTCGAAAATGAATCGAATTAAATCGAAAATGCACGAAATTTCGGTTTAGTTCAGTTTTGACACCCTTGCCTACATCTAGTTAGCTTTAGAAATTGATAGACGACGGTAACAATGAGAATGAAGATGATGAGCTCATTGGTCCAATGCCAGTATTATCACTGAACAATCGTCATTATCGTTTCTGGTTGATCCCTGAAACAAATTCCATCTCAGTCCACAAGCTCTGGTTCGGTCGCAAGATTGGTAGCAGTCGTTGAGAGATCTACCTTGTTGGACTGCTCACTAACTGGTGCTTGATTTTTGCTTTATCCGTTCTGCTTTTAGTTTGATTTTCACTGAAGTTTTCTGCGAATTTTCTTGAGGCTCTAATATTCAGACGAACGAGGAAGTCGAAATTTAGCTTGGGAGTGGACTTTTCCCAATTGAATTGGCCCCTTTTCATTTTCAAGTTTTTTGCTTTTTTAGTATTTTCGTGGTCATTGCGTATGTATCTTGCTGATTTAGAATTTTCATGCTTTACTTCCGCGATCTTCTTGGGGATATGGACTCTGCTTAGTTCCTTTTAACTCTTGGGTTGTTTGAATGAAATAAATATCGGTTCCCTCGCTTCCAGTAAGTCGGCTGTTCTAACTTTTAGCACGACTATAATCCCAAGTAATGCATCTGTGGAGATCTTTTATGATGTATGTCTTGCTGGTGGCGTGCAATGAAAGGAAGTACTGTGCATGTCTATCGTGAAGGCTAATCACTTTCATCCAATTCTTCTCCAATAACAACTTCAAATTACTCACATCGCTGGATTACCTCTCACTGTACTGTAGTTTGCCCATTATGTTGCGTCTCTGCTGTGGAATGCCATAGTCGAGAAACGAAGAAACTCTGGCCAAGAAAACTTCCTTCTGGTTGCTCCTAAATGCAATGTCTGACTCCTGCTGTTTCTGGGAAATCTGGCATTTACGCTTGTCCCCTGGATGGTGAAAAAAAAAAAAAAAGAGAGGAAGGAAAAGGAAAAACCTCTTATTAATCTATTATTATAAGTTGTATATAGCGTGTTGCACTCAGATGTTCAAGTATTCAAAATCATTTGTTGATGGAGCTTTTAATGGGCATGAACTTATGTGGTTATCCTCCATCCAGCTAATTACTTTTAAATTTTTGGATTATAGTTTCTAATACGATAGTGGAGAAACCAACTAAACTTTCATAGTAATGTTTGAACATTTAACTATTCACTCGATGCAAAATTGCTGTTGAACTTTGCTAAATTTTCAGAATGCAAGAAGTGCATATATAGAATTTCCAAATAATACGGGCGGTTCCATCATAGCAATTTGCCCTTAACTTGTTGGAGTTGGACATAATTAACATGGACGAGTCTAACTGATTTGCGCGAACAACATACGAAAATGTTGCCGTCAGTGTTGGCCCATGTGAAACCAATCTTTTGAGGACCCATAGAGCAGAAACTATAATGATGAATTGACGGCACATAAAGCCATTGGCCTGTGAGATTGACGTTACATAAAGCTACTTGGCCCGATGGTACAAATAATTGATGCTGAATTATTGTCACCAGCCCATGTGAAACCAATCTTCTGACGACCCATAAAGCGGAAACATAAATGAATTGACGGCACATAAAGCCATTGGCCTATGAGATTGACGTTACATAAAGCTACTCGTCCCGATGAATCCATCTCTTGACGACACATGGTACAAATAATTGATGCAACAGTATTGAAGACCAGCTCTCCCATCCAAAAAGATAGGCCTGCATTCAAGTTCTCGACAAAATCGAGAAGTCATATTGATATATTTAGTTCATCCCGGAAGCTTGAAAGCCCGTATGATGCTATTATTAGTTTATAATTTCTATGTTATTTATTATTTCTCTTAATTTAAATGTTTTGTCTAGATTTTCAAGGGTATATTTGTTTCAAAGCAAAGTTTTTCATTAATCAAAAGTCATATGTCATTTACAAGAAATTGGATGGCTTGTATCGTTAAAGAAATAAAGATAGAGCATTGAAATTAGGAGAAATAATAAAAAACATAGAAACTATAAATTAGTAAAAGCGTCATGTGGACTCCTAAGGTATCTTTCAAGCTTTCGGGATGGACTCAAGATATCGATACAATTTTTCGATTTCATCGAACTTGAATGCGGATCGATCTTTTTAATTGAGAGAGCTAGTCTTCAATGCGGGCCGCATCAAGTAATTGATGCTGAATTATAGTCGTCAGCCCATGTGAAACCAATCTTCTGAGGACCCATAAAGCGGAAACATTAATGATGAATTAACGGCACATAAAGCCATTGGCCTGTGAAATTGACGTTACATAATGGTGAATTGACAACACATAAAGCTGTTGGCCCATGAGAAGCCAATCTTTTGACGACACATGAAGCTATTCGCCATGATAAACTCATCGTCTGACGGCACATGGAGCAAATAATTAATGCTGAATTGTTGCCATTAGCCCTTGCAAAACCAATCTCCTTTTGACGGGACATGGAGTGAAAGGACAATACTGAATCATTGCTCTTAGACCGTGTGAAAAGAATCTTTTGGCGGGACATGAAGCGAAGATGTGATGCTGAATTATTGCTACCGGCTCATATGTTAGCTCATGTGCCAGCGTGATAACAGAGGGTATCACGTGTCTTGCGAGCCCACCTGTTATCAGTTCAGTAAAAACGCGTTTCTCTCCCCTCTCTTTCTCCTCTTTCTGTACGCTCTCTTCTCTGCAGAGGAAGAGAGTCGGGTGCAAAAGAGTGTGTGTAGGAGAAGAGAGAGAAGAGGAGAGAGAGCGTGCAGAGAGAGGGGAGAGAAAAACGCGTTCTGGCTGGGCTGACAATAGATGGGCCCACCTGTTATCAGCTCAGTAAGAATGCGTTTCTCTCCCCTCTCTCTCCTCCTTCTGTACGCTCTCTTCTCTTCAGAGGAAGAGAGTCGGGCGCAAGAGAGTGTGTGCAGGAGAAGAGAGAGGAGCGGAGAGAGAGCGTGCAGAGAGATGGGAGAGAAAAACGCGTTCTGGCTAGGCTAACAACAGGTGGCCCGTGGGACACGTGGTGTCTTCTGGAGACCATTCCGGTTTGTCAAGCGCCGCACCTAATATTTTCCCGTATGGCATCGCCTATATATAGTTCGCTGTGGATAGTGACGATGAGGACAACAATGATGAGCTGGTCGACCCAATCCCAGTATTATTATTGAGCAATAATCGTTCTGAGTTATTGTTTGCGGCCAGGTCATAAGAATAGTAGCGAATTGTTCGGAGAGATCTATTTGGGTGGATTTCTCGCTAATTAATACTCAGTTTTTACTTTATCCGTTCTGCTTTTAATTTGATTTTGACTGAAGTTTCTCGTGAATTGTTTTCAGGCACTGACATTCAGACAAACGAGGAAGTGAGTCGCTAACCGATACTTGGTTTTTTCTTTACATGCTCTACTTTTTCTTGTTTTTAGACATTTTAATTAGTTTAGTATTGTTGTAGTCATTGCATCATATTTTGTTGATTTAAAGTTTTGATATTTTATTTTTACATTTTTTAAGGCGAAGTGAATTGTGCTTTCTTGCATTTTTTCTTGGATCGTTTGAATGGCATAGATACTAATTCACTTATTTCTTGGAACTTTTATACTTCAGCATGATTATTATTGACAAGTAGAAGCTTTCCTCGATTTCGGACTTCCACATGCACGGGTACGTATATTGTATGTTTAGAGTTGTGGTTGTGCTTCTGGTATATTACGACTGTAAGCCCAAGTAATTCATCTTTGGTGTTCTTTAACGATGTATGTATCAACATTTTCGTCAAGTTTGATATGGATTTTTCGCATGAAATATGTATGTTTCGACCGAGTGAGATTAATAAAGGCGTTAATTTGGAAGCAACTGAGGTAACTTTTTAACGGCATGAAGAAGCTCAGTTACCAATTAAGTAGTGAGACCGACTAGTGAGCAACGCACGTACCTTACCAGTGGAGGCTTGCAGATAGGAGAGACAGCCGTCACGATAGACCTTGCGGTCCTGCTTCAGGTGCTTCTTGAAGGCAACGTTTCATTTCTCCACAGCTTCCACGGTCGTGCATATGGGATCTGAATTTCTAGGGGTTTTCAGGGCTGCAAAAGTGTGTTTGATAGCTAAATAATTTCGATTTCTTTTTCAATTATAGGACGTTTTGAAATTTAGCTATTTGTAGTCAAAATTTTTAAATGCTCATTAGATGGGTGTAAATTAATAAATGAATTTTGCTCAATTACAACGTAGTTGAGGCTAACTAATGATGGCAAACTTTTGTTCCGATTTTTTGACAAATTTTTCTTTAATTACGACATATTTAATGGGGACCACTGCTAACGAAGTAGTCCATAATCAAATAGGTTCCTGGATGGACCCACCGTGAGTAAGCCTTTCCTTAAGGGGGTTAAGGCCAAAAGCTTAAGACGCACATGCCACCCGCCTATTTCTCTATAAATACAGGAGTAAGCCATTCTAATACTATGCTTTCTCTATAAATTCCATACTTGCACGCTCTAGTCCCATGCTAATTTAAGCATCGAAGGATTCTTAATGGACCATAACCTGTGAACTTCTTTTCTTTGTGGTGCGCAGGTTCATGGTACAATTCACAGAATAAAAAAATCGAAGCTCATGCTCGTTGCGACTCCAAGAGAAAAAGAACAAACGTAATTACCAGCTTAGTCCACTTTGAAGGAAGTTGCCAAGCTTCGAGACCTAATAAAGTTCAAGTCATTTGTGGGGTGATTTTGTTGCATGTGATGTAGAATACGTATTATCAATGCGATATGCAACTTTCTAAGTACTTATTCCTCTTCTTTCTTCTTTGCAACTCGCAGGCCTATTTGTGCAGAGCTGCTTCACGCATAGAAAGTGAATTCACAAGTCATTCTTTATCATAATCTCCATCTATCATAATCAAGTCGTGCAATACCAATGGCCGAGGGCGTTGTTTGGTCCGTGGGGCAGGCAATAGGAAAGCTGCTCATCGATGAGGCCAAATTCTTGAGGGACGTGGAGGGCAAGGTCGAGGACCTGCACGGGGAGCTGAGGGTGATCCGGTGCTTGCTGAGGGATGCGGATGCGAGACGAGAGCACGAGCCAGTCGTTGGAGAGTGGGTTGCCCAACTCCAAGAAATTGCCTACGATGCCGAGGACGTCATCCAGGAATACGCCCTCAGAGTTGCGCCGAAGAAGGGACGAAACATCACCAGAGCATATGCTTGCTTCGTGGCGAAGTGCGCGTGCGTGCCGGTTCATGAGGTGGGGACAAAGATTGAGGGCTTAAAATCCAGCATCTCCAATCTAAGAACGAGTATGCGGGATTATGGCGTACAGTATGTGAAAGTGGGCGAGCGTGAACTCGCGAGAGCTTCGATGCCGAAACGTACTTATGCCCATTTCGAGGAGGATATTGTTGGGAGGGAAGATAGTATTAAGGTTTTGGTGAAAGAGCTGAAGGATGAAAAACAGCATACAGTTGTTTTTATATGGGGAATGGGTGGTTTGGGTAAGACCGCTCTCGCTAAAAAAGTCTTCGCTCATGATGAAGTGAAGAACCATTTCAATGATTTTGCTTGGGTTTGCATATCTCAAGAACACCGCACGAGAGATATCTTGGAAGGGATTCTTGTTAAGTTGAACCCTGATTGTAGGGAAGATGTTACGAAGATGAGAGATGACGAAATGTTTGAAACTCTATACCAGACCCTGAAAGGGAAAAGATGTATCGTGGTTCTTGACGATATTTGGACCAAAGAGGCATGGGACAGTCTTCGATCTGCATTCCCGATTGAGAACACAAGAAGCAAGTTATTGATAACAACCCGCAATAGAGATGTAGCTGAGTACATCAATCGTCAAGGCTTTTTCCATGAACTTCGGTGCTTGTCAGACTTGGAGAGCTGGGATTTGCTGAAGAAGAGGGCATTTCCTGACACGAAAGGTAAGGCTTTTTTAAAAGCATTACCCTCACATATCGTTGCTTCAAGAGATTATAATGCTTGTTTGATTCTGATGTATGGTGCCTCTGTTATTATTATTGCAGGAAATGTTGTTGAACTTTTTTCTATTGGACCAAGAGTTGGTCAAGGTATTGATGTAGGCGAAGTTGTAGAAGGTATTGAAAGATCGTCAGAGATGGTGGGACACATACCAGGTATTTCATTTGCTCGGTGTGGCTTTTTGGAAATTGATAATTATAGTGGAGTTCAAATGATCGATATATTGAGTATTAGTCACCATAATTTCAATATTTGGGGAATCCTCCAAACCTTCGCTCCTCCTTTCCTCTGATGAGGATAAATATCGTATAGACTTTTATAAGGCTAACATAATAAGCGATTATGATAGGTTTTATGAAATAATACGAAGCCCACCTATGTTACTTCATCTCAAGTCCGCCCTTTTTTTGCTTTTGTGAATAGTTGGCTTAAAAATAAGAGTAGGGATTGGTAAGGAAAATCGTGAATGGTTATGTGGCAACGCAAAGATTTCCCTAGAATTTGTGCGGGAAATTAGTAGCACATTCAAGTTATGGGAGATCACACTCGAGTTATCCCCGCACCGTTTTCATATTTCTTCATCAAGTAGGTCTATTGTTGTTTTGCATTTGCTTGAGTGACTTCATTCAAGTCACATATAACAAAGATGATACATTCAACTTTTTAAATTTAGGTTTCTTGATCTTCCGAGCGTAGATGGAGACATATATAGGAGCTTTGTTGTGGTCCCTATTTTTCCCTTACAAAAATTATAAAGAACCATAGCATCTTACTTATATATATATCTAAAAGTAGCAAATATCTGTCCTTGAAGTAATCTTTGCATTTTCCTATGATTGTTGAGTTGCAATATGTTGCATGATATTGTGTAGTAATCACTGAAGACATGAAGAGATTGGGACATGAACTCCTTAAGAAGTGTGGGGGAATGCCCTTGGCTATCATTGTGCTCGGTGGACTTTTGGCTATCAATGAGTGGAAGACGATTCACGAAAAGATCAATTTGCATTTCGGTGATGAGAGTGATGTATCAAAAGTGTTAGCCTTAAGCTATGACGATTTACCATGGCATCTAAAGCCATGCTTCCTCTATTTGGGTAGCTTTCCAGAGGATGCAGAAATCCCTGCAATGAAGGTTCTTCAAATGTGGATTGCTGAAGGCTTTGTGTCATTGAATACATATGACAAAGAGAGACAAATTTCAGTGGAAGATATAGCTGAGCAATATTTAATGGAGTTGGTTAAGAGGGGGATGGTTCAAGTAAGAGTCAACTTGAGTGGAAAGATCAAAACCTGCCACCTCCATGACCTGATGCGAGACTTATGCGTCTCCAAGGCTTTGCAAGAGAGCTTTCTAAGCTTTCTTAACAATCATCAAGACAATGAGATGGAGGATTGTTCTTCTTCGATGGCAATAAATGTCAATTCAACTTGCAAAATACGAAGGCTTTCTCTCAATTGGCGCGTTAGTGGCGATGAACAAATGATCCGGAGCATAGAAATAATAAGAAAGAATATGCTCAAACTTCGAACTCTCATATTCTTTGGATCTGGTGGAGGGAGCTTGAAGAAATTTCAACCTATTTTCATCAATTGTAAGTTTCTTAAAGTTTTGAAGCTCGAGTGCCTTCGTGATACGGAAGTAAATTTTTTACATAAATCAATGGGAGAACTAGTCCATTTAAAATTCCTCAGTTTAGCAGGAAGTTATTTCGAGGGCTTGCCACAATCTTTGGGAAACCTCGTATATGTGGAATTCTTAGACATTTGTGGTTCAACACGTAGCAAGGTAACTATGCCAAATGTGTTATGGAAGATGAGAAGGTTGAGGCATCTCTATCTTCCTTTCACTATTGCCGTCGAAAGGAGATTCCGTGGGGATCGGAAGAAGTTGCAGTTGGACACTTTGCATAGCCTACGGAGATTGAAGAACTTTTCTTTGGACACGTGTGATGTGAACGATTTAGGCAAATTGACCAATCTACGAAAACTGACTATAAGAGGCTGGCGTGATTCTAATGACTTGAAGAAAATTCCACAACTTGCTGAATTGAATTTGAAACATCTTCAATCATTGTCTTTCAAGTTCAAAAGCATTTCATTCACCGAAAGCGAATTGGGTATGACGTCAAGCTGTCGCCATCCCTGTAAACTATTTCTACGGGGAAAAATAGAGAAGTTTCCAGAACATGGGCATCTACCCCAGCAACTGAGGAAGCTATATTTAGGGTACTCCGAACTTAAAGAAGATCCGATGCCAATATTGGAGAAATTGGATCATTTGGTTGTTCTCCTATTATCACGGCATGCTTTTGAGGGAAAGAAAATGATTTGCTCTGCTGGAGGCTTTTCTCAACTCAAGCATTTACTTCTTTGGGGTCTGACAAATTTGGAGGAGTGGAGCGTCGATGAAGGAGCCATGCCTCATCTTTCTCGATTAGGGATCTGCGATTGTCCCAAATTGACGGCGGTACCTCAAGGAGTCCCTCCATATGAAAATTCTAGTGACCTTCGTTTTGAGCATTTCTGGAGCTGGAGGTGAGAGAGAGACGTCGATGTGAGGAGTGGTCAGGGGTGGCGCCAGCTGTCCAGGAGGTGTTGGCTTGTGGATTGTGAGGGGTGGGCCCCGAGAGTATAGAGAGAATGAAAAACACAAAATCAGTTTTCCACTAAATTTTAGCTAATATCGGTTGTATCACAATCCTTTATTGAATTTCTCTGAGTAAATATCTAATCAAATATATTGCATTAAAGTACATATTTTATATTAGATGCGTAAATTTAATGGAATGAGTCTCTTCTTTTCACAAAAAAAATTAAATAAATTAAGTGTTTTGCTAAGAAAGTGAAAATTGAAAGAAATTTTTTAAAATCTCATTGCACATAGTGCCTGCAAATGTTTCATTATATTATCAATTTTATATATGCAATAGAATTGATTATGTGGAATAGTTATGGAATATAGATAACTATTTCATAATGTCTAACTATCACTCTTATATGACACAGTAGAATCTATTATCATAGTCAGATAATAAAAATATGTAAAAAAAATTATATGAGTGTTTTGTAATTAATAATTTTTTTTAAAAATAAATATATATGAGAAGCATGGCAAGAGCACCAGTTGCTTCACGCCACGGTATTTGACATGGCCAACTCATCTTCACCGACCATCAATTAGTCATTAGTTAATCTTGGCCATCGATTTTTGCTTATACAAATTAATCATGCGTGATTCCATGATTCTCTCTGATTTGTTAAGAGTTCTAGCATTTACTAGTGGAGTGCCGCCCTCTGATTTTGCAGCCACATCAGTTTTTTGTAACGCACTTTTATTTTCTATGAGACATATTGGAACGATTATATCAATCCTATCCTATAAATGCAGTTTCCCCAATTGTGCCATGATTGATCATCCATTTATTATGTGAGATTTTGTATGTCCCATTTCCTATTCCATTTGTGATTTGGTGATAACCGCGGTGAATTTTGCATATCATATAAACTAAATCTGCATCTTTGATTCAATTACGCAAAAATGATTCGTATTTTAAGATGCTTCATCTATAATATAAGATTGTGGTCAAAGTAGAATCGAGCAAAAACCTTAATGCCGTTGGAGATCTAAAGTCTCCCAACAATTTTCAGTGCATTTGCTAAATGATAGACAATAGAATGTGATTGTGATTGCAGAGGACGATAACCCTAATTTAGCCATCTCAAGATTAAAAAACAAAAGAAATCTCCAAAACCCCATCATATGTCACCCAAATTGACTGCTACTTTTATGAGGAGGCTGTTAGACGTGAGAGCACCAAACCCATGGACAAAGCAAAACTTCCCAAAAAGAGTTATGAGGGCAATCTAGGAAGGTTTAATCGCGGGCCTATTCCCGCAAATCGCGGGATGTAGAATATGCATTATCAACGCAACAAGCAACTTTCTAAGTACCTATTCCCTTTCCTCTCTTCTACGCAAATCGCGGGCCTATATGTTCAGAGCTCGTTAACGCATCAGGAGCGAATTCACAAGTCATTCTTTATCATAATCTCCATCGATCATAATCAAGTAGTGCAATACCAATGGCCGAGGCCATTGTTTCGTCCGTGGGGCAGGCAATAGGAAAGCTGCTCATCGATGAGGCCAAATTCTTGAGGGACGTGGAGGGCGAGGTCGAGGACCTGCGCAGGGAGCTGAGGGTGATCCGGTGCTTGCTGAGGGATGCGGATGCGAGACGAGAGCACGAACCAGTCGTTGGAGAGTGGGTTGCCCAACTCCAAGAAATTGCCTACGATGCCGAGGACGTCATCCAGGAATACGCCCTCAGAGTTGCGCCGAAGAAGGGACGAAACATCACCAGAGCATATGCTTGCTTCGTGGCGAAATGCGCGTGCGTGCCGGTTCATGAGGTGGGGACAAAGATTGAGGGCTTAAAATCCAGCATCTCCAATCTAAGAACGAGTATGCGGGATTATGGCGTACAGTATGTGAAAGTGGGCGAGCGTGAACTCGCGAGAGCTTCGATGCCGAAACGTACTTATGCCCATTTCGAGGAGGATATTGTTGGGAGGGAAGATAGTATTAAGGTTTTGGTGAAAGAGCTGAAGGATGAAAAACAGCATACAGTTGTTTCTATATGGGGAATGGGTGGTTTGGGTAAGACCGCTCTCGCTAAAAAAGTCTTCACTCATGACGAAGTGAAGAACCATTTCAATGGTTTTGCTTGGGTTTGCATATCTCAAGAACACCGCACGAGAGATATCTTGGAAGGGATTCTTGTTAAGTTGAACCCTGATCGTAGGGAAGATGTTACGAAGATGAGAGATGACGAAATGTTTGAAACTCTATACAAGACCCTGAAAGGGAAAAGATATATCGTGGTTCTTGACGATATTTGGACCAAAGAGGCATGGGACAGTCTTCGATCTGCATTCCCGATTGAGAACACAAGAAGCAAGTTATTGATAACAACCCGCAATAGAGATGTAGCTGAGTACATCAATCGTCAAGGCTTTTTCCATGAACTTCGGTGCTTATCAGACTTGGAGAGCTGGGATTTGCTGCAGAAGAGGGCATTTCCTGACACGAAAGGTAAGGCTTTTTTAAAAATATTACCCTCACATATCGTTGCTTCAAGAGATTATAATGCTTGTTTGAGTCTGATGTATGGTGCCTCTGTTGTTATTATTGCAGGATTATCTTCTATTGGACCTAGAGTTGGTCAAGGTATTGATGTAGGCGAAGCTGTAGAAGGTATTGAAAGACAGTCAGAGACGGTGGGACACATACCAGGTATATCATTTGCTCGGTGTGGCTTTTGGAAATCGATAATTACAGTGGAGTTCAAATGATTGATATATTGAGTATTAGTCACCATAATTTCAATATTTGGGACCTTCGCTCCTCCTTTCCTCTGATGAGGATAAATATCATATAGACTTTTATAAGGCTAACATAATAAGCGATTATGATAGGTTTTATGAAATAATACGAAGCCCACCTATGTTACTTCATCTCAAGTCCGCCTTTTTTGGGCATTTGTGAATAGTTGGCTTAAAAATAAAAGTAGGGATTGGAAAGGAAAATCGTGAATGGTTATGTGGCAATGCAAAGATTTCCCTAGAATTTGTGCGGGAAAGTAGTAGCACATTCAAGTTCTGGGAGATCGCACTCGAGTTATCCCCGCACCGTTTTCATATTTCTTCATCAAGTAGGTCTATTGTTGTTTTGCATTTGCTTGAGTGACTTCATTCAAGTCACATATAACAAAGATGATACATTCGACTTTTTATATTTAGGTTTCTTGATCTTCCGAGCGTAGATGGAGACATATATAGGAGCTTTGTTGTGGTCCCTATTTTTCCCTTACAAAAACTATAAAGAACTATAGCATCTTACTTATATATATATATATCTAAAAGTATGTCCTCGAAGTAATCTTTTTATTACAAGTGCATTTTCCTATGATTGTTGAGTTGCAATATGTTGCATGATATTGTGTAGTAATCACTGAAGACATGAAGAGATTGGGAGATGAACTCCTTAAGAAGTGTGGAGGATTGCCCTTGGCTATCATTGTGCTCGGTGGACTTTTGGCTATCAATGAGTGGAAGACGATTCACGAAAAGATTAATTTGCATTTCGGTGATGAGAGTGATGTATCAAAAGTGTTAGCCTTAAGCTATGACGATTTACCATGGCATCTAAAGCCATGCTTCCTCTATTTGGGTAGCTTTCCAGAGGATGCAGAAATCCCTGCAATGAAGGTTCTTCAAATGTGGATTGCTGAAGGCTTTGTGTCATTGAATACATATGGCAAAGAGAGACAAATTTCAGTGGAAGATATAGCAGAGCAATATTTAATGGAGTTGGTTAAGAGGGGGATGGTTCAAGTAAGAGTCAACTTGAGTGGAAAGATCAAAACCTGCCACCTCCATGACCTGATGCGTGACTTATGCGTCTCTAAGGCTTTGCAAGAGAGCTTTCTAAGCTTTCTTAACATTCATCAAGACAATGAGATGGAGGATTGTTCTTCTTCGATGGCAATAAATGTCAATTCAATTTGCAAAATACGAAGGCTTTCTCTCAATTTGCGCGTTAGTGACAAAGGAAAAATGATCTGGAGCATAAAAATAATAGGAAAGAATATGCTCAAACTTCGAACTCTCATGTTCTTTGGATATGGTGGAGCGAACTTGAAGAAACTTCAACCTATTTTCATCAACTGTAATTTTCTTAAAGTTTTGAAGCTCGAGTGTCTTTATGATTCCAGAGTAAATGTTTTACCAAAGTCAATGGGAGACCTAGTCCATTTAAAATTCCTCAGTTTAGCAGGAAGTTATTTCAAGGGCTTGCCGCAATCTTTAGGAAACCTCGTATATGTGGAATTCTTAAACATTTGTGGTTCATTACTTAGCAAGGTAGCCGTGCCAAATGTGTTATGGAAGATGAGAAGGTTGAGGCATCTCTATCTTCCTTTCAATATTGATGTCGAAAGGAGATTCTGTGGGGATCGGAAGAAGTTGCGGTTGGACACTTTGCATAGCCTACGGAGATTGAAGAACTTTTCTTTGGACACGTGTGATGTGAACGATTTAGGCAAATTGACGAATCTACGAAAACTGACTATCATCGACGGGCGTGGTTCTAATGACTTGAAGACAATTCCACAACTTGCTGAATTCAATTTGAAACATCTTCAATCCTTGTCTTTCAGCTTCAAAAGCATGTTATTCCCTGAAAGCGAATTGGGTATGACGTTAAGCTGTCGCCATCCCTGTAAACTATTTCTATATGGAAAAATAGAGAAGTTTCCAGAACATGGGCATCTACCCCAGCAACTGAGGAAGCTATATTTAGGGCACTCCGAACTTAAAGAAGATCCGATGCCAATATTGGAGAAATTGGATCATTTGGTTGTTCTCATATTAGAGTGTGCTTTTGAGGGAAAGAAAATTATTTGCTCTGCTGGAGGCTTTTCTCAACTCAAGCATTTACTTCTTTGGGGTCTGCCAAATTTGGAGGAGTGGAGCGTCGATGAAGGAGCCATGCCTCATCTTTCTCGATTAGGGATCTTCGATTGTCCCAAATTGAGGACGATACCCGAAGGAGTTCCCCCGTATGAAGATTCCGAAGCCCTTTATTTTGAGCATGTCTCGGACTGGAGGTGAGAGAGAGACGTCGATGTGAGGAGTGGTCAGGGGGTGGCCCCAGCTGTCCAGGAGGTGTTGGCTTGTGGATTGTGAGGGGTGGGCCCCGAGAGTATAGAGAGAATGAAAAACACAAAATCAGTTTTCCACTAAATTTTAGCTAATATCGGTTGTATCACAATCCTTTATTGAATTTCTCTGAGTAAATATCTAATCAAATATATTGCATTAAAGTACATATTTCATATTAGATGCGTAAATTTAATGGAATGAGTTTCTTCTTTTCCCAAAAAAAATTAAATAAATTAAGAGTTTTGCTAAGAAAGTGAAAATTTAAAGAAAATTTTTAAATCTCATAGCACATAGTGCCTGCAAATGTTTCATTATATTATCCTTTTTATATATACAATAGAATTGATTATGTGGAATAGTTATGGAATATAGATAACTATTTCATAATGTCTAACTATCACTCTTATATGACACGGTAGAATTTATTATCATAGTCGGATGATAAAACTATGTAAAAAAAATTATATGAGTGTTTTGTAATTAATAATTTTTTAAAAAATAAATATATATGAGAAGCATGGCAAGAGCACCAGTTGCTTCACGCCACGGTATTTGACATGGCCAACTCATCTTCACCGACCATCAATTAGTCATTAGTTAATCTTGGCCATCGATTTTTGCTTATACAAATTAATCATGCGTGATTCCATGATTCTCTCTGATTTGTTAAGAGTTCTAGCATTTACTAGTGGAGTGCCGCCCTCTGATTTTGCAGCCACATCAGTTTTTTGTAACACACTTTTATTTTCTATGAGACATATTGGAACGATTATATCAATCCTATCCTATAAATGCAGTTTCCCCAATTGTGCCATGATTGATCATCCATTTATTATGTGAGATTTTGTATGTCCCATTTCCTATTCCATTTGTGATTTGGTGATGATTGCGGCGAATTTTGCATATCATATAAACTAAATCTGCATCTTTGATTCAATTACGCAAAAATGATTCATATTTTAAGATGCTTCATCTACAATATACGATTGTGGTCAAAGTAGAATCGAGCAAAAACCTTAATGCCGTTGGAGATCTAAAGTCTCCCAACAATTTTCAGTGCATTTGCTAAATGATAGACAATAGAATGTGATTGTGATTGCAGAGGACGATAACCCTAATTTAGCCATCTCGAGATTAAAAAACAAAAGAAATCTCCAAAACCCCATCATATGTCGCCCAAATTGACTGCTACTTTTATGAGGAGGCTGTTAGACGTGAGAGCACCAAACCCATGGACAAAGCAAAACTTCCCAAAAAGAGTTATGAGGGCAATCTAGGAAGGTTTAATACTTTCTCGTTTAAGAGGCGAATCATGAGTTTCTATGATGATGCTTATTAAATTTTATGCTTTCTTGTTAGAGGTTTACTCATGTTGAGAAAATGGGAACAAAAGTGCCACCTAGCCAACTAGAACTACACGCTTTATGATATGGAAGACGAGGAGAAAGTCACGGAAGTGTTGTTGCACATTGAGAAGACAGTCCCGGCCTTTGGCCTCATTAGGTTCAAAAAGAAAAAAAGGGAAAATTATCGAAAGAATCTTAAATTTATTGCATTTTGATCAATTCAACCTTAAACCTTTTGGTTTTACCAATTGAATCTAATTTTATTTTACAATTTTCTAATTAAATTTATCCGATCAATTTTAGTCGGAAATTGCTAACGTGAACGCTGGTAATGTCATGTAGGACAATCGATTGAAAAGTTTAGAATTAAATTGACCAAAATGTGATAAGTTTAGGACTTTTTAGATAATTTTCCCCCAAAAAACCGAATGTCGGAGATTGTCCTAACGTCTTTAAACTCATTTCGTGCATTCCCGGGAGGGAATCATTGTGCGAAACAATGCCTTGTTTCAACTTTCAGAATACAGCAAATCTTACCACTAGCATAGATCCCATGGAGGCTTCTTTCGTCTCGAAGTTTTTTATTTTTATTTTTTCGAAACAGTGGGCAAACCCCAGTAGTTGGCAATTTACATATGAGCCTCCTTTGTGCGCACCCTGTTACGCGATACAAAAGGAACGAGTCCAAGCAGTCAAAACCGGTCAAACCTTTATGCAGTTACGAGGCCTTTAAGATAGGAAATTCAATCAAAATAAAAAAAAGAAAATGCGGAATTTCTTTCCGCGCATCTGATCAACGATGATTTCTCCAGTAAAGGAAACTCTGCCTCCGAATTTAGATGATCGTAGATCGTCGCAATCAATCCGACTGAGCTCCGAATCGAGATCCCTGCTACTGCACCGTCGCTCTTCTCGTCGCCAATCGCACATCGCCTTCGGGTTCGTCGGTCCCGATTTCGTCCTCTCTAGCGTTTCGCGCACACGACGGTTCTCCTGTCCTTCAATCTGTCTCCCGTTATCAAAGCTTCGATTTTTTTTTTTTTGGCAGCATCTGGATGTGGAATATCTCCCGATTTTCTCCCTCCTCCCGTGCTTGAGAGATTCTCGAGAGAGTGGTGTGGAAAGTCGTCTGCTTTTGCTTGTTGTGTTGATGCTCTCTATATTATCTTATTGTGGCTGTCTGCACTGGTGCCCGGCGGTATCGGGTGTGGTTTGTTCGCTCTGAAAAGAGTGTTTTTTTTTTTTTTTTTTTGGTCGGACCAGCTCGGGCATGAGTGGACCCTTTGCGAATTTGAATGATTACAGGAAGAGTGAGCGAGAGCTTTTTGTACATTGATGTGATGAATGTACAGGCGGATATGTCAGGGCATGTATCTGGTCAATCGGGCGCTCAGTTGCCCGGGGTGTCCCGGCAAAATGGCAATGTCGTCCCGAATGTAGTAGCCGCAGGCAGTGGTGCCCCTCATGCTATGTTCGGCGGGGACACGGATCTTCTCAGAGCTCGGAACTGTATGCAAGAGAAGATGTAATCTAATCTAGAGCCCTTGTTGTGCTTTAACCTCCACAGTTCCATTGGTCCTTGTTTGCTGATTGAACTTTTTACTGTCCCTTTTCAGCTATATTCTCTTAGCACAGCGGCATCCACAGCCAATGAACGGCTCTCAAGTGCAGAAGCTGAAGGATATTGTTATACGCCTGGAAGATGGTCTCTTCAAATCTGCTCACTCAAAGGTCCTCCCATCCTAATCATTTCTCTCATCTCCTTTGTAAAAGTACGAAAAGCAGCTTATGATTGCCCTTTATTGGTTTTTTTAGTGATATATATTTTACATTTGCGAATGCCAATAATTTGTTCATTTCTCTTGCTTAGTTTCACCTGTCTTTTTTGGTTATATCAGCATTTCCTTCCTTCCTTTTTTTTATGTGAATAGCACTTGACATTCTTTTGCTACTTTGAAATAACAATTATGTAGGATGAGTATTTGAATCTGGGCACATTGGAGTCCCGGTTGCGTAGTTTGATCAATCATCCATCTCTTAATAATCGAAATCCAGTCAATCCTAATTCAATGACAATGATGATTCCAACTCCTGGACTGTTGCATAATGGGAGTTCGACCATGATGGTGACATCTTCAGTGGATGCACCTATGAGTAATATAGCTGGCAGTATCGGCATGCAACCAATGAATGCAAATGCGGAAAGCCTTATGCCAAACAGAATTTATCCGAAGGCATGTGCTCTCTATAATCTCTTTTTATGGTCGTTTGTACTGGTGCTTGGCAGAATTGGGTGTGGTTTGTTCACTGTAAATAGATTTTATGTATGTAGCGCAAGCTCAGGCATGTGTAGACCCTCTGTGAGTTCGAATGATTACAGGAAGAGTGAGCTTTTGTAGATTGATGTGATGAATGTACAGGCACATGTATCTAGTCAATCAGGCACTCAGTTGCCTGGGGTGTCCTGGCAAAATGGCAATATCGTCCCAAATTTTGTAGCTGCAGGCAGTGGTGCCCCTCATGCTGCGTTCGGCATGGACATGGATCTTCTCAGAGCTCGGGAGTATATGCAGGAGAAGATGTAATCTAGTCTAGAGCACTTGTTCTTGTGTTTTAATCTCCACAGTTCCATGGGTCCTTGTTTGCTGATTGAACTTTTTACTGTCCCTTTTCAGCTTTCTTCTTTTAGTACAGCGGCATCCACAGCCAATTAATGACTCTCAAATGCAGAAGCTGAAGGATATTGTTAAACGCCTGGAACAGGGTCTCTTCAAATCTGCTCACTCAAAGGTCTTCCCATTCTCATCATTTCTCTCCTCTCCTTTGTAAAAGTACAAAAAGCCACTTATGATTGCCCTTTATTGGGTTTTCTTTGGTGTTTTACATTGTATACCTGCAATAATATGTTCATTTCTCTTGCCTGGTTTCACCAGTTTTTTCTCTGGATTATCAATATATATATATTTTTTTGGTGAATAGGACTTGACATTCTTTGCTACTTCGCAATTACAATTATGTAGGATGAGTATATGAATCTGGGCACATTGGAGTCCCGATTGCGCAGTTTGATCCAGCGTCCATCTCCTAATAATCAAAGTCCAGTTAATCCTAATTCAATGACAACGATGACTCCATCTCCTGGATTGTCGCATAGTGGGAGTTCGACCATGATGGCAACATCTTCAGTGGATTCACCTATGAGTAATATGGCTGGCAGTAGCAGCATGCAGCCAATGAATGTAAACACGGGAAGCCCCATGTCACGTGGTGTCATGCAAACACAGGAAGCCTTACGTGAAGCCTTATGTCTACTCAAATTGTAGATGAACATTTTCATTCAGATGTAGGCCTTATGCATGATGTTTTGCTATGTTTTGAAAGTTGGGGTATAATTTGAACTATTTTCCTGTTTCCCAGTATAGCAATGTAGATATAAACACCTACGCACCTTCATTAAGAAGAAACTACATAGGCTTCAAACAGAATTTAGTGGCGCTGATGATCAAACGTTCACTTGAAACTTCAATGAGAAAAGGATGAGAATGCAAACTGGTATTTTTTCACATTTCAGAAAATGTTACAGCTGAAATTTTCAACCCATGATTACCTATGACTGAACAAAAAGAAGCGCGACATACAACAAACCGAACCTGTGGACTTAGCATTTAAGAATGAATCACATGAAGTACCCCCGCTACTTGAGATTTTTCTAGCGATAAAAAATACCTGCTTTCAGAGTAAACCCAGAATCGGATAAATCGCCATCTCTGCACACGATGCTGCATTTCCTGTGATTTCACCTGAAATTCTGGCAACTTTTGGCAGCAGAGTCGATATCAACACCTTCGTGAAGATGTAACTGTTGGGTACTAAATTCAGTCAAGTGCTAATAAAACATAGTAATAATACCGACAAAATAAACCAAAATCCCCTTGCCCGACATACACAAGCAAGCAAGGGCGCACCTTCCGGACCAACACCAAATTGCATTATAAGCTTCGATTGTTTTGCTCCAGCTATAGTATCTGAGTCGAGGCGCTTGTTCTTCACCACACAAATATAATAGTCTCCTATAACATGAGGCACATCATCAAAGGCCACCTAATCGACCTATGAAAATAAAAAACAGATGAGTGAATGATCTTCAAGGTGCAGTTAGAGAAATTGTGGAAAAATATGAAACAGCAAGTCCTTACACTGCCATAAACCCAAGCACACTAATCAACGAGGATATATTTACATTTAAACATAAGACCAAACCGAATGTACAAAGTTGAAGAAGCTTTTTTATTCCTAGGCTGATATTTATCCAAAGGCTTGTGCTGGCGACAATGGGATCGTTCCAGCGAGTTTAAGTAGGACCCCGACAAGAGCAGATTGGTTTTTATTTCAGCCAAGTAAAATTTTCATCAACTACATCAGGGTCTCAAAGTACAAAATTCTACTATGCTACAATGATCAGATGCAGAAACGGGATACCACTACAGTGCAAGAGGTAGTTGAAATCTGGCTCTGCCAATGGATGCGAAAATAATTGGACAGCAACTAGACCTCAAAGGCGATGCAATCAAATCCCTTCTTGCAGCTCAAAACACATCCAAGTAACTCGATCAACCACTTCCTACTGAAGAAAGTGGAACATTAAGCATTTTCTATCATAAACTGTAGGGGAATCACACAAGGTCTGAACCTGGATAAATGGGTATTGGCTCAACTAGTCTTTGGTGCAATTGAGAGAGGCCGGGAAGTAGGGCCCGCAAAAGAGGACGCGGGTGATGCGTTCTTCACAAGACTCCGTCCCCATTTCCCTCCACTTCCTTTGAGCTTGTGAAGCTGTAACTCCTGCAGCAGAGACGGAGAGAGAGGCAGGGACGTTGACGTACTTACAACTGGGGACTGGTGAGGTAGAGAAAGAGACGGAGTCCGCAGCCTCCACAGTCTTCACCTTCCTTTCCTCCTCAATATTTGTCGATTGGTGACGGCCTGCAAATGTTGCTGTTCTCCTGCGATGAGAGAATTTGAGCTTTCTCTACCTGGAATTTTGTTGTAAATCGACTAAATCAGTCAGAAGGATAATATACTCTCCAGCATCAGTTCAGACCTTCAAAAGCTCTTGCAAAACCTCTACGGAGTTGCTAATTTATCTCCTATTCAATGGTTATGACAATTTATCCTATTTCTGGGATCGCAGACTGATTTAAAACTTACACTGACCACATCTACGTATTGTTTGGCCTGCGAGGTTGGCTCGGTACGGAAGCCTCGTGCTTGAAGAAGTGCTGACGTAGGTAGTAAACAATAGATACGTAGTGTGCTGAAGAATTTATCCATGTGAAAAGTGTAAGATTATCGAACAGGATATTCTACTCATGCTTGATGAACAAAATTCAAGCACAATAGAATTTTATGCGGAAACATATCAAAATAAAACTAACCTCCAGCCATTGTTCGAGTTTGTGCTTGTCGGAAATCTACGGGAACTTCGCAGCGATCCGATTGCGATTAGGACGCACTCTATTAACCCAATCCCCTCGCGTACTGATGGTGTATTCCAAATGAGAGGGTTTGTGTTAGACCTTGTGATCGCCCTTAAAAGTTGAACGTTCATCCTTATAAACTGTCTTCCATCAAGACAGTTACTGAATGGGAGGTTGTCACGAAAAGGTGTGAAGCGTGGAAAAACCGCACGTGGAATAACCGTTCGTCAAAAGTAAAAATGTGGGTCAATATTAATGGTAAGTTTTATTTTAAAAACTATACCCCAAAATGTGGGATCACATATAAATATTACATAAAGCTATATTGTGGAGCCTGAACAATTACATACCTTTTCTGTTGGAATGTAGGAACATCCCAAGTGGGAGACTAAGAGTGGGTATGTCTATTTCCAGAAGGCAAATGAATCTGCACCTTCAACAAAGGAAATAGCTCATCAATCAGACGTTGGGTTAAGCAACAGTGCTGGAACGGATTGTTTAGTACCTGCCGTTCTTGGTGTTTTGCACTGGTATTTGCACCCTTCAATGATCGGTAATTTTGTGCTTATGGCATCTCATCCCTTTTGCTCAAACTTGATATTCTTTTTAGAGTCTGGAACTTTGTTTGATCATTGTGGTGGAATTTATCTCAGCAACCATGTTAGTACTCATATCCATGTCATTTTGTTGAAAACAATTTTGTATTTAATCAACAGGATATTTTCCTTGTCTTCCCCGCTCAGAAGAAGTAGATATCAAAAGTAGTGTTGTCACATGGAGATGGAAAACTAAATGCATGCGTCGCTCTTAATCAATCTAACCCCATGAGTGGACCTAAATACAATTAGATTTAATTTGTTATTATAGTAGAACCCACTCTATGCACACTTGCTGACATCAATGGTCTTCGATGGTCAAATACTTGCAAGGCATCGACGCAAGAATAGGCCAACTGGGTTTGTCCGTGTCCAGATCAACTGAGTTTTAGTTTACTCTTGATTGTTGGTATTCGGAAGTCATCTTATAAGATCGACTCAGACTATATGGCATAGGAAAATCATGTGAGATTTTTCATTAATGAAATTTATTTCAGTCTCTGCTCTTGTAATGAATAATTTGTGAGGAAAGCGTTCCTTGTCCATTTACCTTGCGCCATATACCAGATGCATAAAATATGAAATTTTATGCCTTGTCATGGAGCAACATGGAGATATAATTCTTTCATAAATGTTAAGGAATCAAGACCCAGAATTTATCTGGTTTGATTTGTGATATGCTTCAAGCTGATCGAAAAAGGAGAGCTTGATTTGTACACGTAATAGTCGAAGAAGAGGGTAAAAAAACTGGGGAAAGTTTCATGTTCCAAAGTGAGTGTTGGATTTGTGCATCAGGAAAGTTGCGGTGATGATAAAAAACTGCTTTAGCTTTTTACTAAGATCCTTCATAAGTCTATTGCATTTCTCCAGAGTTTTTTTTTTTTCAAATATCGAACCAAATCCACCCTTAATATATCTCGAAACGGAAAATCCTCACGCCTTCACAGCCACATTTAGAGAGAAAATTGCCGTTACTCTTCGAATAGCAAAAAAAATTGTGCCTCGTCTCTGCTGTTGGATGGGCAAGGCATCATGGATCGGGGAGACAACAAACTAATTCTCGTCATTAGATCAAAGTCTTCTCCTATCGGCAATCGAATTTTGCTCAATAATTTTTTGGTGCAAAATTCCATGGCACGGTAAGGTGGTCTTGATATTTAAAGTTCTAAACACCACAATTCGTTATTTGTTTCTGACTTCTATTTTGTACACGACGGTGTGAAAAATAATTACACAAGCCAAGTTCAAGCTCTGATATGTATACTATTTTTAATTTTAATAAATGACTTCATTCCATTGACTTTCCATTTTACTATTGCTTGTTTAGAAAATATTTTATACCAGCACTGTACCTTATTTAATCCTTCATTTTCAGCCTATGTATGTGGCAAGATCAGCGGAATTATACAAGAAAAAAGGCCCTTAACCGACCATGAGAGTTGGACGTGAATGAAGAGAAGCTCTTGGTTGAAGAATTGATGATTGAACTTAGAGAAAGGAATACTTTAGAAAAGGAAATCACCATCGCTCTGAAGAATTTAGGCCTGCAAAGGTATGCTTGTTATTAATTGAATTGTAAATAATGGAATTGATGATCAACTTAGTTGAAAGTTACATATTTTACATGTGAGTCTCAAACTCGGGCAAAAATCACTGAAATTTGCTTCAATGATCACCATTCTCACGTGAGAAAGGAGAAATGAGGGGTTTGAATTCCCATATTCTCGGAGGTGAAGTGGGAACAATTTAGTTTCAAGAATAGGTTTCGACTCTCACGCCCTATAAAGAGGCAAGACAAAAATCTAAGAGTTAAAGTAAGAGTAGAGTAGGACTGACAAAAAAAACTCGTATAGCAAATGAGACCACTAACTCAAGCTTGGCTTACCCAATGATCATCTCTAAAATTCAATGTATCATATTTACATCTGAAGCATATCTTCTCTCTTTTCAACGATGAACTGGAAATCAGACTGTCTTTTCATCCATTGGATGTAATAGTTTCAAAGCTCATGCATAAATTTTTATAATTTATCCATTCTGGAATTTGCCAGTCTCATTCGTTTCATTTTTTACTCTCATCCTTGGGAGCTTCAATGACGGAATCTGTTATTTCACTCGTTATAGAGAGATCTCACGACTTGCTCGGTGGACAAGCGAATCTCTTGCGGTTTTTCAAGGGCTATGCAAGCCCTCGTCGAACGCTGCTCCTTCTTTACGTGTGTGTTTTTTTAATTGAGTTCTTTTAAATTTATTTTGATTAATATTTATATTAAAATTCAATTTTAGGGTAAAATGACGTCATTTTGCACCTTCATTGCTAAAAATGCGAATGATAAAATTTCTGGTTGGAAATTGATTTTTGAAGCAAAAATATATTTTTTATTTTTATTCTTAGATGAGTTTCTGAGCAAAAATATGCATTTAATAATGACATAAAATTTCCATTTCCATTATAGAAATTCAAAATTTCTCACTTCTGAGTGGTAGCAACAAGGGGAGGGGGCGACAACAATCGACGGCGACAACCAAAAGGTAGGTGGAGGGCTAGACGTTAAGGAGAGACTCCTTTGGATGATAAGTAGAAAAAAGAGAATAATTTTTTATTTCTAATCTAGAAATAGAAAAGTAAAAGAAATTTATTTTTGATTTTTTTCCAAACATAATTCTAGAATAGAAATCTGTTCGAGAAATAAAAAATGAAATTATTTTACCAAAAGATTTACTGTTCAAACAAGTTTAGAACAAAAATAGGATGGTTATCATGTGCGCTCTAAGTCAGTTTTTCAACATGTCATGTAAACCGATTATATTATTACAAATAAGACATGTTAGATTTCCGGTTGCCTTTGCTGGACTTGACATTTAAATATCCAAATTTAAAATAAAATAAAATACTTGAGTGTACATTTTAAAAGTTTTAGCACTTAAGTATTCATTTATATCAAGTTTTGGTAGTTGTACTATATTTTAGCTAATCCAATTCTTGCATGTAGATGAATAATGAGACGTTAAATATAAAACTCGAAGAGAAAAATGAAAAGAGACAAAACTTTGGGGGTTCGAAACGTTAAGCATGAAGCGAGAAGCAACCTCTCGTGTTTCGCCATTCTTTGTAGAACTTTAGTAATGAATTTTTTGGTCCAACTGCTCATTTCTTTTTCTTTTGACAATTTTTGTTCCCGTAGAAGGTATCATTTATCTAACAGACTTTTTCTCCACCTCTTTCAGTGCTAATTGTTGAATCTGGCATATGAGAGGTCACATCATAATCTTATGATAATCTTTCTCTAAACATGTGAATATAAATAGTAAGAACGAGCCTCCCTCCTATGCTAATTTGAAGGCTTTTTATAAATTTATTAGAATCTTATTAAAGAGTGCTTTAAGAACACTCATTAATCATATTTAACAAAGAAAGATTGTTATTTTCATTATATTGATTGAATAATAGATGAGAAAATTTTCCACTAAAAACTTTCATATATTCTTGAAGTGTCTACGTTCTAATTAAATTTGCCCCTCCATCGGTTGAGAGAAGCTGTGATTATATTCTTTATTTTGTCTAAACAGATGACAAATTACCAAATTATAAAAGTAGTCCATTCGGAATTTGCGTCTTTTAAAAACCAAGAGATAATTCCATGACTTGGTAACTCACGAACGTCTTGAATCTGCCTCCTTTTGTTTCTTTGCTCCTTGGCAAGGGTTCAGCCGAGACGATTTGCGTAAAATGCCTAGCAATCCCTACGATTGTAGACTATACTTTACATGGCCAAATCAAGAAGATGCCGGAACGAAAGTATACGCCCCTGCATTTGAGGGGTTGGTCTTGGTCCGGCCGTGGAATTTACGGCACATGAAGCCATTGGCCCTTCAGAAAGCAAACTTTTGACGACACAAAAAGCTAGTATAAAACAAAAATGCGATGATTATTGATGTTGAATTTTTGCCAAGGGCCCAGGGGAAACCAATCTTCTTTTGACGGCACATAAAGCAAAAGTATGATGCTGACTCATTGTCCGGGTGAAATTAATCTGCTTTTGACGCGTGATGCTGAATTATTGCTACCAGTCCATGTGGCATCCCCAAATAAGCCATCGCCTCTATATAGTTAGCCGTGGAGAGTAGCGATGGTAGCGGAGGCGATGAGCTCTTTGACCCAATCTCAGTATTATTATTGAACAATAATCGTTCTGAATTATTGTTTCGCTCGTGAGATTTTTAGGAGATCGTTGGGAGAGATCTGCAACGGTGGACTGCTCGTTAATAGATACTTAGATTTTTGCTTTATCCGTTTTGCTACTAGTTCGATTTTGATTGAAGTTTTTTGTGAATTGCTTTCAGGTACTAGCATTTAGATGAGCGAGGGGCATTCCTCGTGGCGTTGCAGATGTCGTCGTCAAAGTCAAAGTCAAAGCTAAACCAAAGAAGAGGGAAAGATCCGAGCGTATTTTTAAAATGCTGGCCAGGCATTTGACAAAATGCTCATGTGAGTTGAAACGGTGCCTGAGCGCATGAAATAGAAGCTGCGTGTTGCTTCGGGTTTGTATAGTCCAATTCTTGCATTTAGATGACCAATAAAACGTAAAATATAAAACTCAACAAGAAAAATGAAAAACTGTGATTAAGAAAACGCCAAATGGCTTTTACAATACACATTAATCAAAAGGATAGGCAACACGAAAAATACGACAAAGCAACGGCGATTGAAACGGCGAGGCACCTCCTTAGATTTCTTCTCATAGTTTCTTCAGCTCTTGTGCATCGGTCTTTTTGTACGATTTTTTGTGCAATTGTCCATCAAAGTTGACCATTGGGGGTTGAGACGTGAAGCACGAAGCAAAAAGCAACTTCGTTCGTGTTTCGCCATTCTTTGTAGAATTCCTATAATGAATTTTCTGCTCCGACTGCTCATTTCTTTTTCTTCTTTTATTTTTTGGACAATTTCTGTTAATTGACTACTCTCTCATGGTGCATTGGTCTTTCTTTATATTTTCTTTCTTTACAATTGTCTAGACAAAAATGTTTCCCGTAAAAGTTGTCATTTATCAATCAAACATTTTCTCCGCCTCTTTCGGGATTGATTGTTGAATATTGCAAATGAGAGGTCACATCATAATTTTCTGGGAATCTTTCTTTAAACATGTAAATGAAAGTAGCGCGAGCGAGCCTCCCTCCTTCGCCCCTTTGAAGGCTTTTTATAAATTTATCAGAATCTTATTAAAAAGTGTTTTAAGGACACTAATTAATTGTACTTAATAAAGAAATTTTTTCATTTTCATTATACTAATTGCCCAATAGATGAGAAAGTTTTCCACTTAAATTTTCAAAAATCAAAGATTAGTTTTGTTTGTCAAAAAAATCAAGATTAGTTTACACGGTCATGTACCATGTACTCTTGGAATATCTATATCTTTCAAATAAATTCGCACCAATGACAGCTTAGAGAAGTTGTGAGTGTATTCTTTGTTTCTTCCGAAGTACAAGACAAACTACCAAAACTACAAAAGTAGTCTATTTGAAATCTACGCCTTCCGAAAAGTCAGAGATAATTCCACGACTTTGTAAACTCGTGAACACCTCAAATCCACCTCTTTTTGTTTTTTTGCTCCTTGGCAAGGGTTTGGCCCAGACGATTTGCGTAAAATGTCTAGCAATCCCTATGCTTGTAAACTTTACTTATATGGCCAAATCAAGAAGATGTTGGAACACGAGTATTTGACCCTGCATCTGAGGAGGTTGCTCTTGGTCCGGCCGCAGAATTTAGAGGAATGCAGAATTGCTAAAGGAGCCATGCCACGTCTTTCTCAAGTTGGGATCAAAGTCTGTCCAAATTGGGGACCGTATCTAAAGGAATCCACGTATGCAACACTGAGGGAGACATTGTGGAGGCCGTTGGGAAGCCATATCGAACGGAGAAATCAAAAAACTATGTGAGTAGTATTTGACGACTTGCTCTACCTAGTTGTCAAATCTAAAGCAGTATCTCTCTGAAGCTAATAATTTTGGTATTGAATTGCTCAGTTTACAAATTAAGTAGCAATGGTAATAGACAATAATAAGATAAGAAGATTAAATGGCTTTAAATCTTCATGTCAAATCAAATTTCAAACCAAAAAGCAAAGTCTGTTGATTTTACTAGATTTTGCCGAACCAAACCAACTGGAATATATCCATCCCATCTTTATTCGCTCTTTCGTGCTGTTTATTAGCCTTGCATTTTTCTTGAAAATCATTAAAAGTAGTCTTCAACTCTAATTTCTTCAAGGGTTAAGATGAACAATTTTATAGTTGGCGCTAAAAATTGGCTGCTGACCAGTCTTTGATTGGTTAACTTAAGGAACCGATTTGTGTTTTGGTGCAAGGGATCATTACCCACATCGCAAAGAAACCCTAATCCTCTATTCTCTCTCCATTAGTCGCTTGTCTCATCCCTGTCGACAAAAAGGATCATCATCACCATATACGATCATGTAGTCTGATGTCATCATCACCACAACCACCACGAATGTCATTGCGGTCGAAAAAAACGTTAATAGGTCACCCAAGGACGGTCTAAAAATAGTAGGGTAAATAAGTGTCATAAGGTCTTCTAACTTTCATGGACTAAACTAAAATACCAGTGGTCATTCTTATCGTGAACCGATCACCTAAGGGTTCCATAAAATCACCTTTTCTTTGGATTTTAAAAATCTGAAATCATATGAAATGCAAACTCTGCATCATCTTAATGACTCTTGTTTCATGTTTGGTTAGAGTTTTCGGAGCTTTTCACGTTACTTGAGAAATCACCCGCTAGTGTCATTAATTGCATATAAATTATTGTGTATTAGGTTAATTGTATAAATCAAAAGCTTAAACTTAAGAGGTTTAGGAAGTTAGGGTATTTCACAGACTTTTAGGGAATCTGTCCTCCACACCCGTGCCTTGATTATGAAAATAAATAGATAAAAATGCAACAACTGCTCATTAATCTTTTGGAAGACTCTGCATGAATAGATAATTACAAATATCATCCATAAGTATAAATTTGTATAAAGCATGTTGCAGTCACATGTTAAACCTTTCAATGATGGAGCTTTTCATGGACATTATATACGTGTAGTCCTTTTGCATCTAACTAATTGCTTTTAAACTTTTGGATAATAATTTCTAATACCCACCGCACTTACATTTTTAGAGTCAAAATATTTAATTATCAATTCATTGTGAAAATCACTGTATCATTTTCCTAAATCTTCTAAATGTGAGAAGTGCATATATAAAATTTCCAAATTATGTAAGTGGTTCAATCATCGCAATTTACCCATAATTTTGTACAGTTGAATGTAATTAACATGACGAGTGTGACTTGATTTGCGTGCGTGATTATGAGAAGGCATGAGTCAGGATATATCTTATAGTAGATGTGGTTCGTTTTCCCACCACAAAAAAAAAAATTGCTATGAAAAGTAGGACCATGAATTGACGCCACATAAAGGAAAAATATGATGACTAAAGTTGAATTATTGCCATAAGCCCAGGAGAAGCCAATCCTCTTTTGACGGCACATAAAGCATTAATGATGCTGAATCATTGCCCATAGCCCGAGGGGAACCAATCTTCTTTTGACGGGACATAAAGCAAAAGTGTGATGCTGAATTATTGCTCCTAGCCCATGTGCCACTACCCATAACCCGAGAAAATATTGGCTGCAGCTCGTGTGCCAGCGTGGCAAACGGGAGGCTGCTCCGGAGCGCGACACGTGTCCTTCCGTGGGCCCAGGCGTCAGATTTGTCAGCTTGGAGAAAAATTTTTGAAACCCCGCGCGCTCTCTTCTCTCCCCTCCTCTGCGCACTCTCTCTCCCCTCTCCCTGACAACTTCACGTCACTTCTTTTCTTCAGCCCTCACCAAAACTTTTCTTCTGCAGACTCTCTCTCCGCAAATTTTTCTCACCCACCGGCGACTGCCGTGACGACCTCCGGACACGATCGAGGACCCTCTGGCCGCCCCTCCAACCACCGCGTGCTGACCGACGACTCTGGCCCGCGATCGACGACCACCGCGTGCTCAGTCTCTTCTCTGTGCAAGCTGCGCACCCACCGGCGACCACCGCGACGACCGCCGGGCACGATCGAGGACCTTCGGGCGCCCCTCCGACCACCGCGTGCTGACCGACTACTCTGGCGTGCGATCGACGACCACCGCGTGCTCAGTCTCTTCTCTGTGCAAGCTCCGCACCCACCGGCGACCGCCGCGACGACAGCCGGGCACGATTAAGGACCCTCGGGCCGCCCCTCCGACCACCGCGTGCTGACCGACGACCACCGCGTGCTCAGTCTCTTCTCTATGCAAGCTGCGCACCCACCGGCGACTGCCTAATGTTTTTGTTTGGGTCATTATCAAATTTTTCCATTAGACTATTAGAGTCAGTCCTATCAAGAATAACACTTCATGATGTCAAGCGGATTAAATGTCGATACTGAGATTTTGCACATCTTTTCTTGTGTGCTTGTGTAGATCGTAATGAGATTGTGCATCAAAGCGCTGGCTTTCTGGAATGTGTCATTGGAGTGTTGAGTTTCAACTATACTCTCTGCCTTTTCTATGTTGTGGGCATTGGAGTCTGAAAAAACTCAGATCGGGTGTTGTCTATCAGCTTCTTCTCTTGTATATCCCACGAGTTTGGAGTTAAATAACAGCACCACATTCATTTATTTAGAGGCGCATCCAACTACGACCAACAACAACGAACAAGTAGTGGAAGAGAATTGCAAACAAGTAATGTAAGAGAATTGGTAGCTACGAGGAGGCGAGAGAGAGGGACAGACTTTGCCGAGACCTTTTCAGTCTTCGCACTCTGGTCTTTTTTCCTTTTTCTCTTTGCTCTCTAAATGAAGTTGAGAGATGCAGAAAAGAGAGCGAATTGCTATATTGTCTAAAATTGTCTCAAGCGGCAGCGAGAGATTGAAAAAATGAACATGAGAGGATGTAGGAGAAGGGAAAGTCTGCCATTTTATCTTGAGTTTGGCACTAGCGGCTGCAAGAATTGGGCAGCCATTTGTGTCACTCTCAGGACAAAATAGCAGACCTTTCTTTCACTTCTCCATCCTTCCACCGCAGAGAGCAGCGAGAATAAACAAGAGAGCGGAGAGAAAACGAGACATCTGAGGGAAACAAATAAAAAAAGCCAGACTTCATTTTTTTTCTTTTCTTCGTTTCACAGATAACCAAAATACTCTCCCGCCCTCTTCCTTGTGTTATTCTATTCTGAAGAGTAGATGAGCTGCGAACTTAATTTACATAAAGCAGGACAGGGTAACTTGGGAGGCCTCTTCAAAGTTGATTCGGTTTCAATAGATTTTGAGAACGTTCCCATTCGCACTTCTCTTCAAAGTCGAACATATAGTTTGAGTTCGCCAAACACCGGCGCGGCGGTCGCCGGTGGGTGCGCGGCTTGCACAGAGAAGAGACTGAGCACGCGGTGGTCGTCAGTCGGGCGCGAGAGTCGTTGGTCAGCACGCGGTGGTCGGAGGGGCGGCCCGAGGGTCCTCAATCGTGCCCGGCGGTCGTCGCGGCGGTCGCCGGTGGGTGCGCAGCTTGCACAGAGAAGAGACTGAGCACGCGGTGGTCGTCGGTCGCACGCCAGAGTAGTCGGTCAGCATGCGGTGGTCGGAGGGGCGGCCCGAGGGTCCTCGATCGTGCCCGGCGGTCGTCGCGGCAGTCGCCGGTGGGTGCGCAGCTTGCACAGAGAAGAGACTGAGCACGCGGTGGTCGTCGGTCGCGCGCCAGAGTCGTCGGTCAGCACACAGTGGTTGGAGGGGCGGGCTGAGGGTCCTCGATCGTGCCCGGCGGTCGTCGCGGCGGTCGCCGGTGGGTGAGAAAAATTTGCAGAGAGAGAGTCTGCAGAAGAAAAGTTTTGGTGAGGGCTGAAGAAAAGAAGTGATGTGAAGTTGTCAGGGAGAGGGGAGAGAGTGCGCAGAGAAGGGGAGAGAAGAGAACGCGCGCGGTTTCAAAATTTTTTTCTCCAAGCTGACAAGTCTGACGCCTGGGCCCACAGAAGGACACGTGTCGCGCTCCGGAGCAGCCTCCCGTTTGCCACGCTGGCACACGAGCTGCAGCCAATATTTTCTCCCCATAACCCATCGCCTGTATATGAGAAAATATTAGGTACGTCGCACGTTCCAGCGTGTCAAACGGGAAGGGGGTGATTGAGCGACACGTGTCTAACTGTCAGGCCACGTAGACTAGGGTTTCAAAAAAAAATTTCAATCCCCGCGCTCCCTTTTCTCCTCTCTCCCCTCCTCTGCACTCTCTCTCCTCCAGGCATCAGTCTTGTCAGGTAGAGTCTCTACATGCATTTATTATATTCTCTCTCCTCTCCTCCGTTCTTTCCTTCTAAGAAAAAAAACAAAGCCATTCCTTCTCTCAAATTTTGAATCTGTTTTCGCTCCCATTTGCTGCTCCGCGCTCGTTACTGCTGCTCCGGCGTTTCTCAAGCAAGCCGTTCCCCATCGTTGCTTGACGCTCGCTGCATCTCTACTCCGGCACTCTCTCGCTCGCTACTCCGTCGCTTCCTCCATCTCTACTCCGGCGCTGGCTCTTTTCGTTGCTAGCTCCGTTTCTACTCCAACGCAACTTTCCTTCACACATTAATCTGCTGGGGCGGTCAAGATTTGGGGGATCCCATTTCTGCAACCACCTACGGAGCAGCGCCGACGACCTCCAGCAACCCATCGAGTCCTATCCCAACCCTCTCGTCTTCGCTCTCTCCGGTGCTCGCGTTCTCATTCCAACTACACTCCATCGTCCTCTCAGTCCCCATAAAAAAAAAAAAACCCAACGGCAAGCCCCATGATCGTTTGTTGCGCAGGGGAAGAGTGGGAAGGAGCTCGACTCAGCGGAGTTCATGTCCGCGCTCGAGTCGGGAAACAGCACGCAGCTCATGGTGATGGCATCGCGTCCCCGCCACTGCCGAGGACGCCTCTATGGTGCACGCGCTCGTCGCGGCCGTGCACCAGACGGGCAGGCGGGTCGTCTACGTCTTGCTGGGGCCGGACGAGTCAAGAGCCTCCATGGACGCATTGGGGGTCACGCCCGGCACGTCGAGTTCGTGGTGGGAAGGCTGAGGACCCTTCTGTCGAACAAGTTCAAGGCTGCAGATTTCATGCTCCTAGAATACGAAGGTGATGGCGTTTGAAATAGCACGGGAAGGTGGCGTAGGGATCTTTGCAGGGTACAATGCCCTTCATAGGGGCACATTGTGGTGGACTGAGCTCACTTTTTGCCAATAGGGGAGGGTCTTAAGGAGACTAGGATTGCGAAAGGTGCTAGCCCACAGCAAGATCGGTGGCGGCGGACGGTGCAAGAAGAAGAGCAGATGGATAGTTACAAGGGACGACTGCACCAGCCAAGAGCATGTTTTCAGATCCTCTCGCCACAGAGGAAATAAATTGATGCTTGAGGACAGAATTCATTTAGTTTTGGGATCTGCTAGAGAAACAGAGGACTAATAAGACTTTTTGTTGGATCTGGTCATCGACACCAACGCCTAAGACCTTGCAAATGTAAATAGCAATTGATTGAATTATATAATGACAATATATAATCTTTTTTACCTTCTATAAGCAAGTTGGGTCTTTTGCATAGTTTGCCTCCTTTAGGCTCTCAAGAAACTATTGAGAACACATGAATTTCTGCTCGATCAAGATATGGGATTTAAAATACTCAGATCTCGCTAGAGCAAATTGCAGTTTAGCAAATACGTGATCAAAAGAAGTTTCGGTAAATCTTATGGGCTGAGGTTGATCGAAGAGTGTCTTATTTTCTTTTCTAGGACCTTTGAGCCTTGCTCATTGCTTAAAAGGATTTTTTTTGGTTGGGATTAAAACTGCAGGAGAATCGTGTCCTTAATTTGCTTGTTCAATTGGCTTTGCCTTTGCCCTTTGAGCTCCAAGTTTTGGTTTTACATTTGTGGCTCCTTTTTACCAGTTCCTAATTGACAAATAGTTGCAATTAAAAGTTCCATTTTTATTTTTACCAGAGGCAAAAACAAAAATCCAATCTTGCTTTGGTTGACAATTCCCTCCTTACCAAAAAAGAATTCAAGCGAAATTCTCGTCTAGATTTTATACTCCTTAAAATCAAGAGATTTTGGAATGAAAACTTTAACACCGGTACACTAAATGGCAGACCAGTGCAAACAAAACTCAATTTCATCATTGATGAACACCCAGGATCACTACAAGTTACTCGACTGTTAGCACAAAATCTATCGCCTTCGCACTCTAGGAGCATGAAATCTGCAGTCTTGAACTTGTTCGTCCTTAGCCTTCCCACCACGAACTCAACGTGCCGGGAGTGACCCCCAGCGCGTCCATGGAGACTCGACTCGTCCGGCCCCAGCGAGACGTAGACGACTGCCTACCCGTTTGGTGTGCGGCCGCGACGAGCGCGTGCGCCATGGAGGCGTCCTCGGCAGTGGTGGGGACGCAACGCCACCAGCATGAGCTGCGTGCTGTTTCCCGACTCGAGCGCGGACATGAACTCCGCCAAGTCGAGCTCCTTCCCACTCTTCCCCTACACAACAAACGATCAGGGGCTTGCTGTTGGGGCTTTTTTTTATGGGGATTAAGAGGACGATGAAGTGTAGTTGGAATGAGAGCCCGAACACCGGAGAGAGCAAAGACGAGAGGGTTGGGATAGGATCGATGGGTTCTTTGGAGGTCGTCGGCATTGCTCCATAGGTGGTTGCGAAATGGGATCCCCAAATCTCGACCGCCCCAACAAATTAATGTGTGAAGGAAAGTTGCGCTGCAGCAGAGACAGAGCTATCAACGGAGCAAAGAGCCAGCGCTGGAGTAGAGATGGAGGAAGCGACAGAGCAGCGAGCGAGCGTCGGAGCAGCGAGCGAGAGAGTGCCGGAGTAGAGATGCAGCGAGCGTCAAGCAAAAGGGGGGAACGGCTTGCTTGAGAAACGCCGGAGCATCAGCAACGAGCGCAGAGCGCGGAGCAGCAAATGGGAGCGAAAACATATTCAAAATTTGAGAGAAAGAATGGCTTTTTTTTTCTTAGAAGGAAAGAACGGAGGAGAGGAGAGAGAATATAATAAATGTGTGCAGAGACTCTGCCTGACAAGTCTGATGCCTGGAGGAGAGAGAGTGCAGAGGAGGGGAGAGAGGAGAAAGGGGAGCGCGCGGGGATTGAAATTTTTTTGAAACCCTAGTCTACGTGGCCTGACAGTTAGACACGTGTCGCTCAACCACCTCCCTTCCTGTTTGACACGCTGGAACGTGCGACGTACCTAATATTTTCTCGCCTGTATATAGTTAGCCGTGGACAGCTGTGATGGTGACGATCCGAGCATTTTTCAAATGCTGGCCACGTGTCTGACCAAATGCCCGTGTGATTTGAAATAGCATTCGAGTGTAAGAAATAGAAGCCGCCTATTGCTTTGGGTTTGTACGGTTAGAGTATAGCACACGTGATAAAACTTGACATAAAGAAAAAATATATTTAAATACTAAAATCAGAAAAAGATGAAATTCTTAAGTATTAATGACAGAAATTTCATATCTAATTATTGCCGTGAAATTTTTCTGACGAGATAAGTACAAAATAACGTTATTTTTTATGCTAACGGAACTAGATAAACAAAAAAAAGCCTTATTTTACCTCCAAATTTGAATTTAAATATAAATATTAATTAAAAAAATTAAAAGAACTAAATATTAAAAGAAGAAGAAGCAGGAGGAGCAACACTCAGCAAGGGCTATGCAGGTCCTCATCAACGCTGCTCCTTCTTTTTGTGTGTGTGTTTTTTTAATTGAGTTCTTTTAAATTTATTTTAATTAATATTTATATTAAAATTCAATTTTAGGGGCAAAACGACGTCATTTTGCGCATTCACTGCTAAAAATGCGAATAATAAAATTTCTTATTAGAAATTGATATTTGAAGCAAAAATATTTTTTTTATTTCTGTTTTTAGATGAGTTTTTGAGTAAAAATATGTGTTTGATAATGACACAAAATTTTTATTTTCATTATAGAAACCAGGCGCGACAACTAGAAAGGCGGGCGGAGGGCTAGGGGTTAGGGAGAGACTCATTCGGATGAAAAGTAGAAAAGAGAGAATAATTTCTGATTTCTAATTTAGAAATAGAAAAGTAAAAAAAAATTATTTTTGATTTTTTTCCAAACATATATCCGATCCAGAAATAAAAAAATGAAATTATTTTACTAAACAGATTTCATTAGAAATAAATAAATCTAGAGCAGAAATAGAATGGTTATCATGTGTGCTTTAAGTTAGCTTTTCGACATGTCATGTAAACCAATTATATTATTGAAAATAAGATACGTTAGATTTCGGCTACCTTTCTTGAACTTGACATTTAAATGTCTCAATTTTTTAAAAAAATCAATACTCAAGTATACATTTTAGAATTTTTAGCACTTAAGTATTTATTTATATCAAGTTTTGGCAATTATACTGTATTTTAGCTAATCCAATTCTTGCATGTAGATGAATAATGAGACGTAAAATATAAAACTCGATGAGAAAATTGAAAAATCATGATTAAAGAATGCCAATTGGCTTTTACAATACACATTAATTAAAGGGACGGGCGACATGCAAAATACGATAAAGCGACGGCGGTTGAAATAGTGCGAGGCACCTTCTCAGGTTTTTTCTCATAATTTTCAGGTCCCGTGCAATGCATCGGTCTTTCTTTACAATTTTTCGTGCAATTGTCCATCGAAGGAGACCCAAAAGACAAAAAGAAAAGAGACAAAGCGTTGGGGTTCGAAACGTGAAGCATGAAGCGAGAAGCAACCTCTCGTGTTTCGCCATTCTTTGTAGAATTCCAGTAATGAAGTTTTCGCTCCAACTGCTCATTTCCTTTTCTTTTGACAATTTTTGTTCCTGTAGAAGGTGTCATTTTTCTAACAGACTTTTTCTCCACCTCTTTCGGTGCTAATTGTTGAATCTGGCATATGAAAGGTCACATCATAATCTTATAATAATCCTTCTCTAAACATGTGAATGAAAATAGTGAGGGACGCTAGTGTCCCTCCTATGCTACTTTGAAGGCTTTTTTTTTTTTTTTTATAAATTTATTAGAATCTTATTAAAGCGGGCTTTAAGAATACTCGTTAATCATATTTAACAAAGAAAGATTGTTATTTTCATTATATTGATTGAACAATAGATGAGAAAATTTTCCACTAAAAACTTTCACATATTCTTGGAGTGTCTACATTCTAAATAAATTTGTCCCTTTGTCGATTGAGAGAAGCTGTGATTATATTCTTTATTTTATCTAAAGAAATATGAGACAAATTACCAAATTATAAAAATAGTCCATTCGGAATTTGCGTCTTTCGAAAATCAAGAGATAATTCCATGACTTGGTAACTCACGAACGCCTCAAATCCGCCTCCTTTTGTTTCTTTGCTCCTTGGCAAGGGTTCAGCCGAGACGATTTGCGTAAAATGCCTAGCAATCCTTGCGCTTGTAAACTATACTTTACATCGCCAAATCAAGAAGATGCCGGAACAAAAGTATACGCCCCTGCATTTGAGGGGTTGGTCTTGGTCCGGCCGTGGAATTTACGGCACATGAAGCCATTGGCCCCTGAGAAAGCAAACTTTTGACGACACAAAAAGCTAGTATAAAACAAAAATGCGATGATTATTGATGTTGAATTTTTGCCAAGGGACTAGGGGAAACCAATCTTCTTTTGACGGCACATAAAGCAAAAGTATGATGCTGAATCATTGTCCGGGTGAAATTAATCTGCTTTTGACACGTGATGCTGAATTATTGCTCCCAGTCCATGTGGCAACCCCCGATAAGCCATCGCCTCTATATAGTTAGCCGTGGAGATTAGCGATGGTAGCGAAGGCGATGAGGTCTTTGACCCAATCTCAGTATTATTATTGAACAATAATCGTTCTGAATTATTGTTTCGCTCGTGAGATTTTTAGGAGATCGTTGGGAGAGATCTGCACCGGTGGACTGCTCGTTAATAGATACTCAGATTTTTGCTTTATCCATTTTGCTTCTAGTTCGATTTTGATTGAAGTTTTTCGTGAATTGTTTTCAGGTACTAGCATTCAGACGAGCGAGGGGATTGTGATTAAGCTTGTAAGTCGGTAACTGATACTTGATTTTTGCTGCATGCATTCTATTTTTTCTACTTTTTGCGTTTTCAAGTTTTTTTTGGTGTTGTTGTGGTCATTGCATCGGTATTTTGTTGATTTAAAATTTTGATGTTTTATTTTTACATTCTTTAAGATGATATGGATTGTGCTTTGTTCCATTTATTTTCTTGGGTTGTTTGAATGATGTAGATAATGGTTCACTTGCCTCCAGCAAGTCGTCGGTGCTACCTTCTATACTTTAGAATGATTATTATGAAGTGGAAGCTTTTCTCCGTTTGTGGCTTTCACATGCATGTGCATGTATTTTATTAGTTTAGAGTGTTGTGCTTCTAGTATGGTTTTACTGTAAGCCCAAGTAATTCATATTTGGTGAACTTTTAAGATGTATTTCTCAACATTTTCATCAAGTCTGTGCTCTTGTACGTTGTTGAGTATCCACTTTTTGCCTAACATGTTACTTATAAGAGTGATTAAAAAAATTGACTTTTCGCATGAAACGTGTACGTTTCGACCAAGTTAGATTAATGAGGGTGTTGATTGGGAAGCAATTGAGGCCATTTTTTGACGACACGAAGAAGCGCTGTTACCAATTAAGTAGTGAGAGTGACTAATAAGCAACACACAGATTTTACCAGTGGAGGCATGGAGAGAGGAAAGGGAGCCGTCGCGATAGACGTTGCGGTCTTGCGTTGGGATTTGAATTTTTAGGGATTTGAAGAGCTGCGAGAGTGCGTTTGTAGCTAAAAGGACGTTTTGAAATTTAGCTATTTGTAATCAATTTTTAAATGCTCATTAGATGGGTGTGAATTAATAATTGAATTTTGCTCAATTACAACATAGTTGAGGCTAACTAATGATGACAAACTTTTGTTCCGATTTTTTCCTCAAACTTGTAAGACAATCCTGCTATGAGTAAGCTTTCGACAAATTTTGCTTTAATTCAGGGATCACTGCTAGCGAAGTAGTCCATAATCAAATAGGTTCCCGGATGGACCCACCGTGAGTAAGCCTTTCCTTAAGGGGGTTAAGGCCAAAAGCTTAAGACGCACATGCCACCCGCCTATTTCTCTATAAATACAGGAGTAAGCCATTCTAATACTATGCTTTCTCTATAAATTCCATACTCGCACGTTCTAGTCCCATGCTAATTTAAGCATCGAAGGATTCTTAATGGACCATAACCTGTGAACTTTCTTTTCTTTGTGGTGCGCAGGTTCATGGTACGATTCGCAGAATAAAAAAATCGAAGCTCATGCTCGTTGCGCCTCCAAGAGGAAAAGAACAAACGTAATTACCAGCTTAGTCCACTTTGAAGGAAGTTGCCAAGCTTCGAGACCTAATAAAGTTCAAGTCATTTGTGGGGTGATTTTGTTGCATGTGATGTAGAATACGTATTATCAATGCGATATGCAACTTTCTAAGTACTTATTCCTCTTCTTTCTTCTTTGCAACTCGCAGGCCTATTTGTGCAGAGCTGGTTCACGCATAGAAAGTGAATTCACAAGTCATTCTTTATCATAAGCTCCATCGATCATAATCAAGTAGTGCAATACCAATGGCCGAGGCTGTTGTTTCGTCCGTGGGGCAGACAATAGGAAAGCTGCTCATCGATGAGGCCAAATTCTTGAGGGACGTGGAGGGCAAGGTCGAGGACCTGCACAGGGAGCTGAAGCTGATCCAGTGCTTGCTGAGGGATGCGGATGCCAAAAGTGAGCACGACCAACTTGTTGGAGAATGGGTCGCGCAACTCCGAGACATCGCGTATGACGCCGAGGACGTCATCGAGCGATACACCCTTAGAGTTGCGCTGAAGGAGGGGCAAAACATCATCAAGGCGTACGCGTGCTTCATGGCGAAGTGCAAGTGCGTGCCCGCTTACGTGGTGGGGACAGAGATCGAGGGCTTGAAATCCAGAATTTTGGATATTGAAAGGAAGATGCAAAATCATGGCATACAATCTTTGACAGAGGGCGAGCGCGAACGGGCGGGAGCTTCGACGCCAAAACGTACTTATGCCCATTTCGAGGAGGATATTGTTGGGAGGGAAGATAGTATTAAGGTTTTGGTGAAAGAACTGAAGGATGAAAAACAGCAGAGAGTTGTTTCCATATGGGGAATGGGTGGTTTGGGTAAGACCGCACTCGCTAAAAAGGTCTTCGCTCATGACGAAGTGAAGAACCATTTCGATGGTTTTGCTTGGGTTTGTGTATCTCAAGAACACCGTGCGAGAGATATCTTGGAAGGGATTCTTGTTAAGTTGATCCCTAATCGTAGCAAAGAGGTTACGAAGATGAGAGATGACGAAATGTTTGAAATTCTATACACGACTCAGAAAGAGAAAAGATGTATCGTGGTTCTTGACGATATTTGGACCAAAGAGGCATGGGACGGTCTTCAATCTGCATTCCCGGTTGAGAACACAAAAAGCAAGTTGTTGATAACCACCCGCAATAGAGACGTAACTGAGTATATCAATCCTCGAGGCTTTGTCCATGAACTTCGGTGCTTATCAGACTTGGAGAGCTGGGATTTGCTGAAGAAGAGGGCATTTCCTGACACGAAAGGTAAGGCTTTTTAAAAAATATTATCCTCACGTATTGTAGCTTCAAGAGACTATATAATGCTTGCTTGATTCTAATGTATGGTGCCTCTGTTGTTATTATTGGAGAATTAGTTGTTGAACTTTCTTGTATTGGACCTAGAGTTGGTCAAGGTATCGCTGTAGGCGAAGCTGTAGAAGGTATTGAAAGACAGTCAGAGATGGTGGGACACATACCAGGTATTTCATTTGCTCGGTGCGGCTTTTTGGAAATCGATAATTTCAGTGGAGTTCAAATGATCGATATATTGAGTATTAGTCACCATAATTTCAATATTTGGGGAATCCTCCAAACCTTTGCTCCTCCTTTCCTCTTATGAGGATAAATATCGTAGAGATTTTTATAAAGCTAACACAATAAGCGATTTTGGTAGGTTTTATGAAATAATGTGAAGCCCCCCCCTGTGTTACTTCTCCCATAGGCTTCATCTCAAGTCCACCTTTTTTTGCATTTGTGAATAGTTGGCTTAAAAATAAGAGTAGGGATTGGTAAGGAAAATCATGAATCGTTATGTGGCAACACAAAGATTTTCCTAGAATTTGTGCGGGAGATTAGTAGCACATTCAAGTTATGGGAGATCACACTCGAGTTATCCCCGCACCGTTTTCATATTTCTTCATCAAGTAGGTTTATTGTTGTTTAGAATTTGCTTGAGTGACTTCATTCAAGTCATATATAACAAAGACGATACATTCAACTTTTTAAATTTAGGTTTCTTGATCATCCGAGCGTAGATGGACATATATAGGAGCTTTGTTGTGGTCCCTATTTTTCCCTTACAAATGCATAAATGAACTATAAACTATAAAGAACTATAGCATCGAAGTAATCTTCTTATTACAAGTGTGTTTTCCTATGATTGTTGAGTTGCAATATGTTGTATGATATTGTGTAGTAATCACTGAAGACATGAAGAGATTGGGAGATGAACTCCTTAAGAAGTGTGGAGGATTGCCCTTGGCTATCATTGTGCTTGGTGGACTTTTGGCTATCAATGAGTGGAAGATGATTCACGAAAAGATCAATTTGCATTTTGGTGATGAGAGTGATGTATCAAAAGTATTAGCCTTAAGCTATGATGATTTACCATGGCATCTAAAGCCATGCTTCCTCTATTTGGGTAGCTTTCAGAGGATGCAGAAATCCCTGCAATGAAGGTTCTTCAAATGTGGATTGCTGAAGGCTTTGTGTCATTAAATGCATATGACAAAGAGAGACAAATTTCAGTGGAAGATAAAGCAGAGCAATATTTAATGGAGTTGGTTAAGAGGGGGATGGTTCAAGTAAGAGTCAACTTGAGTGGAAAGATCAAAACCTGCCACCTCCATGACCTGATGCGAGACTTATGCGTCTCCAAGGCTTTGCAAGAGAGCTTTCTAAGCTTTCTTAACAATCATCAAGACAATGAGATGGAGGATCGTTCTTCTTTGATGGCAATAAATGTCAATTCAACTTGCAAAATACGAAGGCTTTCTCTCAATTGGCGCGTTAGTGGCGATGAAAAAATGATCCGGAGCATAGAAATAATAAGAAAGAATATGCTCAAACTTCGAACTCTCATATTCTTTGGATCTGGTGGAGAGAGCTTGAAGAAATTGCAACCTATTTTCATCAATTCTAAGTTTCTTAAAGTTTTGAAGCTCGAGTGCCTTGATGATATGGAAGGAAATATTTTACCTAAATCAGTGGGAGACCTAGTCCATTTAAAATTCCTCAGTTTAGCAGGAAGTTATTTCGTGGGCTTGCCGCAATCTTTGGGAAACCTCGTACATGTGGAATTCTTAGACATTTGTGGTTCAGAACGTAACGGGGTAACTGTGCCAAATGTGTTATGGAAGATGAGAAGGTTGAGGCATCTTTATCTTCCTTTCACTATTGTCGTCGAAAGGAGATTCTGTGGGGATCGGAAGAAGTTGCGGTTGGACACTTTGTATAGCCTACGGAGATTGAAGAACTTTTCTTTGAACATGTGTGATGTGAACGATTTAGGCAAATTGACCAATCTACAAAAACTGACTGTCATCGACGGGTGTGGTTCTAATGACTTGAAGACAATTCTACAACTTGTTGAATTCAATTTGAAACATCTTCAATCCTCGTATTTCAGCTTCTCAAGCATGTCATTCACTGGAAGCGAATTGAGTATGACGTCAAGCTGTCGCCATCCCTGTAAACTATTTCTACGGGGAAAAATAGAGAAGTTTCTAGAACATGGGCATCTACCCCAGCAACTGAGGAAGCTATATTTATGGGACTCCGAACTTGAAGAAGATCTGATGCCAATATTGGAGAAATTGGATCACTTGGTTGTTCTCCTATTATTGTCTGCTTTTGAGGGAAAGAAAATGGTTTGCTCTGCTGGAGGCTTTCCTCAACTCAAGCATTTACTTCTTTGGGGTCTGCCAAATTTGGAGGAGTGGAGCGTCGATGAAGGAGCCATGCCTCATCTTTCTCGATTAGGGATCTGGGATTGTCCCAAATTGAGGACGATACCCGAAGGAGTTCCCCCGTATGAAGATTCCGAAGCCCTTTATTTTGAGCATGTCTCGGAGCTGGAGGTGAGAGAGACGTCGATGTGAGGAGTGGTCAGGGGGTGGCCCCAGCTGTCCAGGAGGTGTTGGCTTGTGGATTGTGAGGGGTGGGCCCCGAGAGTATAGAGAATGAAAAACACAAAATGAGTTTTCCACTAAATTTTAGCTAACATCGGTTGTATCACAATCCTTTATTGAATTTCTCTGAGTAAATATCTAATCAAATATATTACATTAAAGTACATTTTTATGTTAAATTCGTAAATTTAATGGAATGAGTTTCTTCTTCTCCAAAAAAATAAAAATAAATAAATTAAGAGTTTTGCTAAGAAAGTGAAAATTGAAAGAAATATTTTTAAATCTCATTGCACATAGTGCCTGCAAATGTTTCATTATATTATCCTTTTTATATATGCAATAGAATTGATTATGTGGAATAGTTATGGAATATAGATAATTATTTCATAATGTCTAACTATCACTCTTATATGACACAGTAGAATCTATTATCATAGTCAGATGATAAAAATATGTAAAAAAAATTATATGAGTGTTTTGTAATTAATAATTTTTAAAAAAATAAATATATATGAGAAGCATGGCAAGAGCACCAGTTGCTTCACGCCACGGTATTTGACATGGCCAACCCATCTTCACTGATCATCAATCACTCATTAGTTAATCTTGGCGATCGATTTTTGCTTACACAAATTAATCATGCGTGATTCCATGATTCTCTCTGATTTGTTAAGAGTTCTAGCATTTACTAGTGGAGTGCCGCCCTCTGATTTTGCAGTCGCATCAGTTTTTTGTAACGCACTTTTATTTTCTATGAGACATATTGGAACGATTATATCAATCCTATAAATGCAGTTTCCCCAATTGTGCCATGATTGATCATCCATTTATTATGTGAGATTTTGCATGTACCATTTTCTATTCCATTTGTGATTTGGTGATGACTGCGGCGAATTTTGCATATCATATAAACTAAATCCGCATCTTTGATTCGATTATGCAAAAATGATTCGTATTTTAAGATGCTTCATCTATAATATAAGATTGCGGTCAAAGTAGAATCGAGGAAAAACCTTAACGCTGTCGGAGATGTAAAGTCTCCCAATGATTTTCAGTGCATTTGCTAAATGATAGACAATAGAATGTGATTGTGATTGTGATTGTAGGGGATGATAACCCTAATTTAGCCATCTCGAGATTAAAAAACAAAAGAAATTTCCATAACCTCATCATATGTCGCCCAAATTGACTGCTACTTTTATGAGGGGGCTGTTAGATGTGAGAGGACCAAACCCATGGACAAAGCAAAACTTCCTAAAAAGAGTTACGAGGGCAATCTAGGAAGGTATAATACTTTCTTGTTTAAGAGGCGAATCATGAGTTTCCCCGATGGTGCTTGTTAAATTTTATGCTTTCTTGTTAGAGGTTTACTCATGGTGAGAAAATGGGAACAAAAGTGCCACATAGCCAACTAGAACTACTTGCTTTATGATATGGAAGACGAGGAGAAAGTCACGGAAGTGTCGTTGCACATTGAGAAGACAGCCCCGGCCTTTGGCCTCATTAGGTTAAAAAAGAAAAAGGAAAAATTATCGAAAGAATCTTAAATTTATTGTATTTTGATCAATTCAGTCTTAAACCTTTCGATTTTACTAATTGAGTCTAAAATTTTTTTACAATTTTTCAATTAAATTTATCCGATCAATTTTAATCGGAAATTGCTAACATGAACGTTGGTAATGTCACGTAGGACAACCGATTGAAAAATTTAGAATTGAGTTGACCAAAATGCGATAAGTTTAGGATTTTTTAAATAATTTTCCCCCAAAAAACCAAACGTTGGAGACTGTCCTAACGCCTTTAAACTCATTTCGTGCATTCCTGGGAGGGAATCATTGTGCGAAACAATGCCTTGTTTCAACTTTCAGAATACAGGAAATCTTGCCACTAGCATAGACCCCATGGAGGCTTCTTTGGTCTCGAAGTTTTTTATTTTTATTTTTTTGAAACAGTGGGCAATTTACATATGAGCCTCCTTTGTGCGCACCCTGTTACGCGATACGAAAGGAACGAGTCCAAGCAGTCAAAACCGGTCAAACCTTTATGCAGTTACGAGGCCTTTGAGATAGGAAATTCAATCAAAATAAAAAAAAGCAAAGAAAATGCTGAATTTCTTTCCGCGCATCTGATCAACGATGATTTCTCCAGTAAAGGAAACTCTGCCTCCGAATTGAGATGATCGTAGATCCTCGCAATCAATCCGACTGACCTCCAAATCGAGATCCCTGCTACTGCACCGTCGCTCTTCTCGTCGCCAATCGCACATCGCCTTCGGGTTCGTCGGTCCCGATTTCGTCCAATCTAGCGTTTCGCGCACACGACGGTTCTCCTGTCCTTCAATCCGTCTCCCGTTATCAAAGCTTCGATTTTTTATTTTTTTTGCGTCATCTGGATGTGGAATTTCTCCCGATTTTCTCCCTCCTCCCGTGCTTGAGAGATTCTCGAGAGAGTGATGTGGAAATTCGTCTGCTTTTGCTTGTTGTGTTGATGCTCTCTATATTATCTTATTGTGGCTGTCTGCACTGGTGCCTGGCGGTATTGGGTGGGGTGTGGTTTGTTCGCTCTGAAAAGAGTGTTTTTATTTTTGGGTCGGACCAGCTCGGGCACGAGTGGACCCTTTGCGAATTTGAATGATTACAGGAAGAGTGAGGGAGAGTTTTTTGTACATTGATGTGATGAATGTACAGGCGGATATGTCAGGGCATGTATCTGGTCGATCGGGCGCTCAGTTGCCTGGGGTGTCCCGGCAAAATGGCAATGTCGTCCCGAATGTAGTAGCCGCAGGCAGTGGTGCCCCTCATGCTATGTTCGGCGTGGACACGGATCTTCTCAGAGCTCGGAACTGTATGCAAGAGAAGATGTAATCTAATCTAGAGCCCTTGTTCTTGTGCTTTAACCTCCACAGTTCCATTGGTCCTTGTTTGCTGATTGAACTTTTTACTGTCCCTTTTCAGCTTTCTTCTTTTAGTACAGCGGCATCCACAGCCAATTAATGACTCTCAAATGCAGAAGCTGAAGGATATTGTTAAACGCCTGGAACAGGGTCTCTTCAAATCTGCTCACTCAAAGGTCTTCCCCTTCTCATCATTTCTCTCCCCTCCTTTGTAAAAGTACGAAAAGCAGCTTATGATTGCCCTTTATTGGTTTTTTTTAGTGATATATATTTTACATCTGCGAATGCCAAATTTGTTCATTTCTCTTGCTTAGTTTCACCTGTTTTTTCTCGTTATATCAGCATTTCCTTCCTTTTTTTTTTTTTTGGTGAATAGGACTTGACATTCTTTGCTACTTCGCAATTACAATTATGTAGGATGAGTATATGAATCTGGGCACATTGGAGTCTCGATTGCGCAGTTTGATCCAGCGTCCATCTCCTAATAATCAAAGTCCAGTCAATCCTAATTCAATGACAACGATGACTCCATCTCCTGGATTGTCACATAGTGAGAGTTCGACCATGATGGCGACATCTTCAGTGGATGCACCTATGAGTAATATAGCTGGCAGTAGCGGCATGCAGCCAACGAATGCAAACGCGGAAAGCCTTATGTCAAGCCTTATGCCAAACAGAATTTATCCGAAGGTATGTGCTCTCTATAATCTCTTTTTATGGTCGTTTGTACTGGTGCTTGGCAGAATTGGGGTGTGGTTTGTTCACTGTAAATAGATTTTATGTATGTAGCGCAAGCTCAGGCATGTGTAGACCCTCTGTGAGTTCGAATGATTACAGGAAGAGTGAGCTTTTGTAGATTGATGTGATGAATGTACAGGCAGATACGTCGGGGCATGTATCTAGTCAATCGGGCACTCAGTTGCCCGGGGTGTCCTGGCAAAATGGCAATATCGTCCCAAATTTTGTAGCTGCAGGCAGTGGTGCCCCTCATGCTGCGTTTGGCATGGACATGGATCTTCTCAGAGCTCGGGAGTATATGCAGGAGAAGATGTAATCTAGTCTAGAGCACTTGTTCTTGTGTTTTAATCTCCACAGTTCCATTGGTCCTTGTTTGCTGATTGAACTTTTTACTGTCCCTTTTCAGCTTTCTTCTTTTAGTACAGCGGCATCCACAGCCAATTAATGACTCTCAAATGCAGAAGCTGAAGGATATCGTTAAACGCCTGGAACAGGGTCTCTTCAAATCTGCTCACTCAAAGGTCTTCCCATTCTCATCATTTCTCCCCCCTCCTTTGTAAAAGTACGAAAAGCCGCTTATGATTGCCCTTTATTGGGTTTTCTTTCGTGTTTTACATTGTATACCTGCAATAATATGTTCATTTCTCTTGCCTGGTTTCACCAGTTTTTTCTCGGGATTATCAATATTTCCTTTTTTTTTTTTGGTGAATAGGACTTGACATTCTTTGCTACTTCACAATTACAATTATGTAGGATGAGTATATGAATCTGGGCACATTGGAGTCCCGATTGCGCAGTTTGATCCAGCGTCCATCTCCTAATAATCAAAGTCCAGTCAATCCTAATTCAATGACAACGATGACTCCATCTCCTGGATTGTCGCATAGTGACAGTTCGATCATGATGGCAACATCTTCAGTGGATTCACCTATGAGTAATATGGCTGGCGGTAGCAGCATGCAGCCAATGAATGTAAACACGGGAAGCCCCATGTCAAGTGGTGTCATGCAAACACAGGAAGCCTTATGTGAAGCCTTATGTCTACTTAAATTGTAGATGAACATTTTCATTTTGATGTAGGCCTTATGCAGGATGTTTTGAAAGTTGGGTATAATTTGAACAATTTTCCTGTTTCCCAGTACATCAATGTAAATATAACACCTACGCATCTTCATTAAGAAGAAACTACATAGGCTTCAAACAGAATTTAGTGGCGCTGATGATCAAACATTCACTTGAAACTTCGATGAGAAAAGGATGAGAATGCAAAACTGGGATTTATTCACATTTCAAAAAATGTTACAGCTGAATTTTTCAACCGGTCATTACCTATGACTGAACAAAAAGAAGTGCAACATACAACAGACCGAACCTGTGGACTTAGCATTTAAGAATGAATCACGTGAAGTACCCCAGCTACTTGAGATTTTTCTAGCGACAAAAAATACCTGCTTTCAGAGTAAACCAAGAATCAGATAAATGGCCATCTCTGCACATGATGCTGCATTTCCTATGATGTCACCTGGAATTCTGGCAACTTTTATTCCATTTTTGGCAGCATAGTCGATATCAACACCTTCGTGAAGATGTAACTGTTGGGTACTAAATTCAGTCAGGTGCTAACAAAACATAGTAATAATACCGACAAAATAAACCAAAATCCCCTAGCCCGACATACACAAGCAAGCAGGGGCACACCTTCCAGACCGACACCAAATTGCATTATAAGCTTCGATTGTTTTGCTCCAGCTATAGTATCTGAGTTGAGGCGCTTGTTCTTCACCACACAAATATGGTAGTCTCCTATAACATGAGGCACATCATCAAAGGTCACCTAATCGACCTACGAAAATCGAAAACAGATGAGTGAATGATCTTCGAGGTGCAGTTAGAGAAATTGTGGAAAAATATGAAACAGCAAGTCCTTACACTGCCATAAACCCAAGCACACTAATTAACGAGGATATATTTACATTTAAACATAAGACCAAACCGAATGTACAAAGTTGAAGATGCTTTTTTATTCCTAGTCTGATATTCATCCAAAGGCATGTGCTGGCGACAGTGGGATCGTTTCAGCAAGTTTAAGTAGGATCCCGACGAGAGCAGATTGGTTTGTATTTCAGCCAAGTAAAAATTTCATCAGCTACATCAGGGTCAAATTATACAATTCTGCTATGCTACAATGATCAGATGCAGAAACGGGATATCACTTCAGTGCAATATGTAGTTGAAATCTGGCTCTGCCAATGGATGCGAAAATAATTGGATGGCAACAAGACCTCAAAGGCGATGCAATCAAATCCCTTCTTACAGCTCAAAACACATCCCAGTAACTCGATGAATCACTTCCAACTCAAGAAAGTGGAACGTTAAGCATTTTCTATCATATACTGCAGGGGAATCACACAAGGTCTGAACCTGGATAAATGGGTACTGGCTCTACTAGTCTTTGGTGCAATTGAGAGAGGCCGGGAAGTAGGGTCCGCAAAAGAGGACGCGGGTGATGCCTTCTTCACAGGACTCCGTCCCCATTTCCCTCCACTTCCTTTGAGCTTGTGAAGCTGTAACTCCTGCTACAGAGGCGGAGAGAGAGGCAGGGACGTTGACGTACTTACAACTGGGGACTGGTGAGGTAGAGAAAGAGACGGAGTCCACAGCCTCCAGAGTCTTCACCTTCCTTTCCTCCTCAATATTTGTCGATTGGTGATGGCCTGCAAATGTTGCTGTTCTCCTGCGATGAGAGAATTGGAGCTTTCTCTTCCTGGATTTTTGTTGTAAATCGACTAAATCAGTCAGAAGGATAATATACTCTCCAGCATCAGTTCAGACCTTCGAAAGGTCTTGCAAAACCTTCTATGGAGTTTGCTAATTTATATCCTATTCAATGGTTATGACAATTTATCCTATTTCTGGGATCGCAGACTGATTCAAAACTTAACCACATCTACGTATCGTTTGGCCTGCAAGGTTGGCTCGGTACGGAAGCCTCGTGCTTGAAGAAGTGCTGACGTAGATAGTAAACAATAGATTCGTAGTGTGCTGAAGAATTTATCCGTGTGCAAAGCTATATTGTGGAGCCTGAACAATTACATACCTTTTCTGTTGGAATGTAGGAACATCCCGTGTGGGAGACTAAGAGTGGGTATGTATATTTCCAGAAGGCAAATGAATCTGCACCTTCAACAAAGGAAATAGCTCATCAATCAAACGTTGGTTTTAGCAACAGTGCTGGAACGGATTGTTTAGCACCTGCCGTTCTTGGTGTTTTGCACTGGTATTTGCACCCTTCAATGATCTGTAATTTTGTGCTAATGGCATCTCATCCCTTTTGCTCAAACTTGATATTCCTTTTAGAGTCTGGAACTTTATTTGATCATTGAGGTGGAATTTATCTCAGCAATCATGTTAGTACTCATATCCATGTCATTTTATTAAAACAATTTTGTATTTAATCAAAAGGATATTTTCCTTGTCTTACCTGCTCAGAAGAAGTAGATATCAAAAGTAGTGTTGTCACATGGAGATGGAAAACTAAATGCATGCGCCGCTCTTAATCAATCTAACCCCATGAGTGGACCTAAATACAATTAGATTTAATTTGTTATTATAGTAGAATTGACTCTATGCACACTTGCTGACATCAATGGTCTTCAATGGTCAAAGAGTTGCAAGGCATCGACGCAATAATAGGCCGACTGGGTTTGCCCGTGTCCAGATCAACTGAGTTTTTGTTTAGTAGGGTTGAATTAGTGATTGCATTGTCCGTGGGCTTGTGCTTACTCTTCATTGTGGGTATTCAGAAGTCATCTTATAAGATCGACTCGGACTATATGGCATAGGAAATCATGTGAGATTTTTCATTAATAAAATTTATTTCTTTTTTTTTTTTTTTTGGTCGAAAAGATGCATTGCATTCGATTAGATAAACGTCTGAGAAATTTGGTGACTCATATCAGCACACAATAAATCCAGAAGAGATGAAGGGGGATAATTGACCCAATTTGTCGGTAGTGTTCGGTTTCGTTGGGCTTTCACCACCCAATCGGCCACCCCATTTGCCTCTCTTTTGCAGTGGATTATATCTTTATTTCAGTCTCTGCTCTTGTAATGAATAATTTGTGAGGAAAGTGTTCCTTGTCCATTTACCTTGCGCCATTTACCAGATGCATAAAATATGAAAGTTTATGCCTTGTCATGGAGCAACATGGAGATATAATGTTTTCATAAATGTTAAGGAATCACGGCCCAGAATTTATCTGGTTTGATTTGTGATATGCTTCAAGCTGATCGAAAAAGGAGAGCTTGATTTGTACACGTAATAGTCGAAGAAGAGGGTAAAAAAACTGGGAAAGTTTCATGTTCCAAAGTGAGTGCTGGATTTGCGCATCAGGGAAGTTGCGGTGATGATTAAAAACTGCTTTAGCTTTTCACTAAGATCCTTCATAAGTCCATTGCATTTCTCTAAAGGTATTTCTTTTTTTTTTCAAATATCAAACCAAACCCACCATTAATATATCTCGAAACGCAAAATCCTCACACCTTCACAGCCACATGTAGAGAGAAAATTGCCGTTACTCTTTAAATAGCAAAAAAAATCGTGCCTCGTCTCTGCCATTGGATGGGCAAGGGATGCATCATGGATCGGGAGACGACAAACTAATTGTCGCCATTAGATCAAAGTCTTCTCCTATCGCAATCGAATTTTGCTCAATAAGTTTTTGGTGCAAAATTCCACGGCACGGTAAGGGCGTCTTGATATTTAATGTTCTAAACACCACAATTCGTTATTTGTTTCTGACTTCTATTTTGTACACGACGGTGAAATAATTACACAAGCCAAGTTCAAGCACTGATATGTATACTATTTTTAATTTTAATAAATGACTTCATTCCATTGACTTTCCATTTTACTATCGCTTGTTTAGAAAATATTTTATACCAGCATCGTATGATACCTTATTTAATCCTTCATTTTCAGCCTATGTATGTGGCAAGATCAGCGGAATTATACAAGAAAAAAAAGGCGCTCAACCGACCATGAGAGTTGGACGTGAATGAAGAGAAGCTCTTGGTTGAAGAATTGATGATTGAACTTCGAGAAAGGAATACTTCAGAGAAGGAAATCACCATCGCTCTGAAGAATTTAGGCCTGCAAAGGTATGCTTGTTATTAATTGAATTGTAAACAATGGAATTGATGATCAACTCAGTTGAAAGTTACATATTTTAAATGTGAGTCTCAAACTCGGGCAAAAATCACTGGAATTTGCTTTAATAATCACCATTCTCAAGTGAGAGAGAAGAAATGAGGGTTTGAATCCCCATATTCTCGGAGGTGAAGTCGAAATGATTTAGTTTTAAGAGTAGGTTTCGACTCCCACGCCCTGCAAAGATGTAAGACAAGAATCTAAGAGTTAAAGTAAAGAATAGAGTAGGACCGACACAAAAAAAACTCGTATAACAAATGAGACCACTAACTCAAACTTGGCTTACCCAATGATCATCTCTAAAATTCAATGTATCATATTTACATCTCGAAGCATATCTTCTCTCTTTTCAACGATGAACTGGAAATCAGATTGTCTTTTCATCCATTGGGTGCAATAGTTTCAAAGCTCATAAATTTTTATAATTTATCCCGAATTTGCCCATCTCATTTCATTTTTTACTCTCATCCTTGGGAGCTTCAATGGCGGAATCTGTTATTTCACTCGTTATAGAGAGATCTCATGACTTGCTCGGTGGACAAGCGAATCTCTTGCGGTTTTTGCGAGGGCTATGCAAGCCCTCGTTGAACGCTGCTCCTTCTTTGCATGTGTGTTTTTTTAATTGAGTTCTTTTAAATTTATTTTGATTAATATTTATATTAAAATTCAATTTTAGGGGTAAAATGATGTCATTTTGCACCTTCATTTCTAAAAACGTAAATGATAAAATTTCTGGTTAGAAATTGAATTTTGAAGCAAAAAAATATTTTTTATTTTTATTCTTAAATAAGTTTTCGAGCAAAAATATGCGTTTAATAATGACATAAAATTTCTATTTTCATTATAGAAATTCAAAATTTCTCACTTCGAGTGGTAGCGACAAGGGGAGGGGGCGACAACAATCGGCGGTGACAACCAAAAGGTAGGTGGAGGGCTAGACGTTAAGGAGAGACTCATTGGATGATAAGTTGAAAAAAGAGAATAATTTTTTTATTTCTAATCTAGAAATAGAAAAGTAAAAGAAATTTATTTTGATTTTTTTTTTTCAAACATATTTCTAGAATAGAAATCTGTTCCAGAAATAAAAAAAATGAAATTATTTTACCAAACAGATTTATGTTCCAGAAACAAGTTTAGAATAGAAATATAATGGTTATCATGTGCGCTCTAAGTCAGTTTTTCAACATGTCATGTAAACCAATTATATTATTACAAATAAGACATGTTAGATTTCCGGTTGCCTTCGCTGGACTTGACATTTAAATGTCCCAATTTTAAAAAAAAAAAATACTTAAGTGTACATTTTAGAAGTTTTAGCACTTAAATATTCATTTATATCAAGTTTTGACAGTTGTACTGTATTTTAGCTAATCCAATTCTTGCGTGTAGATGAATAATGAGATGCTAAATATAAAACTCGATGAGAAAAATGAAAAACCATGATTAAAGAACGCCAATTGGCTTTTACAATACCCATTAATTAAAGGGATGGGCGACGTACAAAATACGACAAAGCGATGACAGTTGAAACAGCAAGGCACTTCCTTAGGTTTTTTCTCATAATTTCTTCAGGTCCCGTGCATCGATCTTTCTTTACAATTTTTCGTGCAGTTGTCCATCGAAGGAGACCCAAAAGACAAAAAGAAAAGAGACAAAGCGTTGGGGGTTCGAAACGTTAAGCATGAAGCGAGAAGCAACCTCTCGTGTTTCGCCATTCTTTGTAGAACTCCAATAGTGAATTTCTCGCTCCAATTGCTCATTTCTTTTTTTTTTGACAATTTTTGTTCCCGTAGAAGGTGTCATTTATCTAACAGACTTTTTCTCCATCTCTTTTCGGTGCTAATTGTTGAATATGGCATATGAGAGGTCACATCATAATTTTATGATAATCCTTCTCTAAACATGTGAATGAAAATAACGAGAACGAGCCTCCCTCCTTTGCTACTTTGAAGGCTTTTTATAAATTTATTAGAATTTTATTAAAGAGTGCTTTAAGAACACTCATTTATCATATATAACAAAGAAAGATTGTTATTTTCATTATATTGATTGAATAATAGATGAGAAAATTTTCTACTAAAAACTTTCACATATTCTTGGGAGTGTCTACGTTCTAAATAAACTTGCCCCTCTGTCGATTGAGGGAAGCTGTGATTATATTCTTTATTTTGTCTAAAGAAATATGAGACAAATTACCAAATTATAAAGTAGTTTGTTTGGAATTTGCGTCTTTCGAAAATCAAGAGATAATTCCATGACTTGGTAAGTCACGGACACCTCGAATCCGCCTCCTTTTGTTTCTTTGCTCCTTGGCAAGGGTTCAGCCGAGACGATTTGCGTAAAATGCCTAGCAATCCCTACGCTTGTAAACTATACGTTACATCGCCAAATCAAGAAGATGCCAGAACAAAAGGATACGCCCCTGCATTTGAGGGGTTGGTCTTGGTCCGGCCGTGGAATTTACGGCACATGAAGCCATTGGCCCCTGAGAAAGCAAACTTTTGACGACACAAAAACCTAGTATAAAACAAAAATGCGATGATTATTGATGTTGAATTTTTGCCAAGGGCCCAGGAGAAACCAATCTTCTTTTGATGGCACATAAAGCAAAAGTATGATGCTGACTCATTGTCCGGGTGAAATGAATATGCTTTTGACGCGTGATGCTGAATTGTTGCTCTCAGTCCATGTGGCATCCCCCAATAAGCCATCGCCTCTATATAGTTAGCCGTGGAGAGTAGCGATGGTAGCGAAGACGATGAGCTCTTTGACCCAATCTCAGTATTATTATTGAACAATAATCGTTTTGAATTATTGTTTCGGTCGTGAGATTTTTAGGAGATCGTTGGGAGAGATCTGCACCGGTGGACATACCCAGATTTTTCCTTTATCCAGTTTTGCTTCTAGTTCGATTTTGATTGAAGTTTTCCGTGAATTACTTTCAGGTACTAGCATTCAGACGAGCGAGGGGGTTGTGATTAAGCTTGTAAGTCGGTAACTGGTACTTGGCTTTTGCTGCATGCATTCTACTTTTTCTACTTTTTGCGTTTTTTTAGTATTGTTGTAGTCATTGCATCGGTATTTTGTTGATTTAAAATTTTGATGTTTTATTTTTACATTCTTTAAGATGATATGGATTGTGCTTTGTTCCATTTATTTTCTTGGGTTGTTTGAATGGTGTAGATAATGGTTCACTTGCCTCCAGCAATACCTTCTATACTTTAGAATGATTATTATTAAGTGGAAGCTTTTCTCCATTTGTGGCTTTCACATGCATGTACATGTATTTTATAAGTTTAGAGTGGTGTGGCTTTCACATGCATGTACATGTGCACTGTAAGCCCAAGTAATTCATATTTGTTGAACTTTTAAGATGTATGTCTCAACATTTTCATCAAGTCTGTGCTCTTGTACGTTGTTGAGTATCCACTTTTTGCCTAACATGTTACATATAAGAGTGATTAAAAAAATTGACTTTTCGCATGAAACATGTACGTTTCGACCAAGTTAGATTAATGAGGGTGTTGATTGGGAAGCAATTGAGGCCATTTTTTGACGACACGAAGAAGCGCTGTTACCAATTAAGTAGTGAGAGTGACTAATAAGCAACACACATATTTTACCAGTGGAGGCATGGAAAGAGGAAAGGGAGCCGTCGCGATAGACGTTGCGGTCTTGCTTCAGGTGCTTCTTGAAGGCGATCTTCTATTTCTTCACAGCTTCCATGGTTGTGCATTTGGGATTTGAATTTTTTGGGATTTGAAGAGCTGCGAGAGTGCGTTTGTAGCTAAAAGGACGTTTTGAAATTTAGCTATTTGTAATCAAAATTTTTAAATGCTCATTAGATGGGTGTAAATTAATAATTGAATTTTGCTCAATTACAACATAGTTGAGGCTAACTAATGATGACAAACTTTCGTTCCGATTTTTTCCTCAAACTTGTAAGACAATCCCGCTATGAATAAGCTTTTGAAAAATTTTGCTTTAATTACGACATATTTAACAAGGACCACTACTAACAAAGTAGTCCATAATCAAATAGGTTCCCGGATGGACCCACCGTGAGTAAGCCTTTCCTTAAGGGGTTAAGGCCAAAAGCTTAAGACCCACATGCCACCCGCCTATTTCTCTATAAATACAGGAGTAAGCCATTCTAATACTATGCTTTCTCTATAAATTCCATACTTGCACGCTCTAGTCCCATGCTAATTTAAGCATCGAAGGATTCTTAATGGACTATAACCTGTGAACTTCTTTTCTTTGTGGTGCGCAGGTTCATGGTACAATTCACAGAATTAAAAAATCGAAGCTCATGCTCGTTGCGCCTCTAAGAGAAAAAGAACAAACGTAATTACCTGCTTAGTCCACTTTGAAGGAAGTTGCCAAGCTTCGAGACCTAATAGAGTTCAAGTCATTTGTGGGGTGATTTTGTTGCATGTGATGTAGAATACGTATTATCAATGCGATATGCAACTTTCTAAGTACTTATTCCTCTTCTTTCTTCTTTCTTCTTTGCAACTCGTAGGCCTATTTGTGCAGAGCTGCTTCACGCATAGAAAGTGAATTCACAAGTCATTCTTCATCATAAGCTCCATCGATCATAATCAAGTAGTGCAATACCAATGGCCGAGGCCGTTGTTTTGTCCGTGGGGCAGATAATAGGAAAGCTGCTCATCGACGAGCCCAAATTCTTGTTGGGCGTGGAAGGCAAGGTCGAGGACTTGCAAAGGGAGCTGAAGCTGATCCAGTGCTTGCTGAGGGATGCGGATGCCAAAAGTGAGCACGACCAACTTGTTGGAGAATGGTCGCGCAACTCCGAGACATCGCCTATGACGCCGAGGACGTCATCGAGCGATACACCCTTAGAGTTGCGCTGAAGAATGGGCAAAACATCATCAAGGCGTACGCGTGCTTCATGGCGAAGTGCAAGTGCGTGCCCGCTTACGTGGTGGGGACAGAGATCGAGGGCTTGAAATCCAGAATTTCGGATATTGGAAGGAGGATGCAAAATTATGGCATAAAGTCTTTGACAGAGGGCGAGGGCGAACGCGCGAGAGCTTCGATGCCGAAACTCACTTATGCCCATTTCGAGGAGGATATTGTTGGGAGGGAAGATAGTATTGAGGTTTTGGTGAAAGAGCTGAAGGATGAAAAACAGCAGAGAGTTGTTTCTATATGGGGAATGGGTGGTTTGGGTAAGACCGCACTCGCTAAAAAAGTCTTCGCTCATGACGAAGTGAAGAACCATTTCAATGGTTTTGCTTGGGTTTGCGTATCTCAAGAACACCATGTGAGAGATATCTTGGAAGGGATTTTTGTTAAGTTGATCCCTGATCGTAGGGAAGGGGTTACAAAGATGAGAGATGACGAAATGTTTGAAACTCTATACATGACCCAGAAAGAGAAAAGATGTATCGTGGTTCTTGACGATATTTGGAACAAAGAGGCATGGGACAGTCTTCGATCTGCATTCCCAGTCAAGAACACAAGAAGCAAGTTATTGATAACAACCCGCAATAGAGACATAGCTGAGTATATCAATCCTCAAGGCTTTTTCCATGAACTTCGGTGCTTATCAGACTTGGAGAGCTGGGATTTGCTGAAGAAGAGGGCATTTCCTGACACGAAAGGTAAGGCTTTTTAAAAAATATTACCCTCACATATCGTAGCTTCAAGGGATTATAATGCTTGTTTGATTCTGATGTATGGTGCCTTGTTGTTATTATTGCAGGATTAGTTGTTGAACTTTCTTCTACTGGACCTGGAGTCGGTCAATGTATTGATGTAGGCGAAGCTGTAGATGGTATTGAAAGACAATCAGAGATGGTGGGACACATACCAGGTATTTCATTTGCTCGGTGTGGCTTTTTGGAAATCGATAATTAAAATGGAGTTCAAATGATTGATATATCGAGTATTAATCATCATAATTTCAATATTTAGGGAATCCTCCAAACTTTTGCTCCTTCTTTCCTTTGATGAGGATAAATATCGTATAGACTTTTATAAGGTTAATATAATAAGCGATTTTGATAGGTTTCATGAAATAATATGAGTAGGGATTGGTAAGGAAAATCGTGAATCGTTATGTGGCAACACAAAGATTTCCCTAGAATTTGTGCAGGAGATTAGTAGCACATTCAAGTTATGGGAGATCACATTCGAGTTATCCCTACACCGTTTTCATATTTCTTCATCAAGTAGGTTTATTGTTGTTTTGCATTTGCTTGAGTCACTTCATTCAAGTCACATATAACAAAAACGATACATTCAACTTTTTTAATTTAGGTTTCTTGATCTTCCAAGCGTAGATGGAGACATATATAGGAGCTTTGTTGTGGTCCCTATTTTTCCCTTACAAAAGCATAAATGAACTATAACCTACAAAGAACTATAGCATCTTATATATATCTATCTATCTAAAAGCAGCAAATATCTGTCCTCGAAGTAATCTTCTTATTACAAGTGCATTTTCCTATGATTGTTGAGTTGCAATATGCTGCATGATATTGTGTAGTAATCACTGAAGACATGAAGAGATTGGGAGATGAACTCCTTAAGAAGTGTGGAGGATTGCCCTTGGCTATCATTGTGCTCGGTGGACTTTTGGCTATCAATGAGTGGAAGACAATTCACGAAAAGATCAATTTGCATTCCGGTGATGAGAGTGATGTATCAAAAGTGTTAGCCTTAAGCTATGACGATTTACCATGGCATCTAAAGCCATGCTTCCTCTATTTGGGTAGCTTTCCAGAGGATGCAGAAATCCCTGCAATGAAGGTTCTTCATATGTGGATTGCTGAAGGCTTTGTGTCTCTAAATGCATATGATAAAGAGAGGCAAATTTCAGTGGAAGATATAGCAGAGCAATATTTAATGGAGTTGGTTAAGAGGGGGATGGTTCAAGTAAGAGTCAACTTGAGTGGAAAGATCAAAACTTGCCACCTCCATGATATGATGCGAGACTTATGCATCTCCAAGGCTTTGCAAGAGAGCTTTCTAAGCTTTCTTAACAATCATCAAGACAATGAGATGGGGGATTGTTCTTCTTCGATGGCAATAAATGTCAATTCAACTTGCAAAATACGAAGGCTTTCTCTCAATTTGCACGTTAGTGGCAATGGAAAAATGATCTGGAGCATAAAAATAATAAGAAAGAAAATGCTCAAACTTCGAACTCTCATGTTCTTTGGATTTGGTGGAGCGAACTTGAAGAAACTTCAACCTATTTTCATCAATTGTAAGTTTCTTAAAGTTTTGAAGCTCGAGTGCCTTGATGATATGGAAGGAAATATTTTACCTAAATCAGTGGGAGACCTAGTCCATTTAAAATTCCTTAGTTTAGCAGGAGGTGATTTCAAGGGCTTGCCACAATCTTTGGGAAACCTTGTATATATGGAATTCTTGGACATTCATAGTTCACCATTGATAGAGGTAACCGTGCCAAATGTATTATGGAAGATGAGAAGGTTGAGGTATCTCCGGCTTCCTGTCAATTTTGCCGTTAAAAAGAGATTTTGTGGGGATCGGAAGAAGTTGCAGTTGGACACTTTGCATAGCCTACGGATATTGAAGAACTTTTGTTTGAGCACATGTGATGTGAACAATTTAGGCAAATTGACCAATATACGAAAACTGACTATCATCGGCAAGTGTGATTCTAATTACTTGAAGACGATTCCACAACTTGCTAAATTCAATTTGAAACATCTTCAATCCTCGTCTTTCATGTTTGAAAGCATTTCATTCACCGAAAGTGAATTGGGTATGACGTCAAACTGTCGCCATCCCTGTAAACTGTTTCTAAGAGGAAAAATAGAGAAGTTTCCAGAACATGGGCATCTACCCCAGCAACTGAGGAAGCTATATTTATGTTGCTCCGAACTTGAAGAAGATCCGATGCCAATATTGGAGAAATTGGATCACTTGGTTGTTCTCCTATTATCATTGTGTGCTTTTGAGGGAAACAAAATGGTTTGCTCTGCAGGAGGCTTTCCTCAACTCAAGCATTTACTTTTCGCTTTTCTGCCAAATTTGGAGGAGTGGAGCGTCGATGAAGGAGCCATGCCTCATCTTTCTCGATTAGTAATCCACGAATGTCCCAAATTGAAGGCGGTACCTCAAGGAGTCCCTCCATATGAAGATTTTGTTGGCCTTCGTTATGAGCATTTCACGAGCTGGCTGTGAGAGAGAGAGAGAGACGTCGATGTGAGGAGTGGTCAGGGGGTGGCCCCAGCTGTCAAGGAGAGAGAAAAAGGTGGCGTTGGCTTGTGGATTGTGAGGGGTGGGCCCTGAGAGTATAGCATAAATGGAGGATGAAAAACACAGAATCCGTTTTTCACTAAATTTTAGTTGAAATCGGTTGTATCACAATCCTTTATTGAATTTCTCTGAGTAAATATCTAATCAAAAAATATTAAAGTGCATATTTTATATTAGATGTGTAAATTTAATGGAACGAGTCTCTTCTTTTCCCAAAAAATAAAAATAAAAATTAAGAGTTTTACTAAGAAAGTGAAAATTGAAAGAATTTTTTTAAAATCTCGTTGCGCATGGTGCATGCAAATGTTTCATTATATTATCCTTTTTATATATGCAATCAAACTGATTGTGTGGAATAATTATGAAATATAAAAAAATATTTTATGATGTCTAACCGTATCCCTTTTATACGATAGAAGAATCTATCATCATAGCTTGAGGATTAGAGTGTGTAAGAAGAATGATATGGGATTTTGGTAATTAACAAATATTTTTAAAAAAATTTAGAGATAAATAGGAAGCATGTACGGAGCACCAATTGCTTCACGTCACAGTATTTGACGTGGCCAACCCATCTTCACTGTTCATCAATCAGCTATTAGTTAAACCTGGCCGTCGATTTTTGCTTACACAAAATGATCATGCATGACAGGGAAGTGTGGTGTACAAAACCTGCCATTCTCCATGACAGGGAAGTGTCAATCTCCAAGTCCCGAAAAAAAAATGCTCAGTTAAACTAACACAAAAATAACGGAAGGACTCCACCTGCTATGACTGAACAAAAAGAAGCACGACATACGCCAAACCTAACCTGTGGACTTAGCATGTAAGAATGAATCACATGAAGTACCCCAGCCACTTAAGATCTTTCTCGTGATCAAACATACCCGCTTTCGGAGTAAACCCAGCTTCAGATAAATTGCCATCTCTGCACATGATGCTGCATTTCCCGTGATGTCTCCTGGAATTCTGGCAACTTTTATTCCATTTTTGGTGGCAGCATCGATATCAACACCTTCATGAAGATGTAAATGTTGGGTGCTATATTCCATTAAGATCTAACAAAACATAGTAATAATACTGACAAAATAAACCAACCTCCCCTGTCCGACATACGCAAGCAAGCAGGGGCAGATACCTTCTAGAACGACACCAAATCGCATTATAAGCTTCAATTATTTCGCTTGAGCTATAGTATCCAAATGAAGGCGCTAGTTATTCACCCCACAAATATGGTAGTTTACTATAACATGAGGCACATCATCAAGGGAAGTGTCAATCTCCAAGTAAAAAAAATGCTCAGTTAAACTAACACAAAAATAACGGAAGGACTCCACCTGCAAGTGCATATTCATGCTGTGGCATTGGAGAAAAAAGAACATTCATGTGCTCATGTGCTAGAAACGACTGAAGAATAAATAATGAATCTGTTATTGATGTTGTTATTTCCATAACCTCAAGCTAAAAGGAGGCAGTAAATACACAGCAATATCAAGAACGTAGTCGGCCAGTTAATGAAAACCTCATTAGAAAATCTATCGGCAAGTAGAACAAACAACTGGCTAATGAAAACTTCATAGAAAATGTAAGCATAGAGGAATATCCTGAGGCATCCATGTAACGTGGTCCATTGCCCTCCTCTTTTGCACGAGGTTCTTGTACTTATGACTCATTCCTAAGTACCTAGAGCACGGTGCTAGAGCTAGGAAAATCTCAAGAACATAACCAGTGAAGGTGAATTATGGATTTTCCAAATGAATGGACACACTTAGACCTTCTCTGAAGCACAAAGCCAAAAACTCAATAGATAGTTTTATATTTTCGGTCAAGCTTTAATCTATTATGAATTTTTCTTTTTGAGCTAAATTGTGATTTCTGTCATATCTAAGGAATTTTAAGAATCCATCTGGTTAAGCAGTATAATGTCTTGCCTATGACAAGTGCAAAGAAGTCTCCTAACAGGCAACTTTGATTTCATCAACCAAAATATTGTGAGATCACTGATCCCGTTAGAACATGCAACAAACGTAATGATAGGGCAACTAGTAAACACTAGTGGCAAACTGAATATGCATCTAAACAAAATCTGACCTGTTACCCATGATTTTCCAGCATCTACTATACTCACCTTTGCCCCTCTTCTGAAATAGTACTAATGAATACATGTTTCAGTGCATCATAAACAGAATCAGGTAGTTATTGTAGATCATGCAAAACATGAAGAGAAGGTAATCATGCTCCTTAACAGAAAAGAAAGAGATAACATGGATAACAATGATGATTATCAATTGTCAACTCTCTTTATCTGGCAAATGAAGAAAGTATTGACTTAAAAAAAACACAACGAATTGATTCATGGCATCTGCAAGTTCAAGGACTCGTGGAAATCATCCCATGTCTCATGAACATCCCTTGGACTTGTATCCTTAAAGCTCCGAATCATGATGTGTTTGCAATATCATTTTGGTGTGTATGGAGTACCACCAATTACATCAATTGCAGAGCAGCTGAATGTGATAGGGTCGATGGGATATAAACAATGAGGGAGAAAATGTTAACAATCTACTGGGAGTCAAGACTTTAGTCTAGGAGGTAAGGCAAATTACCTTCATATAAAGACTAAATAGGAAAAATAAACACTTTATAGACACCAGGAAATGGATCAAATTGAACTGTATTCCAGGTACCTTTTACAGCAAATTTAACATTAGTAACATTATGCTGCTGCTTTTGCATATTTAGTTTGTGAAGAGAATTGAAACTGTTTCCACGTGCATTTAGATCCCTTAAAGATTCATGTTTTGCTTCACTGTTGCCAACTTCAACCAAACAACCAGGAAATTCCATCGTCTCCGCAGGGCTTACTTCTTCAGCTCTGTTCAGGAACCTGCTATCTTAATGTTTCCATGTCACATTATATAAGAAAACATGGTAAAAGACCCAAATAAGGTTTCGATCATCTGGGCCATATTTATCCGGACAAATTTTTTTTTTTCACTAATCTGCTGAGAAAGGTATACATCATGAAGAGGAAAACCAACTAATAAAGGAAGGAAGAGCTGACATTTAATCCAGCAACAAGATAGCTGATATTATCTAAGGTTAAAAATCAGAAGGAGATGTAAACTGTAGGGCTTGACCTGCCTAGTCATAGATCCACTGCTCGTACAAAGTAAGAAGCCATCATGATATTTCGTCGACTTTTGAGTCAATTAAGCTGTATACAAGGTGTGCCAATCTACATCAAAAGGAATATCATGTCACTACAGTGCCGAGACAATAACACTCTCGAATATAACTGCATAGAGGACATTGAGACCAGTTTTCTGAGGGAAGTTTGGATATATGCTAAAAAGCTCCATTGATTTTCAAGAGAAGCCATGAAAATATACGAAACCACCGTGATTGAGATGATTTGATATACAAAGTATCAGAGTTGAGAAAATCTTTATTGACCTCCAAAAGACTCCGTATGTAATATAAAGCTGTGCAGAAACTGAACCCCAAAGAAAATCAAGAAAGGATCCACAATCCAGGAGATACATCAAGAGAAAGACACGGCCTGGCATGGGCATAGATGAGTCAGCAAAAGTCCAAATTCAACTGTTGGACTTGATGTCCTTGAGTTTGGACTCGCCTGCAATATGCCGTACTTGTTCATTTCATCCTTCTTGAATTCTGGAAATCGAAAATCAAAAGAAAACGCATGCTAAGTTTCGTACCCAGCATTTACTTGCAATTAAGAGAGAGATTATGTAGGATTTCATTGCCAACCTCTAATAATTTTCTGCAATGGGCTGAGGCTGATTGTCTACTGTCTATCCTTCTCCACTTTGGTCTTCTCATTTTCATAAAACATATGCCACGTGGATTATACAATAACACCGGTAGACGATCACAACATCGCGAATTTACAAGAATGAGTTGTCAAATTTTCAAACCATTAGAGACACCAGCATGAAGAACGGACGGTACCGGCACAATCAGATACGTTCACAAACTTGTTTCTGTGAAGCAAAGTTGTTTGCTGAGGAACTTTGTTTCCTCGGCAGTGAATATAAGTATCATCAAGTGGCTTTTTCCCTCCTTCAGGCTCTCCAACATCAACCAAATAAGCATTGAACGTCAATGTCTCTCCGGAACAAACAACTTCATCATTCTTCAAAATCCTGCATTCCAACAGCTGCTCGCTGTCATCATACAGCATTACCCTGTCAAATGTCCGACCATCATTCCCGGCATAGCCTAATCCACTCGGAACAAGCTCAACCATGGAGAACACAACGACTGAAACCACAGAACAGAAACAATCCGCAAGGACAGTCAAAATCAAAATCCTAGGCAGCATCGAGCTGTTGCTATCTAGCCTGATCGAGCGAGCTAAATTGGGGGAATCCATCGCCGCTGCATTTTGGACATGGACTACTAGCCAATCAAAACCGAATCATGTCCGAGCCCAATCGAAGTTAGCTAAATTCGCCGATCGGGTTGAGGGGAGAGAGAGAGAGAGAGAGAGAGAGAGAGAGAGAACGCACCCTGGCGGAAGAGGAATGGAGAGAGAGGAAGCTGTCGCGTTAGACCTTGCGCTTTTGCTTTCGTCGGAGCCTCATCCACGGTGGAGGTTTCTGCATTTGGGGGAAGAAGAAGAAGAAGAAGAAGAAGAAAGATCTTCTAGGGATTGGATTCCGATAGCTGCCAAGTAAGGTGTATTGCCGGAAGAGGGAGGGACAGTCGGCGCCTTTTGAGAGCTTAAATCGTCATGGCGGGAGATGAATCGTTAACACGAATTTAAAGGCTATCAAGTCACTAACGACTCAACCGCACTCACGGGACTCTCTCTTTGCAGTCCCAGATGTCGAAGAAAACAAACTTTCGATTCGATTTTAACTCGCCGTCTGCTAAAGCAAGAAATCCTCTTAACAAGAAAGCATAGAAATGTTGCCTAGCTCGATAGCATCGAGCAATCTCATGATTCGCCCTTTCATCAATAAAGTCTCATTCCTTCTTAGATTATTGTCGTAACCCTTTTGGAAAGTTTAATCGCATTCTGTGAGGGGGGAAAGATCCGAGGAGCGTCCATCAATAATCTCGTTGGACTTACATATCTGCGCAAAAAGTTTCAGCCATGCCATTGAATCGTGTGCCAAGTAGGAATTATCAATTGTTTTTTTAGCTCTCAACATCCAATGCGGAATTTCTTCCCTCACACGACTCTCGCTCGTCTACTCAGTGCATTTCGTGCGGGATGATCCGACTGATTATGTAATTGATGCTGGTCTTTGAGATTTTTTCTTCTTTTTTTTGGCTTATCATGAGTGATAACTGATTTGCACGTCGGTGGTAATGTCTTGGAACATCCGTAACTGTAACTAACATCCGACTAATTATGTAATTGATGCTGGTCTTTGAGATTTTTTTGGCTTATCATGAGTGATAACTGATTTTCACAAGAAATTAGTAGCACGCTCAAGTCATGGGAGATTTATCCTTGCGTTGCTTTCATTTTTCTTGATCAAGTAGGATTATTGATGTTATTCTTTTGGTCAAGTCACTCAATTCAAGCCACAGATAACAAAGACAATACATTCCATTAGTTAAATTAGGGTTCTTGATCTTTGAGGCGTAGATGGAAGCGTATATAGGAGCTTTGCTGTGGTTCTATAGTCATTCCCCTTACAAAAGCATAAATGAACCATGGAACATAAAGAATTATAACATCTTACTTATATATCTAGAAGCTTGAAGTTATCTTCTTATGACGGTTACATCTTCCTATTCCTATGACTACTAGGTTTCAATTTGTTGCCTAATATCGTGTAGTAATTACAGAAGACATGAAGAGTTTAGGAGATGAACTCCTTAAGTACCCTAGCTACTTAAGAATTTTCTAGCGATCAAACATACCTGCTTTCGGAGTAAACCCAGCATCAGATAAATCGCCATCTCTGCACATGATGCTGCATTTCCCGTGATGTCTCCTGGAATTCTGGCAACTATTATTCCATTTTTGGTGGCAACGTCGATATCAACACCTTCATGAAGATGTAAAAGTTGGGTACTAAATTCCATTAAGATCTTACAAGGCATAGTAATAATATCGACAGAATAAACCAAACTCCCCTGTCCGACATACACAAACAAGCAGGGGCAGATACCTTCCAGAATGACACCAAATCGCATTATAAGCTTCAATTGTTTCCCTCGACCTATAGTATCCGAGTTGAGGCACTTGTTATTCACCCCACAAATATGGTAGTTTACTATAACATGAGGCACATCAATAAGGGCCACCGCATTGACCTTCAAAAATGGAAAACAGATGAATGAATGATCTTCAAGGTTCAGTTAAGAGACAAAATTTGGAAACATATGAAACAGTAAGTCCATACACTAACATTTAAACATAAGACCAAACCGAATGTGCAAAGTTGAACATGCCTTTTTATTCCTAATCTGTTATTTATCCAAAGGCACATGCTGGCGACAATGGGATTGTTCCAACAAGTTTACGTCGGGCCCAACAAGAGCAGACTGGTTTTTATTTCAGCCAAGTAAAAATTTCATCATCTACAGCAGTGTCTCAAAGTATACAATTCTGATATGTTACAATGATTAGAGGCAGAAATGGGATATCACTTCAGTGCAATAGGTAGTTGAAATCTGGCTCTACCAAGGGATGCAAAAATAATTGGATGGTGTCGAGGCCTCAAAGGCGATGCAATCAAATCCCCTCTTACCGCTCAAAACAAATCCAGCTAACTCCCACAACCACTTCCAAATGAAGAAAGTGGAACGCTAGGCATTTCCCTCCATTTCCTTCGAGCTTGTGAAGCTGTAACTACTGCTACAGAGAGAGAGAGAGAGAGAGAGAGAGAGAGAAGGCAGGGACGTTGATGTACTCACAACTGGGGACTGGTGAGGTAGAGAATGAGACGGAGTTTGCAGCCTCCACAATCTACACCTTCCTTTCCTCCTCAATAATTGCTGGAGACGGGTTTTCTTAAATCACATCTTAGTTTTTCCACAGTGGTCTGCCAGGCCTCTCAAAAGGCAAAAGGTTTGCACAGACTGTCATTGTGCACAACTCTTCCTCTGGAATTGCGACCTATCTCATTGTTATGAATCCCAATCTTATTTGACGTCACTTGAATGGAATGAAAAATCCCACAACTCATCACGACTTCAAGTGCATATTCATGCTGTGGCATTGGAGCAAAAGCATATTCTTGTCGTCCTCAAACTTACATTGAAACGTTGCTTCTTGAGTTTGAAGGTTTTTCGACTGGAGCTCATTGTGTAGGATTATAGCATCAGGACAATTGTTCAACTTTAACACCATTCACCTCTCCATGGCCTTTCCTCATTTTTTCTTGTAGTGCGTTGTTGTTCATGATCATTCAAACCCAGCGGCACCTTTTCTTCTACTACATGTTCCCCAATATCAACTAAATGAGAATCAAGTACCAGTGATTTTCCGGTTCCTTGCACTTCGTCCTTCCTAAGATATTTATTTGCCAAGACTTTCCTGCTAGCATCATACAACATAGTTTCCTCCAATATACATGAGAGTTAACTTTGAAGGAAATGCAAAATGAAGTGAGCGATGCATACGAATCAATAAAACCAATCCCCAGATTAATGCATGACAATCTCTTTCTAGAGCAGGTTCATGGAACAATCTATCCATTTTGTGGGCTTTACAAAGCTTACTGTAAATTACTTGATGCACCTGAATAAGATAAATTTATTTTCACTGTGAAAGATAGTAACATCAAAAGGCAGAAAATCCTCATAAAGAGAAAATTCTCCATAGAGTAATCACCATTGCGTAGAGGCATGGTCCAGGGAACTCTCCTGATGCGATCTGTGCTTTTGACACCAGATATTCTAATGATTGAAACTGAATCTCTTGCTGGATGAACCTTCCCTGAAGTTTTATCTGCATGTTTATGCCAGAGTTCTGCAATATCCAAAGATAAAGAGTTAGGCATCAAATAATTGAGGCACATAGGATTGATATTTATGGAAGAAAGAATTAGATGCCCCAATTCTGAATCATCCTGAGGTGACCATATCAGATGTATAATTACCATAATATAATTGCCTCTACTTGGTTAGGGAGTCAGCAACTTTCTCTTAACATGTTCTTTCAACAGATTACAGGTCTATCTCAATACCTACAGAGCCACTTAAATAACCTCTGCAGTACTTCACTAGGACATAGCTAGACAAACAGGAAGAATAAGGGAAAACTACGAGTGAATACAAATTTTCAGTTCTCAACACTTCGTCTTTCCTAAGAAATATATTCACCTAGACTTTCCTGCTAGTGTCACAGGTCCAGTCCGTGACACTAGCATCATACAGTGTCACCTGAATGATCCAAGGGGAAGAAAACAATGAGCAGAAAAGTAATTCCAGGACCTATAAAAAAGGGGCGCAAAATGCTTTGTAACTTTTTTGGGTAGTGAAATGCACTTGAGTTAGTCTGATATTGGGGCGCATAATGAACCACTATCCAAAAAACAGAAGTGATTCATGTCGGATCAGCAAACAAAGCGGCCAGCCCAGTTCAATGAAAAGACAGCGGCTTAAGGATGAAAACGTCCTTGCAAGTGCTTCGGAATGACCTGCCTCCCTAGGGAGCTGCGAACTTCAAGCCGCAAAAAACCATCACGGTATTTCTTGGCCTTTTGAGTTACTTGTGACGTGCACAAAACCTGCCCTTCTACATGACAGGAACATGTCGATCTTCAAGTAGGATACGCTCAGTTAAACTAACGCAGAACAGTGGGAGAACACAGCCCACAAAAGAACATTCACATGCTCATGCGTGTCGAAAACGGCTGAAGAACAGTAATGGACCCGTCAATGATTTCATTATTTTCAGTAACCTCAAGCTAAAAGGAGGCAGTAAATACACAGCAATATGAAGAACGTAACTGGCTACTCAATATGGAGAGCATAACGACCAAAAGCACAGAACAGAGCAGTCCACAATGACAGACAAAATCAAAATTCTAAGCAGCATCGAGCTGTTGCTATTTAGTTCGATCGAGTGAGAGCTAAATTTTGGGGGAAAAAACGGTAACAGATCGATTGGCACTGCAGTTTCAACATGGACTGGCTAATCAAAACCGAATCATGTCAGAGCAAAATCGGAGGTGACCAAATTCACCGATCGAGTTGAGCTGGACATGAATGGCAGAGATCAGTAGTGAGAGGGAGAGGGACCGCACCTTGGCGGAGGAGGCGTGGAGATAGAGGAAGCCGTCGCGGTATACCTTACGCTTCTGCTTGAGATGCTTCTTGAAGGTGACGTTCCAATTCGTCGGAGCCTCATCCATGGCGGTTTCTGCATTTGGGGAGGATGAAGAAGAATCCTTCAAACGAGAAAGCGTCGTATTCGTGATCGCTGGTCAAGCAAACGTTGGAAATTTCTTATAATTATAATTGGCTTACATTAATTAATTAATTTTTTATTTTATATAATCAAATTAATGAATATTTTGAACCATTATGTGATCTTATTGAATTGGGTTTTGACATATATTAATTACGAACAGTTGAAGTAAAGTGTAGGTAATTGTGTTTAAGCGAAGCTCGTAATGGGAGAGCCGGTTGACACGCTATATTGATTAGGGTTTCTTGGGTCCTCTCTAACCTATAAAATGGTAATTTTTATACCTATTAGTCGGCTTTTTGTCCCATTAAAAGCCTACTATATCGAAATAGGTCATAGAGAGGAAGATGCGGCGTTAGATAGATCATCCGATACGATCAGTTTAATCTATTTTTCTTCAAGTAAGTTATGGCCAAACAAGTACATTTTAATTCCGCTGTGTGTATCGATTTTGGTGTTTTACATTTATATATGAATCTAATTATTCGTGATTAATTAGTTGTTTATGTAGAGAATTTCTACATGTGGTATCAGAGCGGGTCATATATAATTGTAAAACCCAACTTTTTTTAATTTTAACAAATCCGATTTGTTGTTTATCGTGTTTATTTCTTTTGGTTTGATCTGATATCAGCTTGTGATTTACAATTTCTTATGTGATTTCAGTTAATCAAAATATTTTTTTTTTTGTGAGTCAAATCAAATCAAAGTACTTATTTAATAGGTAAAAATAATGCATTAGAATTGAAGAGATAAGTTATGATTATGATGATATGATTGATTTCTTGAATGATCGTTATTTTGTAATTTCGGATCTATGATAAACCTCTCTATACATATGTCTAGAAACGAGCTAGTAAACAAGTTTTTTAGTGTTTGACATCTTCACGATATTCGAAGTCAACTTGAAGAGCTTTCCAACAAGCCATAGAACACCCCAATCCGGTGTCAGTTGCTATCCAAAATCATCATCCATAGTCAGTTTAGTAATCTGTAAAATCTTATGTTCAGTTCTAATATGCATGTTGTCCACCTATTTCTTTTGTCGATTTTTTTCTAATTTCTGTGTTGAGATCTGGAGTCGATTCCTTCATAAAAAATGTTCATATGGGTCTTAACTTCGACATATAATCTTTTTGGATTTTTTGGAGCATAATTAGTGGATGAAAACCTTCTGCATAGATCAATCGATTATGAAATTTTAGGGTTTTTGTTTTACATGTTGAGATCTTTCCAACCATATATAATTTGTATAATTTCATTGAGTATTGAATGAGAATTTTGAATTTGAACTTCTTGAATTCATAATTTTGAAAAGGTTCTAAAAGTTTCGAATTTCCTTCAATTGAATGATGAATGTTAGAAATTGTTATATGGGTATTGTAATACATGAGTGATTTATGCGATGTTGACTGACATATAGCATGGTTGGAGTTTACGCACGATGAGATCGAGGGTTTCGTGCGTGTGTTGGGTATCACGTCGATGAAGATTCTTGGATCGAGTTAGTGTAAAGAGAAAGTTCCTATTTTTTTTGCTCCACTAGAATGTGTCTGTGCATGGACATTTTGCTAGTTGTTGAATTGCTTTGAAGTGAACTAACTGATGTGATTTCGTTTTGTTTTGATGTTAGGTTATTCATGTGTGCTTGTTTATGGGTTCGTGTGCTTGTGCATGTAGAGCAGTTAGAACTCCCCATGCCCTCTAAATAGCTAGATACCTTGTGAAGAACAAAATCGTTTATGATGTCAGTTGTGTTTTGTGTTTGCTAGAAGCTTTGCAGAGTTTTTTTTTTTTGCCCCATGTTTGACGGGGGTGTTTGTTTGGTGATTTGTATGTCAAACTTTTTGCTATTTTTTTTCCATCTCTATTTCGCGATCTTCGATTTTCGATTATTTCATGGCGGCTATTTTGTCTCTTGAAACCCTAGTATGTTCGCGATCAAGGATCTAGAGAAGGTGCGGTCGGTTGGCAAATGTTTTTTTTTTTCACTCAGGGCACTTGTGTTTTTGGAAAAAGTGGGACTGTGACTGAATTGAATTATATGATGGCGCCATGTTTTCCTTATTATTATTATTATTATTTTCACTGGATAGTTTGCTTTCTTTCATAAATCTTTGGTCTTTATTTGAAAATTCTTGCTTACACAAGAGCCTTGATCAAGTAGCAATGTTGTGGTGGTCGAAAGCACATGTATTTGCCGATTTGCAGATTTGGGGAGTGGCTTAGTGTAGGAAATTGTGAGATTTGTTTTGGGAACCTATGCTTTGTAGAGGGAGTATCTCCATGCCTAGAGAGAACACTATCAAGATTAAATTATGGGTGAGAAGTGACTCCATTCGAATACGTGGATCACTTGTGTTGGGGTCCAGTAGTCTTCTAGAATTTGATTTTCTCTGTTTAATGGTTATCATAGATTTAATCCAGCTATCAAGTTCTTGCCACCTGCTAAGATAATGGACATGCTAATGTGCTTGGATTGAAAAATAGATGGTGGAATTAGGTGCTCCTACTTGTTTATCATAAACCGGAGTTTCATTTGTGGATCCATCCTTGAAAGCTTAATTTGAAAGTTCAAGGTTATGGAATTTTCCTCTTTGTTGTTAAATTTGTGATGTCATTATCCCTCGGCACCTTGTGTTTTAAGCGAGTAGATGTGCTCGCAAGTAAATCAATTAGTCGTGGCATGTTTGAGGAGTGGGGAAGTCTGCTTCTCTCTTTGTGGTTATTGTCTAGTTGATTTTTCTTTTCATTGACATCAATGACGGAATATTTTTTTGGGTATATCAAGCATATATGTGATGAAATTCTCAGGTTTTGGATTGAGGTAATTATATTCGGATGAGAATTTTGTGCTTGCTTCCTTTTTTTTCGGTACTTGTTTGCGTAAATTGTACTTAGAATGGTGCATGTATGGGTAAGAGCTTAGCTCCATGAAAGCTTGGGCCGTGCGAGTTCTAGAGTATTAAAGCTTATTTCCAATTTTTTTAATATGTCTAATTTTTAATTTATGATTTTTTGGTATGGTAAATTTTAATTTTGGCATATTTAAATATTTATTTGGAATTATTTATTGTTATCCATATTTAATTTCATAAAAAAAAAAAATATTGTGTCTATTTTTTCAATTTTTAATTTATGGAAATTTGTTATAGTATATGATGGATAGAATATCGGTATTCACTTTCCCTGATTTAGCATAGATTATCCATACTTTCTTCTTGAGTTTAACTAGATAATCTTATATGCTTAATTGTAGAAATAGACACATAAAATTATGGCAAAAATTGTTGATTGATAAATGCAATATGATCTTGGGAAGCACATGTCATAAAGTGTTTCGTATTGTTTGATGAATTTTTGGGCATTGATTCAATGTAACATTATTTACAAATTATTAAAGTTTGTAAATTATTGAAGTTTCTTGTTGATAAAAATTAGTATATACAATCACCTTCCCAAAGGGGGTTATTGTGTATATTAATTTAAAAATTACATGAAGATAAATTCCAAAATTAAAAGATGGGAATGTATAACTCAAAAAGATTTATCTGCCTAAAGGAGATAAATTTTTTAAAGTTATATGTAATTCCCCTATATATTGATATATTAGAGATAATTGATAGGATATGCGCCTCAAAAGATTTATCTACCCAAAAGGAATAGGTTTTGAGAGTTATATGTGATTTCCTTTTGTGTTAAAATAATGTGGATGTATAATTTAAATGATTTGTTTGCCCAAAGGGGATAGATCTTTGAAGATTACATGTAATTCTCCTTATTTATCTCTATATATTGATATCATGGAGATATATTTTTTACATGATTTGTCTGCCCAAAAGGGATGGATCATTGACAATTATATGTAATTCTCTTTGTTGTTGTTTTACAAACTTCATACTGTGGAAAATAATGGTGCATTATACGCTCTGCCCAAATGAGAGTTTATATGAAAAATAATGGTGCATTATACGCTCTGCCCAAAGGAGAGTTTATAATGTACTAATTATTTTGTGGAATTACTTATTGCCCATAATTGATCATATTGCATTATGTGTGTTAAACAGTTACTTTTGCTGTGAACAACGAGATGTTAACTGGATCAAATATTATATTGATAAAGACTTAGTCAAAAAGGGAGGCATTGTGATTGAGAATATCAGAACTCAGTCCATGTTAACTAATCATCTAACAAAAGATTTACGACCCATTTTATTTAAAGATCATGTAAGGAATATTGGTATTTTAGAGTCTTTTGATCTCTTTTGTTAGTGGGAGCTATATATTTTGTATTTCTAGCTATTATAATTATATGGAAACTTATAATGCTTTTATAATGTTTATTAAAGCATTTACTTTTGATTATCATCATTTTATTGTTATCATTTCTCCTATCGACTGAGAAATGGAAATATGAAACAATATCTTTAAACAAATTTTAGTTTAAAGACGACTGGATGTCATTAATTATGAGATCTCATGTTGGATTGTGACATAGTTGTGCAATTTCATGTTGTTTAGAAATCGCATTAAGGCAATTTCATGTCGTTGATAAATTGCATTGAGGACCAATAAGAAATAATGTATATTTTTTGATCACATGTTAGCATTATTTCTTATTACACTACTAGGCCCATGATCCATGAAAATATAATACTTATTATATGTGCTTATGGAAGGTATGTGTTATAGTATTTTTTTTAACACGTTGATCACCATAGTCCTATAATGGGATTATATAGGATTGGATTGGTTTTGAGATGTTGTTATTGGAGTATTATTTTTCAAAATTGTGGCCACATAAAACAATTTTTTAGTTATTAACCAGAGAGTGTCGTTTTCAAAATAAAAATCATTTAAAAAAAATAAAACAAATTAATTAATGTAACCCAAGTGGGAGAATATTGGAAATTTCTTATAATGAGCTTACATTAATTAATTAATTTTCTATTTTATATAAACGGATTAATGGATATTCCAATATATTTTGAATCCTCAAGTGATCTTATTGAATTGTGTTTTGGCATCTATTAATTACGGGCCTAGTTGAGCAGCATAGTGTAGGCAATTGTATTTAACAGAAGCTCGTAATGGGATGAGCCTAGTTAACACGCTATTGATTAGGGTTTGCTAGGTCCCCTCTCTAACCTATAAAATGGTAGGTTATACATATTACTTGCTTTGTCCCATTAAAAACTACTATATCGAAATAGGTCATAGAGAGGAAGATCTGGCATTCCGATAGATCACTGACACCGTCAATTTGATCTATTTTTCTTCAAGTAAGTTATGACTCAAACAAGTATATTTTAATTCCGTTGTGCGTATCGATTTTGGTGTTTTACATTCATATATGAATCTAATTATTCGTGATTAATTAGTTATTTATGTAGAGAATTTCTACAGCAAATTCATGATTCGTCCATCAAACGAGAAAGCATCGTATTCGTGATTCGTCCTTCAAACAAGAAAGCATCGTATTCGTGATTGCTGGTATTCATGATTCGTCCTTCAAATGAGAAAGCATCGTATTCGTGATTGCTGGTCAAGCAAATTCATGATTTGTCCATCAAACGAGAAAGCATCGTATTCGTGATTCGTCCTTCAAACAAGAAAGCATCGTATTCGTGATTGCTGGTATTCATGATTCATCCTTCAAATGAGAAAGCATCGTATTCGTGATTGCTGGTCAAGCAAATTCATGATTTGTCCATCAAACGAGAAAGCATCGTATTCGTGATTGCTGGTATTCGTGATTCGTCCTTCAAACAAGAAAGCATTGTATTTGTGATTGTTGGTCAAGCAAATTCATGATTCGTCCTTCAAACGAGAAAGCATCGTATTCTTGATTGCTGGTTAAGTAAATTGCGTTCAGTTGGGGGTGATTCTCTTGCGTATGTAAACATAGCGACGAAGCATTTCTTCTACCTGCGGAGAGAACATATGCCTGTAAACTTCCCCATTACTCCATTCTTTTCTTCTTCGGGTGATTTATTGCTTGCATCGGCGGATGTAGAATATGCATTATCAACGCAACAAGCAACTTTCTAAGTACTTATTCCTTTCCTCTCTTCTACGCAGCAACTCGTGGGCCTATATGTTCAGAGCTCGTTAACGCATCATAAACGAATTCTCAAAGTCACTCTCTATCATAATCTCCACTGATCATAGTCTAAGTAGTGCAATACCGATGGCCGAGTCTGTTGTTTCGTCCGTGGGGCAGACAATAGGAAAGCTGCTCATCGACGAGGCCAAATTCTTGTGGGGCGTGGAAAGCAAGGTCGAGGACTTGCAAAGGGAGCTGAAGCTGATCCAGGGCTTGCTGAGGGATGCGGATGACAGAAGTAGGCACGACCAAGCTGTTGGAGAATGGGTCGCGCAACTCCGAGACATCGCCTATGACGCCGAGGACGTCATCGAGCGATACACCCTTAGAGTTGCGCTGAAGAAGGGGCGAAACATGATCAAGGCGTACGCGTGCTTCATGGCGAAGTGCAAGTGCGTGCCCGCTCACGTGGTGGGGACAGAGATCGAGGGCTTGAAATCCAGAATTTCGGATATTGGAAGGAGGATGCAAAATTATGGCATAGAGTCTTTGACAGAGGGCGAGCGCAAACGGGCGGGAGCTTCGACACCAAAACGTACTTATGCCCATTTCGAGGAGGATATTGTTGGGAGGGAAGATAGTATCGAGGTTTTGGTGAAAGAGCTTAAGGATGATAACCAACACAGAGTCGTTTTTATATGGGGAATGGGTGGTTTGGGTAAGACCACACTCGCTAAAAAAGTCTTCACTCATGACGAAGTGAAGAACCATTTCGATGGTTTTGCTTGGGCCTGTGTATCTCAAGAACACCGTGTGAGAGATATCTTGGAGGGAATTCTTGTTAAGTTGATTCCTAATCGTAGGGAAGAGGTTACGAAGATGAGAGTTGAAGAAATGTTGGAAACTCTATACACGACCCAAAAAGAGAAAAGATGTATTGTGGTTCTTGATGACATTTGGACCAAACAAGCATGGGATGGTTTTCGAGATGCATTCCCGATCAAGGACACAAGAAGCAAGCTATTAATAACGACCCGCAATAGAGAAGTAGCAGAGTACATTGATGCTCATTGTTTTCTCCATGAACTTCAATACTTATCGGACCAAGAGAGTTGGGAGCTGTTGATGAAGAGGGTGTATCCTGAAACGAAAAGTAAGGTTTCTCTAAGATGATCATCCTCACATACAGTAGCTTCATAAGATTATATTGTTTGTTTGATTTTGATTTAAGGCGCCTCTGTTATTACTGCAGGATTAGCTGTTGGACTTTTTTCGGTTGGACCTCGAGTTGGGCAAGGTAGTGCTACGGGCCAAGCTGTAGAAGGTACCGCAATACATTTAGAGACGGAGGTACAAAAACCAGGTACTTCAAAGCTCTTAGTCTGACGTTTCGGAAGTTATGATCATTAATGAATTGACAGTTATAGTGGAATTCAAATTATCGATATATGGACTATTAGGCACCACAATTTCAATATTTTGGGAATCAGACGCCCCTTTTTCTTATTATAGTTAACAATCGTACTTCTAAATAAACGTTCAAAAAAATTGTGCTCCTCCTTTCCTCTGATGAGGATAAATATCGAGTAGCTTTCATAAGGTCAACACGATAAGTGATTTTGACTGGATTTATGAAATAATGTGAAGCCTAGCCATTTACTTGTTTCATTGGCTTCATCTCAGGTCCGTTTTTTGCAATTGTTGATAGTTAGTTTAACAATAAGAGTTGGGATTGTTAGGAAAATTGTGAATCGTTATGCGACAAAATAGAATGACAACACAAAGATTTCTCTAGAATTTGTGCATGAGATTAGTAGCACATTCAAGTTATGGGAGATCACACTCGAGTTATCCTTGCGCTGTTTTCCCTTTTCTTCATCATGTAGGATTATTGTTGATTTATATTTGCTTAAGTCACTTCATTTGAGCCATACATAACAAAGACGATACTTTCAATTTTTTTAATTTAGATTTCTTGATCTTCCAAGCGTAGATGGAGACATATATAGGAGCTTTGTTGTGGTCCCTATTTTTCCCTTAAGAAAGCATGAATGAACTATAAATTGTAAAGAACTATAGCATCTTACTTATATATTTAAAAGCATCAAATATGTGTCATTGAGGTAATCTTCTTATTACCAGTGCATTTTCCTATGATTGTTGAGTTGCAATTTGTTGTTTGATATTGTATAGTAATCACTCAAGACATGAAGAGATTGGGAGATGAACTCCTTAAGAAGTGTGGGGGATTACCCTTGGCAATCATTGTGCTTGGTGGACTTTTGGCAGTCAACGAATGGGAGACGGTTTACAAAAAGATCAATTTGCATTTTAGTGATAAGGGTGATGTATCGAAAGTGTTGGCCTTAAGCTATGACGATCTACCATGGAATTTAAAGCCATGCTTCCTCTATTTGGGTAGCTTTCTAGAGGATGCACAAATCCCCGCAATAGAGGTTCTTTGCATGTGGATTGCTGAAGGTTTTGTGCCATTGAATGAATATGACGACGAGAGGGAAATACCAGTGGAAGTTGTAGCAGAACAATATTTAGTAGAGTTGGTTAATAGGGGAATGGTTCAAGTACGATTCAACTTGAGTGGAAAGATCAAAACTTGCCACCTCCATGACCTGATGCGAGACTTATGCCTCTCCAAGGCTAGGCAGGAGAGGTTTCTTGGTGTTATTAACATCCAACGGGATCTTGAAATGGAGGATTGTTCTTCTTCAATGGCAATAAAAGTCGAGTCAACTTGCAAAGCACGAAGGCTTTCTCTTAATACAAGTGTCGAAGGAAGCATGGTTCCAATAGCAAAACAAATAGGAATGACTATGCCCAACCTTCGAACTCTCATTTCCTTTGGATATTATAGAGGGGACTTGAAGGACTTTCAGCTTTTTTTCATCAATTGTAAGTTTCTTAAAATTCTGAAGCTCGAGCACCTTTATGGTATGACAGGAAATTTTTTACCTAAATCAATGGGAGACCTAGTCCATTTAAAATTCCTCAGTTTAGCAAGAAGTGATTTCAATGGCTTGCCGCAATCTTTGGGAAACCTCGTATATATGGAATTCTTGGACATTCGTGGTTTACCATTTAGCGAGGTAATTGTGCCAAATGTGTTATGGAAGATGAGAAGGTTGAGGTATCTCCGACTTCCTGTCAATTTTGCTGTTGAAAAGAGATTTCGTGGGGATCGGGAGAAGTTGCAGTTGGACACTTTGCAAAGCCTACGGAGCTTGAAGAACTTTTGTTTGAACATGTGTGATGCGAACGATTTAGGCAAATTGACCAATCTACAAAAACTGACTATCATTGGCAAGAGTGATTCTAATGACTTGAAGACGATTCCACAACTTGCTAAATTCAATTTGAAACATCTTCAATCCTCGTCTTTCATGTTCGATAGCATTTCATTCACCGAAAGAGAATTGGGTATGATGTCAAGCTGTCGCCATTCCTGTAAACTATATCTACGGGGAAAAATAGAGAAGTTTCCAGAGCATGGGCATCTACCCCAGCAACTGAGGAAGCTATATTTAGAGAACTCCAAACTTGAAGAAGATCCGATGCCAATATTGGAGAAATTGGTTCACTTGGTTGTTCTCCTATTAGAGAATGCTTTTAAGGGAAATAAAATGGTTTGCTTTGCAGGAGGCTTTCCTCAACTCAAGCATTTACTTTTCGCTTTTCTGCCAAATTTGGAGGAGTGGAGCGTTGATGAAGGAGCCATGCCTCATCTTTCTCGATTAGGGATCTGCAGTTGTCCCAAATTGAAGGCGGTACCTCAAGGAGTCCCTCCATCTGAAGATTCTCTTGGCCTTCTTTTAGAGCATTTCACGAGCTGGAATATGATGATGTGAGGAGTGGTCGGGGTGGCCCCAGCTGTCCAGGAGAGAGAAAAAGGGGGCGTTGGCTTGTGGACGTGGATTGTGAGGGGTGGGCCCCGAGAGTATAGCAGATGTGGAGAATGAAAAACACAAAATCCATTTTTCACTAAATTTTAGCTGAAATGGGTTGTATCACAATCCTTTATTGAATTTCTCTGAGTAAATATCTAATCAAATATATTACATTAAAGTACATATTTTATATTAGATGCGTAGATTTAATGGAACGAGTCTCTTCTTTTCCAAAAATAAAATAAAATTAAGAGTTTTGCTAAGAAAGTGAAAATTAAAAGAATTTTTTTAAAAGTCTCGTTGCACATAATGCCTGCGAACGTTTCATTATATCATCATTTTTATATATGCAATTGAATTGATGAAATATAGAAAAATATTTCATAATGTCTAACTATATCCCTTTTATTCTATCGTCGTGGTTAGAGGATTAGAATGTGCAAGAAGAATGATATGGGATTTTGATAATTAACAAATATTTTAAAAAAAAATTGAGATAAATAGGAAGCATGTACAGAGCACCAATTGCTTCACACCACAGTATTTGACATGGCCAACCCATTTTCACCGCTCATCAATCAGCCATTAGTTAATCCAGGCTGTCGATTTTTGCTTACACAAAATAATATTTCAATGATTCTCTCTTCTTTTTTCTTGTGGGATTCATCTCTAACATTTTGACCTGGGCAGCTTCTATCATATTTTAACCTATCTCGAGGAATTCGCCAAGGAGACTCACTATCCCCCTATCTTTTTATCCTAGCAGCAAACTCTCTATCCTATCTACTGCACAAAGTAGTGGAAGAAGGCAGCATAAATGGAATCAGATTAAACAGGGCGTGTCCCACTCTGTCCCACCTTATGTTTGCGGATGATCTTATACTTTTTATGGATGGAAAAATCACAGAATGCCAGAACTTGGTTGCTGTCTTGAACCAATACTGTTATGCATTGGGGCAAACCATTAATCTAAACAAATCAGGTATATTTTTTAGCAAAGACTGCCCACTAACCCTGAAGCAAAGCTTGACACATGAGATGAGAGTTGCAGAACTTGAAAAATCCGGGAAGTATCTGGGTATTCCATCGGATTGGGGTAGGTCAAAAAAGGAGATGTTTGCTTGGATCATTGCTAGAGTAAACCAAAAACTAGAGGGCTGGAAAGAAAATTTGATTTCGAGGGCAAGGAAAGAAGTGTTAATAAAAGCAGTAGTACAAGCGATTCCGCAATATGTTATGTCAGTCTTTAAAATCCCGCTTTCCATATGCCGGGCCATTGAGAGGAAAACTGCTGATTTCTGGTGGAAGACGAATGATCAGCACAAAGGTGTACATTGGAAACGATGGGAACTGTTAAAAGAGAGGAAAGCAATAGGGGTACTCGGTTTCCGAGACCTTATCACTTTTAACAAAGCAATGTTGGGAAAACAAGCTTGGAGACTGATTAAGCAGCCAAATTCCCTCTGGAGTTAAGTATTTCAAGGCCTCTACTACCCACATAGGAACTTACTACAGGCTGGTCAAGGAAGCAACCCCTCTTGGGGATGGCTTAGCATATTGAAAGGCAGGAATACTATCTTACCTTCATTACGGTGGACCATTGGAAATGGTGAGAAAGTAAATATTCGTGAGGACAATTGGCTACCTAGAGGAATACTTAGTGGTCCAGCAAACAGAGGGGATCCAAAGATGGTGTCGGAATTGATAGATACAGAGAACATGACATGGAAGGAAGATAGAATCAGAAGCTTATTTGATCAGGAAACAACCACATAAATGCTTTTAATCCCACTAAGCAGAAACATGATAGCTGATAACATAGTGTGGACACCTAATAAGACAGGGGTATACACTGTAAAAAGTGCGTACTTGTGCACACAATCAAAACAGAGCAGCCTTAAACAATTAGAAGCTTCTTCCTCATATCAGATACCAAAATCACTATGGTGACGCATTTGGCAAGTTCAAACATAGCCGAAGCTCAGACATTTTCTATGGCAATTATGTCATAACGCCCTACCAACAAAGGAGAATCTGCGGAAAAGAAATATTATACCTCACAGTCAGTGCGCAATGTGTAATAGCCAACCCGAAACAAGTGAGCATTTGTTTCTTCTTTGCCCTTGGTCAGGACAAGTTTGGAAAAACCCTGCAATCAACATTGAAGTAAATCGGCAGCATATAACTCGAATTGAAGAGTGGCTGAACAAGTTCCAGCATGAAACTGTTTCTTTTGAGCTCCTAACTCAGCTCTTGTGGCAGATCTGGAGGGGAAGGAACGCCCTTATCTTTCGCGGCTAGCAACTCCAGCCGGCACACCTAATCGACGAAGCAATCGCCCAACACAGCAACCTCAGTACATGGACAGCCCGTAAAAATAGAAACACAGCTTAAATACTTGACTCACCTGTCAAATGGGCACCTCCAGGACGCGGATCTCTCAAGTGGAACGTCGATGGGTCGTTTTGCAGAGAAACCGGAGAGGCCGCAGCTGTTGGGATATGCCGAGACTACCGAGGAAAGCTGCTCGCCGGCTTCGCATGAGTTGTTGCGGTGGAATCACCTATCCAAGCTGAAGCGGAGGCCATTGTTGAAGTCCTAAGATGGATCACGACAAAAAGAACCACATAAGATGAAACCCTCAGCTGGGAGCTAGAGTCCGACCACTATGATTTGGTGAAGGAGATAAGCGCAGTAACAAATTAAAAGCAACTCTCCCCCCACTGCTCAAGCGTGCGCAAGGGAAGACCAGTTCAGTTGGGAAGCACAAGCCCATCTCCGGGAAGCCCAGACCCTTTTAGCTACTTTGAAGCCCATTAAGCTCACCCATTGCAAACGAGAAGCGAATAGAGCAGCGGATTGGATTGCTAAGGCCCAACGAAACAAGATACTACCGGCCAACTGGGCCCATTACCCCCCATTAAGCCTCATCGAAATTTTATGTTCAGATATATCTAACTTCCTTCCTTAGTAATGAATTTCTCAAATTTTCGACCAAAAAAAAAGAAAAGAAAGAAAAGATGCAAATATTACAATTAAAGAATATATTCTCTTACCGACCAAAAAAAAATCTATTCCCTCGCTCTGTATTGATATGATCATCGATGTCGTGATCAATCCGATTGAGCTCCGAATTGAGATCACTGCTCCTGCACCATCGCTCTTCTCGTCGCCAGTCGCACGTCGCCTTCAGGTTCGTCGTCCGGATTTCGTCTGCTCTAGCGTTTCGTTCTCTTGATACGGGGGGATTCCGGCTCGTCTAAGGTTTCCCGTTTCGTACACTCGACGGTTCTCCAGTCCTTCAATCTGTCTCCCGTTATCAAAGCTTTGATATTTTTTCAGCATCTGGATGTGAATTTCTGCCGATTTTCTCCCTCCTCCCGTGTTTGAAAGATTCTCGAGAGAGTGATGTATTATTTCGTCTGCTTTTGCTTGCTTTGTTTATGTTCTCCATAAGCTCTTGTCATGGTTGTCCGCAATGGTGCCTGGCTGTACTGGGTGTGGTTTGTTCGCTTTGAAAAAAGAGTTTTTTTAATGTCGCACCAGCTCGGGCATGCGTGGACCCTTTGCGAATTTGAACGATTACAGGAAGAGTGAGGGAGAGCTTTTTGTAGATTGATGTGATGAATGTACAGGCGGATATGTCGGAGCATGTATCTGGTCAATCGGGCGCTCAGTTGCCCGGGGTGTCCCGGTAAAATGGCAATGTTGTCCCGAACACGGTAGCTCCAGGCAGCGGTGCCGCTCATGCTGCGTTCAACGTGGACCCAGATACTCTCAGAGCTCGGGAGTATATGCAGGAGAAGATGTAATCTAGTCTAGAGCACTTGTTTCCACAGTTCCATTTGGTCCTTGTTTGCTGATTGAACTTTTTCCCGTCCCTTTCCAGCTTTCTTCTCTTAGCACAGCGGCATCAGCAGCCAATTAATGACTCTCAAATGCAGAGGCTGAGGGATATTGTTAAACGCCTGGAAGACGGTCTCTTCAAATCTGCTCACTCAAAGGTCTTCCCATTCCTCATCATTTCTCTCCTCTTCTTCTTGGTAAAGGAACAAAAAGCAGCTTATGATTGATTGCCCTTTATTAGGTGTTTATTTAGTGTGTTACTTTTAACATCTGTGAAAGCGAATAATCTGTTTATTCCTCTTGCCTGGTTTCACCTGATTTTTCTTATTATTATCAGTATTTCCTCCTCTCTCTTTTTTTTTTTTTGGTGAATAGGACTTGACATGCTTTTGCTACTTTGAAATTACAATTATGTAGGATGAGTATATGAATCTGGGCACATTGGAGTCCCGGTTGCATAGTTTGATCAGGCATCCCATCTCCTAATAATCGAAATCTAGTCAATCCTAATTCAATGACAACGATGATTCCGCCTCCTGCATTGTCGCATAATGGGAGTTTGACCATGATGGCGACATCTTCAGTGGATGCACCTATGAGTAATGTGGCTGGCAGTAGCGGCATGCAGCCAACAAATGCAAACACGGGAAGCTTTATGTCAAGCCTCACGCCAAACAGAATTTATCCAAAGGCATGTGTTCTCTATAATCTCTTGTTATGGTTGTCTGCACTGGTGCCTGGCGGTATTGGGTGTGGTTTTTCCCTGTGAATAGAGTTTTTATGTATATAGCACAAGCTCAGGCATGTGTAGACCCTCTGTGAGTTTGAGTGATTACAGGAAGAGTGAGAGCTTTTGTAGAATGATGTGATGAATATTCAGGCAGGCATGTTGGGGCATGTATCTAGTGGAACAGGCACTCAGTTGCCTGGGGTGTCCCCGCAAAGTGGAAATATTGTCCCGAATATAGTAGCTGCAGCCAGTGGTGCCACTCATGCTGCGTTTGGGATGGACATGGATCTTCTCAGAGCTCGGAAGTATATGCAAGAGAAGATGTAATCTAATCTAGAGCACTTGTTCTTGTGCTTTAAAGTCCACAGTTCCAATTGGTCCTTGTTTGCTGATTGAACTTTTTACTGGCCTTTTCAGCTTTGTTCTCTTGGTACAGCGGCATCAGCAGCCAATTGATGACTCTCAAATGCAGAAGCTGAAGGATATTCTTAGACGCCTAGAAGATGGTCTCTTCAAATCTGCTCACTCAAAGGTCTTCCCATTCCTCATCATTTCTTTCCTCTCCTTTGTAAAAGTACGGAAGCCTTATGATTGCCCTTTATTGGGTTTTCTTTAGTGTTTTACATTGTACACTTGCAATAATAGGTTCATTTCTCTTGCCTGGTTTCACCTGTTTTTTGTCGGGATTATCAACATTTCCTTTTTTTTATCCTTTTGGTCAATAGGCTTGACATTATTTTGCTACTTTGAAATTACAATTATGTAGGATGAGTTTATGAATCTGGGTACATTGGAGTCCCGGTTGCTTAGTTTGATCAAGCGTCCATCTCCTAATAACCAAAATCCAGTCAATCCTAATTCAATGACAATGATGATTCCAACTCCTGGATTGTCTCATAATGGGAGTTCAACCATGATGGTGACATCTTCAGTGGCTGCCCCTTTGAGTAATATGGCTGGGAGTAGCAGCATGCAGCCAACGAATGCAAACACTGGAAGCCTTATGTCAACTGGAGTCATGCAAACACCGGAAGCCTTATGTGAACCCTTTTTCTCCTTGAATTGTAAATGACCATTTTCATTCAGATGTAGGCATTATGCAGGATAGTTTGTTATGTTTTGAAAGTTGGGGTATAATTTGGACGATTTTCCTGTTCTAGTATATCGATGAAGATATAAACACCTACGCACTTTCATTTGAAGAAAATACATTGGCTTCAAACAGAATTTACTGGAGTTGATGAGCAAACATTCACTTGGAACTTCGACGAGAAAAGGATGAGAATGCAAAACAATAGGAGATTCATTCTCATTTCAGAAAATGTTGCAGCTAGAAAATTCTACCTGTCATTACCTATGACTGAACAAAAGGAAGCACGACATATGGACAAACCTAACCTGTGGACTTAGCATGTAAGAATGAATCACATGTAAGTACCCCAGCTACTCAAGAATTTTTAGCGATCAAACATACCTGCTTTCTGAGTAAACCCAGCATCAGATAAAGTCGCCATCTCTGCACATGATGCTGCATTTCCTGTGATGTCGCCTGGAATTCTGGCAACTTTTATTCCATTTTTGGTGGCAACGTCCGTATCAACACCTTCATGAAGATGTAAATGTTGGGTACCAAATTCCATTAAGATCTAACAAAACATAGTAATGACACCGACAGAATAAACCAAACTCCCCTGTCCGACATACACAAACAAGCAGGGGCGGATACCTTCCAGAACGACACCAAATCGCATTATAAGCTTCAATTGTTTCGCTCGAGCTATCGTATCCGAGTTGAGATGCTTGTTATTCACCCCCGCAAATATGGTAGTTTTCTATAACATGAGGCACATTAGTAAGGGCCACGGCATCGACCTACAAAAATGGAAAGGAGATGAATGAATGATCTTCAAGGTGCAGTTAGAGACAAAATTTGGAAACATATGAAACAGTAAGTCCATACATTGACATAAATTGAAGCACACTAATTAACGAGGATATATTTACATTCAAACATAAGACCAAACTAAATGTGCAAAGTTGAACATGCTTTTTTTATTCCTAATCTGTTATTTATCCAAAGGCACTTGCTGGCGACAATGGGATTGTTCCAACAAGTTTACGCCGGACCTCGACAAGAGCAGATTGGTTTTTATTTCAGCCAAGTAAAAATTTCATCATCTACTAGAGTGTCTCAAAGTATACAATTCTGATATTTTACAATGATCAGAGGCAGAAATGGGATATCACTTCAGTGCAATAGGTAGTTGAAATCTGGCTCTACCGAGTGATGCGAAAATAATTGGATGGCATCGAGACCTCAAAGGCGATGCAATTTCCCTCCCCTTCCTTTGAGCCAGCTGTAATCTCTTCTTACCTGGGGACTCAAAACACATCCCAGCATAGTTTTTAACAGGTCTCTCAAAAGGCAAAAGGTTCGCACAGACACAACCACTTCTCAAATGAAGACAAAAATGATGAGAGACTTCGGTATGAATCCCATCTTATTTGACGTCACTTGAATGGAATGCATATTCATGCTGTGGCATTGGAGCAAAAGCATATTCTTGTCGTCCTCAAACTTACATCAAAACCTTGCTTCTTGAGTTTGAAGGTTTTTCGACTGGAGCTCATTGTGTAGGATTATAGCATCAGGACAATTGTTCAACTTTAACACCATTCACCTCCCCACAGCCTTTCCTCATTTCTCCAGCAGCGCGTCATTGTTCATGATAATTCAAACCCAGCGGCACCTTTTCTTCTACTACATGTTCCCCAATATCAACTAAATAAGAATCGAGTACCAGTGATTTTCCGGTTCCTTGCACTTCGTCCTTCCTAAGAAATTTATTTGCCAAGACTTTCCTGCTAGCATCATACAATTGGACCTGAATGATCCAAGGGGGATATAATGAGTAGAAAAGTTATTCCAGGACCATAAAGAAGGGGTGCTTAGGACCTTATAACTTTTTTTGGGTAGTGAAATGCACTTGAATTAGTGTGCTGCTTGGGTCACATAATGAACCATTATCCGAAAAACAGATGAAGTGATGCATGTTGGATCAGCAAACAAAGTAGCTAGCCCAGTTTAATTTAAAGAACAGTGGCTTAAGGATGAAAACATTCTTGAAAGTGCTTCAGAATGACCTGCCTCCCTGGGGATCCGCAAACTTCAAGCTGCAAAAAACCATCATGGTATTTCTTGGCCTTTTGAGTTACTTGCGTGGGGTACAAAACCTGCCATTCTACATGACAGGGAAGTGTCAATCTCCAAGTAGGACATGCTCAGTTAAACTAACACAAAAATAACGGAAGGACACCACCTGCAAAAGAACATTCACATGCTCATGCGTGTCAGAAACGACTGAAGAATAATAATGAATCTGTTATTGATTTTTTATTTCCATAGACTCAAGCTAAAAGGAGGCAGTAAATAGACAGCAATATCAAGAACGTAGTCGGCTAGTTAATGAAAGCTTCATTAGAAAATCTATCGGCAAGTAGAACAAACAACTGCCTAAGTAATGAAACTTCATACGAAAATGTAAGCATAAAGGAATATCCTGAGGAATCCATGTAACTTGGTTCATTGCCTCCTCTTTTGCATGAGGTCCTCGTACTTATGACTCGTTCTTAAGTACCTAGAGCACAGTGGTAGAGCTAGAAAATTTCAAGAACATAACCAGTCAAGGTGATGGATTTTCCAATTGAATGGACATAATTAGACCTTCTCCAAAGCACAAGGCTGAAAATCAATAGATATTTTATATTTTTGGTGAAGCTTTTATCTATGATGAATTTTTCTTTTTGAACTAATGTGTGATTGCTGTCATATCTAAGGAATTATAAGAATCCATCTAGTTAAGCAGTATAATGTCTTGTCTATGACAAGTGCAAAGAAGTCTTCTAACAGGAAACTTTGATTTTATCAACCAAAATAGTGTGAGATCACTGATCGTGTTAGAACATGAAACAAACGTAATGATAGGGCAACTACTAAACACTAGTGGCAAACTGAATATGCATCTAAACAAAATCTAACTTGTTACCCCTGATTTTCCAGCATCTAATATACTCGACTTTGCCTCTGTTCTGAAATAGTACTTAATGAATACATGTTTCAGTGCATCACAAACAGAATCCGGTTATTACTGTAGATCATGCAAAACATGAAGAGAAGGGAATCATGCTCCTTAACAGAAATGAAAGAGATAACATGGATAGCAATGATGATTTTCAATTGCCAACTCTCTTTATCTGGTCAATGAAGAAAGTATTGACTTCAAATAAAAACAATGAATTGATTCATGGCATCTGCAAGTTCAAGGACTTGTGGAAATCATCCCATGTCTCATGAACATCCCTTGGACTTGCATCCTTAAAGCTCTGAATCATGATGTGTTTGCAATATCATTTTGGTGAGTACAGAGTACCACCCAATCACATCAATTGCAGAGCTGCTGAATGTGATAGGGTCACTGGGATATAGACAATGAGGGAGAAAATGTTAACAATCTATTGGAAGTTAAGACTTTAGTCTGGGAGGTAAGGCAAATTACCTTCTTATAAAGGCCAAACAGGAAAAATAAACACTTCATAGAACAACTGGAAATGGATCAAATTGAACTGTATTCAAGGTACCTTTTACACCAGATTTAGCAGTAGTAACATTATGCTGCTGCTTTTGCATATTTAATTCAGGAAGAGAATTGAAACTGTTTCCACATGCATTTAGATCCTTTAAAGATTCATGGTTTGCTTCACTGTTGCCAACTTCAACCAAAAGACCAGGAAATTCCATCATTTCCCAAAGGCTTACTTCTTCAGCTTTGTTCAGGAACCTGCTATCTAAATGTTTCCAGCTCATATCATATAAGAAAACCTGGTAAAAGACCCAAATAAGGTTTCAATCATCTGAGCCATATTTATCCCGACAAATTTTTTTTCACTAATCTGCTGAGAAAGGTATACGTCATGACGAGGAAAACCGACTAATAAAGGAAGGAAGAGCTGAAATTTAATCCCGCAACAAGATAGCTGGTATTATCTAAGGGTAAAAATCAGAAGGAGATGTAGACTATAGAGCTTGACCTGCCTAGTCATAGATCCACATCTTGTATAACGTAAGAAGCCATCATGATATTTCTTTGACTTTTGCGTTAATTGAGTTGCGTACAAGATGTACCAATCTACATCAAAAGGAATATCATGTCAACTGCAGTGCCAAGACAATAACACTCTTGAATATAACAGCATAGAGGACATTGAGACCAGTTTTCTGAGGGAAGATTTGATATATGCTAAAAGCTCCAATGATTTTCAATAGAAGCCATGAAAATATATGAAACCACCGTGATGGAGAGATTTGATATACAAAGCGTCAGAGTGGAGAGAAGTTTTATTGGCCTGAAAAGACTCTGTATGTAATATAAAGATGTGCAGAAACCGTACCCCAAAGACGATCAAGAACGGATTCCCAATCCAGGAGATGCATCAAGAGAAAGACATGACCTGGCATGGGCATAGATGAGGCAGCAAAAGTCCAAATTCAACTGGTGTACTTGATGTCCTTGAGTTCGGACTCGCCTGCGATATGCCATATTTGTTCATTTCATCCTTCTTGAATTCTGGAAATCAAAAAACAAAACGCATGCCAAGTTTTGTACCTAGCATTTACTTGCAATTTAAAGAGAGATCATCGCCATCCTCTAATAATTTTCTACGATAAGCGGAGGCTGATTGTCTTCTGTTTATTCTTCTCCACTTTGGTCTTCTCATTTTCTTAAAACATATGCGAAGTGGATTATACATTAACACTGGTAGATGATCACAACATTGCGAATGTACAAGTATGAACTGTCAAATTTCAAACCATTAGAGACACCAGCGTGAAGAACAGACAATACCAGCACAATCGGATATGTTGAGGAACTTGTTTCTGTGAAGCGATGTTGTTTGCGTTCTGCTTGATGTGCTTCATGAAGGTGACGTTACATTTCGTCGGTCTCTGCATTTGGGGAAGAAGAAGAAGAAGAAGAAGATTTCTAGGGATTTCCGAGAGCTGCAAAGTAATTAAAATTGCTGGGAGAGGGAGGGATAGTCAGCGCCTTTTGAGAGCTTAAATAGTCATGGCGGGAGATGAATCGTTAATGCGAGTTTAAAGGCCACAAGTCACTGACTCTCTTTCCATTCCCAGATGTTGAGGAAAACTAACTTTCGATTTGATTTTAACTCGCCGTGAGCTAAAACAAGAAATCCTCTTGACAAGAAAGCATTGAAATGTAGTTTAGCTTGATAGCATCAAGCAATCTCCGGAGAATTGTGAAGTGAATGATCTAGACAAACTGACCAATTTTGCAAAAACTGACTTTCATTGATCTTCAAATGTTGGAGATAATTCCACTTCTTGCTATATGTCATTTGCAACATATTCAATCCTCGCCTTTTAGATTATCAAGCTTGATTCATTTATTCACAAAAGATGAATTGAGTAAAATATCAACTTACCAATTTTGGAAGGACCAAGTAGGGCATTTCCACTCTGATATGTGAGTCCTACAATATATATTTTTTCTTTCTGGCAAAGTTTGTAATTGGCTAATCAGATCCATGACAGTTTGGATCAAATCCATGTCTATGCAAATGGAGCAATTCCAGCGATTCGGTTGGCATAGCTGGCAATGGGAGAGCGCTATTCTCTCCCCCACCATTGATAATACTGCCTAGTTCATTCCTCATCTCTCTCCCTCCCTGCTCACTCTGTTTATTGTTCCGCTACTTTTTTCGTGACTCCTCTATGTAAAATGATATTTTCGTTCTTACTCTGTTAAATGTAAAAATTATATAAAATAGTGAAGACAATATCGATTGTATTTGCTAAATTCATTTGTTCAAAGTTGTTCCTCAATTCTTAAATTTATATCATAATTATTGTCTAATATTAACCGTACACACACTAATCAAATTCATATATTTCTTTATTTCACGCTTGATCTTCTCTATTGAGCTATGCACCCTTGCATTAGATGTATTTTTTTTTTCCTTTTGAGCGATATTCGAGTTTATATTTTCCATGAATTTAAGTTCACAATAAATTCAAATTTCATGGGTTGAGCCAAAAATCAAATTGATTTCGCAAGATCACCCAATCGAGTGCTAGAACGCAAACCAACTTGTTTGCAGCCATCGTGTGTAATCGTTTCGAAACTGACATGACGTATTCATAATCAAAATTTCATCCATTCTGCAATTTTTCCCATTCTGTTCGTTTCATTTTCCTTATCATCCTTGCGGACTTCAACGGGGGGAATCTGTCGTTTCGCTCGCTGTGGAGAGAAACTCGCGACTTGCTCATGGAAGATTGCAAAGTTCTCCCAAGCGTCGGAAGGGGACAAGGTGAAGGGCGAAGGGCATGCGAGAGGAGGTGGAGCGAATTCCATTCTTCTCCAAAGACGCTGGATGGTAGGCATATGAAGAAACAAGAGCCATCGCTTGTGCTGTTGGGAGGAACCAGATCCGAAGCTTTCATAGCGCTGGCCGGATGTGTTGTTTCCGGAATGCGTATTTCATTTCTTGTATATCTAAGGATTTTTTTTTTTTTAATAATGTGGGTCTACTTGATTCTTCCCCTTTGGATATACAGAGATGCAATCGCTGGCTATAACGGGAAAGCTTTTGATCATTTGCCAATTAGTGACGCACGGCAAGTGTTGCTGTTCTCCTTCAATGAGAGGATTTGAGCTTTCTCTACCTGGAATTATGTTGAAAATTGACTGATTAAGTCAGAAGCATAATATTCTCATGATTGTTGGTATTCGGAAGCCATCTTGTAAGGTCGATTCGGACGAGTCGCGTGGGAGAATCATATCAGATTCTTTTCCCCTATTTTCTCCTAAACTCCAGATGAGCGTGCTATTAACATAAGATTCTGGTCCATTTGGTTTGGCTATGGGCAAATGCCCTTAAGAAAATGCAAATGCTTTTGGGTTAAAGGGGTTTTGCGAATTATAAATAGCGTTTATTAAATGGTAATTTTATATTGCATTACGAAATAACTTTAACCTAAATGTCATTTGGTAAATACAGTATTTTGTAAAGGATTTTTGCTAAATTATTTATCAAAAAATTTTGTAGAGATTTTTTTTTGAATCTACTTGCCACCGGCCACCCTCCAGCGGCTAGATTTGGCCGCCAGACAACCTCACTTGAGGTTGCGCGACCTCAGGCGGTGGTCGCCTAGGTCGCGACCCAAGCGACAGGCTTCCGCTTGGATCATCGTGCAACCTCAGGTAGTGGTTGCCTTGGTTGTGCAACCTAGGCACCCGTTTGCTAGGTCGGAACCCATTTCCGTTTCTTGGGTTGTCGCACGACCTTAAGTGACCATATGTTGGGTTGGAATCCAGTTATGTTGCTTGGGTCGCGAACCCAAGCGACGGTGAGGTCGTCAAACCTCAGGCATTGCTTGGGTCGCACAGGCAACCATCACCTGGGTTGCACGACCCAAGCGACGCTTGAGGTCATGTAACCTCAGGCGGCGGTCACCCCCCTTGGGCAGCAATCGTTCGGGTCGAGCAACCCTCAGGCGACGATTGCCAGCACCGAGACTCCTTGGCCCACGGTCATCAACCTCATTTGCTTATTAGAGAAGATGAACAGTACTGCCGTGTGAACAATACCAACTTGTATTTCGAGAGTACAACTTTCCAAAAGAGTTCCGGACCTACCTTGAACAAAAGCCTTTAGAGCCCATTAAAAATGCAATTGCATCTTGCCAAAGTCCTCCAAAAAATTGAACCAAACAGGTTTGCATTTGGCTAAGGTCCAAACAGAGCCCAAGCCCCTTCACAAAGCCGAACCAAACAGGGCATTTGCTTTCTATGTTTGCTGCATAAAGTCCTCAGTACAAAGCAGAGTCAATTATTCTGGGGTTTGTAATTTCTTTGAGTCTTGCATGATGGACGGTTTAGCCTCCGTGTGGTTAAATCATCGCTAAATGCGGTTGCCCGTCTCTGATGATTGATGTTCCTCCTACTGGGAAAGAACAGTGAAAGTCATTATTAATTGACTCATTGCAGTTTGGTTGTGACAATCATCGACAAATCTCATCATATAATACGAAGACGTATCATCAAAGCCTGATAAGGAATTCCCAACCACCCAAAATGGTCCAATTTCTTGACTTTTTTATCGTGTTCATTCCATTATTTTCTTAAATGACTTGCCTTTTATTTTATTTTTCGTTTCCTTTCAAGTAGGAGCTTATGATCCACACTCCACAGTGCACGTTTCATTTCCATCTTACCATAAAGTCTTGCTCGATCTTCCAGATGACGGTGTTGATAAAAAGTTGATGAGTGCAAAGATTTTGCCAGCTCTTTTTAAACTACGTCTACAGGATCTTTTGCAAAATCTCACTTTCATTGTTTGCATGCACAGCTAGAGTTGGTCTATGGTTAGATTCATTGTCATTTGGTAGCTGAATTGAATGAGTAAACCCCACATCACCTGACTTCCTAAAAGAGCCCATTGTCTCTTGTACGAATTGATTATTCCAAAAAAGAAAAAAAGAATCACTTTATTGAAGATGCCATTTTACATAATTGGTACCAAAGAAATTGTCAGGTAAAAGCAAATTGAGCTGGGAATTTGACTGAATCCACATATTTTTGATGTGATATATTTAACCTGTGTAGGCTAATGAATGAGATGAGCCCATCCTTGAGTTCAAACCAAGTCTGCCAAATTTGGGTGAAGAATTAAACTGAATTCCATCAGTGAGCAAGTTAGGTGGGACTCCCAACGACTTTAATGGTAATGCCATTATCATTTACCAGCTCATCAGATGATATTAGTGCAGGCAAAAAGCAAGTTAGTCTTTTAAATTAAGTGAACGAAGTCTTTCCTATTTTTCAACATTTTTCGTATACTAATTTAGTGGGGCTCAAATGATGAAAAGACTCGAGCTGACAGCACCAGACAGTTGATGCATGTCCGTCGTGTAGAGGATTGACTTCTATGTAGTACCAAATATAGTACCAAATGCTGAACGGACACAGCATCCTTCACACAAGAACAAAGTTAATGTTTAGAATGGGTTAGAGTGAATGAAAATTGCATTTCCCACTCAAGAACAGATATTACATATCATCTTTACATAAGAATAACTTGTAAAATCTCCTCTCATGTGTCACTTCACGTGTAGATATCAAGAGATGAGATAACTAGTAAGCCAAAGAAACGGGAGTGTAGATTGAATCAATGAGAATCTACCTTTTGTGCTGGATATGTGAAACAGTAGATTATTAGATGAATGAAAATGCTCATACATTAGAGGCTTACGGGCAGAACAGTGACTAAGAATTATTGGGATTTTACTGTTGTTTGACGTCTCACTTTTGTAGTTTTCTGTTTGGGTGTGCGTTGCTTTCAGGACTTATTCCCCAAAAACTCAATGCCTTTCTTGTCCTTGTTTGTATGGTGCAGCCTTCATCATACCCCAATTATTACTATACCCAACAGACACTCAAACAAGCTTGTGACAAAAGAAAGGCACAAATTGCACAAACAACTATATATAGCCCATCTTCAGCAAAAGTCATCACTGCCTCACTATAATACTAGGTGATGACACATCTCTGCAAAATAATTTTTTTGCTCTCTCTCCCTCTCTCAATATCTAAGGTGAAGATCACAATCCTTGTTATGGCCTTTTGGATATCTTTCTTTTCTTTTCCTTACTGAGGAATGTCAATAAGCTGAATGTAGGCTTGAGATTGTGTTGTTGTAGATAAAAAGGAGGTAATGTCAGCTTCATATTCGTTGCATGTGCTTTTTGCTCTCCTGCTGAGATTTTTCTCTCGTTCTTTTTGGACTTGCGGTTTGGCAATGCTCTATGTGGTCCGTGAATTGACAAAACAAGAAGAAAAGTTTGCTTGCGTTGGCAATAACCGTTGCCATAAGCACATGAAGAACTCTCTCAGTTTTATAATAAGTCAGGATTTTAGCCTCAGCTTTTTTGCAAGGTGATGTTTGAGATAAGAATAGGGAAGAACTTCAAGAAGAAGAAAATAAGTCTTCATAATTTGGCAGGATGGTGAAAGAGAATATAGAAGGAAAATTTTTCTCTCAAATAGAAGGAAAAATAGAGCTAGGACGAGATGTGTCTTGGAAATGGATAATGACAATGCGCGAGGTTGTGAATTTAAATCTGATCGCTTCATCTTCATTGTAACAGGTGAAGATACTCTAAACTTTGGTATGATGGATGCTTCCCAGTTGCTTTCTTCAATTTCCGCTCCTCAGGAAGCTTCACATTATGATGAACTCTCCATGAAACAGAGTTTCAACTTTTCAGATAGCCTGAAGGTACTTTATATAAATGGGTTTACCTTAAATTCGATTGATGTTTCTTTATGTTCACATTTATCCATTTTCATATTTGTCTATATTCACAAACAAGTTAGTTTTTCTCTACTTTTTTTGCCCATTTGATCAAATTCCTCATGATCTAGTCTAGATCGTGTTCGAATTTCTAGGTGAAAAGGTTTGGATCTGTCTTGCATGCTAATTGTAGTCTTTTTCATTAATCAGGATATGAAGGATCTAAGGAAGCAACTATACTCGGCAGCTGAATATTTTGAATTGTCTTACAATAGACAGGATCAGAAACAAATGTGAGACACAGGTTTTCACTTCATTACAGTATATCGGCTTGAGCATTTATTCCTATTGCACATTTCTTTACTGGCCTTGACAATATTGTAGGGTGGTGAACACACTGAGAGATTATACAACTAAAGCTTTCATCAAAACCGTGGATCACTTGGGCTCCATGACTTATAAGGTCAAGTGTCTCTTGGACGACAAGATTGAGGAAGCATCTGCAATTGAGCTCAAATTCTCTTGTGTTCGACAGGTGTGCTATATGATTAGGCTGTCCTTGTTTTATAGCATTAAGGATGGGAAGCACTTGCATACCTTTAGATTTACCATGTGCAGGGTCTAACAAATTGCAACTCACCAAGAAGGATTTAGCTTTTGAAAATCTAAAATTACTCCGGATAAACTCCATGATGCTGGATTATATCGCATTGCAATATTAGAGCAAAAAAGTATTATAAATAATAGAACATATCCTACATCAATAAAAATATGGAAAATAGCATAAAGAATGAACTATCACTCGGACTGTCAACTTATTTATTACAAATAATGATTATAATTTTCAAGCCTGTTTTTGTGTTTTAGAGACTACAAACATGTGAGATGTTCACAGACCATGGAGGCCTTTCTCAGCAATCACTAGCAATAAGAACTCCTAAGCACCACATGCAATATATCTTACCAGGCACGCTTCCCTTCGCAAGATTTGTCATTGGTTTATTAAGACCAAAAGTTTGGAGTTGGCTCATGTTTAAGAACTTTCTTTCAGTTTCAAAAGCTAAAGATGGTGGAGATAGCAAGAATCTGCGATACTGCATGACAAGTGGAGTAAATGGCGAAACGTCTGCAAGTGAACATCGTATGACTCTTTTTCTGGTTTGGCTACCACTATGCACATCGCACAGAACAAGATTGGAATATTAGATGTTAAAACTTCATGAGTCTCAGAAGAATATCAAATGCTACTACTGACGGACTAATAGCTTTTTTTTCTTTCCGAAGACATGCATCCAAGAAACATAGAGACTTCTGTATCATTTGTCAGGTAACTTCTGATAGAATATATGCTAGTCATCCTAGCTCCAAAAACACTCGATGCTCACAGTGGAACCTGATGCAGGACACCGCATTCAGCAACACGATTTCCACAATCCTCCCCAATCAGCACCTTTTCATTTGCAAGTACTTCATCCGACAAAAAAGCAGGTCACGACACTCAACTTGAATGCTCTAGATTGCCATACATAGTGCTGACGTCATGTTATCATACCCTGTGATTGTATCATATGTGAGAAGTCAGACAAGCTTCTAATGCAAGCTGCACTTTTTCTAACCAGAAAAATGCGCCTCCCCATTTCGATTTCAACTCACACGTTCAGGTTCTCTTGTCGATAGATCTACAGCTCCAAACCCTTCTAATGCCAAAAAACGAGTAAGCATCAATGACCTCGATGCAGCTTAGCTATTAAGCTTTATTGCGGACTTGATCTGTTATGACTGATTCTCTTATATGCCCACATGAACATCCAGTACCCATCCGAACCCCGAGGATCCACTTCAATGTCTACTCAGAGGAACAGAAGAACTGATATCGAGCTATATCCCAGCAAAAACATACGTCTCTTCAAGGCCTTGCTTAGCATGCGGAAGTGGAGAAAGGACAGCAAGTTATACAAGTTCTTGGATGAGAACTAAGAAGAAAAGGGAATAAAGGAAACCGGATAGACCCACCCATATCTCAGTTTCTTTGCATCATAAGTGTATCTCAATATATTGAAGATCACTGGAAATACATTGATTATGTCGTATAACTAAAAACGTTTAAGATCAGACAGCTGCAAATGAACTTGGCACTAGAACACTCCACATAAAAACAAGAGCTCAACCGTACAGATTTCATGTGCACGAGACTCTTGCACACTCCATCCAGTTTTTTGACAGTAGCAATATAGTTGATTGAGAAATGGACATGGTTCAAAATCCAAGATCAAAACTGGGACACTCAGCCTTCACTTTCAATGGATCCCCATCTCCTTCAGGGATCATCCTTTCATCAATGGCATCGCCATGAGAACCGTGTGAAAGAGATGCTTCAGAAACAAGATAGCTGCTGCAGCATTTGGGCTTAGCTTGTTTATGAGAAGGCTGCAAATGTTAATTGCAGCAGATGTACAAGCTAGTCATACAAAGCTCAGTGAAATTGAGAATGTCCTCAAGGTAAATAAAGAACTAGATTTTGGGCTGGGATGTATTAGAGAATTCAGCAAGTCCTTATGCATATAGTCTGATAATTCCCTACAGCATTTGCTATCTGCTGCTAATTTTAATTCAGCTTGTCTGGTAGTCCGGACCAAAGAGTTTCAACAAACATCCAAATTCATTAAGTTCTAATGGAATTTCAAGATGCTTAGAGTGCCGACCTTGCTGCAGATGGGTCCAAATAGAGCTGAAAGAATCGATTACTGTAAACAGAGTAGGACAAGTAAATGCGAAATATCTGTGAGTTGCCAATTATAAAGCCCCTTGTATAGTGAAATTCATTAAAATCAGAGGCTGAGTCTGATGATATTTCACAATGTTAGCTGAGAAAACATTTATTGCAAGAAAGCTAACACTAACATTCAAAGATTGCTAGTTCAGCAGCTGTCGCTGTCTTTGAGCACTATCACAAAACCTATCTGAATGCTGAAGCTCCTTCGTTAGTGAAGCAAAAGTTGCCTTCCTTTGATATGAATTTTTGGCAATGGCAACTTGATCTAATGGTTTTCAGAGGAGAGATAATATTTGATATGCTGCATCGAGTGGACTACAAGATATCATTTGCAAGCTGGAGTAAGTAACAAAACATAGGTTCCTCCAATAAACATGAGAGTTAACTTGAAGGAAATGCAAAATAAAGTGAGCAATGCATCAAAATCAATAAAAACAATTTCAAGCTTAATTGCATGACATTCTCTTTGTAGAGCAGTTCCATGAAACGATCTATATCCATTTTGTGGACTTTACAAAGCTTATTGTAAATTACCTGATGCACCTGAACAAGATAAATTTATTTTTGTTGTGCCTAAATCTAACTACACATGCGAAAGATAGTAACATCAAAAGGCAGAAGACAATTCTCATAAAGAGAAATTACTCCATAGAGTAACCACCATCACGTAGAGGCTTGGTCTCAGGAGCTCTCCTGGTGCAATCTCTGCTTTTAATACTAGATATTCCACTGTCTGAATCTGAATCTCTCGTTGGATTAACCTTCGCTGAAGTTTTGTATGCATGTTTATGCTAGAGTACTGTACTATCCGAAGATAAAGCGTTACGCATCAAATAATTGAGGGACATAGAATTAATATCTATGGAATAATTAGATGCTCCAATTCTGAATCATCTGGAGGTGACCATATCAGGTGTAAATCCTCCTCATATAAGTGCCCCTACTTGGTTAGGGAGGTAGCAACTTTCTCTTAACATGTTCTTTTGAGTATTCATTAACAACTCTATCTTACTGCCCACAGATCCACCTAAACAACCTCTTCAGTACTTCACCAGGACATAGCTAGACAAAGAGGATGCATCAAGGAATGCTACAACTGAATACAATAAAGCTATTGAAACATCTGAATAGCATTGGATAAATTAATAATGCTGCAAACCTCCCAGGACTGATCGATCAACTTCAGCACCATCCACGTCCCCATGACCTTGACATTTTAGGCGTAGATGGAGGCATATATAGGAGCTTTGCTGTGGTCTTTGTAGTCTTTCCTCTCACAAAAGTGTAAATGAACCACGCAATATAAAGAATTATAGCATCTAAATTATAAATCTAAAAGCAGATGTTCATTCTTGAAGTTATCTTCTTATGATAGTTGTATCTTTCTATGATTACTGAATTACAATTTGTTACTTGATATTGTGTAGTAATCACTGAAGAAATGAAGAAGTTAGGAGATGAACCCCAAGAAGTGTGGAGGGCTACCCTTGGCTATTATTGTGTTTGGTGGACTTCTAGCACTCAATGAGTGGCAAAAATTTACAGAAACTTCAATGTGCATTTTAGTGATAAAGGGTGATATATTAAAAGTGTTGGCCTTAAGCTATGATAGTCTACCATGGCATCTAAACCCACACTTCCTCTATTTGCATAGCTTTTTGGAGGATGCAAAAATCCCTACAAAGAGAGTCTTTCGCATGTGGATTGTTGAAGGCTTTGTACTGCCCGATGCATATGATGAAGAGAGAGCAATTACATTGGAAGATGTAGCAAAGCAATACTTAATGGAGTTGGTTAAGAGGGGGCTGATCCAAGTACGACTCAACTTGAATGGACATATCAAAACTTGTTACCTCCACAACCTGATATGAGACTTCTGTGTCTTCAAGGCTAGGTAGGAGAGGTTTCCAAGCTTTTATAATATTCAACAGTACGATAAAAGGGAGGGTAGTTCATCTTCAATGGCAATAGAGGTTGAGTCAACTGGCAAGACATGGAGGCTTTCTCCCAATATGTGCATGATTGGTGAAGGAAAGGTGGCTCTAACGATGGAACAAATAAAAAGGACTATGCCCAACATGCAAACTCTTGTGTTCTTCCATACTAGAAGATTTGAGAAAGGGATATGGTAGGAATTTCAACCTATTTTCATCAACTATAAGTTTCTAAGAGTTTTGAAGTTAGATGATATTTTTCTGGTAAGAGGAAATTTACCGGAATCAGTGGAAGACCTAGTCCATCTGAGATTCTTAAGCTTAGTAGGTAGTGTGGTACAAGGCTTGCCGCAATCTATGGGGAACCTTGTATGTATGGAATTCTTGGACCTACTTGTGAATTCAAGGGTTGAGGCTTCCATTCCAAATGTGTTGTGGAAGATGAGAAGGTTGAGGTATCTCCATCTTCCCCGCAATTATGCCGTCAAAGAGAAATTCCATGGGGACCAGAAGAAGCTACAGTTGGGCACTTTAAAGAATCTACAGGCATTGAGAAACTTTAGTTTGAAGAAATGTGATGTGAACAATGTAGGCAAGTTGACCAATCTACAAAAGCTGATTGTCCTCAAACTGTATGATCCTATTGAGCTGGAGATATTTTCATAACTTGCTAAATTCAGTTTGAAACATCTTCGATTCTCGTCTTTTAATTTCGCAAGTCGTTCAGGGATTGAAGGTGAATAGAGTAGAATGTCAACCTATTGCCATTCTTGTAAGCTGTCCATGACAAGAAAAATGGAGAGGTTACCAGAACATAAGAGTCTTACCCCCCTAAAAAAAAAATAGCAGACGTGGAAAATGAAAGATTGATGAGTAACCGCAATGCTTCATAAAATCGATAAAAGCAAAATCTATTATGAGTGAAAATAAAGTATTATGGCAATTCTTGATTGTTAATTTTCCATGTTTTCTTTTATCGTAGATCATCATTGGTTTCATTTTGTCTCTCATCCTTGAGGACTTCAATCAGTGGGGGGAATCTGTTGTTTCGCTCGCTGTCGGGAGAACTCCCGACTTTTGCTCATGGAAGACTGCAAAGTTCTCGCGAGCGCCGTGAGGAGGAGGAGGAAGGAGGTGGTGGAGCGAATTCGTTGCTTCTCCAAAAGACGGCTGATGGGAGAGGCATATGAAGACATTAAGAGTCGTCGCTTTTCGTGGTGTTGGAAGACGTCATCGGGAAAGCTGCTGCATTGGAGAGGAGAGGAGAGGAGAGGAGAGGAGAGATCCGATCATTTCCAGAGTGCTGGTCAGATGTTTGACGAAATGCGCATGTGGAGTAAAAACTGGGGTACATAACTCTGAAATGGCATGTTGCTTTTGGCTTGGGCAATTGATTCTGTGTGTATAGATAAAAAATGACGAGAAATACAACAGTGTGGCTTTGAATATTTTTCATGTGTGCTTACATTACTCTTTCCCTTTGAACAACAACGATGAAATTGCTAGATGTAGCGAGAGCATATGATTATATGCCAATTAGCGACTGCACGGCAAATGTTGCTCTTCTCCTGCCAGGAACGTGCGGTATATATTGTGAGAGGATTTTGGCTTTCTCTACCTGGAATTCTGTTCTCGATCAACTAATTAAGTGAAAAAGATAATATCCGCTCCAGTATCAGTTCAGACCTTCGAAAGGGTCTCGTAAAATCTCTTCTATTGAGTTGCTAATCTATGTCCTCTTCACTGTTACGGCTGTTTATCTCCTTCAGGAATCATGACTGATGTTAAACTTACACGTACCCCATCTATGTGTTAATTGGCCCTTGCTGTCACTCCGCTGAGTTCAAAGTGGCAAGGTGTGCTCAGTACAGATACCTCGTGCTTGAAAAAGTGCTTCGTCGTGTGTGGAAGAATTTATCCCATAACAATTACATATGTTATTAGTTGGAATGCAGCAGCATCCCCAGTGGCAGATAAAGAGCAGGTTCGTATATTTTCAAAAGCAAAGAATTTGCATCTTCGAAGGAAATTCCTTCCCCGCAGCTTATCAATCAGACATTGAGTTACGCAAGAGAGCTGGAGCAGATTGTTTAGGACCTCTGCCATGCGTGGTAGTTTGCACTGGTATTTGCACAATTCAAAGATTAGCTTTTTTGTGCTAATGGCATCTTATCCCTTTTGCCCATTTCGAGAAATTTGATATTTATTTTTAGTGTTCATAACCATTTCATTGTCAAATACAATCTCGAATTTGATTAGTAGGATATTTTTTTTGTCTTACCTGCTTGGAAGAACCAGAAACCAAAATCAGTGTTTTCACAGGGAGATGGACAACTTGAAGAATGTATATGTCGCTCTTAATCAATCTAACTCTATGAATAGGCCTAGATACAATTAGGTTTAATATGTTATAGTAAAATCGAATCTATGCACACTGGGTGACATCAGTTGTCTTTGTTGGTCAAAGAATTGCAAAGCATTGAGGTAGGAATGCCAACTAGGGTTGCTCGTGTCCAGCACAAATTTTAGTCCAGTAGGTTAAAATGGTCGCCAGCCTCAGGCTTGTGCTTATACTTTTTTGTTGGTATTCCTAAGAGATGGCATGGGAAAATCATATTAGATAATTTCTTTTCCCCTTACTTTTTCTTAAACTCCAGATTGAGCCCTGTGAACATGTGATCTCGCTTTCTACATTTGCTGCTAAAGCTATGAAATGAATCTGGGGTTTGCAATTTTGTAGAGCCTTGCGTGATCCATGATGTAGCCTTTGGATGGTAAAATCCTCTCTAAATGCTGTTGCCTCTCTCTAATAACTGATGTTCCTCCTAATGGGAAAGAACAAGGAAAGTCGTCATCAATTTGCTTGATTGATACTTCTGGCGGATCTGGAAAGAACAAGAGGATGGATTTGATGGGTGGGTATCCAACAATGGTCCACCTCTTCTAAATCATTGCATTATGATGAATTGACTCTTGCCGTTGGGATGTGACCATCATTGACGGACCTCGTCATATCGTATGATGATGTAATAACATACGTTTGATGAGGAATTCCCAACCACCCAAATGTTTCCAATTTCTTAAGACTTTTTTTCTTCTATATTCCATTATTTTTTCAAATAATCATCCGGTTCTCTTGTTTCTTTGCAAGTAGGCCCTTCTGCTCCAAAGTGCACGTTTTGTTTCCATCTTTCCATGTAGTCTTCCTCGATCTTCTGATGACGATATTAATAAAAAGTTTACGAAGTGCAAAGATATTGCCTCCTCACTTTCAATTTTGGGTTTACAAGATCTTTTGCAAAACCACAATTTCATTGGATTTGCTTGCTCGGTGGACCATCAACGAATGCTTGAGACCTATATAGAAGACATACAAAATAAGTTAAACATAAGTTAAGAGTTGGTGTTCAGGGAGAAAATTAAATCTCATTCAGTTGCTGAATTGATTGCGTAAGCCCCCACATCACCTGACTTCCTAAAAAAAGTCCATTGTATCTTAATGCAGTGGGCCTCAATTGATTAAAATACTCGAGCTAACAGCAATAAGCAGCCGATGTATGTCGGCTCTGTAGAGATTGACTTCTGTGTAGCACCAAATGCCCAACCGACACTGCATCTTTCACACAAGAAGGACGTCAATGTTTTCGATGGATGAGAGTGAGTGAAAATGATTGTATTACCCACCATCAAGAATAGATATTACACTTGATCTTCACATAAGAGTAGCTTGTGAAACCTCCTCCAGTGTCATACTGTGTGTAAATATCGAGGGATGAGATAACTCCTGAGCCAAATGAATTGGAGCGGCGATTGGATCAGCGGAAATCTACCTTTAATGCTGGATATGCAAAACCTTAGACTATTAGATGGAAGAAAATGCTCACACATGAGAGACTTATGGGCAAAAACAGAGACGGAGAATTGTTGGGATCTCACTGTTATTGGATGCCTCATTTTGGTAGTTTTCTGTTTGGGTGTGCGTTGCTTTCAATACTCATTCCCAAAAAAATCGGTGATAGCATCATACCCCCAATTATTGCTCTCCCTAACGGAGACATTCGAACAAGTTTGTGACAAAAGCAAAAGGCACAAATAAAACAAACAAATATTTATAGCCCATCTTCAGCAAGAGTCATCACTGCCTCACTACGAAAATTGGGTGACACATCTCTGCAAGATGATTTTTCTGCTCTCTCTCTCTCTCTCTCTCTCCCTCTCTCAATATCTAAGGTGAAGATCACTAATTCTGGTTATGGCCTTTGGAATATCTTTCTTTTCTTTTCCTTACCAAGGAATGTTCGTAAGCTGAAACTGGGCTTGGGACCGTGTTGTTGTAGATAAAAAGGAAAAGTGCAGGTAATGTCAGCTTCATATTCGTTGCATGTGCTTTTTGCTCTCCTGTTGAGATTTTTTTCTCAAGTTCTTTTTGGACTGGCGGTTTGGCAGTGCTCTATGTGATCTATGAATTGACAAAACAGGAAGAAAAGTTGGGCTATGTCGGGATAACTGTTGTCATTAGTAGATGAAGAACTCTGAGCTTTGCAATATCTCAGGATTTTAGCCTCGGCTTTGCTGGAAGGAAATGGTTGTGATCAGAATAGGGGAAGAACATCAAGAAGAAGAAAATACGTCCTCATAATTTGGCAGCAGGGTGAAAGAGAATAAGAGAAAGAAAATGTTCTCTTGGTTAGAAGCAAAAATAGAACTAGGACGAGATGGTGTCTTGGAAATGGATAATGACAGTCAGTGCCCAAGTTTGTGAATTTGAATCCGATTGCTTCATCTTCGTTGTAACAGGTGTGAAGATACTCTAAACTTTGGCATAATGATTGCTTCCCAGCAGCCTTCTTCAATTTCCCCTCCTCAGGAAGCTTCACATTATGATGAGCTCTCCATGAAAGAGAGTTTGTCCTTTTCAGATAGCCTGAAGGTATATAACTATTGGTTACTTTTTCTGGGTTTACCTTAAAATTCGATTGATGTTCCTCTACCTTTAGATTTATCCATTTCGTATTTGTCTATGTTCATCAACAAGTTACTTTCCTCTGTTTTTTTGCCTATTGGAAGATCAAATTCCTCATGATCTAGTTTACATCATGTTTGAATTTCAGAGTGAAAAGATTTGGATTTGTCTTGCTTGCTAACTGTAACCTTTTTCTCTAATCAGGACTTGAAGGATCTTAGGAAGCAATTGTACTCAGCAGCTGAATATTTTGAATTATCTTACAACAGACAAGATCAGAAACAAATGTGAGATGCATAGGTTTACAATTCCTTATGTGTACCAGCTTGAGCATTTTTTTATGTTGCACATATCTTTACTGGCCTTGACAATACTGTAGAGTGGTGAACACACTGAAAGATTATGCAACTAAAGCTTTCATCAACACTGTGGATCACTTGGGCTCGATGACTTATAAGGTCAACTGTCTCTTAGATGACAAGATTGAGGAAGCTTCTGCAATTGAGCTCAGATTCTCTTGTGTTCGACAGGTGTGCTATATAATTAATTGTCTTAGTTTAATAGCATTAAGGATGGGAAGGGCTTGCATACCCTCTGATTTACCATGTGCAGGGTCTAACAAATTGCAACTCAACAAGACGAATTAAGTTCTTGAAAATCTGAAATTACTTTGGATAAACTCCATGACTTGCTGGGTTATATTGCATTGTAACAAACTATATTCTAAACAGCAGAACATATCCTGCTTCAAAAATAATATGGAAAATGGCATAGAGAACAACTATCACTCGTACTGTCGACTTATTTGTCACATATAACGAATATAATTTTCAACACTATCGTTTTGTTTTAGAGATCACGAATGTGTGAGTTGTTCACAGACCATGGAGGTCTATCTCAGCAGTCACTAACGATAAGAGCTCCAAAGCACTGCATGCGATATATCTTACCAGGCACGCTTCCCTTCAAAAGTTTTATCATTGGTTTGTTGAGACCAAAAGATCAAAGGTGGCTCATGTTTAAGAACTTTCTTTCAGTTTCAAAAGCTAAAGATGGTGGAGATAGCAAGAATCTGCAATACTGCATGACAAGTGGAGTAAATGGCGAAATGTCCGCAGGTGAACATGGTATGACTCTTTTTCTGGTTTAACTACCACTGCACATGTTTCACAGAAGAAGATTGGTCTATTAGATGCAAAAAATTCATGAGTCAAAGAACCAGCTGATATCTTGCTCATCATTTGCATGTGCTCAACTTATTCAATCAAAAAGCACAATATCAAATGCTACTACTGACTACTGACTACTAACTTTTTTTGTTTCCTTTTGAAGACATATATCCAAGAAATATAGAGACTCCTGCATCATTTGTGAGGTAACTTCTTGATAGAATATGTGCTAATCATCCTAGCTTCAAAAAGACCCAATGCTGATAGTGGAATACTGATGCAGGAGACGGCATTCAGCAACACAGTTTCCACAATCCTCCCCAGCCAGAACCTTTTCATTGGCTAGTACTTCATCCAACAAAAAAGCAGGTCAGTACACTCGACTTGAATGCTCCAGATTGCCATACATAGCGTTTACATCATGTTTTCATACCCTGTGATTGTATCATATATCATGTGGTCAGACAAGATCCTAATGCCAGCCACACTTTTCTCAACCAGAAAAATGCGCCTCCCCATTTCGATTTCAACTCCCACGTTCGGGTTCACTTGTCAATAGATCCACATCTCCAAACCCTTCTAATGCCAAAAGACGAGTAAGCATTAATGAACTTCAGTGCAGCTTAGCTGTTAAGCTTTATTTTTTTTTTTTTTTTTAGACATGTCTTGAGGACATGATCATTTATGACCAATTCTCTTATATGCCCACATGAACATCCAGTACCCATCAGAACCCCGAAGATCCACTTCAATGTCTACTCAGGCTGAGTGGAATAGAAGAACCGATATCGAGCTATATTCCAGCAAAAACAAGCATCTCTTCAAGGCCTTGCTTGGCATGTGGAAGTCGAGAAAGGACAGCAAATTATACAAGTTCTTGGACGAGAATTAAGAACAGGGGACAAAGGAAACCAGATAGACCCATGTATCACTTTCTTTGCATCATAAAGTGTACCTCAATATGTTGAAGATCACTGGAAATACATTGATTATGTCATATAACTAAATACGTTTCAGATCAGACAGCTGCAAATGAACTCAGCACTAGAACACTCCACATAAAAACAAGAGCCCAACCATACAGATTTCACGTGTGAAAGGCACAAGACTCACCCAGATTCCAGATGGTAGCAATATAGTTGATCATGCAATGGACATGGTTCAAAATTCAAGATCAAAACTGGGACACTCAGCCTTCCCTTTCAATGGATCTCTATCTCTTTCAGGGGTCATCACTTCATCATTAGCATCACCATGAGAACAGCTTGAAAGAGATGCTTCAGAAACAAGAGTGCGGCTGCACCATTTTGGGTCAGCTTGTTCATGAGAAGGCTGCAAACATTAATTGCAGCAGATGTACAAGCTAGTCATACAAAGCTCAGTGAAATTGAGAATGTCCTCAAGGTAAATAAAGAACTAGATTTCGACTGGGATGTATTAGAGAATTCGACAGGTCCTCATGCATCTAGTCCGAAAATTCCCTACAAGCAGTTGCTATCTGCAGCTATTTTTAATTCAGCTTGTCCAGTAGTTTGGACTGAAGAGTTTCAACAAACATCAAAACTCATTAAGTGCTAATGGAATTTCAAGATGCTCAAGTCACAACCTTGCCACAGAGGGGTCAAAATAGAACTAAAAGAATCAATTACTGTAAATAGAGTAGGGCAAGTAGCTGTATAATACCTGTGAGTTGCCAATTGCAAAGCCCCTTGCACAGTGAAATTCACTGAAATCAAAGGCTGAGTCTGATGATGTTTTACAATGTCAGCTGAGGAAACATTTATTGCGAGAAAGCTAACACTGACATTAAAAGAATGCTGAAGGGAGTGAAATTGCACTAAAACCAACCTTTCAACGTCATGAGACGAGGTGACTTTTCATTGTCAGCAGTATCAGTTAGATTTCCAGTGTCCACATCCTCCACTGAAACTAGTTCAGCAGCTGGTGCTCTTTGTCTTTGAGCACCATCACAAAACTTATCTGAATGCCGAAGCTCCTTTGTTAGTGAAGCAAAAGTTGCCTTCCTTTCATATGAATTTTCAGCAATGGCAACTTGATCTAATGGTTTTTGGAGGACAGACAATATTTGATAGGCTGCATTAATTGGATTACAAAATATCATTTGCAAGCTGGAGTAAGTAACACAACATAGGTTCCTCCAGTAAACATGAGAATTAACTTTAAAGGAAATGCAAAATAAAGTGAGTGATGCATCAAAATCAATAAAACCAATGCCAAGCTTAATTGCATGACATTCTTTTTCTAGAGCAGGTCCATGAAACAATCTATCCATTTTGCGGGCTTTACAAAGCTTACTGTAAATTACTTGATGCACCTGAATAAGATAAATTTATTTTCATTATGCCTAAATCTAACTACACATGCAAAAGATAGTAATATCAAAGGGCTGCAATCCTCAAAAAGAGAAATTTCTCCATAGAGTAATCACCATCACGTAGAGGCTTGGTCTTGGGAACTCTCCTGATGCAATCTGTGCTCTTAATACCAGACATTCCACTGTTTGAATCTGAATTTCTCGCTGGATGCTCCTTTGCTGAAGTTTTGTCTCCATGTTTATGCCAGAGTACTGTAATATCCAAAGATAAAGCGTTAGGCATCAAATAACTGAGGCACATAGATTTAATATCTGTGGAAGAAAGAATTAGCTGCTCCAATTCTGAATCATCTTGAGGTGACCATATCAGGTGTCCAATCCTCCTCATATAAGTGCCCCTACTTGGTTAGGGAGGTAGCTACTTTCTCTTAACATGTTATTTTGACCTATTCATTTACTACTCCATCTTAATACCCACAAATCCACCTAAATAACCTCTTCAGTACTACACTAGGACATAGCTAGACAAACAGGATGCATCGAGGAAAACTACAACTGAATACGATAAATTTATTGAAACATCTGAATAGCATTGGATGAATCAATAATGCTGCAAACCTCCCAGGACTGATCGATCAACTTTAGCACCATCCACCTCCCAAAGGTCTGTCCCAATTTCTCCAGCAGTGCGACACGGTTCACGATCATTTAAACCCATCGGTACCTTTTCTTTGACTACATGCTCCCCAATATCAACCAAGTGAGAATTGAAGACCAGCGATTTTCCAGTTCCCAACATTTCATCTTTCCTAAGAAATTTATTTACCAATACTTTCCTGCCAGCATCGTATAGTGTGACCTGAATGATTCAAGGGGAAGAAAACAATGAGCAGAAAAGCAATTCCAGGACATATAATAAGGGGTGTGAAAGGCCTTTGAACTTGTGCAGTGAAATGAACTTGAATTAGCGTGGTACTTGGGGCACAAAATGCACAACTGTCCAAAAAACAGAAGCGATTCATGTTGGATCAGCAAACAAAGTGGCCAGCCCAGTTTAATGAAAAAACAGCGGTTTAAGGATGAAAACATCCTTGAAAGTGCTTCAGAATGACCTGCCTCCCCAGGGATCCGTGAACTTCAAGCTGCAAAAAACCATCATGGTATTTCTTGGCCTTTTGAGTTACTTGTGTTGTGTACAAAACGTGCCATTCTACACGACAGGAAAATGTTAATCTTCAAGCATGACATGATCAGTTAAACTAACATAAAACAGCAGATGAACACAGCCCTCAAAAAGGAACATCTACATGTTCATGCATGTTGAAAATGACTGAAGAATAATAATCTGTCATTGATTTCGTTATTGAAATAACCTCAAGCTAAAAGGAGGCAATAAATACCCAGCAATACATATATACCCATGTAGAAATCTATCGGGATGTGGAAGGAACAATCTGCTAGTTAATGAAAACTCCATTGGAAAATGTAAAAACCAAAGGAATCCATGTAACTCAGTTCACGGCCCTCCTTTTTTCCATGAGGTTCCCTTAATTATGATTCATTCTTTACCCAAATCATGATGCTAGAGCTAGGACAATATCAAGAAAATAACCTGACAAGGCAAATTCTGGACTTTCAAAATGAACAGACACACAGACCACCTCCAAAGCACAAAGCTGAAACCTCAACAGACAGTTTTATATTTGGCGCAGCTTTTATCCATTATACATTTTCTCCTTTGAACTCAAGTTGGATATCTGTTATATATGTCATTTCAAGAATCCATCTGGTTAAGCAGTATAGAGTTTTGCCTACAACAAGTATGAAAGTTTCCTTACAGAGAACTTTGATTTGTGAGATCATAATTAAGTAAGAACATGCAACAAATGTAGAGATAAGGCAACTAGCAAAACACTTGTGGCAAACTGCATATGCATCTAAGCCAAATCTGACCTGTTACACTTGATTTTCCAGCATCTAATATACTTTCCTTTGCCCCATTCTGATGCATCTGGCCATTTTTTTCTTCTGAAAGAGTAGTAATGAGTACATCTTTCAGTGCAATAGAATCAGACTCAGGTCATTATCTTAGATCATTTAAAACATGTAGAGAAGCTATCATCCTTCTTAACAGAAAAGGAAGAGATCATACGAATAACAATGATGATTTTCAATAATCATCTCTCTGTATCTGGTCAATGGAAAAACTGAAATAAAAACAAAGAATTGACTCTTGGCATCAGCAAGTTCAAGAATTTGTGGAAAATAGTCCCAATTTTTATGAACATCCTTTGAATCAGATTGTGTCGAAATATCATTTTGGTGAGTACAGAGTATCCCACAATAACATCAATTGCAGAGCTCCTGAATGATAAGGCCGAGGGAAATATAAACAATCAGGGAGAAAATGTTGACAATCTATTGGCAGTTCAAGAATGAAGGCCAGGAGGTAAGGCAAATTACCTCCACAGAAAGACTAAACAGGAAAAAAAAATTTAGAACACCATGGAATGGATCAAATTGAACTGTATTCCAGGTACCTTTTACACCAGATTTTATGGTAGTAACGTTATGCTGCTGCTTCTGCATATTTAATTTGTGAAGAGAGCTGAAGCCATTTCCACATGCATTCAGATCCCTCAAAGATTCATGGTTTGCTTCTTGATTGCCAACTTCAACCAAATGACCAGGAAATTCCATCATCTCCCCAGGGCATACTTCTTCAGCTTTGTTCAGGAACCTGCTATCTAAAAGTTTCCAGCTCATATCATACAAGAAAACCTGGTAAAAGACATATAAAGTTTCAATTGACTGAGCCATATTTATCCTGACAAAAAACTTTTGCTAATGTGCTGAGAAAGGTATACGTCATGAAGAAGTAAACTGACAAATAAAGGAAGAGCTGTAATTTAATCCAGCAACAAGATAGCTGGTATTATCTAAGGGTAAAAATCTGAAGGAGATGTAGACTGTAGAGCTTGACCTGCCTAGTCATAGATCCACTGCTCGTACAACGTAAGAAGCCATCATGATATTTCTTCGACTTTTGAGTTAATTGAGTTGTATACAAGGCGTGCCAATCTACATCAAAAGGAATATCATGTCAATTGCAGTGCTGAGACCACAATAACACTCTCGAATACAACTGCATAGAGAACATTAAGACCAGTTCTCTGAGGGAAGTTTGGACATATGCTAAAAGGCTTCAATAATTTTCAAGAGAAGCCATGAAAATATATGAAACCACTGTGATTGAGAAGATTTGATATACAAAGATGTGCAGAAACTGTACCCCAAATAAAATCAAGAATGGATTCACAATCCAGGAGATACATCATGAGAAAGACACAGCCTGGCATGGGCATAGATGAATCAGCAGAAGTCCAAACTCACCTGCCGTACTTGATGTCCTTGAGTTCGGACTTGCCTGCAACATGCCATACTTGTTCATTTCATTCTTCTTAAATTCTGGAAATTAAAAAAACAAAAGAAACACGCATGCTAAGTTTTGTACCCGGCATTTACTTGCCATTAAGAGAGTCAGATTATGTAGGATTTTATCACCAACCTCTAATAATCTTCTGTGATGGGCTTAGGCTGATTCTCTGCTGTTTATCCTTCTCCACTTTCGTCTTCTCTTCTCCTTAAAAAGTAAGTTAGGTGGATTATACGTTAATACAAGTAGATGATGAGCACAACATTGCGAATGTACGAGTATGAGTTGTCAAATTTCAAACCAATGGAGACACCAGCATTAAGAAAGACAAATATGCAAGAACAGACAATACCAGCGCAATCTGATACGTTGACGAACTTGTTTCTGTGAAGCACATCTGTTCGCTTAGGAACTTTAATTTCTCGGCTGCCAGTATAAGTATCATCGAGAGGCTTTTGCCCTCCTTCAGGCTCCCCAACATCAACCAAATAAGCGCTGAACGTCAGTGTTGCACCGGAGCAAACAACTTCATCATTCTTCAAGATCCTGCATTCCAACAGCTGCTCGCTGTCGTCATACAGCATGACCTGTCGAATCATCCGACCATCAATCACCATATGGCCTAATCTACTCAGAACAAGCCCAATCCCGGAGAGTATAACGACCAAAAGCACAGGAGACAGTCAAAATCGAAATCTGAAAGGATGCTACTCAGTTCGATCGAGCGAGCTGAATTTCGTGGAAAAGAACGGGCACGTATGGGTCGCCGCTGCAGTTTCGACGCGGACCACTCGCCGATCAAAACCGAATCACGTCCGAACCCAATCGGAGGTAACCGAATTCGCCGATCGGAATCGAGCTGGACAAGAACGGCAGAGGCGATCAGTAGTGAGAGAGAGAGAGCGGGGAACGCACCTTGGCGGAGGAGGAGTGGAGAGAGAGGAAGCCGTCGCGGTAGACCTTGCGCTTCTGCTTGAGGTGCTTCGTGAAGGTGACGTTCCATTTCGCTGGAGCCTCATCCATGGCCATTGTAGCATTTGGGGAAGATGAAGAAGAAGAAGAAGAAGAAAGATATTCTAGAGGGCTGCAGGTGAAGGGATACCGCTTTTAAAGCTGAAATGTTGTGGCGGGAAACGAGCGAAGCGAGCTCAAGTACGGGCAATCGATTCCGGCCGATCCGATTCCAAGGTTAAACCGAGGTCCGGTTTACAAAATTGGGAACTGGGGATACACTCCCCTAGCTAAGGCAATCTCCAAGCATTTTAAGTTTTTCAGGTTGAGCCATTGAATTCATTATTACGTGCCCAATCAGGAATTATCAATTGTTTTCTTTTTATTTTAATTTTTTTTTATCTCTAGACATTCGGCACGGCATTTCTTTGTTCCCACAGCTTTCTTGTACATATTTGATTTTTCTTCGATTTTAACACTAAAGTGATATAACGAAAAAGTTTAGTATCAAAGTATGCTTTGCACAAAAGTCACGACATTTTTAGCATACTTATTCCTGCGATTTTGTTTACTTCGGCTGAGGAACAAAGAGAATGAGATTGAGTGGAGGTTAGTTCAGTTGCACCCAAACTGTTCGTTGAAATGCCTGCTAGGAAAAATTAGTAGCTTCGACTGCCTGAATGGCTTCCAAGTTGAATGTGGAAGTGTGTTTGCATGTCCAGAAGTGTTTGTTGCAAGGATATTAAAAGCATAGAGCTTTGACTGCCCAACTGTGTGGGCAATTGTAAATGGGTTGGGTCAGTTTTTGGGTTAGGTTTCGGTTGGGTCAATAAATTTGCACTATACTAAAATGGGCTAAAACAAGTTAAAAGAGCCGGATCATTTTTGATTCGATCCAAATCCAATCCGATCCACTTATCAAATGGATTTACTTTATTTGTAACTCCTTTATGTGAAAATATATTTTTGTTATTCATTCAAAAATCTATAAGTCATATAAAATTCTATTCAGTTCGATCGGGCAAGCTAAATTTAGGGGAAAAAACAGTCACGTATTGATTGTTACTGCAATCTTGACATAGAATACTAGCCAATTGAAACCGAATCACGTCTGAGCCCAATTGAAGGTGACTGAATTCGCCGATGGAGTCGAGCTGGACGTAAACGGCCGAGATTAGTTGGCGAGCGGGAAACGCACCTTGCGCTTACGCTCCAGGTGTTTCGTCAAGGTGACCTTCCATTTTGTCGGAGCATCACCCATGGTGGTTGCATAGCATTCGGGGAAGATGAAGAAGAGGAAGAAAATTTCTAGGGATTTCGAGAGCCGCGATTAATTGCTGGGAGAGGGATAGTTAGCGCTTTTTGAGAGCTTCAAATGGTTATGGCGGGAGATGAATTTGAAGGAGTTTTAACAGCCAAGTCACGGCGCAACCACACACTTTGGCGCGACTTTCCCCTTCATTGCCTGGTCACTGGAGGAAAACAAACTTTCTGATTCGATTTTGAGTGTTTAATACACCGCGAGCAAAACAACAAAGCATCGAGCAAACTCACGATTCGTCCGAGAAAATTTATGCATTGGCTAACGTGTGGTGACTGGAGAGGTGGTGCTCTGTGACGGAGGAGGAAGGACCGCAAGCAACGCCGAAAGGGATGGAGATGGTGGCCGGAGCAGGGGTGCTCTGTGATGGAGGAAGAAGACTTCATTTTTGTTATTCCACCTCAGCAGGCACGTATCAATTTATTATTGGACATGAGTAAAAAATGCGTGCCACGTCAGCTGATGACACAGCACTTGCAAACCACTAAATATTTTCTCCCTTTGTACCTTCTTAGGTCCAAGAATGTCCATTTAGATCCAATGCTGAAAGTCTCGGATAGAGTTTGGTGTTATTCATTTCCACCAATGAGTGGATGAATCGACCCGTACTTCGACTAAACTTGTCTATCAAAGTTTGGCAATGTGTGTATGCAGAAGTTTTCAGCCATTGAATTGTGTGCCGAGTAGGAATTAATCGATTTTTTTTTTTTTTTTGGGGGGGGGCTTTGGACATCCAATGCAGAATTTCTTCATTCACATTATTGTGCATGATAATGTGACTGATTATATAATCAATGCTGGTGTTGAGATTCTTTGCCTAATATAAGTGATAGCTTATTTCCACATTGGTGGTAATGTCTTGGAACATCCGTAACTGTAGCTATAAAAGCATTTCTTCTGCCTGCGGAGAGAATATATATCAGTAGACTTCCCCATTACTCCATTCCTTTCTTCCTGGGGTGCTTTTCTTGCGTCGGGGGATGTAGAATATGCACTATCAATGCAACACGTAACTTTCTAAGTACCTATTCCTTCCCTCTCTTCTTCGCAACTCGCAAGTCTATATGTTCACAGCTTGTTAACGCATCAGAAGTGAATTCTCAAAGTCATTCTCTATCATAAGCTCCACTGATCATAGTCTAAGCACTGCAATACCAATGGCCGAGTCTGTCGTTTCGTCCGTGGGGCAGACAATAGGAAAGCTGCTTGTCGACGAGGCCAAATTCTTGTGGGGCGTTGAAGGCAAGGTCAAGGAGCTGCAAAAGGAGCTGAATCTGATCCAATGCTTGCTAAGGGATGCGGACGCGAAACAAGAGCACGACCAAGCTGTTCGAGAATGTGTCGTGCAACTCCGTGACATTGCCTATGATGCTGAGGACGTCATTGAGGGATACATCCTCAGAGTTGTGCTGAAGAAGGGGCAAAACGTCATCAAGGTGCCTGCTTGCCTCATGGTGAAGTGCAAGTGCGTGCCGGCTCATGCGGTGGGGACAAAGATTGATGGCTTGAAATCCAGCATCTCCACTCTTAGAACGAGTATGCGGGAATATGGCATAGAACCTCTAGATGAGGGCGAAAGCAAACGCGCGAGAGCTTTGATGCCGAAACGGACTTATGCCCATTTCGAGGAGGAGGATTTTATCGGGAGTGAAGATAGTATTGAGGTGTTGGTGAAAGAGCTGTTGAAGGATGGAGAACAACGTAGAGTTATTTCTATATGTGGAATGGGTGGTTTGGGTAAGACCACACTTGCTAAGAAAGTCTTCACTCATGATAAAGTGAAGGACCATTTCGAAGGTTTTGCCTGGATTTGCGTATCTCAAGAATACCACGTGAGAGATATCTTGAGGGAATACTTGTTAAGTTGATTCCTAATCCTAATCAAAGAGAAGGGGCTACAAAAGAAATGATGATGAATTGATAGAAACTATATATAAGATCCAACAAAAGAAGAGATGCATCGTGGTTCTTGACGATATTTGGACTAAACAGGCATGGGAGGATTTTCGATATGCATTCCCTGTTAAGGAGACTACAAGCAAGCTAGTGATAACAACCCGCAATAGAGAAGTAGCGGAGTATATTGATCATCAAGGTTTTTTCCATGAACCTCGGTGCTTATCGGACAAGGAGAGCTGGGTGTTGCTGATGAAGAAAGCTTTTCCTAAAACGAAAGGTAAGTCTTCTCTAAGGATATTATCCTACTATGTAGTAGCTTCAAGTGATTATAATGTTGTTTGATTTTGATTTATGGCGCTTCCGCACGGTTAGTTATTGGACTTTCTTCTGTTGGACTTTGAAATCGGTTCAAGGTACTGTTGTGGAGCAAGCTGTTGAAGGCATCGCCAGACAGTTAGAGACGGAGGGACAAAGACAAGGTGCTTCAATACTCAATCTGGCCTTTTCAAATGTTCAACAATTAACGAGTTGATAGTTACTACGGAGTTCGAATGATTGATATATGGAGTAATAGGCATCAAAATTTTGATATTTGGGAAATGAGATACCCCTTTTTCTTTTATAGCTAGCAATTGTGCCTCTAAACAAACATCATCCAAAACTTTGCTCCTCCTTTCCTCCGACAAGGGAAAACATCGAAAGGCTTTTATATGGCCAACACAAAAGTTATTTTCATAGTAATTCATGAAATATTGGAGCCTAGCTATGTTTCTTCTTCCATGGGCTTCATCTCGCGTCCACCTTTTTATATTTGTGAATAGTTGTCCAATATTAAGAGTTGGGATTGTTCAGAAAATCATTAATAATTATGCTTTAAAAGAGAGCGGCAACATAAACTTTTTTTTTTGGTCAGAGGAAAAATAATTAGTTTGCCTGAATTTGCGCTCAACAGAGATTACTAGCACACCCATGTGATAGAAGATTATTAGCACACTCGAGATGTCCTTTTTGGTTTCCTTTTTCTTTATCCAGTAGGATTGCTTTTGCTATACATTTGATTGAGCCACTTATTTTGAGCCCCAGGGAGCAAAGCCACTACATTTATTTGTTAATTCAAGGTTCCTGATCTTCCAGAAGAAGGTGGCGGAACTTTCCTATGGCCCCCATAGTCTTTACCGTTACAAAAGCATAAATGAGAACCATAGATAATAAACAACTATAGCCTTTTATATATATATATATATAAAGCAGATATTCCTCCTTGAAGTTATCTTCTTATTACAGTTGCAGCTTCCCATGATAGCTAAGTTGCAATTTGTTGCCTGATATTGTGCAGAAATCACTGGAGACATGAAGACTATAGGAGATGAACTCCTTAAGAAGTGTGGAGGATTACCCTTGGCTATCGTCGTGCTTGGTGGACTTTTGGCAGTCAAAGGGTGGGAGTCAGTTTCTAGAAACATCAATTCATTTCTAAGTGATAAGAGTGATGTATCAAAAGTGCTGGCCTTAAGCTATTACGATCTACCTTGGCATCTAAAGCCATGTTTCCTTTATTTGGGTAGCTTTCCGAAGGATGCAGAAATTCCTAAAATGAAGCTTCTTCACATGTGGATTGCCGAAGGCCTTGTGTCACTAAATGAACACGATGAAGAGAGAGAAATTATAGTGGAAGATGCAGCAGAGCAATACTTAGTGGAGTTGGTTAACAGGGGAATGGTTCAAATACGATTAAACTCAAGTGGAAAGATCAAAACTTGTTACCTCCATAGCCAAATGCGAGACTTATGCATATTTAAGGCGACACAAGAGGGTTTTCTTAGCATTCTTAATGTTCAGCAAGACAATGAGATGAAGGATTGTCCTTCTTTGATGGCAATAAAAGTTGAGTCGACTTGTAAAACGCGAAGGCTTTCTCTCAATATGCGGATGACAAATAAAGACATCGTGATTCCCAGTGGAAAATCAATAGGAAGGACTAAGCTCCACCTTCGAACTCTCATGGTTTTTGGATCTATAGAAGTGCGGAAGCAATTTCAACATCTTTTCATTGATTGTAAGTTTCTCAGAGTTCTGAAGCTGGAGAACCTTTTTAATGTGATAGGAAATTTACCTAAATCAGTGGGAGACCTAGTCCAATTAAGATTCTTAAGTTTATCAGGAAGTTATATTGAGGGCTTACCGCAATCTATTGGGAACCTTGTATGTATGGAATTCCTAGACCTGAAAATGCCTTTTTCTTGGAAGGTAACCATGCCAAACGTGTTGTGGAAGATGAGAAGGTTGAGGTATCTCCATCTTCCTTACAATTTTGCCATCAAGGAGAAATTTTATGGGGCCAGAAGAAGTTGCGGTTGGACACTTTAAAGAACCTTCAGACAATGAGAAATTTTAGTATGAAGAACAATGATGTGAACGATATAGGCAAACTAACCAATCTGCGAAAATTAACAATCACTAGGCACTCTAGTTCTAAAAAGTTTGAGATATTTCCACTACTTGCTAAATTTGATTTGAAACATCTTCAATCCTCATCTTTTAGTTTTTCAAGCTGGGATCATCCATTCAGTGAAGGTGAATTGAGCAAAATGTCAAGCTATCACCATTCTTGTACACTATCTCTATATGAAAAAATAGAGAAGTTACCAGAACATAAAAATCTACCCCAGCAACTGAGGAAGTTGGTCTTGTGGTTGTCCCTACTCGAAGAAGATCCGATGCCAATATTGGAGAAATTGGATCATTTGGTTGTTCTTAGACTGGATGTTAATGCTTTTATGGGAAAGGAAATGGTTTGCTCTGCTAGAGGCTTTCCTCAACTCAAACATTTAGTTTTTTGTTATCTGAAAAATTTGGAGGAGTGGAGGGTCGCTGAAGGAGCCATGCCTCATCTTTCTCGATTAGGGATCCAACAATGTCCCAAATTGAAGGCAGTACCTGAGGGAGTCCACACGTATGACAGTTCTGAATATGTTAATGATGAGCGCTGGAAGTATCAGGACGTGTGGAGATACATTCCCAGGGTGAGCATTGCGCCACTTCTTATATGAATAATTAATGTGAGCGATATAGGTTAAGTGCACCGATTCATTAAATTAACTCTGCAGTTCATTTAAATAGGATCAATAATTCCTTGAAAGGCCAAGCATGGCATTTCCACTATGACATGGAGTCGTGTTCGATTATTCTCAGATGTTTTTTTTTTCATTAGCTAATCATTGATTATGACGCTTTAAATCAAATCTGTATCTTTTCAAATGGAGCAATTCTAAAGATTTTCTACTCCTATTCTGTCCATTTATTACTCATCTCCCTCCCCTCCCTCCTCTTTTTGTTCACTCTTTCTCTAAATTATATAAAAGGTTGATGACAACATTGTGTTCGTTAGTTCAATTGTTTAAGTTATTCCCAAATTCTGAAGTTTATATCATAATTATTATCATCTGATGATATGTTGTTATTAAGTTGCATCTTCACTTAAATACATCGCACATCACTTTTTTATCATATATTTGTCAAGTAATTCATGGATTACATCTAGTTAATTAAACATGGGTTTGGGAGATGAATACTTTGCAGTCGTTTTCCAAACCCTAATTCATTCAAACCTTTTGATTGCAGTGGCGAACGAGGGACGTGGATGTTTCCTATAGGTAAACAATAATTAGCCCTTTTGAGAATGTCTTAATCATATATAAAGGTCTTAGCATTTCTCTTATAATTAATTTCATCTTTATCTTCCTGTCGTGCAGTGGAGAAAAAGAAAGAGCAGGGGAACGGCACTAGAATCCGTACCAGAAAGGACTCTCTGGTAATGCAGTTTCATTCGATGTTTACTTGGTTCACGGTTTGGTAATGAATTAAGGACATCTCACTTTTTCTATTTTCTAGAATTTCAATATTATGATCGGACCTAAAACATTTTGCTCAAATAGTCAAAAGACTAAGCTGGGTCCTCTTTAATTTGAGCTACCTCAGGAATCAGGCAGTTTGGGCTAGAAGGATTTTGTCCTTTGGACTTGGAATAATGGGAAGAAGAAAAATACATTGATAAGGGGTTGAAAAAAAGTGAAAATGAAAAGGCCGATGAAACACATAGCTCGAGGAGTTAGGGGCAAAAAAAAAAAAAAAAAAAAAGATCTCTCACTCTCGCAAAGACTCTTCTTCTTAGCCTCATAGTCGTTTTCATCCGAATAAGCCGACCGTTTCAAGTGAGTCCTTGTAATGGACATTTCAAGTATTGTAAAGACAAATCATCAATTACCAATAGTTAGACAATAATTATAGATAGAAAAGGTCAATTAATTAATATATTTCAGTAGAAAAGCAAACACTTTGCTCATGTTTAAGGATTAAGTATCCTTAATTGATGTGATAGAACCAGCAATAATACAAAGGGGCGTTCAAGCTGCACTTGCTTACCTCCCACACGCTCTCCCATGGGCACAATCTTTTATTATTTAACGATTGTTTCTTCTTTAGACCCTTATTTCAAATTATGGCTACATAAAAGAAATTCAAGTCATAATACATTGTTTTATATTCCTTTCTCTCCTTAGTATAAAAAAAAATTATCGTGATTTAGTGACTCCTTTTCCTTTACCTTCTTTTCTCTTGTTATTAATCAAGACATAGTATAATTGATTTAGTATTGTTTCCATTCGGCAGAAGAACAGGATGAGAAAGAACACGAGACATTTGATTAGGAAGAACTTGCTAATAATGGAGGTCCGTTACTTGAAGCTTCTGAGGAGTCCTCAACAGAGTTGGCATCATCTACTTGTCATTCCTAAGAAACCTTATACGTTATGAGATGTTACATTAATTTGCTAGTGAATTCATGGGATGGCAAAGAGATTCAAAGGCATGAAACTTATCTACTTTTAATGCGGTATTTAATGGTTTGTAATTCGTGTTTGTGTCAAAATCTTATGTTGTCTCCCGAGCTCTATCTAGCGAGTAGTTGAGTAATGTTCAATGTTATATTCTACCGATGTTGTGGAACTTGCAAAACCGATCCCCCTTTTATTCTGGAACTAATGTTGCTTTCCTATAAGTTTAAGTATTGTCATGTATCTCATGAAGAATTGTTTGGTGCCCCCGAAAGAAGTAATATTTGAAGTTAGCTTTCTTCCTTCTATGTGGCTATTTACCATCAAAAATGTGGTATTCGATATATGATTATGCTGCTGGAGGTAAAAGACCCTGTTTGTCTTGTTTTCACTAGATGGTGAATGTATAGGTCTAGGAGACAATCCTGTCTGTGCCTATTGATAAGACGAAGCTAATCTTTGTCTCTTGAAGATCCACCCCATTGCAAATTTCATCAGGCAATTCCTGCGGGATCGGGTTACTGGTGCATGCTCAGCCTTGAGCCATAGGTATGCTCAAGTCTGCCTTATCTTCAACCTTTTTGCTCATTTTTACAGCTCATACTGGTGCAAAAGGCACCAGCTACTCCACGTCTTTGGCTTCTAATCTGTCGGGAGTCGATAGTTCCTCAACGCTGTGAACAGAGTACTGTGTCGGTGCTGAAATTATGGTGCATTTGCTAATTTGAGCATTCTGTAGCAGCTGTAGTATAGCAGACTGATTCTTAGATGCATTTCGAAATTTGAGTTAGCAGACGTAGGCATATTCTGTTGTTCAAATGCACTTTTTCATGCCTAATAAAGATGCATTCCGACTTTTCATGCAATATCTCAAAATCCAATTAACATCGAGCAAGATTGATTTCCTAATATATCAAAGCAAATCTTTCATATTAGAAGGAATGTTACGCACAATTATGAACTTCATTATAATTGAATTGAATGTTAGAAGTCATTTTTATCACGGCGCTAAACTTACCATCAATATAATCCACTAATTATATAGATGATATGTGCATTGAACATGAACAAGGACCATGATAGAGTGCAACATGAAAAGTGATGACGATCAATTGATCATAATTATGGTCTATACTTATCTCGACATTCAGAATAATTCCAATTTTTCCCACATGAAAACATAAGATCTCCATCTGAGCAACCCCGGATGTGCATCTTATTATCCATGCACTGAGCAAAGGTTCCGTGAGAGTTCACATTTATTGGGAAGATGGAAGTAAAAACAGACATAGGATATATCCATGGAATTTTAGTACATTAAGAAATTAAAATATTTATTTATAGTTGGTATTTCTGAAAATGTAAATATGTTCAAAGAAGAGTCAATTTTTTCATCATCTAAAAAACAACAATAATTGATGCATTCTTGAAAAGTTTCGAAGCTCTTGCACCCCGTTATCATGATTCATCCAAGCTGCAATTTGCCCGTTTGGGTTCGTGTCGTTTTCCCTACCGTTCTTGTGGTGGACTTCCATCAATGGGGGGAATCTGTTGTTCGGCTCGCTGTCGAGTAGAGAACTCGCGACTTGCTCATGGAAGATTGCAGAGTCCTGGCCAGCGCGGCGGGCGAAGCGAATTCAATGCTTCTCCAAAGATACTGGATGGGAGGGCATTAGGAAGCAAGAGTCGTCGCTTGTGGTGCTGAAGACGTCACCGTGAAAGTTGCGCAGGGGAGGAGAGAAGATCCGTGCATCTCGTGGTGCTGGCCAGACGTTTGACGAAATGCACGTGAGTACAAATTGGGGTACGTAAAACTGAAGTCGGCATGTTGCTTTCGGCTTGTGCAGTTGATTTCTTTGTATGTAAGATGAACAAGATTCATTTATGTGTGCTTACTTTGCTCTTTCCCTTTGTACAGCAGAGATGAAATTGCTGGATGTGGCGAGAAAGCATACGGATTATTCGTCGAGAACTTGCGGAATATATCAAGGAGGTTGATATTATGATAGGACTTTAGCTTTCGCTCCCTGGAATTCTATTATTAAATTGACTAATTATGTCAAAAGGATGATATCCGCTCCAGCATTAGTTCACACCTTCGAAGGGTCTCATGAAACCTCTTCTATTGAGTTGCTAATTTGTATCATTTTCAACTACTATGATTGTTTGTCTCATGTGGGATCACAATTAGATGTAAAACCTACACTTACCACATCTCTGTGTCATCTGGTCCTTGCTGTCACTCTGCTGGGGCCAAACTCGGCAAGGTGGGCTTATTACAGAAAACTTGTGCTTGAGAAAGAGCTGATGTAGATGGTAAACAGTGGATTCATAGTGCGTGGAAGAATCTATCCAGTAAAAACTGTACTCTGGAGCCAGAACAATTACATATGTTTTCTGTTGGAATGCAAGACCATCCTGAGTGGAGATATAGGCTCCATTTGTTTCACGGAAAATAATTTTCAGGAAAACATTTTTCGGATTTTTGGTCATTTGTTTAACAGAAAATGAATAAGTTAGGAAAAACATTTTTCATCAAAGGAAAAAAATATTCTAAAATGAGAAAAAATATTTTCCACTTTTGAGGAATGGGAAAACATTTTCCATATATTCTTTCACATTACTTTCTTTTACTCCTGCCTAGATAAGATTGTAGCATCCCTTCAAATCTCTTTTTAAAACAAAAGTGTAATAGCACTGCCCTCTGTTGGGCCTCCTCTCCGAGGAAAAATCTGTCTCAACAATAACCAATAGAGTAAGACACTGAGCTACGTGTGCATTATCCGAGTTGTCCATCTCCATGTGACAACGCTGATTTCAATGTCTGCTTCTTCCAAGCGGGTAAGACAAAGATAATATCCTACTGACCAAATACAAAATGGGGTTCAACAAAATGACATGGATATGAGTACTAACATGATCGCTGAGATTAATTCCATCGTAATGATCAAATAAAGTTACGGACCTTGAAAAGAATATCAAGTCTCTCGAAATGGGCAAAAGGTAAGATGCCATTAGCACAAAGTGACCAATCTTTGAAGTGTGCAAACACCAGTGCACACCACCAGTGCACACCACCATGCACAGCAGAAGGTCCTAAACAATCCGCTCTGACTGATAAGCTGCAGGGAAGGAATTTCCTTCGAAGAAGCAGATTCCTTCGCCTTCTGGAAATATACAAACCCACTCTTAATCTCCCAGTCGGAATGTTCCAGCATTCCAACAGATATAGAAATGTTCAGGCTCCACATTGCAGCTTTTTTACATTGGATAAATTCTTCAACACAGTATGAATCTACTGTTTACTATCTTCATCAGCACTTTTACGAGCACAAGGTTTTAGTACTGAGCCCACCTTGCCAAGTTTGACCCCAGCAAAGTGACAGCAAGGGCCAAATGACACGTAGATGTGACAAGTATAAGTTTTATATGCCTGTGATACCAGAATAGGATAAACTATCATAGTCATTGACAAGGATATAAACTAGCAAATCCATAGAAGAGGTTTTATGAGACCCTCCGAAGGTCTGAACTGATGCAGGAGAGTATATTATCCTATGACTTAAATTAGTCAATTAGAATAGAATTCCAAGTAGAGAAAGCTAAAGTCCTCTCATAATTTTTACCTCCTTCGGATTTTCCACAAGTTCTTGATCGAAGGAGAACAGCAATAGGGGTGATCGGTTTCAGGTCCGATCTGGTCTTGTCTAAGAACCGGGAACCAGACAAGGACAATTGGTTCCTAATTTTTGGGACCATGGATCGAACCAACTGGTCTTGGAACTAGGAACCGACCGAACTAATCGATCCGATCCGGTTCTAATGAACCAAATCATTTATTATCATTATTTAAAAAATATATATGCGTCCATGTGGGTTTCCAAAAATATACATCTCTTAATTTCAACACATATTATTAGAAAAGAAAAAAAAAAAGAACCCCAAATCAACAAAATCTCAATTCACACTTCTACCTTGGTTTTACGCAGGCTAGGGTTAGCAAGAGGAAGAGAAAGAGAATTGGGAAAGTGAAATAATGACAAAATTTAGAGGGCTATTCTATTTTTTTTGGTCTAGTAAATTTAGAAAGTTGTTCAAAAATGTTAAAAAATAAATAAAAATGATCAATCCGGTCCTATCGATCCAATCGGTCTGGTTCCCACCTTGGAACTGGGAACCAAACCGACTAGCCACCGGTTCAAAAAATGGGAACCACGGACTGGATTGACACCCCCTAGGATTGCCCAAAACCAATAGGTCCGGTTTGGTCTCGGTTCGAAGTTGCGATGATTGATCTTGTTCCGTTGGATACCCCTAAGTAAGACTGTATTTAATAACAACAACTAAATTGATTAATTGACAATACAAAAAAAAAATCAAGATATTCATGGAAATGTAATATTCAATCAAAAATTTATAAAATAGAAAGACCATGTATATTTGAAAAATGAAAAAGTATTAACTTAGAATTTAATAAAAGGAAGCATCGATAGCTAAAAAAACTGAAGAAGAATAACTTCAGGATTAGGCATGGGATGACTCAAATAAGTGTTCAATGTCCGGGTTATTGCTCTTCCAGTTAAGAAATGAAAATACTAGATATGTCTGTTTATTGCTCTAGATCCCTCTCGTAACTTTATCTTCTTTTTATCAAGCTCATGAAATATATATATATATATATATATATATATGTAAGTCTTCATGATTTTGAGAAATATTGAATGTTTCTTTTACTTTTTTGGAATTACTAAAATATTAGATGTTACGAAATAATGTTATATGGACATCCAAAAATTATCTAGTTGATCCAATCTGTTGAAATAAATATTAGTGGTATGATTTTCCGATTCTTAGCCTTTCAAAGATTTAATGAGATTATCGAAGAAAATAGACAAGCGCAATCCAAATTTGAAAAAATTAATCTAATTTCTATCTGTTTTATGGAAAATGGACTTATTTTCTGGAAAAAAAAAAAGAGAGTATCTTTGGATGTTTCAAGGCTGTAAGTAATTTTTGGACAATTGGGGAAAATTATAGGGCCCATGGACCCAAAATTGAGGCTGAAGGGCATTTTCGTAAATTTGCTACTAAATGGGCTTCTTGGCCCGAATGAATTTAGCTTGCTTCTAAGTGGGCCATTTTCTGATGAAGGGATGAAACTTGCATCGCATTGTTACTAAAAGGATAAATTATTTTTAGGCATGTTATGTTGTAACGATGGATAGATTTTCAAGTTGGTGTTATTTTGGATATTCATCAGAAATGATTATAATGGTGAATAATTTCAAATCATTTATTGATATGTCGGATATCACGTATCGATATTAGATTGATGCACATGGTCGACTTATGTAATGAGAGATGATATATATTTGTTGATCGGTTCTATTTTGGGGCTTAGCTACAACCAGTATGATTTCTAGGGCTTGACTACTCTAGGTGGTGTCACTTATCAAACAATAGCTGCAATGTTCCGGCATAAGCAATTGTTTTGGTATCTGTAACTAAGACATTTCGGGAACGTATAATGTGTGATATTATATTATATGCAATTCAAATATGTGATATTTTTGCTAATGTGGTGTGCTGCATATTTGATACAAAATTTGCATCATTCACTACTCGATTCCATAGAAGTGGTGATTGTCACTTCCCGGGTCAAGGTTTTGCTCACGCCTTCCAATACCATTTCAGGTTGTGAATAAGGAAACTTAACCGCACCCCCATAAAGAGCAATCTGGAATGCCATGGGACTATAATTTAAATTACTTGTTTTTTTCGTCGAAATAATATAGATTACTTGAGTAAGGGCTTTTAAATGAATCATAAATCTCCCTTTTGATTAATTCACGACACTCTAGACTTTGTTATTATATTTATTGGATGAAAGGTTTCATTGAATTATCATGTTTGTACGACAACTATTATTGGTCGAAAGTTTCATCCTTTATTTTATAGGGAATGGCCGGTTATTCCATAAATTCTGGGTTTGGATTTCGATGTGGTGATTGTTGTAATTCATGTGCGCGCACGTTTTTTGTGAGATGGAAAATTGGTGAATCTTAAAAAGTCGACCAAAGAAAAAAGATGACTTATAAAATATTAAAGAAATATCATCCATATTAACCTAAACTCTAGATTTTATCCAGCTTTCCCTTGATTTTTCCCCTTTTTGGGCCAATTGGCCTCCTTTGTTTACGTGGGTCCAGTGTATTGATAAACTTATAATTATAGAAAAAGAAAAATTCATAATTTTCTGTTTGAGGAAATAGAAAAAATAAATAAAATATTATAGTACTATGAGAGATTATAGAAGGAATTCCTCCGAGCAAAATTACTTATAATAGTTCTCGTAAGCACATCTTTGGCATAAGTACAACGTGAGTGCCATAACTTGGCACGGAGGGACACTTAAGTGCCAAAACTTACAAACGGTACTCTTAAGTGCCAAAATCGGAGCAAAAGGGATCACTTAAGTGCCAACGGCGAGAAAATCCGGCCAAAATGCTAACGTGGACTTTTTCCGACGATCTAGGGTCGAAACGACGATGTTTTTGTTGCTGATGTGGAGAAGTAAACCCAAAACGGCGTCATTTGGGTGCTGATGTGGCCACCGCACCCAAAACGACACCGTTTTGACTAATATTTATTTTTTAATAAATATTAATTAAATAATATTTAAAAAGAAAAATTTTTAAAAAAAAAAAAAAAAGTGTGGGAGCAGCTGCCGCCGCCCCATCGCCGATGGGGCAGCGGCGACGGACGGACGGTGAGGGCCGCCGGCGCTAAGGCAAGGGCCGGCGACCCTCGCCACACACCGGGAGAGGGCGGCGACCCTCTCCCAAATCCGGGCGAGGGTCGGCCGCCTCGCCCGGCCCGGGCGAGGGTTGCCGGCCCTCACGCCGGCGTTGGCCACCCTCGCACCGGCGTCGGCGGCCCTCGCCCAACACCGCTGAGTTTCCAGCGGCGCGAGCGTGGGCCGCCGGCATCGGGCGAGGGTCGGCCGCCCCGCCCGACCCGGGCGAGGGTCGCCGGCCTTCACCCGGCCGGCGGCCTCGCCCGGCGCCCGCCGAGTTTCCAGCGGCGGCGGGCGAGGCCACCGGCGCCGAAGCGAGGGCCGGCGACCTCGCCCGGGTCGGGGCGAGGGCGACCAACCCTAGCCCGAGATCGGGAGAGGGTCGCCGCCCTCTCCCGGCCCTCACTGTCCGTCCGTCACTGCCGCCCCATCGCCGATGGGGCGGCGGCGACAAGCTGCTCCCCACACTTTTTTTTTTTTTTTTTTAATTTTACTTTTTAAATATTATTTAATTAATATTTATTAAAAAAATAAGTATTAATCAAAACGGCGTCGTTTTTTGGTGCGGTGACCACATCAGCACCCAAATGACGTCGTTTTGGGTTTACTTCGCCACATCAGCAACAAAAACGTCGTCGTTTCGACCCTAGATCACCGGAAAAAGGCCACGTCAGCGTTTTTGTCGGATTTTCTCGCCGTTGGCACTTAAGTGATCCATTTTGCTCCGATTTTGGCACTTAAGTATACCGTTTGTAAGTTTTGGCACTTAAGTGTCCCTCCGTGCCAAGTTATGACACTTGCGGGGTCCGTACCTCGCACATCTTTTATCAGATGATGAGCACAATTTCAATTTTGAATAAATTTGGGGACTTTGTTGAAATATTTTGACGTCACCTAACAACGTCACCGTGTTGAGGAAACGCGTCAGAGGATAAAGCTTGAACTGCCAGATTGGCCACACACCCCAGAAAGCCAAGCAGCCTTTGGCGTTGACAAAGCCCCCAATTCACTCGGTTAGGTTTGCAAATGTTTAAATTAATCATTCCACCACCTTATACTAATCCACACACATTCTTTGTTTTGGGAAAAGTCCAAAAAAGAGCCCCAAGTATCCTCAGTTTCTCAAATAAGGGCTCGAAATTAATCTTGTTTCAAATAAAGATATGAAGTGACCATAATTATTTCAAATGAGAACCTGACTTTGCCAGTCACCAGCTGACCACCGACCGGCTAAACTTTCCAACCGATCAAGGGCAATTTTTGTCATTTGCCACTTTTCTTTTCTTTTTCTTTTGATTCATCTTCTTCATCATCGCCAGTGCCCGGTTGGCCATCAGCGACGCCCACAGAGGGCTGGGCAAGGGACGCCCTCATCGGCCATGGGCAAGGGACGGGCGAGGCCGTCTCTCACCCTAAGGAGGCCACCTCACGGCCATCCGCGAGGTCGGCCCTCACCGGCCGCGGGCAAGGCCATCTCTCGCCCTGAGGGAGGCTACCCTTTCGACCGTCCATGAGGTCGACCCTTGTCGGTCGCGACTAGCGAGGTCAGCCCTCGTCAGCCGTGGACGATGGCAACCTTGCTGGCCGCAGACAAGGGCGACCTTGCCAGATCTAGCAAAGCGGCCCTCGTCGGTCACGATTGGCAAGGTCGGCCCTCATTGGCCGCAGGCAAAGTCAACCTCACGGACAGCCGCAAGGGGTGGCCTCCCCCAGGGCCAGGGTCACCTCACCCATGTGAAGACATCCCTCGCCGGATTGGTGATGGAGAAGAAGATGACCAGAAAAAAGGAAAGAGAAAAAAAAAGAAAAAATAGTAAATGATGAAAGCGCCCTTGATCACCAGAAGTTAGGTCTTTATTTGAAACGAATATAACCACTTTAGGCCCTTATTTGAAACAAAATTCACTTTTCAGGCCCTTATTTGAAAAAGTGATGACACTTCAGGTCCTTATTTGAAATAAAGTCAATTTCAAGCCCTTATTTGAGAAATTGAGGATATTCGGGCCCTTTTTTAAAAATTTTCCCTTTGTTTTATTATAATTAGGATTAATACTAAGAAAAACCCAAATTAATATACGTATAACAAAATTAACCCTAAATTAATTTTTTGATTACCAAAAACATATTTGTGACAAATTTACCATACGTTAATTTCTATTAAATTGGATTAATACCATAAAAAAATCTTAAATTGGTACATTTGTGAGGTAAAATCCCAAAATAGTACACTCGTAATTGTCATGTAAAGAACTATCCAACTTAACAATTTGATGGTAAAATTTGATAGAAACTAATAGATGGTAAATTTTATCACACGTGTACTAGTTTCGGATTTTTGACAATTTAAAAATAATTTGAGTAAATTTGTTACAAATGCAACAATTTAGAGTTTTTCATAATATCAATTTTTTTCATTTTTTTCATTAATATAATAAAATTGGTCACTTATAATAGAAAGCCAAGCTTGGAGTTTGAGTTTATAATCGCGTGTGATTAGAAGTGATTGATGGAAATTTCATTTATCGATATAAATGATAACAAATAGGGATAACTATACCACAAGTTCTAAATTTATCATAAAAATACAATCGAGTCATAAAATATGTCAAATTGATACACTTTAATCCTTCTATTAGTGCAATATTTTTTTTTTCTAGAGATGGGCGATGGCCCACCTATAGTTACCTTGTGACTCATTTTAAAAGAATTTGGAGAGTGGGTTCATTTTTTTCTAATAAAATTTTAGCATTTTAATCTAATTGGAGGAAACAAATAATAAAAAATGTTACATAAAAAAGAGAAAATAAAAGGAAAATGACATATGAGCATTTTCCGTTAAACAAATTAACGAAGTTAATAGAATATTTGTTTTCATTTTTTAAAATTTTATAACTCAATTGTACTTTTGCAACAAATTTTAAGATTTATAATACACCTATCTTTAACATAAATTCAAGCATGTCCCCTGTTGATAAAAAAAAGATTGAGTAGAATAGATTTACCTCAAACTTGCATTGAAGGAAAAAATAGCTTAATTATTTAATAGGCTAAAGGCCAAAAAAATGATGATTGAAAAAAAAAAACGTACATGCTATTTCATATGGACAAGGGGGCAAATTGCTAAAATCGTAGAAAGTAGAAGAAAGAAAGAAAAAGAAAACTCTAAATCGGCAACGTTTCGGGGAAATGCATGAAGTCACATTTCGCGGAAAATTATGTGCTCCCAGACATATACAAAAAGAAACGCTCTGCCTATGATTGATCACAAGAGAGTTTGAGTTCGTTGGTTAAACTGTCTTACTGTCTCATTTTCTCTCTGCTGCGGTTCTTCAGCAGCCAAACGCTAGACACCTGCTTAGTTCTTGTTAAGATTCACATAAGAAACAGGAAAACCATGTCGATGCAGAAGAGAGCTTTGCCTCCCTCTTCTTCTTCTTCAGGTCAACCAAGTCAGCCCAAGAGGCCATGCTTGCCTCCAGTCGAGTAAGCCCCGCTCTTCCCTCTTAATGTTTCAATGCTTGATTCACTGTTTGATGATCGTGTGTTAGTTTTAGCTTTACTTGAGGGAGATTCAATGAAGGGTTCTTGAGTTGAAGATTCTTGAAATGAGAGATATGGTGAAAGCCCACCATCGATAAGCTTTGGCCTCATGACCGTTCTAAATCGCTTTCGTTCGGTTCTTTATTTGTGGGTTTGTGCTGTTGCTTTGATGCGTAGTATTAAAGACCTCGAATGTTGTGGTCTCAAATCTGTTTTGTGATTTCACATTGGCCAATTGCAGCACTTCCTCCTTATTCGAGCTCAACTCTGTTAGAATTATTTATCTAGCAAGTGAGCTGTTATCTTTACCAGGTTACTTTGCTATCCTGTTGTCTGAAATGTCCTATCTTGCTTTTAATTTTGTGCTGATGTTCATGCAGTCAAGCATGGAACGGGTCTGGGACGAATCTCGTGCCATGTCGCTGTTTGACAAAGGAGGATGTGTGGAGTGTGGTAAGATGAGTAAAGTAGCCAGCTAGGTCATGCAAAGTACAGTCCTTATTATATTTAAATTTCTGATCTCTTAGAGTAGAAGCAGTTAATCATTGAACTTAGATGTATTTCTGACATTCCAGTCAGTTTCTGGTAGAAATCCGCATGAGAAATTGCTGTGAGATGTATAGAGAATTATTATTTGTGTGGTAAAAATGACCTGCTGAATGTTTTAGGCTTTTCCTGTGAAGCAATTGCACTGAGAACACGCTTTAGGCTTTTCATGTTGTTTTGGACAGTTTGAATCACAAAAAGATCCAAATTTTCAATGAAGTGCCCTGGACATAACTGTCACCTTGAATCTTGGAAATGTGGTTGATATCAATTTGAATGCAGAAGGAGGAGAAAGAAGATACCTGTGACGTGAAACTTGAATGTGATGACTACGTGACAGATGATTCTTGCAACGTAATTCTTTGCTATCGCTCTTTGTTGGACAGGTCATAGAAGTGCTGGAGTGAGCTAAATCTCACTCGCCTGGATGTCAAAGGTGAATATATTTCTTTGGTTCATTGGCAGTATCTTATCTGCATCAATTGATTCCTCTAGTAGAATTTCCATGTGTGTTGTCTCACCAAATAAAAATATCATCAGATTCTCATATGTCATCAATCCATGATTCTATTAGGCAAAGGGGAATACCTGCAGAAACAACTTTTTTTTTTAAATCACTGAAAAGACGGTGCATTTGTAGATAGCTGTTAATTAACTTTACTGGCTTCTTTTATAACTGTACTGGATAGATACGTATTCCAGCTTCATGTTGACTTTTTTTTATGAGTCTAGTGTCTATGTTTTTATCCTGTAATTAGGTCTGACATTTATTTGTACTAGTGAATAATATGTTACATATGGATATTTGTCTATTGGTTACAAATAAGTCCCCCAGACAGCAGTTATTCACGGTGTGATTTATGTGGTGTAGTTGCACTGGTGCTCTTGAAGTGATAGCACAACGCTTGCACTCAATAGAGTATGCTGTTCAGAAACTGGTAAGATAAACAAAGTCTATAAAGTTATTAGTTTGTCTCTGTCATATCCCTTCATCTTCATTTTTTTCATGTCTCCAACTTTGGCAATTCTGCTGGTGGTGGTTTTGAACAGAAGGAAGCAGTGGAGCTTGGAAACATTCATTCTCCCCAACTTGCAAGGTATGAATGCACTTTACCTTGTGATGCTGTTGAGAAAGGCTTTCTGTGTAGTGTTGACGGGTCATGTATTGTTGATGTTCTGGGGAATCATGGTCTGACTACCCCTACCACCCCAAAGCAGGCAGTCTGGGCTCTCAGTGAGCGTCAGGCCACAATGACTCGGTCGTGCACCAAAGTGTCAATGCTCAATTTAGAACATAATAGCTGGCGAGCAATGGAACATTTTATTTTACTTTACTTCATTTTTTTTTAAATGTGCATAATTAGCTTGCAAGATCTGTCCAAGTTGGATGTTGGGTATTTTGTCTCTCTTTTGTCATTACTTTTCCAATTTTCTGTTTCCATACACAGGCCTTTTTCTGATGGTTGTTTTCTGGAGAGAATGCAGGACTAATGCTAATTCTACGGGAGAGAATGATGTGAGAACAAATTCAAACCAAACTGACAGATTCTCTATTTACTGGAAAGAAACTAGAAGGAGAGGGGGGTGCTTGGATTTCCGTTGCCTTGATCAATGCAAATACAGGGGATGTTGTTAGATCAGGCCTGGAATCCTTCATAAAGTTGGACGTTGTTGTGCTAGAAGGTGACTTCAACAAAGACGGTGAGGATAACTGGACCCAAGAAGAGTTTGAGAACCACGTGGTTAAACAACGTGAAGGAAAGGGGCCGCTTTTGGCAGGATATCTCATAGTGAAGCTCAAAGAAGGTGTTGGGGAGATGGGAGAACTGATATTTACTGACAATTCCAGTTGGAATAGGAGTAAAAGGTTCAGGATAGGGCTTAAGGTGGCAACGGGTTTTTGTGGGAACACATGAATCGGAGAAGCAAAAACAGATGCCTTCCAAGTCAAGGAACATAGAGGGGAAGGTAGGTCCTTCATGATCTTTCTACAGTATATAAACCTTATCCTTCGTGACTGACCATACACATGATTTTGGACATCCAAAGTCTTCACTTTAAATTGAGAGCTTCGTCTCCTATGGACCTTTACAACTTGAACGAAAATTTTGATAAATAAGAAACAATCAGCTTGTTTGTTTTTAGCAAACGCTGACACTTTGAATCAATTTCAGGAGAGAACTTGCATGCCTTTTAGAAGTTTGCTTCCACAAATTAGTCTAATAGTGACTGGGACCTTACTGTATATGTTCTCTTCATTTTACAGCATACAGGAAACATTATCCACCTGCATCTGTTGATGAGGTGTGGAGATTGAAACAGATTGCGAAAGATGGAATATCTCATCAAAAACTGAAAGAAGCCGGAATACATTGTGTGGAGGACTTTCTACTGCAACTGTTGACAGACTCCCAGAAACTGAGAGAGGTGAGCACTTAGTTAATGATTCTTAATTAGGGTTTGATTGACTACCAAGAATATAAGTCTTGTGTGTTCACTCATCATAGATTCTCGGAAAGAGCATAACAGAGAAGAAATGGGATAGCCTTATACGCCATGCAAAGACTTGCAAAACAAACTGGAAACTTTACTTGGATTATCCTGATGGCGTGATGAAGCATGGTGCTGTATTCAACACTGATGGTCGACCAATTGGCCTAGTCAAAGACAAGGAATATTTTGCTACTCATCAACTTTCTGTCCAAGAGAAGGTAAGTAACCAAGTTGTTCCCACTTAGTTTTGTCACTCGTTACATACCATCATGGGCAATTAGAATAATTTGGCCCATATTTTCTATGTAATCAGTATTTTGATGTTTCCTTGTAGCTGTGTGGCTTAGTAGGTGTTAGAATTGATTAGAGATATGGAAACTTCAAACAAGGAGTTGGTCATCTAGAGGCTTTGCTTTGCTTTTCTTTCTTTTTTCCAATCATAAAAATAAAATGAAGTTCCTGTGGAGAGAATAAAAAGAAAATATAGATGCCATGTTTTTTTTTGGTAAAGGTAAGTATTTTATAGCTATTGACCAGGATTTACAAAAGAAATGCAACTCGGCACCAAACACGCACTCAACAGGACAACAGATCACTGGAGTGAGTGGGGGCCAGGTTCACTGAAAGAAACAGGCTAAGGAGGCTATACATACAGCCATGCAAGAAGAAAATAACTAAGAGAGGACACCCCGGCCTTCTCACATGTCATGAGCAAAAAATACAAGGGTCGATCCCCCAACTGCGTTGCATTCTCTTGTTCCTTGGGGAATCCACCACGGATTTAAAAGAAAGAGCTTTTTCCTTTACTGCCTTGATCAGGTAGTGCTTCACGGATTGCAAGCAAGAGTTGGTAGTACGGAATATCAAGTCATTCCTGGATTTCCAAATGACATAACAAAGAGCACCAAAAGAAAACCTAACGATGTCGAAATAGAAGCCTTTTTCCAAATGACACAACATATAGATGCTATGTTTAGACCCATAACAGAGACTTTCCATTAATAGAGTGATTTTGAGCTCGCGCTCTTTGTGATGCAAAGTTGAGGTTAGTGACCTTGTAATTCTAAGTGGCCTTCTGTACTGAGTAAGTTGAAGAACACTTTCAGCAGTTAATTCGGTTTCATCCATGAGAATCTGAGGCACTCATCAACAAATTGTAGTCTGAACAATTGACATATTCCCATCACAACCATTACTTTCCAAGTTTAAAACTATTGAGATCTTAATTACTTGCACGAAATGATGCGTGCTTTGTTTCTTTACTGGTCCTTTCTCAATCAACTTTGCATCTTTACCTTGAGGACGCTTGCCTTGATTGTACTCTGTATTACATCTTTTGAGCAACTGACCTTTACGTGGTAGAGAAATGGGCAGATATAGGCATAAAGTGAACTGTGGTTCTTTCAATATTGTTCTGCTTTCTCTGTGCTGCTCACGTACTTACTCTGAATAAAAATTCATCCATTAGAATGCAACATTACGTGCTGAAAAAAGTTGTTGCTTGAAGCCAGAATGTTTACCTGTCAATAGTGGAGATAAATACTTCCATTAGTCCAGCTTGAGCAACATACCAAGTGTGTTTCTTCCAGGAACTTGGAGATGCAATCGTGAAAAAGGCCTTGGCTAACTGGAATGATGTGAGAGAGTTCAATGGTGAGACGTTTTCTGATTCAATGCAGAAGAATGTCTTGGGTGGACAAACTGAAAATCTCGACCATATTCAACGTTATTTGGTTCCCCCAATTGTTGCTGCTCCGGTTGGTCCGGAAGCTCCTCTAGCGAATGTGAACTCCACTGCTGCAGGTACGTGCTCTAGAAAACAAAATTGTGTCTCCCTTTAAGCACATGCAAAGATGTGGCCTGAGAAATTACAATGAAAATAGGACTTTCCACTTGATTGTTGAGCTTAAATATATAAAACCATCGTGTACCTGATCCTTATGATTTTGGGTTCCAAATCTCATAAAGACGTTTGTTTGTCAAGTGGTGATTGTTGCAAAATTAACCTCGTTCAATGCAATCTATCAATTTGGCCAATATATGCATATATGTATGTATGCATGTATGTGTTCTGTCCAAGCAAGTGAAAAGCAACTGAAAAATTAGTAACACGTGCCTTTTTTGAGTGGGGGAGTTGGGGGAGGGGGAGGGCGGATACTCATGAACACCTTCACTTAGGTGATACTAAGTGAATATTGGCAAGATATTGCTATCACTAGGTAGTTATGATTAGATGTAATGAGCACAAGGCAACGTGTTTATGTGTGCATTTCTATCAAATGGCGACTGCAATAGTTTTAGAAAGGGCCTTGCGAATTGAAGAAGCACGTCAAGATTACAAAGATCAGGGGGCAAGAAAATGTTAGAGATTTGCCGGGTAAGGAAAAAAATTAAAACTAGTAGCACTTTCCATGATATCAGAATAGTGAAAGCTCATAACCAATCACCACATCAATGTTTTGGTCCTTTCTCCAGGACTCAATGCGACAGCTTTGGCAATGCGACCAAATACCAATTCTGGAAACTCCATGAAGATTTCATTTGATGAACATTTTTGTCTTGCTGCAGATCAGCTCATGTCTGCAGACCGCTCGAATGTTCAGATTCCTCCAGGATATCATGGCAGTGCTACTGCTGGATTGCCAACACAGTACCCTGGTATCAATTTACAGAATGCCACGCATAGCGGAATGATCGGTTATTTGAGCCAAATGGATTATACTAGATATGATAATGTTCTCCCTTCTGAACCATCGCATGCCTCAATTTCAAGCTTCCAATCTAATAGGACACTTGCTCCTCCTGAAAGCAATCCTGTGAGTGAAGATAACCAATCAATTGATTCAGATGATAATTGGGAGCGATGCTTGGCTGATTCCATTAGAGGTACCGGCAGAGGTGTTATTGGCTGGCTCAAGATAAAGGCAGTGTTGCAGTGGGGGTACTTCATCAGGAAGAGACGTGTCAGACTTGTGGAGTTAGTCCAACCACCGACCAGAGTCCAGGCTTGCTCATAGTTCTTATGTCGCTTAAAGGAAAGATGATTCTCAACGTTTATTCCTGATAGAAGTGATGGTAATTCTATCTTAAATGAAGGTAATATTTCATTGATTCTATATATATTCACCTGTATATAGAACATTTGTGTCAAACGCCTTCTTAAGTGACTAATTTTTTCATCATAAATTGTCTCTCGACCTCATTTCTTTCAACATCTTTCTTCAGAAAAGTTCTCTGATATATCACATGTAAGGAATGCAAGGTTATATCATTCAAAGAGTGTACTTGGATTCTAAGCTTATCATGCATTAGAACTGCGACCAAATCCATCGTATCCCATGTAATAAGTCTTGCCTACTGCTATCCTGTGGTAATGCAGCTTTTTTCCAGAACGCATACAATGTCAAGCTATGATGCTAAGTTCCCTCGTTCCCGTTTTCCTAGCCTTCTCTTCTTGTTTTCTCAGTCCTCGAAATCTTTTACCATAACGAGCTTTCAGGCAAAGCAGCTCGGGGCTAGTTTTATTTAATATTGGGTCTGCACTGGAATTTTAGCCTTATAATAGAGGATTGAGTATCTAGAACTTTCATCTTTAGTGTGTCATTCCACAGTTCCTTTACGTAGACAATTGAATATTCCTGCGTGTTTATACATTATTAAATTTACTGGCCAAGTGATACTCTTGATTAAGAAATCGCAAGTCCATCGAAGATATTGTAAACATAATCTCAAAATCCTAAACCTACCATTTACATGCGGATTACGAATCTCTAAGACTGGGATGCGGTTAATGTTCTTTAAAACCTCCTTAAAATCAAATATCTAGCAGCTAGTCATGCTGATTTTATTGATCCCAGAGGGCAGCCCTTCCACGCAAGAAGGTTTTTTGTGCATCGGATTGGATGCATCACTTAATGGTGAAGTAGAGAAGCAAGTCAAATTTAGGTGAGATTTCAATATACCACCGCAAATCTCGTTGGTTGATTACACCTAATGAACCATTCAACCCAAAGTATAAATAATCCAAACCCAGCATTTGGTTCTCTTATATATGAAAGTTATATACTTATACAGAAGCATCAGCTTGGCACTATCGAATGTGTCTCAAAGCTTGCAGCAATACCATGAAGACAATTGCCAGCAGATAAAGCCATGGCTCGACCCAATAGATAGATAGTTGCCTTTTACTCCAATTTTCTCTTCAACAGATGCCCACCTTGCAGAAAAGGCACATGGCAGGTAAAAATTGTGACTCTCCAAGAAGGGCGGAGCCGAAAAGCTTCAGCCACAAAAGCCCACATGCATTGCTTCTCACACTGATGTCTGCAGCTTCAAGGAGGAGAGGTCCACCCACAGGAGCAACACAAGCATGACCACCACAAATTCTGGAACAGACAGTCATTCTGAATCAGAGATATCATCTTCATCCTCATCCAGTATGTAGACCAGGGCCCGCTTTCTTGCAGCTAAAACACAAGCCACACCTCTACTTGCTGTCACCAAAAAACATCAACTTGATTTCAGTCCAATGCTCCTTGAATATATGGCCATAATTAACGTGATGTTTAAATGCCTTTGTTGGGTAAAAATAAAAGTACAACACATGCACTCCGCTAAAACACAGGCGGGAAGCAAATCTTGTGTGTCTAAAGAGGCTAAGGTATGCATGTAAACTATGAATGCTCTACAGTATCTTGCTGTACCAGATACCCACAATAGTATCTATCATCATGAACATGCACAGGTTCTCAGTCAGTAACTAGACTGCAGCAAACCCACCGTAAGAAGATTATTATTCTCTGTGTTTGTCTGGCCTCTTAAGATTCATCTTTTTCACACTTTGACCTCTCAATTGATTTAAAATTTAAAGGAAAACCTGATACATTAGTATGTTACTTCTTCAACTGAAAAAATATTCTTCCTTGGAGCATAAGTTTGCACTTCTTCAAACTGTAGGAACAAACACAAAGTGGTCCATTAAAGAGACATAATATACTTATGCCAGTCATATTTAAACTTTGTAGTAGGTTGTTTAGTCAAAATGTAGTAAGGAGCATGGACGGGATTTATTCAGTCCACAACCTAGTCAACGAGATACACTCGCAAGTTTATCAAGCAATGATACACAAAGGAAAGAGTATAGGCAATAAGTTCCCAGACATCCAAAAATGCAAATGGACATGGTGAGAAGCTCAAGGAAAAAAATTTCAGAACTATAAAAATGATGGCATGTCAACGAATTAATCCTTAGCTCAATAGTATGATGGTGTCAAAAATTCTTACCACTAACTGACAAGGGAGGAACCACAGAATGGGGAATGCTGCGGATCTTCTCATTCTCCATATCTAGGTGTAAGATAGAGTCCTAGATGCATAGATTCACTGTGTTAGTGTTTCAGGAGTGAGATAAGATAACCAAGCAAAAAATGTTCTCACAGAATAGAAGCAAAACGGCATTTCTTACCTATTAGGGACATTCTGACCAAAAAAAAAAAAAAAAACTATTGGGGAAGCCACATGCCTATTTCTTAACATACATACAAGTACAAGGCTCCAACTGCCCAGATAAGTTGGAAATTTTGCAGTTATGGAAAGGCAGAAAGTAAAACATCCTACAGAATTCCAAGTGTGAAACAGCATCTCCATGCACATAGGAAGAAAAACTAAGCAGCTGCTCCTCATGCTGATGAGGAAAGCAGATAAATAAAAGATAGAAAGAATAAATGTCCAAGTGTTTTTGAAACTGGACAAGTGGTTCGACCAGTCAAACTGGTAGAACTGTGCTCTGCCAGTTTGACCAGTCTAACATATTGCATGCGATGCCATCTGATAGAATACTCTACATATATTAGATTACACATGTTCAGAGCAATAGATGCCTGGCTGAGTCAGCAGGGCCTCTTGAGCACAAATGAAAGGATTCAAGTTCTCAAGAGCATCATTTAATTTTCTAATAGATTAAGCCAATAAGGTCAATAAATAATAAAGCACCACCAATTGAAGCAAGAAGACACTGGAGCAAATGGTTGGCATGCTTGTTAGTTACAAGAGGTTGAAGTTCCAAACCCCAACCCAACTCCAACACTCTTCCTTTAAACTTTTTGAATGCCCAGAACTGGTCCAAACTAGTTGACAGGATTGTGGGTTAACAGTTGACAGTTACGCCTGATAACAATAGGGTCAATACCCCCAGTTCTTGACCATTACTGTTTCCGCTGTGTAACAAGACTGGACAGGTCTGGTGCCCGATCCGACCAACCAGAAAGAACAGGAGTCAACCCAAAAGCAATTTTTTTTTTTTTTGCCATCATGTCTTAAATAGTGAACTGACATGTATCAGAACAAACAAAACTCAGCACCATCCTATACATGTCTCGAGTATGAAATCAATATGCAAGCTTGGGATCCACAAGTTACCTTTAATTGGTACAACTCCCAGTTATTTGCCCAAGTGGTTCCTGAAATGTGCACAAATGGAAGGTCACCGGCCTGCAAGATCATCATCCAGGCATCTCCCAAGTTTTCACCAGTATCATTCCTATTATTTAGCAACATAACAATTTGATGTTCCTGTTTCAAAACAAAATATATTAGCCACATCCGCAAATTCTTAAAGTATGATATACCAGGCTCTTACCTTGTATAGAGCCAAATCTACACAATGGTAACCAGAAGGGATGCACAACAAGATCGCTTCCAAAGGTCTACCCTCCTTCACATTGCTTGAATCATTCAGGAATCCCCTCACTACAGCTATACAGTTAGAAACATCTAAAAAAGACTTGTCGGGTATTTGGAAGGAAATATAATCTGCAAACCCAACTTCACAAGTCTCATTAGGTGAAGCTATGTCAGAGGCATCCTGCAGAGCCATACAAAGAAATGATTAGCATGAAAAAGCAGTTGTACTCTGCACATGCAGATCTCCTGATAAAATTGTATATTCAGTTTAAGGGTAAATACCTCATAGAAGGACAGTGAAATTGGAATGTATCTGGTGGATGCTGAAACTGATGTAAGAGGGAATAGAGGCAATAAATTCTTACAACATATCTTTTTTGAAATAGTAGAAAAAGGCATCTGGGCAGCTTCCTTGAACCTGAAAAAATTTAAATTTATTCCTAATCAGGAAACAGGAGATATGGTATTATCACACACAATGATCATAAGCTAATCAGAAAGCCTAATCCAATAAAATCACCCAGCTTAAGTTTCCATGTACACTGTCAAGTAATCAACTTGAGATCGAATACAAAACACTAGATTATTAGGTAGAGGGCAAGTGAAAAACCATTGTTGAGTACAACCTCTAGAAGACAACCCCCCACCCCCGAAGGCTTCCTTTCCTTTTTTTCCTTCCCTCATTATAGTCTCAAGGTTCTGGCCACTCAGCCAAGGAAACATAAAATATAGGTACAATTTTATTGTAATAGGAATATGGGTAGAAAGATCTACTGACAAACGACATTATCAAGATTCTTGAATTAACCAAATGAGAATTTAATATTTCTGCTCAATTAAACGAAGAGTTGGGTGAAACCAAAGCACAAGGTTTTAAGCAAAGGATTGCAATGTTCACTCAAATCATTTTAGACCAGGACCATCATACCCAAACTTCCATTATGCATACAAACAGATTGAAAATTTCACATTTGATACACTTGTCAGCAATGAGGACCAGACTTGAAGGAAAGAAAAAATCAATCACTTCAAACGACAGATGACAACAATGATTTATCCCAGAGTTCATATATACCCCACTGAGGTAGCATGCGTAAGAACGCTTGTGAATGGAAAACCTAGATATAGCATAAATACAAAGAATCGACAATGAAAGAGCAACAAACGACACATTCAAGTAAGAACTTCTATCCACAAACAAGATTCTATTAAATTTCACATTGCATATTCTTTTGCTGATACCTGTGCTCCATCTGCTGAAACTCCTTTGCAAGTGTCCTTCGCAAATATTTGCTGTCCCCAAATCCTCCAAATTGTACTAATTCACTGACTCTCTCCATTGTTTCTCTGAAACAATAATGCGTGTAAGACATCTTACTGACCTGACAACATATATCAAGGCAGAAAAGCGCAACAAATTACATTTGATTTTTGAAAGACTTTCCAATCCAATGAGATACGACAATCAACCCATCAATTTCAATCCCCGTTACCACATGGTTAACAACATAGAGCTGGACCAAAAGTAACCACAATCGAAGCCCAGCAAACCACCCTAACTTGAGGTAACCGCATCTCATTGTGCTCTTAAAGTAACTATGAAGACGGCAGCAAGATGACTTAAAATGAAGAACTAACCCTGAAATTAGCAACTAATTTGGTCACATTGCAATAAAGCATGAGTGAGCCACTAGAGCACATGAAAACAATACTAGGCTTGACAGCATACCACTTGACATTTAAAGCGTGACCAAGGTCCATTACACAATGATATTCTAATACCTCTGGCACACAAATGGATAGCACAACGTAGTGACGGGCTACCAAAATTCACTGCTAGAGTACATGAAGGCAACACCAAGCTGTCCACACTTCAAAGTATCCAAGCCATTGCCTCACCAAATTTCAGCTACAAAGAATGAAGAGATGGCCTGCCCTTGGAATTATAAGGTCGCGTTATGTCAAATTACGAATCCAGTCATCATGTCCGAATGATACATAGGGCAAGGCAACAACATTTTCTTATTAGATGAATGAAATTCATTAAGAACAACAAGGAGGCGCAAAACTTACAGATAATTCACAAGACAAGAAATTTATTAATTCAATGGGTAGCCATTCTATCAACAATAATGACAGATCACATCTCAGCCCAAGTAATGTTGACTGAAATGATGGGGAAAAAAAATTAGACTTTTAAGGAGTATACAAGCCATTTCTACTGGAAGCTTTCTGTACATGGCAATGCCAAACATTCCACTTGGTGACTCCATCAAGTATCAACGAGTATTAACTAAAGATTCAGGGGTTCCGGGTGCCATATTTTAAACAACTTAAAATTAGGAACTGGACATGTTCGAGGAAATCACTTACAAATCAATGTCAATTTCTTCATCAGCCTCAGATAGATCCAGAAGCTGCATAACAGGATCTTGATCATACAGAAACTTCAAGAACACGACAACAAGTTCACTGTCAAAATTCATGAGAGTAAATAGGGATTCACCATAAGGACTGAACCTAATGGACAAAAGTTAGCAAACCTATTGTATGTTAAAAGTTGATCACTTGGCTCTGACATAAGTTGCTTTATACATTTCAGAAGCCAGCTGAAGAAATTTGCAAACTGAAAGAGAGACAAAACCAAAAGCTTCAGCAACATAATTAACAAATACAAAATGCTTACACCACTGGCTCCAGAATTTAGGATCCTACCAAAATTCTGAGCTTGTCTAGATTTCAGTGGTCACACCAGCAATTTTTTCATTTTGAAACAAGATAGAATGCATGTATTCAGTGTAGCATGTGAGAATTGACAAGGTATCAACAAACCCCAAGTTGTCGAGGTGCAGGAAGCAAATATAAAAATGTCATGCAATTTCTCTTTGCTCCTTCAAAAACACAATGATATCAACTAACAACAATGTGATATTGTCAGTATTTCATCATGATCTTAAAAGGTGCAAAATAGGACTTTTGTTAAACAGGTTCAAGTCATGTGCAAAGGCCCAGCTAACAATATCTTCTTAAAAATCCCAACAAAAAGCTTGTATTTCAAATACTAAATTCTATTCGACTTACAATAATGTCATTCTGAGCACACAAGATCTTGTGTCTTATATCCACAAGTAGTTCAATTCCATGTTTAAAATTTAGGAAATTTAGGAATTTAGTGTGACTAAAGACATGCACGATGAGACATGGGCAAGATTTCAGAAAATAGTAACAGACAGAAGGTATCAAGAAAGGTAGAGAAATCATAACAAAGATTGTAACAGGCATACCTGCTGCACAACAGATGAGAGCACCCTTATGAATCGCTCAACCTGTGCAAGCACCATTCCAGCCTTTTCTACTGCATTGTCCACCAGTGTCTCATCCAAACCAATACCCAGATAACGAGAGCGCCATCTCGAAAGACCCCTAAGCTCACCCATTCTAAAGCCAATAATTTCTACAGCAGGCTGCTAGGTAAATAACAATACGTCAATTACTTAACCCCACAAGTCAAATATCCTCTCTAATTAAGGAAAATGACACACTCATGAGGGATAAAGATAGCATTGAACATATCAGTTAAATGCTAAACAGCAATAGGAACCATCGATGTTAAAATTTTACAAAAGTAAATGTTTCACACAGCAAATGGCCATTACAAGCCATCCTTATCTTTCAACTGCAAACTGTGTTTGAGCTACACAGCATACACTAGATTCTCTGACAAATAAAAGTTATCTTGGAAAAATCATTAACAAAATGAAGCCTAGTCTGCCATCCAATTCATGGAAGCAAGCTGGAAGTTTGGAATGTTCGTGTGAAATGATCAATTCCTGCCCAAAGTGCCTGTGTGTGTGTGAAGGGAGAGAGAGAGAGAGAGAGAGATCCTATTTATGTGATAATTGTGGGATATAAGCACAAACTTGACAGGAATTGCTAATGTTTTCAAGGAGACAAAGGCCCAGCCCTTGTGCTGTTAGCCTGGGCAAGGTAACTTGTTTACAACATTCGAATATCAAACTACATCTCTATTGCATAGCTTATGCTTTTTGATTAGTTGACTTTGGACCCACAAAATTTTGTGGAATTAGAGTAGGAGGTTTTGGATTTAAAACTCACCTTGCTACCTATTTACCTCCCCAATTATCAAATTTCTATCCTTCAATCTAAGGCCAAGTCTTAGCCTATGTAAGACGGGGAGCATTCCAACACTTAGGTAGTAAACCACATCTTTATTTGATAGGTAATCTTTTAGAAGACTTGGCAATTGTTCGACAAAATTCTACACTGTCATGAATGCACATTTTGAATAAACAACAGGAGAAAGGAGCCCCAAAGCATTGATTGACAGACCATGGAGTTAAAGAAAGTTCATAAACTTTTGAAAGAAAAAAATAGGCAGGTTCCTAAAAATGAGGAAAGTTATATAGGAGCTGTAAAGGATATTGGGATAACCACCATATTTTTTTGGCATTGTGGTGGCAGTTCTTTAGACGAGTCCTTTTTTGAATTATCTTAGATAAATGTGAGCTTATAGGTGGTAATTTGTAGATAAGAGGCATCCCCATGATGCTCTTTAATAGAATTACGTATCAAAAAAGTAAAATGAAGAGAGTCTATAACCTTTAAGAAACTAACAAGAAACATGATTTCTCACCACGGTAATAATTAACAAGTATGTGGAGTGTGTACAAGAGAGTCCCTGAACCCAGGAGAAGCAAGGAAGTGATCTAACTAGCAACAACCCTATAGTGTGCATTTGCATGTGCGCACACCTGTGCAAGCACACGATCGCATGCATGTGCTTGGGCAATGCACATGTTTACAATGTACACAAAATTGGCCACAAGTATGGAGAGAGATCTGGCAGAGAAGAAACTGGCAATATCTTTTCTTATAAATGATAAAGGATTTTATTTAAAGAAAAAGTTCTAGTGATTTCAGTATACAAGGACAAAACAAAAGAAAGAAAAACAAAAATAAAACATCAGAAGACTATATGAAATCAGAACATGATGCCCAAAGCTGGTTAAAAGACACACCACAAAAACAACCAAAGATTTCAAACCCTACTATTTTGTTGCTTTCCTTCTATAGGCACCACATGAGATAAAGGTGCAGCGCTACAAGACTTCTTAGAGATTGATCCTCCCAAATAGGCATTCCAACAACTAAAAAGCATGATGGCATGTCTTGGCAAGAACCTAACCAACTTGGACAAGCAGAAGATTTCATGCGAAAGCTTGGGAGCAAAGTCAGAAAGAAGAAAGAGATGATCAACATTTGCACCTGAATGCTTAAACATAAAACATCAATATGTGAGAATCAAATTCTGTTTCCTGAGGGCGTTAGTTTTATAGTAAATGTGCACCAAATTGGAATAAGGTTCTTACTTGAGAATCTCAAGAAACAGAATTTGATTCTCACAGATTGTTGTATGTGTAAGCATTCAGGTGAATTGTTGATCATCTCCCAGATCTCTGACATCACAAGGAATAAGGAAGCTTCGGTAGCAGATTGTTATTAGTTAAACAAGGAAATGATCATTTTGGATACTGAATTTGTGAGACAAGCCCAAGATTGGGAGTTTTTGCCATCTCTTTTTATGTATTATTCCAAGAATTCTGTTGCTTCTCAGGATGCTTTTGTGTGGAACGATGAAAGAGATGGAATCTTGCCAGTGAAGTCTGCTACAAGCTGCTCAATAGGGAGGTTGGTGGTAGAACGGATTCTCCTTAAAAAAGCGATTTGGAAAGTGAAGGTTCTGATTAGAGTTTATCTTTTTGCCTGGGAAGCAACTTGGGAACGAATCCTCACCTTAGATAACCTACAACAAAGAGGCAAATACTGGTTAATAGGTGTTCCCTCCACAAGAAGAAGGCAGCATCCATACAGCATCTCCTTCTTCACTGGTCATGGACAAGAATGGTTTGGACAGTTTCCTATACTTGCACCGAATTATCTTTGAGTTATTGGAGCTTTTATGGAGCAAGAACTCTGGCCTTAGCAGGGCATTCGTTTACAGCGCCACAAGAAAAGAAGGATCAACTCAATTCCTCTCTTTTTAGGCTCATTTGGAAGGAGCTGAACAAGAGAGCTTTCGACGGAGAGAAATCTTCCATCTGTTCAAATTTGGCTTAAGAGCTGTACACTTTTGGTATAGTGGAGACTGCATATGGATGCAAATGCCTTGTTAATATAGTCAACGATTTATCTTGTACTTGAGCTTGCTTTTGGTTTTGAGAGTTGTTCTTTACACGGCCTTAATTTGGGGCTCTTTTCCTATATGGGTTTGCACCCCCTTGGTGCCCTATAGTTGAACTTTTGATCTATTAAAAGAAACTTATGCTTTTCTGAGGATTTTTAAGTTATTCCAATTACCCTTTATCACAACATTGTATCTAATCATATAGTTTTGGGTACAAGCACTAACAACTCAAATACAATTATGTGCTAATCACCATAACCATCATCCACACAGCATGTTTTTATTGAGCGCAAAAACACTCCATTAACTCACAGTTGCGGTTCCTTTTTTGAATGAGCTTATTGTGACAAAAGGGTTCCTCCTAAAGTCAAGATCTAAAAAGTTCAAGAGAAACTTCGGATCCAAAGAGATACCAACACATTTCCAAAACAGAACAATACCATGGATACAAAGACTAGCATATAAAACTCATTTGAAGTGGTAAAATCCAAGTATTTAGGCAAGTAGATTACAGACACCTAATACAAATCTATTTTGCATGTGAGCTGGTAAACCATTTTCATTTACTATGACGTAACATCTTTAGCATTACTCTACCGAAAAAATGGTGGTTAGCTTTAAAAAAAATGGCGATCTAATTGGAAAAATAGTTGGTAAAAAAGAAATAAACTAATGCATTTCCACATCTAGGTACATGAACAATTTGTTGTGAACAGAAGCCATCATAACCAAGGTTAAGTATCACAGATGAGATCAACGTTGGCTCAATTCACTATCATCCGAGCACCCGCTAGTTATTTCATCTGCTCATTTTCTTCTGATAACTGAGTTTTCATTCTCAATTTTAGCTTGTCGACACTAATAATACCATAAGAAAGCAGAGTTTCACTTACTACATCGAGTCCAAGGAGTGGAATTGGTAAAATAAATAAGTCTTAACTTCCCCTAGGCTCAATAGTGCTATTAGTAGGTAAAAAGAGTTGAATATGATTCATCGATACAAAGATTGACTCTTGCAATTATGAGGGATATATATTAAGATCGAAGTGGGCAATAAAGTTTTTCCTTTTGAAACTGAGAACATATCTCTATACCTGTTAATTATAATGTAAATGCATAAAAAATACCATTTCCATACCTCCATGTACTGTGTTCTGAAAGCTTAAACTTAGATCAAGTTCAAATTCAAACTGATGATTATGACCTATAATTTCTATTATGTGCATATACTACTTGTTAAATCAGAATCAAATCAGATTTTACCTCACCCTTTCCAGCCACTTAATGTTAGTAATCCATATCATTGGATATGATAGGTTCATAGAAGAATTCAACATCAGGCTGTTCTGAAAGATAGGGCATCTCAAAATGTGTGAAGCATAACTTACTCTAACAAATTCCTACATCTATCTGATCACCCTCCAAGACTGTTCTATGCGATGCTTAAAACTCAATAATTTATCAGAGAGAAAGGCCAAATGCAAAGGTAATGATGTGCACCTGCAGATGATTGAGGACAACCAGCTGAAGTTCTTTTCCAGCACCACATACAACTTTTGATACACGCTTCATACCCTATCATTGAACAAACTGGCAGACTAAGATTATAGAAACTAACAAAAAAGAACAGAAGTCCTATAGTGACACCAGAACTTTTAAAAACCAGCCGTACCACTTCACCCAGAGAATTAACAAGAAACTGATGGACTGCAGGACTGGTCCTAGCACCACCTAGAAGACTCAAAAATTCCTCCTGAGGAGAAGAGTCAAGACCTAGATAAGCAAACAGAAACAGTTAAATGAAGAACAATGAAAAGCCATCTACTGCTTTGAATTAACAGGACCACTAACCATGGTCATTAATAAGGCTTGTTAACAAATCAAACTTCTCATGAAATATGTTCATGGCATCAGCCCACTGCTTGTGCATGACCGATAATGATGTTCGGACAACATGAAGTAAATCTTCGATGTTGGAAGCCTGTTGAGCAACTTGATGAAGTTCATTTTTACTGCAGAAGGAAGAGATTGAGAATCTAAGGAGGCATTTGGCAGATAAAGATTCTTAGATATCTATTCTCATTTTATTTGAGAATGTAAACAGTCCAGAAAATGCGTTTGGTAACACTTCTAAAACAGTTGATGAAAGGAAACTATTATTAAAATCAAATTTAAGAACTGAAGACAACTTTTTAGCATTCACATTCCATGTGCAACCATGGAGATTTGGACCAACTAAGCCTGTTTTCTTATTGTGATGGAACACAAGCAAATTCTCGCAATTCTCATCCATTACAGTATACATCAGTTTCACTCAACAAATTTTCTGTGATAAAACATTGAAAACAGTTTATATAAAGGAAAATACCACCAAAAACCCCAAACTATGCCACTTGTGACAAATTTACCCTGAACTTTTTTTGGTGACACAAAAAACCCAGATTATGCCCATTGTGACACATTTACCCCAAACTTTCTTTTGTAACACAAAAAACGCTGAACATGTACTCATGTAACACATTTACCCCCAAAATTTTTGGCCAAAGAGTATTTTCGTCTTTTAACTTTTCTTTTTTTTCTTTTTTCCTTTTTTTTTTTTCCCCCCTCCCTTCTCTCTTCCCTCCGCCATGGCCGATGGAGGGAAGCTGGCAAGGGCCATCCTCACCCTCGCGGATTTGGCCAAGGCGGCCCTTGCCGATTTCCCTCCGCCATGGCCAGAAGAGAGAAGAGAGAAGGAAAAAAAAAACAGAAAAAAAGAAGAAAAAGAAAACAAGAAAAAAGACAAAAATGCCCTTCGGTCAAAGAATTTGGGGGTAAATATGTTACATAAATACAAGTTCAGGTTTTTTATGTCATAGTTTGGGGTACATGTGTCATAATGGGCATGGTTTTAGATGTTTTGTGTCACAAAAAAAAAGTTTAGAATAAATCCACCACGAGTGGTATAGTTTGGGGTTTTTGGTGGTATTTGCCCTTCTATAAAATGAAAACGAAAAATGTTATTGAAAACTTAGCAGGCCTTTAATGGTAGAGAACAAAAATGACATGTGAAAATGTTCAAAATTATGCAAGAGTAACTCCTGCATTTTTGTCCCACCACTTTCAACATCTAAAGTACATTGATTTCTAGAGGCTTCTATGGAAAGATTGTATGATACTTACAGGTCGGGAGAAAACCTTATTAAGCATGAACAAAATCATTCAGGCTTTGAAGGATGAGGCATCATGTTGTTCAGCTTATGGTGACTCTTGAAACTCAACTTGGGCATTTAAAATTATCAGAAGGGAAGTTCTTCTATCATGCAAAGTGTAGAGTTAATTCCAAGAAAAATGCCTCAAAATTGCTCCATGTTAACCATCAGTTTCATTTTAAGGATGACGATAATATCCTGAGTTAATAGAGTTTTACTTTCCATAAAACCAAACAAAATTGATAACTTTGAATCAAATACTGGTGCACATAAACAATCCTAATATAATCATAAAACAGAGTCCAATTACTACTACATAAACCTAAAAAAAAAAAAAAAAATTACAGAAGTTTCACCTAAAATTTGAATAACACTAAATGGTAGTGTAATTTTACCTCTTTTGGAATATTGAAGTTTCAAGCACTAAGCAATGAAAGCCATGCATACTATCTCCAACCGTTTGACCCCCTCTTGATTCAACAATGTCTTCAACAAGTTCTCCTGAGCATGCAACCATCAAATGACAAAGATCCTTGGATAAAGCCACCTAATGATAACAATTACATGCCAATTAGCTTGCTATGGTGAAACATCTATAATGATATTTGGAATAATCCAATCATAGGAATAAACTTACAGCAGGTACATATTAAGTTTAGCAAACAGTCAGCATCTTATGTCTATCAAAATATCATCCAAGCTGTTTGACACTTACTATGTCAGGCTGTTTGACATTATTATAGAAACATGTTTAGTTACCACTGAGCCTTTACTCGGTAGTTTCTCTATCAAATTCCAATAACGTATTCATGAGAAGACAATGTATCTGATGACTATAACTTAAACGTCACAATGTGAATGAAATTCTTTGTTGGTCATCAAAGCATTTTAAGCAAGAAAATATGGACAATCAACATACTCATTTATAACCCATAATAAATTTTAGAAAATGACAATAAGCGTGCCAACATATACAAATATATAAACATCTATCTACAGCTTGGTTTTCTAGGAAAGACAATTTTCATCACATTATTGTCTAAGATCAATGCAACATGAGTAGCGGAACTCTCATTCATGCGAGCCTTGTGAGGGCATACAAAATGTTGTTTTAACTGGTGCTCTAGTTTTAAGGAGAAGAAATTACATAGTTACTTTTGAAAACTTTCTTAGTAAATACATATACTCCCTTATTTCTAATTTAATAATCAAAATGGAATATAAAATATAGTTAATTAATAAAAGCCCTGATCCTTTATCCATAAGGCTATACTGATAACTAACCCTAATATCCATTGAATCATCCCCTTTAAAAGCATTCAAATATAGTCTTAGGCGCTTCTTCCACTCTCCAATGCCATAAAAATGTCAGACCAATGCGTGAAGTCCACAAAAGCAAGTAAAATAAAATAACTATGGCAAGAAAAACTAAATGCTGATATGGGCCAAAAGCATCGTGGGTCCAGTAATTTTTTGCTTAATTTAGTCTAGGTTCTTTTGTATAACTTTAAGTCTAGCTTGATCACCAATCCCTCAAAAAGTGTCTCTTAAGGTTTAGTTGTATTTTCTTTTCCTAATGCATGGGAAAAAACTAAAGAAAGGACAATCTACCATATCATGAAGTAGAAATATATCGGAAGACTAATTAGGAGGGAAAATAAAATTAGTCACAGCAAAGCAAAAAGGCCAACTATCATTAACCCATTAGTTGAACAAACATGGAGGCTCTTGAGAGGCAACTATGTTAGTTACTGTACCTTTGTCACAGAAGCATTCAGAAGTCGGCAAACAGTGTCTCTGCCCTTGGTTGTTGTAGGAATATCACATTCATGTATATTCTGGCGCATATTCCCATGCATTATAGCAATCACACAGCAAGAAGCAATAAGCGACTGATTATCAAACCGAAAATAGCAAACCCAATATAACAAAGGAACTATACAAAGAAAGTGGAAACTGAGAGTTAAAGAAGCTTCAAAACAAAAATAACTAGTGGAGAGTGGAATTGTGCTATCTCTACAAGGTCAACTTAAAGATCAACCCAGCACCATAACATTCATTTTTAGGTCAGGTTAGTGACGGAACTAGAAAACAGAGAGATGTGACAACTTAAGCAAAAAATGTAAACTTCATGGGCAACAGCACAAGCGCAGTATAGGTACTGATTTGACTTTTCTGAAGGCCTTTAAATGAACTTACCTCAACACCAGACTACGGAATATCTACATCACATTGCAACTTGGAAGGCCTTAAATTAGCAGTTTTACATTGTGGTTCCACAGAAACTTAGTATTCCTGCCACTGGCATCTTTTCAAATTAAATTAAAGGGGAGAGAGAGAACCCAGAGGCTCAACACTGAACTAAATGAGCTACATCAATTTTCATAACAAGTGATTTCCTAGCAACCATGTTTAATTTTCCATCTAAAATATCTCATCTTAATGTAAAATTACCTGTTCTAGGTAAAGGATTTTGGAATTGGCTTTAGGTAGTCAACCAAATCAAGACATTGTGATCAAATCATCATTGACAATTCATAAACTTGTATATAGATCAGAAAAGCCTCCCATTAGGAAACCATATTTCACACTTATAGATCTGGTGATAGGCAGTGGGCCCTAGGAAGTCCATTTGAGAGAGTCCCAACGTGGAATTATAACTATAAGGACTTGCTCCATGTAACTAAAGAGAACTGATAGGAACCCAAATGATACTGATTAGAACAATTCTCCAGCATGCGTTTCTAGACTAATCAAATGTCTGTTGAGAAGTTCATCATGTTTTCACGTTGAAACAGTACTAAACCCAAACATGCAAGAAAGTTCAGAGGAACTAAAATTCTAAATCATACACTCACAGAACACTTTCCACAACTGACGGTCATATAGGCTCTCAATCTCCCTAAAAAAGAGCAGAAACTCAAGAGTCTAAAACAAAAGCAGAAAGTCTGTATGGCAGGCTAACCCAGAAAGACACCAAATTCTCCTTTAGGTGCTTCAACTGCAGTATAGGTAGAAGGAGCACTCAGGGCGAACAACAAAAGCTTTGGATAATTGTGCTGTATCAATGTCAGAGGTGTCATCTCTGAAGTGACCAATAGAAGTGAAATCTAGAACTTTTACAAGAATAACTTCACCTAGTATAGTTGTTTCAATTAATCAGCCCATTACTTTCAGGCAATACTGATATCTGCCATCAGATCCATTTATTAAGAAAGACTGCTCTATGGAAGCGAGAAAGGAAAGAAATAGTCATTGACTGAATCTGATAGACTATACTGCTAAATATTTGATTTGAACAGACAGAAGGCTTACAACATTTCCAATTGGAAAGACGCCAAATATACTGAAGCACAAAACTCCATCTTTATCTCCACTGCAAAGGATATTGAAACATTGCTTTGAAGAATTTGAGAGCTCTACAAATGAATCTTGACCATCATCAGTTAAACCAGTTTCTCCAGGGACTAGTCCAGGCATGCGAGGAACTCTTGGAGCTGGAGGGAAGAAACGAGTAGTGCGATCTTCAAAAGCCAAAGAGTTGCCAGAAGTGTCCTATTTAAAAATGGATAATTATCTTTCCAATTGGGAAAAAAGATTTAACAAGAGATTAAAGTTAAGTAGTCAACAATCAGAAAATTAACAACTCACAGCTGACACTAAACATAAGTTTTCAGAAAACCTTCCATAAACCCATATTGAAGGTGTTGGGCTGTGAGATAAAGATTCTAAGTTCTAAAAAAAGAAATATTTTAGTAAACCAGACTAAAAAAAACTACTTATCTGCAAACAAAGCATTAGATAGAACATGAAAGGTATGAACAATAAAAAATTGTCTGTAAAGAATCAAGATCGAGAAATTGGATGAACTTTTTTAAGTTGAAAGATGCATACTCTATTCACTTGGGCATTCTCCCCCCAATTGAGACACACCACAGCAGCCACATGGGACTTCAGGCTTCTTAACAGTTTTCCATTCTGCTCAATATTTATACTGAGTTAGAAATAAATATACCACAGTACATATAACTGCTGCAAGCACTAGCATATAAAAAGCAGCACAATGCATATCCATGGTTCCATAAAGACAGCTAGATTGGTGAGATAACATTCATATGTAAAAATAAGCTCTTCAGAGCAAAACGTAATCCATGAAGTGGACCAAATAGCTATAGCTTAATGACATAACCAGTAATCTATGAACTTTTCCACCCACAAGCATAATTGAGTCACATACAAATTCTATCGTTTAGGAGTCACCTGAACTATTACCTTCCTAATTTGATTGAACTGGACATGTCACTTCAAATAATAGAAAGAAACCATTAATTTGATGAAAATGAGCGTGTCATGGATGACTGCTTCTATATGACACCATTTACCTAGACTGTAGATCCTCTCAATGAGCTCAACACCAGCAAACCCTACTATAATTCGTCATTAACATTTGAGATATTTTAGATTATCGATGACAACATTTGCAACAAGGTGAAAATTTTGTGTCCTCCATGATAATGCAATTAAGCACATCAATCAGATTCAAGTCCTAAAGTGTATAAATGTATTGAATGAATCAATTAGTACTATAAGACATGTGAATCAAACAATTCACCACTAATTTCACTAATTTGATATAAGTCAATCCTTGATTCACAATTTACTACAATGTTGTGTCAAAAACATTTAATGGCTTTGATGTAGGACAACGAGTCCCGCAATTAAGATAAATCTTTAGGCATCACACCCAAAACTTCCTAATCATCACACCTAAGAGAAAAATTGCATCACACAATCCCAAAGCAAACACTTGCAAACTTCAATAATTTATCACCTCTATTAAAAAGTAATAATCACACCTATATTTACAAACTCGCTAAAAGTTCTACTCCTAGTAGAAATATGAAACCTCTAGACAAGAAACATAAATTGGAATATACGCAATATCTTACTAATCAAACTCAAAGAAAAAGGAAAGTTAGTAAAATCCAAATAATACTCAAATCCTAGTTGATGATTTTAATAATCAAACTTCAAGAAAAATCTGATCCCTGTAGAACTTTTATTTGAGTTGCAAAGTCCATCTTCAGCCAAAAAAAAAAAAAAAAAAATTGCTAGAATATCAATATTTGGACAAATAACATCTTGCGCGATTTTGTTGGCTGCCTAAGGTTTAGTGGATGTTATGATCATGCTACAGTAAAATATACAAATTAGAATCCAATTACAATACTATGTATGCAATCTTTGTGTCCCTGCAGTTAAAAGGGGGACTTATTTGATGAAAGAAAAATAATTTGTAACAATATATTAATGTCTAGAAATCATAACATCAGTTGAATTTGATTTATCTTTATTAATAGTTATGGAACCACTTAACATTAAAAAAAAATCATAGTTTACAATTAATTTACATCTGTCATGGAAGACCAATTTTAAACACTATATCAAACTTTATGATTCCATTAAATTTAATTCACAATTCACGATATAGATCTATAACATGTTGATTCGTGAGTTCTATTTTCATGTGACAACCATGGGTGACCCTGAGTGGTAATCAAGTCATATCAAAGTTGTCTACCTACTGAACAGTTAACACAATTAACAAATGAATGTTGTTCGTGTTCAAAGTTCAAACCACCTAACACAAGTTGACTCGTGTAATCTGTCTAACTAAACAATCATCCCAACTTGATTAGCGACCTGACCTATCTTGACCTATTTATATTTAGTTCAGTAAGTCTTATGATAATAAATCATACATAAATTCTGTTTTTGTATATGTATGCATATATATGTAAACAAGATAGAAGATATCATCTAAACCTAGGACTTTGTAAGCTTACGGCTACTTTTTTTAAAATTAGATGACATTGACGAAGATATGCATATTGCACATATTGTACAAAAGCTGTGTCAATCATGTTTGGATTGAAATGAACCATTAAGATACAAGATATCATCTAAACCTAGGAATTGTAAGCTTATGGCTATTCTTTTTAGGAATTAGATGACAGTGACGAAGATACGCATATTGTACGTATTGCACAAGTTAGCAATGCTATCTTGGTCATGTTTGGATTCGAATGAACTGTTCAATCTATTTAGTTAAATGGGTATATATAAGATAAAGATATTGTTTAAACTGAGGACTTTATATGCTTACGGCTATTCTTTTTAAAAATGATATGAGATTGATGAAGATATGCATATTGCATGTATTTTACAAGTTATTCATGCTGTGTCGGTCATGTTTGGATGGGAATGAACCATTCACTTTAATGAATTAAATGGGTTAATCGTCTCATCGTTTGTTTACCTATTTAACAAAGGGGGCACGTTCAAAAAGAGTGTTCTAATAAGATTTGTTAAGCTTTTCATCCTAAGATTGACCTATCTAGCAGTTCACTGTTAATTTGGCATTGGCAGACGGCACCCGTAAACATGGATTGCCATCTCTATTAGCAGCTAAATGTTTGTTGAGCAAGCTTGCTGCTTGCAATGCATCATGCGGCTTTTGAGCTATTAAGAATCATTCCCATTAGAGATTAGAGAAGAACACATTCTGATGATAAGGGATTGTTGCAGGAAGATTCCTAGTTGAGAAGTTGTGAGGGTAATGTTACAGTATAACATAGAAAACTTACCTCAACATCATGCAGTGAAACTGTACCATCTTCTAGTCCCAAGACAACAACTTTGCCATCAGGACGCCAGCATAATGATGTTATACATTTACCTGGAGTATATTAGAACAGTTAAGACAATCCAGTATAAGGACATACAATGGAAGGTGCAAAGAAAATGATTTCATAAAAAACAACAACAACAAGGCCAATGACTCAAAGGGCAGACACCAAGCCATCGTTGAAGAAACGAACACCGTGAATATAAAAAAAAAAAGAACTTTTCTCGAGTGGAAGCAATTACCAGGAGAGATCGTCCATAGCCTCTGCCAATTGAAGCGATGAAGCACCACCTTTGAGTCCTCCGTAACCATTGCCAGCAAATCCTTCTCCGGATTCCACTCCGCCATCTTCACCTGCCAATCGCAAGAAATCGAGCAAAAACCTCACAAAACCGAATCGGAACAATCGAATCGACCGCCCATTATGTCGCAAAACCCGAACCTGAGAAGCCAGCGGTTTGTCGAACTGAAGCTGAAAGGGAAGCACATGCCGCGACCCCTCGTCAGTCTCCATAGCTGAAAAGGCTCTGGGAGCAGCCCAAAACGTAGCCCCACCAGGTGCTGGAGCAAGCCGCGAGGAAGAGCTAGTGGAGAGCAGAGCCCGAAAACCCTAGAAGAAAGGCTGAAGAGCGACACGCAAGAGGAAGAGGAAGAGGGAGAGAGAGCAACTAAGTGCAGTGAAAGCCTGAGAATTTTGCAGAGAAGATTGCGGAAGAGGAAGAACAGGCGGGAGAGAAACGATGAGGAAGGCGAGAGGTTTAGTTACGGGCCGAGACGGGCAGTATTGGGCCTGGCTCCTGGCCCACCATACTACTTCATTTCGAGGCCCATTCATGGAGTTTTTACGTGGAGTTTAGTAATAAGCCACGGAGCCAGTGAGCTTGATAACAACAGAGAAAGAGTCCAGACTCTTTCGTTAAAAATTAATAATTTAGAAAATATTTTCCTAAGCTTGATTCATTGTTATCTCTTAAAAATGACTCAATGAAAAAATATATTTCATTATTAACAAAAACTCATGCCAAAACATTTTTGTTTGATAATGAGAATATTTTCCATTATCTTTTTTTAAGGATATATAATTAGGAAAAAATCATTTCCAAATCATTGATTTTTCAAGACATGAACGGAGCCTTAGACAGTGTCTTTGTATGAGCTAGCTTGCTTTAAGTGTTTTATAGTGGCGTGAGAAAATCAACTGTAATAGCGGAGTGCAATCTTCTCCCACTCATAGTGTATACTAGTGTGTGTGGCATGATAAATTTTTAGTGTTATGTTTATGTCAGTATACGTGCGTTTCAAGTTGCCTACAACGCTTTCGCACCCATCAATTGGTACTAGAGTCATGCCTCTATGCTCAACGATGTATCAAAATTAGATGATAAGAGATCGATTGGACTTCACTTAAGTCTTTGTCCATTTGCCAGGTCAAGGCAATTGATGACGTGAGTGAGAAGATTTTGATGGGTGGCCTCAGTACTGGAAATTTGAAAGTTGCCCGCATGGGGAGGGATCACAACAAGATTTATTCAAGAAACTCGAAAGAACTTGTGATTGACAAATATCCACTATTAAAATTCTCGCTACACAAGATAGAGGCCATGATGCAGTGGGGTTTCGCCATCAAGAAGAGAGGTGTCGAAATTGTGTAGTTAGATGAACCACCTAATTGAAGTTCAGCCTCGATTCGATCATTCTTATTGTCGCATTAAGACATATTTTTAATTATATAATATTATTTAATTAATAATTTTTAAAATCCACGTCAGCCAGAACGACATCGTTTTGGTTGATTTTTTGCCGATTCAGTTTCCGGCGAGCCACGTGGGCAAGAAAATTAATAAAAAATTGCCACGTAGGATTTCCGATAGGGTTCCGACGACCTGACACTAAAGTAATCCATTATTTAATTAATAATTTTTAAAATCCACGTCAGCCAAAATTAAAATCGATTTAAAAAAAAAAAAACAGGAGGAGGGGATCCACGTCAGCCAAAAAAATTGATACATGCTTCATACCCTATCATTGAACAAACTAAAAGACTAAGATTATAAAAACCAACCAATAAAGCCAAAGTCCTGTAGCATCAACAGAGCTTAAAAAATCAGCCATACCACTTCACCCAGTGAATTAAAAAGAAACTGATGGACTGAAGGATGGGTACTATCACCATCAGAAAAACTCAAAAATTCCTCCTGAGGAGAAGAGTCAAGACCTAGATAAGCAAACGAAAAACAGTTAAATGAAGAAAAATGAAATGCCATCTATTGCTCTGTATGAACAGTACCACTTGCCCTGGTCACTAACAAGGTTTGACAGCAAATCAAACTTCTCATGACATATGTTAATGGCATCAGCCCACTGCTTATGCATGACTGACAATGATGTCCGGATGACATGAAGTAAATCTTCAATGTTCAAAGCCAGTTGAGCAACTTGATGAAGTTCATTTTTTCAGCGGACAGAAAAGAGATTGATAATCTAAGGAGGCATTCGGCTGATGAAGATTCTCAAAAGTCCATCCTAATTTCAATTTGAGAATTAAAACAGACCAGAAAATGCATTTGGTGACACTCTGAAAACAGTTGATGAATAAAAGGTAAGCTATTCTCAGAATCAAAATCATAAACTGCAGATGACATTTTAGTATTCTCATTCCACACAAAAACATGGAGATTTGGAATAACTAAGCCTGTTTTTGGAATGTGATGTAACCCGAGCATGTTCTCACAATTTTCATCCCCAATGACATATTGTTTTCATTTAACAAATATTTGTCAAAAGACATCGAAAACAGTTTCTATGAAAATGGAAACTAAAGGAGTTTCCCAAAACTAAGCAGGGCCTTGAGCAGTCGAGAACAAAAATGACGTGGAATCATGCAACGATGTCTAAAGTTTTGCAACAAATTTGCCTCACAACTTTCAACATCTGAACTACATAGATTTCTGGAGGCTTTTACTGAAAGATAGTATGAAAATTACAGGTTGGGTTTGAAGCATGAGGCATCATGCTGTCCAGCTTATGGTGACCCTCGAAAGTCAACTCGAGCATTTAAAATTATCAGCAGGAAAGTTCTTCCATCATGTAAAGTTCAAAGTTATTTCTAAGAAAACTGCCCCCAAATTGCTCTTCCTTAACTATCCATTTCTTTTTAAGGATGATGACGTTATCCTGAGTTACTTCGCGTTTTACTTTCCTTTATGTCCAAACAAAGTTAGATACCGCTGAAACAACTATCAGTGCACATAAACAACCTAATATAATCCTAATACCAAGTACAATCACCACTGCATAAACTAGAACAGAATCCAGATTTCCACTCGCATCACCTTCGCTCACTCTTGCTTTTTTTCTGTAAAACACCAACTTCTCAGTTCGTCATCATGTTCTCATATAGACTTGCAAGCACTTCACGCACTGAATAGACAAAAAAGAGAGAGCTTTCTCGATTCGAAGCAATTACCCAGGAGAGACCTTCCCCAGCCTCCGCCGATTGAAGCGACGATGCACCCACCCGCCTCCAGAGTCCTCCGCGACCACAGCCGGCGAATCCTTCTCCGGTTCGTCGGAACTTGAAGCTGAAACGGAAGCAAGCGCCGGCGAACCGGCGACCCCTCCTTCGCTGGTCGTAAGAATACGTTATCGTCTATCTTATGTTCGTTCATCTTTTGCATTGCTTATACCTGATATGAAATAAAATCGCAAAAATTCTCAAAATGATCAAAAAAAAAAAAAAATCAAGACAGAACAGCACGGCAACACGAAAAAGAAAAGGAAGATGAAAAAATGAAATAGAAAAACAGTGCATTGAAAAAAAAAATGGTAAATTTTCTTTGTACAGTCGCTTAATAAGTGTTTAGGCATTTCTTTTACGAAATATTATTGCTTTTTTACGATTTTTTTTTATGTTGCGAACTATAATTTTGATCAGGTGGGTTTTGCTGCTGTAGACAAAAGCGGTGCGCTCCTAAACGCTAACGTGCATCATCGCCGATTAAAAAGAAAAGAGGAAAATCTATAAGTTAAACGTGGATCGAGTGGTCCGTCCATTCGTGTTTCAATCTCCAGATACAAAATATAGAAAGGTGTCTATAACTTCCCCACCCGGACAATAAATAATACAATAAATAAATAAAAAGAATATAGCCCGCATGCACACTTGTTTATTGAGATCATATGAGGTCTACAACGGATCAAATCATTACGTTTTTATCTACTAGCAAGTGGGACACATGTCCATCGCTCTTGATTTCCGATCGAAAAGATAAAGTTAATATTAATTCCACAATAGGAATCTGTATTGAATTGCTAATTTGAAAAATATTTAAAACAAATCCTCTACAGTTGCAAAAATAAATGAACGCGAGAAATTCTTGTCATGTATGAAAATATTTTGACATTATTATTGTCAATAATGAGACATATTTCATGATTGATTGTTTCAAGTAATTTAAGCGATTATTTTTAAGAATATATTTTTCAGTGAACAAAATGAGCATTAATTCGCGTCAAGGTCATACATGGCATGACATTATGTTCAAGTTTGTCCAAGAAACGGTATCGTTTGATTCAGGCCTATATGTTAAATGGTAATCTCGTTGCGCACCCAAACAAAATGAAGTGGCACGACGGGGAGGAGGCTTGGCTATGTTCCAGCAGAGCTGGTACGGAAGCTGCGGAGGACTCATGGGACAAGACATCGATGCGAACGTGGTGGTGGATTCGTTGTTGAAATTGTAATTTGGAAAGAAAAATGCAATAATTAATCCTCATTTGCCATTTGAAATAAAGAAAATATGCTAATGAATTATTCGAGTCGGTATCTTACAAGAGTTAATACTCACACTTGCTTAACATGTCAAGACGACGGGCCAAGCTCAAACTTAACCGGATAGAAATACTCGACTTCGTCGTTTGTTAGATGTGTTAAAATGGGTCATAAACCCATATAATGACTCACTTTTAGTTAAATGAGTCAAATATGGGTCAAATGAAAGTTAACCATTGGTCAAAAGTTAAATATGTATTAAATTTGTGTTGAGTGAGTCATTTAACATAGAGCTTAAAGTGAGTTTGGGTTTCTCTACAATAATAATAGCTTTTAGCAATACGGGTCAGGTTGGATATGAGTCGGGTGTGGGTCGGGTCGAGTATGGGTCACTAGATTTGCATTACATGAATTTATGTCAAAACGGATTAAATGGATCAATATGGGTCAAACCATTTTTGACCCGACCCACCCATTTAACACCCCTATCGTTTGCCATCACCACCCGAAATCCAACCCCTTTCCGTGCACTTTGTTTTCTTCCCCCAATCTGTGTCGATTGCATTTCAGACTTGAACGTACGGAATCATTTTCAGTCGAGTGACGGACGTCATTCGTGTCTATGCTTATCCTCGTCCGCACTGTGGACGGATCACCAAGTCTTTTTACCAATAAATGTGCAGGCCACGTTTAATCCGGCCATTCCTCTTTATCTACGATGCAGAGGAATTCTGTCAGCTGCAAAACTTCACGTGCTTGCCTCGGCATCTGAAGAGCGTGGAGATCGCCAGGTTCGCATATCGTTCTTTTGACGACAAGATGTAAACTTGCGTCGCCAGTGCTGCTTTTACCGAGGGATGCACTCCTCCTGGAGAAGACGGTCATTAACGTCAAGAGCAATGGAAGACACCAATCGAAATCTCTCATGTCTTTGCCGCGACTAGTTCTGCTCTAGATGTAGCCTTTCTAGTAAAGTCTCGCTACAAGCTGCCCGATAGGGAGGTGGTCGGTGGTAGAACGGATTTTCCATGATTAGAGTTTCTCTGTTTTGCTTGGGAAGCAACTTGGGAACGAATCCTCCCTTCAGATAACCTAAAACAAAGAGGCCAAGTGCTGGTTAGCAGGCGTTTCCTCCGCAAGGAAGAGGCAGAATCCGTGTGGTATCTCCTCCTTCATCTTTCGTGGACAAGAATGGTTTGGACAGTTTCCGGTGCTCTCGCCGAATTATCTTCGGGTTATTGGAGGTTTTATGGAGCAAGAACTCTGGTCTTGGCGGGGCATTCGTTTATAGTGCCACAAGAAAAGAGGGGATTTTAACTCAATTCTTCTCTCTGTTTCTAGGCTTATTTGGAAGGAGCTGAACAAAAGAGGTTTCCATGGAGAGAAATCTTTGTTTGTTGAAATCTGGCTTAAAGTCGGACACTTTTGGTATAGTGGAGACTACATATGGATGTAAACGCCTTGGTTGATATAGTCGATGATTTATCTTGTAGTTGAACTCGCTTTTGGTTTTGAGAGTTGCTCGTTCTGCATATGGCTTTAATTTTTGGCTCTTTTCTTGCATGGGTTTCCACCCCCTTGTGCCCTATAGTTGAACTTTTGATCTATTAAAAGAAATTTACACCTGTTCTGAGGATTTTTAAGTTATTCCAATTACCCTCTATCACAACATTGTTATCTAATCATGTAGTTTCAAGTACGAAAACTAACATCTCACATATGATTTTGCGCTAATTAGCATAACCATCATCCACATAGCATGCTTTTTTTTGAGCAAAAATACTCCATCAACTCAGTCCTGATTCCTTTTATGAGTGAGTTTAGCATAACGAAAGGGTGCCTCTACAATTTAAAATCACGATCTAAAAGTTCAAGAGAAACTTTGGATCCAAAGAGATACCGATGCCTTCCCAAAACAGAACAGCACTACGAATACGAAGACTAACATACAAAACTCGTTTGAAAGTGGTAAAATCCAAGTATTTAGGCAAGTAAATCAGACACCTAATACAAATCTATTTCCCATGTGACTTAGTAAACCATTTTCATTCACTAGAACTTAACATCTTTAGCAACACACTGCCAAAAAAGTGGTGATTTGCTTAAAAAAATGGCAATCTAATTGGAAAGATAGTTGTTACAAAAAAAAAAATATTGATGAATTACCACATCTAAGTACGTGAATAAATTGCTGTGAACAAAGGCTCTCATAACCAAGTTAAGCATCACAGATGAGATTAATGTAGGCTCGATTCACCATCATCCAAGCACCCGCCAGTTATTTTATCTGCTCATTTTCTTCTTACAGCTGAGTTTTCATTCTTAATTTTAGCTTGTCAGCAATAATAATACCGTAAGAAAGCAGAGTTTCACTTACTACATTGAGTCCAAGGAGTGGAATTGGTAGTATAAATAAGTCTTAACTTCTCCTAGGCTCAAAAAGTGCTATTAGTAGGTAAAAAGAGTTGAACATGATTCATGTATACAAAGTAGGAGTGTGCAAAAGAACCGAAACCCACCCGAACCCAGACTGGACCTGCTTGAACCCGGACTGGACCCGCCTGAAACCGGTGGTTCCTAAAGGGACTGGTCCAGTTCCCGGTTCCATGGGCGGATATGCCCGCTCGCCCACTCGGACCGGACCATTATTATAAAAATAATAATATATATTAATTTCTATTATAAAACATAAAAAAAATTTGGTTGAAAAAAAATTAAAATTTTGAAGCCCCATGTTTAGAATTCTTATTTTTCTATTTGAAGCCCTAATTTCTTATTTGCTTAATAGCCCTTGCAATTCTTATTATCAAAATCTTAAAGAGTACAACAAAGGTCAAGAAACAAGCAACTTGAGTAGTGTCTCTCAATTTCATCTTCTCCGTCCAACTCTTCGAGACTTTGACAAACTCATGCGAAGCTAATTGGTTGGTCTAAAAGAATCAGAAGTAAAACTATAACACTCTGCTACTTCGCCCAACACAGATGTCGCATCAATTTGTTCTTTTGTTGCAAGTTTCTTCGACATTAAAATCAATTTGGTAACGCGAGAAATTTCATCATTTTAGTTCTAATCTCATATCATTTTTTTACCACCTCATGGTCAAGAATTCAATAAGAGGTGACTATAAAAGCATGATGGACTTCAAAAGTTCTGAATATTACGTGCTTATGAATGTAATTGCAATCGAATTTGGTTCATAAATGCATATTGATTAGGTGTGATCGCTTGTAAGACCGGGTCCATGGATCCACTCGAGAATTGGACCGGACCGGACCGACGGTGCGATTCTCGAGTGGATCCATGAAACCAATGGGCAGTTCCCAAATTCAATTTTTTGGAACTGGTCCTTAGTAGCCAGTTCCCGGTTCTAAGGTGGGAACCACCCACTCAACCCATGCACACCCCTAATACAAAGATAAAATCTTCAATTATGAGAGATGTATATTAAGATTGAAGCAGGCAATAAAGTTTTTCCTTTTGAAACTGAGAACATATCTCTGTACCTATAAATTTTAATGTAAATGCGTAATAATTTCCATATCTATACCTCCATGTACAGTATCTTGAAAGCCCAAACTTAGATCAAGTTCAAATTCAAACCAATGATTATGACCTATAATTTCTATTCTACACTTATAGTTGAGATTGCCAACTTGTTTAATCAGAATGAAATCAGATTTTACCCTAACCCTTTCCAACCACTTAATGTTAGTAAGCCATATCGCTGCATATGATTGGTTTGTATGAGAATTCAACATCAAGATGTTCTAAAAGATATGGCGTGCCTCAAAATGTGTGAAGCATAACTTACCATAACAAATTGCTACATCTATCTTATCACCATCCAAGATTGTTTTATGCGATGCTTAAAACTCAATAATTTATCATAGAGAGGCCAAATGAAGAGGTAATAACGTACACTTGCAGATGATTGAGGACAATCAGCTGAAGTTCTTTTCCAGTGCCACAAACAACTTTCGATGCACGCTTCATACACTATCATTGAACAAACTAGCATGCCAAGATTATAAAAACCAACTAAAAAGAACAAAAATACTATAGCAACACCAGAACCTAAAAAACCAGCTGTACCACTTCACCCAAAGAATTAACAAGAAACCGATGGACAGTAGGGCTAGTCCTAGCACCACTTACAAGAGTCAAATTCCTCCTGAGGAGAAAAGTTAATACCTAGATAAGCATATAGAAATAGTTAAATGAAGAACAATAAAAAGCCATCTACTGCTATGTATTAATAGGACCACTGACCATGGTCATTAATAAACCATGGTCATTAGTAAGGTTTGTTAACAAATCAAACTTCTCATTAAATATGTTCATGGCATCAGCCCACTGCTTGTGCATGACCAATAATGATGTCCATATAACATGAAGTAAATCTTCAATGTGACTCATCCAAATCATATGAGAAGTTTGATATTAATATTATCCTTTTGTCATCTATAATCTCATAGTATGGATAAATCCGAGTTTGAGATAATTCTGGAATTGTTTTGAGTGACTTGCATCCAATGATATTTAGTATTCTCAAAAACTCAAGCCTATTGAGGCCTTGAATTCCAATCAAGTTTGCACATTCTTTAACTTTTAATATCTTCAAATTCTTGGATCTGGGAAGGAGCAACCTTCCAGTTGAAGTGCAATTAGAGATATCCAGCCTCTCCAAATACTCCAACCTATCGAGGCCTTAAATTTCGGCCAAGTTTTTGTAGTCAATAGCATATAATACCGTTAGCCTCCCACATTTTGTGAGGTCTAGCCTTTCAATTGAATTCCACTTAGAGATATATAGCATTTCCAAATACTCTAACCTATCAACACCTTGATTTTCAACCAAGTTTGCACATTCTTTAACTTCTAATGTCTTCAAAACATTGAATTTGTGAAGGAGCAACCTTGCAAGTGAAGTGCAATTAGAGATATCCAACCTCTCCAAATACTCCAACCTATCGAGGCATTGAATTTCGGCCAAGTTTTTGTAGCCTCTAGCATATAATTCTGTTAGCCTCCTAAATTTTGTAAAATCTAGCCTTTCATTTGAATTACACTTAGAGATATCTAGCCTTTCCAAATACTCCAACCTATCGAAGCCTTAATTTCAGCTAAGTTTTTGCAGCCTCTAGCATATAATTCCTTCGGCCTCCTAGATTTTGGAAGGAGTAGTCTTCCAATTGAAGTGCACCCTAGAATATCTAGCCTTTCCAAATACTCCGATTTATGAGGCCTTTAATTTCGGCTAAGTTTTTGCAGCCTTTAACTTTTAATTTATTCAACCTCCCAGATTTTGGAATGAATAACTTTCCAATTGAAGTGCACCATTCAATATTTAGTCTTTGCAAATACTCCAACCTATCGAGGCCTTCAATTTTAGCTAAATTTTTGTAGTTAGAAGCATCCAATTCCTTCAAACACCCGAACTTTGGAAGGTCCAACCACTTGATTGAGTCGCAGCGTTTGACATGCAAGCTTTCCAAATATGTGGATTTGTCAAGACCTCGAAGTTCAAATAGATTCTTGCAATCTTCGACGGATAATGTCCTTAGATGGATAAAATGTGAAACGTCCACTACTTTGATAGATCCACAACTATCAACATCCAAGATTTCTAACTTGAAGGGTGTGTTTAGGGATTGTGGTGATTATGATCCTTCAACGTCCGTCGGTTGGGAGCATTCTGAGTTCTTTAATAGCGTTGATGGAAGCGCCTGGATGCACTCTAGAAATTCACAGTCTCAAACTCATAGTTCCTTGAGATGGCCTAGGTGGCAAAGCGAAGGCAATTTGTGACTTCGATAGGTGACATTCAAATTTGTTATGCCGAAAGGAAGGTCCGACAATGATTGGAGCTTGATGGACCCAAGAAAATCAAGGCGTCGTAGGGAAGAAAGATCACACATGCTTTTTGCCATTATCCCTTTCAGATTTCTGCGGTCTAAAGCATATAACTCTCGGAGATTTCTCAACCTCCCAATACCATTGGGTAATTCTTCTATACCAATGTAAGAAATATTTAGAATCTCTAGTTTCTCCAAAAACCCTATGCTATTTGGTAACGTAGAAAGGGATTGAGTACCTTCTAGAAGGAGTTGATGCAGGGCTTTCAAATTACCTATTTCCGCTGGAAGCTCCATGAGGCTCGAACACCAGCACAGCTCCAAGCAAATGAGGGCCTTCATGTCTCCAATTGAAGTGTCGATTCGCTTCGGTCTCACACAATTACTGAGGATGAGAACCTCTAACTTCTTAAAAGCTAAGAGGAAGTCCATATTTTCTAGGGAATAACAATATGAAAGGTCTAGATATTTCAGCTTCTCTACCATCTGGTAATAAAAAAATAAAAATGATTGTTGAGGAGTGAGTTTGGAGTGATTATGATTCAAAAGAAAGCATAAAAGGGAGAAAAAAAGACTGCAATTCTTACCGCGAAAATAGTGGTAGTTTGCACTGGTATTTGCACAATTCGAAGATTGGCTTTTTTGTGCTAATGGCATCTTATTCCTTTTGCCCATTTCGGGAAATTTAATATTTATTTTTAGTTTTTTTTTATGACCCAGGGAACTCCGCACCCCGCCAATAGCCGAGGGAGTAAACTTTGGGGGCCGCACTTACTAACCACCACACACGTGCAACCAAGTAAGTCTAGGGGCCACATGTGCTAACCACCACACACATGTAACCAGGTAAGTCACCCTATGACGAAACTGAGATTCAAACTCTCAATCTTTTGCAAGAGGAAGAAAGCGCGAACTAGTAACGCCACCCATGTGGGTGGTATTTATTTTTAGTGTTCATATCCATTTCATTGTCAAATACAATCTCAAATTTGATTAGTAGGATAATTTTTTTTTGTCTTACCTACTTGGAAGAACCAGAAACCGAAATCATTGTTTTCACAGGGAGATGGACAACTTGAAGAATGTATATGTTGCTCTTAATCAATCTAACTCTATGAATAGGCCTAAATACAATTAGGTTTAATATGTTATGATAGAATCGAATCTATGCACACTTGGTGACATCAATTGTCATTGTTGGTCAAAGAGTTGCAAAGCATTGAAGTGGGAAGGCCAACTAGGGTTGCTCGTGTCCAGCTCAAAACTTTAGTCCGGTAGGTTAAAATGGTCGCCAGCCGCTGGCTTGTGCTTACACTTGATTGTCGGTATTCCTAAGAGATGGCATGGGAAAATCATATCAGATAATTTCTTTTCCCCTTACTTTTTCTTAAACTCCAGATTGAGCCCTGTGAACATGTGATCTCGCTTTCTACATTTGCTGCATAAAGCAATCGAGACTGAGCAGAATGAATGAATCTGGGGTTTGCAATTTTGTAGAGGCTTGCGTGATCCATGATGTAACCTTTGGATGGTAAAATCCTCTCTAAATGCTGTTGCCTCTCTCTAATAACTGATGTTCCTCCTAATGGGAAAGAACAATGAAAGTCATCATCAATTTGCTTAATTGATACTTCTGATGGATCAAGAAAGAACAAGAGGAAGAATTTTCACGTGTATGGTGGCTAGCACGTGCGACCCCAGGATTTACTCCCCTGGCTGTCGGCGGGGTATGGGGTTCCCTGGATCATAAAAAAAAACAAGAGGTAGAATTTAATGGGTGGGTATCCAACAATGGTCCACCTCTTCTAAATCATTGCATTATGATGAATTGATTCCTTGCCGTTGGGATGTGACCATCATTGACGGACCTCGTCATATCGTATGATGATGTAATAAAATACGTCTGATGCGGAATTCCCAACCACCCAAATGTTTCCAATTTCTTAAAGACTTTTTTTCTTGTATATTCCATTATATTTTCAAATAATCATGGGGTTCTCTTGTTTCTTTGCAAGTTGGCCCTTCTGCTCCAAAGTGCACGTTTTGTTTCCATCTTTCCATGTAGTCTTCCTCGATCTTCAGACAACGATATTAATAAAAAGTTTACGAAGTGCAAAGATTTTGTCTCCTCACTTTGAATTTTGGGTTAACAAGATCTTTTGCAAAACCGCAATTTCATTGGATTTGCTTGCTCAGTGGACCATCAACGAATGCTTGAGACCTATATAGAAGACGTACGACATAAGTTAAGAGTTGGTTTACAGGGAGAAAGATTAAATCTCATTCAGTTGCTGAATTGAATGCGTAAGCCCCCACATCACCTGACTTCCTAAAAAAAGTCCATTGTATCTTAATGCAGTGGGCCTCAATTGATTAAAATACTCGAGCTAACAGCAATAAGCAGCTGATGTATGTTGGCCCTGTAGAGATTGACTTCTGTGTAGCACCAAATGCCCAACCGACACTGCATCTTTCACACGAGAAGGAGGCCAATGTTTTCGATGGATGAGAGTGAGTGAAAATGATTGTATTACCCATCATCAATAATAGATATTACACTTGATCTTCACATAAGAATAGCTTGTGAAACCTCCTCTAGTGTCATACCGCGTGTAGATATCAAGGGATGAGATAACTCCTGAGCCAAATGAATTGGAGCGGCGATTGGATCAGCGGAAATCTACCTTTTATGCTGGATATGCAAAACCTTAGACTATTAGATGGAAGAAAATGCTCACACATGAGAGACTTATGGGCAAAAACAGAGACAAAGAATTATTGGGATCTCACTGTTATTGGATGCCTCATTTTGGTAGTTTTCTGTTTGGGTGTGCGTTGCTTTCAATACTCATTCCCAAAAAAATCGGTGATAGCATCATAACCCCAATTATTGCTCTCCCTAACAGAGACATTCGAACAAGTTTGTGACAAAAGCAAAAGGCACAAATAAAACAAACAAATATTTATAGCCCATCTTCAGCAAGAGTCATCACTGCCTCACTATGAAAATTGGGTGACACATCTCTGCAAGATGATTTTTCTGCTCTCTCTCTCTCTCTCCCTCTCTCAATATCTAAGGTGAAGATCACTAATTCTGGTTATGGCCTTTGGAATATCTTTCTTTTCTTTTCCTTACCAAGGAATGTTAGTGAGCTGAAACTGGGCTTGGGACCGTGTTGTTGTAGATAAAAAGGGAAAAGTGCAGGTAATGTCAGCTTCATATTCGTTGCATGTGCTTTTTGCTCTCCTGCTGAGATTTGTTTTTTTCTAGTTCTTTTTGGACTTGCGGTTTGGCAATGCTCCATGTGATCTATGAATTGACAAAACAGGAAGAAAAGTTGGGCTATGTCGGGATAACTGTCATCATCAATAACTGTTGTCATCAGTAGATGAAAAACTCTCTGAGCTTTGCGATATCTCAGAATTTTAGCCTCGACTTTGCTGGAAGGAAATGGTTGTGATCAGAATAGGGGAAGAACATCAAGAAGAAGAAAATACGCCCTCATAATTTGGCAGCAGGGTGAAAGAGAATAAGAGAAAGAAAATGTTCTCTTGGTTAGAAGCAAAAATAGAACTAGGACGAGATGGTGTCTTGGAAATGGATAATGACAGTCAGTGCCCAAGTTTGTGAATTTGAATCCGATTGCTTCATCTTCATTGTAACAGGTGTGAAGATACTCTAAACTTTGGCATAATGATTGCTTCCCAGCAGCCTTCTTCAATTTCCCCTCCTCAGGAAGCTTCACATTATGATGAGCTCTCCATGAAAGAGAGTTTGACCTTTTCAGATAGCCTGAAGGTATATAACTATTGGTTACGTTTTCTGGGTTTACCTTATAATTCGATTGATGTTCCTCTACATTTAGGTTTATCCATTTTGTATTTGTCTATGTTCATCAACAAGTTACTTTCCTCTATTTTTTTCGCCTATTAGAAGATCAAATTCCTGATGATCTAGTTTACATCATGTTCGAATTTCAACTGTAACCTTTTTCTCTAATCAGGACTTGAAGGATCTTAGGAAGCAATTGTACTCAGCAGCTGAATATTTTGAATTATCTTACAACAGACAAGATCAGAAACAAATGTGAGATGCATAGGTTTACAATTCATTATGTCTACCGGCTTGAGCATTTATTTATGTCGCGCATATCTTTACTGGCCTTGACAATACTGTAGAGTGGTGAACACACTGAAAGATTATGCAACTAAAGCTTTCATCAACACTGTGGATCACTTGGGCTCGATGACTTATAAGGTCAACTGTCTCTTAGATGACAAGATTGAGGAAGCTTCTGCAATTGAGCTCAGATTCTCTTGTGTTCAACAGGTGTGCTATATAATTAAATTGTCCTAGTTTTATAGTATTAAGGATGGGAAGGGCTTGCATACCCTCTGATTTACCATGTGCAGGGTCTAACAAATTGCAACTCAACAAGACGAATTAAGTTCTTGAAAATCTGAAATTACTTCGGATAAACTCCATGACTTGCTGGATTATATTGCATTGTAACAAACTAATTAGCAGAGCAAAATATATTCTAAATGGCAGAACATATCCTGCTTCAAAAATAATATGGAAAATGGTATAGAGAACAACTATCACTCGTACTGTCGACTTATTTATCACATATAATGAATATAATTTTCAACACTATCCTTTTGTTTTAGAGATCACGCATGTGTGAGTTGTTCACAGACCATGGAGGTCTATCTCAGCAGTCACCAGCGATAAGAGCTCCAAAGCACCACATGCAATATATCTTACCAGGCACGCTTCCCTTCACAAGATTTGTCATTGGTTTGTTAAGACCAGAAGATCGGAGTTGGCTCATGTTTAAGAACTTTCTTTCAGTTTCAAAAGCTAAAGATGGTGGAGATAGCAAGAATCTGCGATACTGCATGACAAGTGGAGTAAATGGCGAAATGTCTGCAGGTGAACATGGTATGACTCTTTTTCTGGTTTAACTACCACTGCAGACGTTTCACAGCAGAAGATTGGTCTATTAGATGCAAAAAATTCATGAGTCACAGAACCAGCTGATATCTTGCTCATCATTTGCATGTGCTCAATTTATTCCATCAAAAAGCACAATATCAAATGCTACTACTGACTACTAACTTTTTTTGTTTCTTTCCAAAGACATATATCCAAGAAATATAGAGACTCCTGCATCATTTGTGAGGTAACTTCTTGATAGAATATGTGCTAATCATCCTAGCTTCGAAAAGACCCAATGCTGACAGTGGAACACTGATGCAGGAGACGGCATGCAGCAACACAGTTTCCACAATCCTCCCCAGCCAGAACCTTTTCATTGGCAAGTACTTCATCCAACAAAAAAGCAGGTCAGTACACTCAACTTGAATGCTCCAGATTGCCATACATAGCGTTTACATCATGTTTTCATACCCTGTGATTTTATCATATATCATGTGGTCAGACAAGATCCTAATGCAAGCCGCACTTTTCTTAACCAGAAAAATGCACCTCCCCATTTCGATTTCAACTCCCACGTTCAAGTTCACTTGTCAATAGATCCACATCTCCAAACCCTTCTAATGCCAAAAGACGAGTAAGCATTAATGAACTTCAGTGCAGCTTAGCTGTTAAGCTTTATTTATTTATTTATTTATTTATTTATTTAGACATGTCTTGAGGACATGATCATTTATGACCAGTTCTCTTATATGCCCACATGAACATCCAGTACCCATCAGAACCCCGAAGATCCACTTCAATGTCTACTCAGGCTGAGTGGAATAGAAGAACCGATATCGAGCTATATTCCAGCAAAAACAAGCGTCTCTTCAAGGCCTTGCTTGGCATGTGGAAGTCAAGAAAGGACAGCAAATTATACAAGTTCTTGGATGAGAATTAAGAACAGGGGACAGAGGAAACCAGATAGACCCATGTATCACTTTCTTTGCATCATAAAGTGTACCTCAATTTGTTGAAGATCACTGGAAATACATTGATTATGTCATATAACAAAATACATTTCAGATCAGACAGCTGCAAATGAACTCAGCACTAGAACACTCCACATAAAAACAAGAACCCAACCGTACAGATTTCATGTGGGAAAGGCACAAGACTCTTGCGCACTCCACCCAGATTCCTGACAGTAGCAATATAGTTGATCACGCAATGGACATGGTTCAAAATTCAAGATCAAAACTGGGACACTCAACCTTCACTTTCAATGGATCTCTATCTCTTTCAGGGGTCATCACTTCATCATTAGCATCACCGTTAGAACAGCTTGAAAGAGATGCTTCAGAAACAAGAGTGCGGCTGCACCATTTTTGGTCAGCTTGTTCATGCGAAGGCTGCAAACATTAATTGCAGCAGATGTACAAGCTAGTCATACAAAGCTCAGTGAAATTGAGAATGTCCTCAAGGTAAATAAAGAACTAGATTTTCGACTGGGATGTATTAGAGAATTCGACAGGTCCTTATGCATCTAGTTCAAAAATTCCCTACAAGCAGTTGCTATCTGCAGCTATTTTTAATTCAGCTTGTCCAGTAGTTTGGACCGAAGAGTTTCAACAAACATCAAAACTCATTAAGTGCTAATGGAATTTCAAGATGCTTAAAGTCACAACCTTGCCACAGACGGGTCAAAATAGAACTAAAAGAATCAATTACTGTAAATAGAGTAGGGCAAGTAGCTGTATAATACCTGTGAGTTGCCAATTGCAAAGCCCCTTGTACAGTGAAATTCACTGAAATCAAAGGCTGAGTCTGATGATGTTTTACAATGTCAGCTGAGGAAACATTTATTGCGAGAAAGCTAACACTGACATTAAAAGAATGCTGAAGGGAGTGAAATTGCACTAAAACCAACCTTTCAACGTCATGAGACGAGGTGACTTTTCATTGTCAGTAGTATCAGTTAGATTTCCAGTGTCCACATCCTCCACTGAAACTAGTTCAGCAGCTGGTGGTCTTTGTCTTTGAGCACCATCACAAAACTTATCTGAATGCTGAAGCTCCTTTGTTAGTGAAGCAAAAGTTGCCTTCCTTTCATATGAATTTTCAGCAATGGCAACTTGATCTAATGGTTTACGGAGGACAGACAATATTTGATAGGCTGCATTAATTGGATTACAAAATATCATTTGCAAGCTGGAGTAAGTAACACAACATAGGTTCTTCCAGTAAACATGAGAATTAACTTTAGAGGAAATGCAAAATAAAGTGAGTGATGCATCAAAATCAATAAAACAAATGCCAAGCTTAATCGCATGACATTCTTTTTCTAGAGCAGGTCCATGAAACAATCTATCCATTTTGTGGGCTTTACAAAGCTTACTGTAAATTACTTGATGCACCTGAATAAGATAAATTTATTTTCATTCTGCCTAAATCTAACTACACATGCAAAAGACAGTAATATCAAAGGGCGACAATCCTCAAAAAGAGAAATTTCTCCATAGAGTAATCACCATCACGTAGAGGCTTGGTCTTGGGAACTCTCCTGATACAATCTGTGCTCTTAATACCAGATATTCCACTGTTTGAATCTGAATTTCTCGCTGGATGCTCCTTTGCTGAAGTTTTGTCTCCATGTTTATGCCAGAGTACTGTAATAACCAAAGATAAAGCGTTAGGCATCAAATAACTGAGGCACATAGACTTAATATCTGTGGAAGAAAGAATTAGCTGCTCCAATTCTGAATCATCTTGAGGTGACCATATCAGGTGTCCAATCCTCCTCATATAAATGCCCCTACTTGGTTAGGGAGGTAGCTACTTTCTCTCAACATGTTATTTTGACCTATTCATTTACTACTCCATCTTAATACCCACAAATCCACCTAAATAACCTCTTCAGTACTACACTAGGACATAGCTAGACAAACAGGATGCATCGAGGAAAACTACAACTGAATACGATAAATTTATTGAAACATCTGAATAGCATTGGATGAATCAATAATGCTGCAAACCTCCCAGGACTGATCGATCAACTTTAGCACCATCCACCTCCCAAAGGTCTGTCCCAATTTCTCCAACAGCGCAACACAGTTCATGACCATTTAAACCCATCGGTACCTTTTCTTTGACTACATGCTCCCCAATATCAACCAAGTGAGAATTGAATACCAGCGATTTTCCAGTTCCCAACGTTTCATCTTTCCTAAGAAATTTATTCACCAATACTTTCCTGCCAGCATCGTATAGTGTGACCTGAATGATTCAAGGGAAGAAAACAATGAGCAGAAAAGTAATTCCATGACATATAATAAGGAGTGTGAAAGGCCTTTGAACTTGTGCAGTGAAATGAACTTGAATTAGCGCAGTACTTGGGGCACATAATGCACAACCGTCCAAAAAACAGAAGTGATTCATGTTGGATCAGCAAACAAAGTGGCCAGCCCAATTTAATGAAAAAACAGAGGTTTAAGGATGAAAACACCCTTGAAAGTGCTTCGGAATGACCTGCCTCCCCAGGGATCCATGAACTTCAAGCTGCAAAAAACCATCATGGTATTTCTTGGCCTTTTGAGTTACTTGTGTTGTGTACAAAACGTGCCATTCTACATGACAGGAAAATGTTAATCTCCAAGCATGACATGATCAGTTAAACTAACATAAAACAGCAGATGAACACAGCCCTCAAAAAGGAACATCCACATGTTCATGCATGTTGAAAATGACTGAAGAATAATAATCTGTCATTGATTTCATTATTGAAATAACCTCAAGCTAAAAGGAGGCAATAAATACCCGGCAATACATATGTACCCATGTAGAAATCTATCAAGATGTGGAAGGAACAATCTGCTACTCAATGAAAACTCCATTGGAAAAAGTAAAAACCATAAAGGCATGTGCCGAGGAATCCATGTAACTCAGTTCATGGCCCTCCTTTTTTCCATGAGGTTCCCTTAATTACGATTCATTCTTTACCCAAATCATGATGCTAGAGCTAGGACAATATCAAGAAAATAACCTGACAAGGCGAATTCTGGACTTTCAAAATGAACAGACACATAGACCACCTTAAAAGCACAAAACTGAAACCTCAACAGACAGTTTTATATTTGGCAAAGCTTTTATCCATTATACATTTTCTCCTTTGAACTCAAGTTGGATATCTGTTATATATGTCATTTCAAGAATCCATCTGGTTAAGCAGTATAGATTTATGCCTACAACAAGTATGAAAGTTTCCTTAACTTTGATTTCATCAAGCAAAAAATTGTGAGATCATAATTAAGTAAGAACATGCAACAAATGTAGAGATAAGGCAACTAGCAAAACACTTGTGGCAAACTGCTTATGCATCTAAGCCAAATCTGACCTGTTACACTTGATTTTCCAGCATCTAATATACTTTCCGTTGCCCCCATTCTGATGCATCTGGCCATTTTTTTCTTCTGAAAGAGTAGTAATGAGTACATCTTTCAGTGCAATAGAATCAGATTCAGGTCATTATCTTAAAACATGTAGAGAAGCTATCATCCTTCTTAACAGAAAAGGAAGAGATCATACGAATAACAACGATGATTTTTAATAATCATCTCTCTGTATCTGGTCAATGAAAAAACTTAGAAATAAAAACAAAGAATTGACTCTTGACATCAGCAAGTTCAAGAATTTGTGGAAAATCATCCCAATTTTTATGAACATCCTATGAACTTGTGTCCTTTAGGCTTTGAATCACATTGTCTCGAAAAATCATTTTGGTGAGTATGGAGTATCCCACAATAACATCAATTGCAGAGCTCCAGAATGATGAGGCCGAGAGAAATATAAACAATCAGGGAGAAAATGTTGACAATCTATTGGCAGTTCAAGAATGTAGGCCAGGAGGTAAGGCAAATTACCTCCCCAGAAAGACTAAACAGGAAAAAAAAAATTTAGAACACCATGGAATGGATCAAATTGAACTGTATTCCAGGTACCTTTTACACCAGATTTTATGGTAGTAATGTTATGCTGCTGCTTCTGCATATTTAATTTGTGAAGAGAGCTGAAGCCATTTCCATGCACATTTAGATCCCTCAAAGATTCATGGTTTGCTTCTTGATTGCCAACTTCAACCAAATGACCAGGAAATTCCATCATCTCCCCAGGGCATACTTCTTCAGCTTTGTTCATGAACCTGCTATCTAAAAGTTTCCAGCTCACATCATACAAGAAAACCTGGTAAAAGACACTTATAAAGTTTCAATTAACTGAGCCATATTTATCCTGACAAAAAATTTTTGCTAATGTGCTGAGAAAGGTATACATCATGAAGAAGTAAACCAACTAATAAAGGAAGAGCTGTAATTTAATCCAGCAACAAGATAGCTGGTTTTATCTAAGGGTAAAAATCCGAAGGAGATGTAGACTGTAGAGATTGACCTGCCTAGTCATAGATCCACTGCTTGTACAACGTAAGAAGCCATCATGATATTTCTTCAACTTTTGAGTTAATTGAGTTGTATACAAGGCATGCCAATCTACATCAAAAGGAATATCATGTCAACTGCAGTGCTGAGACCACAATAACACTCTCGAATACAACTGCATAGAGAACATTGAGACCAGTTCTCTGAGGGGAGTTTGGATATATGCTAAAAAGCTTCAATACATTTCAAGAGAAGCCATGAAAATATATGAAACCACTGTGATTGAGAATATTTGATATACAAAGATGTGCAGAAACTGTAGCCCAAATAAAATCAAGAATGGATTCACAATCCAGGAGATACATCATGAGAAAGACACGGCCTGGCATGGGCATGGATGAATCAGCAGAAGTCCAAACTCACCTGCCGTACTTGATGTCCTTGAGTTCGGACCTGCCTGCAACATGCCATACTTGTTCATTTCATTCTTCTTAAATTCTGGAAATCAAAAAAACAAAAGAAACACGCGTGCTAAGTTTTGTACCAGGCATTCACTTGCCATTAAGAGAGTAAGATTATGTAGGATTTTATCACCAACCTCTAATAATCTTCTGCGATGGGCTTAGGCTGATTCTCTGCTGTTTATCCTTCTCCACTTTCATCTTCTCCTCTCCTTAAAAAGTAAGTTAGGTGGATTATACGTTAATACAAGTAGATGATGAGCACAACATTGCGAATGTATGAGTTGTCAAATTTCAAACCAATGGAGACACCAGCATTAAGAAAGACAAATATGCAAGAACAGACAATACCAGCGCAATCTGATACGTTGACGAACTTGTTTCTGTGAAGCACATCTGTTCGCTTAGGAACTTTAATTTCTCGGCTGCCAGTATAACTAACATCGAGAGGCTTTTGCCCTCCTTCAGGCTCCCCAACATCAACCAAATAAGCGTTGAACGTCAGTGTTGCACCGGAGCAAACAACTTCATCATTCTTCAAGATCCTGCATTCCAACAGCTGCTCGCTGTCGTCATACAGCATGACCTGTCGAATCATCCGACCATCAATCACCACATGGACTAATCTACTCAGAACAAGCCCAATCCCGGAGAGTATAACGACCAAAAGCACAGAAGACAGTCAAAATCGAAAGCCGAAAGGATGCTACTCTGTTCGATCGAGCGAGCTGAATTCGTGGAAAAGAACGGTCACGTATCGATCGCCGCTGCAGTTTCGACGCGGACCACTAGCCATTCAAAACCGAATCACGTCCGAGCCCAATCGGAGGTAACCGAATTCGCCGATCGGAGTCGAGCCGGACATGAACGGCAGAGGAGATCAGAAGTGAGAGAGAGAGAGGGAGAGAGCGGGGGACGCACCTTGGCGGAGGAGGAGTGGAGAGAGAGGAAGCCGTCGCGGTAGACCTTGCGCTTCTGCTTGAGGTGCTTCGTGAAGGTGACGTTCCATTTCGCCGGAGCCTCATCCATGGCCGTTGCAGCATTTGGTGGAAGAAGGAGGAGGAGGAGGAGGAGGAGGATCTTCTAGGGATTTCCGAGAGCTGCAAGTGAAGCTTTTCGAAAGCTGAAATGCTATGGCGGGAAACGAGCGAAACGAGCTTCAGTACGGGCAATCAATTTCCGGGCCGATCCGATTCGAAGGTGAAATCAAGGACCGGTTCCCGAAAATGAGAATTAAGAACCGTTCTATACATTCCTAACTAAAAGACAGTCTCCAGGCATTTTAAGTTTTTTTGGTTGAGCCATTGAATTCAGTTGCCTGCCCAATTAGGAATTATCGATTGTTTTTTCTCTTTTTATTATTTTTTTTAATCTCTAGGCATTCATCGTGGGATTTCCTTTTTCCCACAATTCTCTCGAGCATATTTGGTTTTTCTCCGATTTTGATATTAAAATGAGCTAACGAAAAATTTTGGTATCAAAGTATGCTCCGTACAAAAGTCATGGAGCTTCTGGTGTGCTTATTTCCCACGATTTTGTTTACTACGACTGAGATATAGAGAGAACAAGAGGGAGATGAGGTCAGTTTGGTTGCACGTTATTTGTTGAAATGCATTCTAAAAAAATATCTAGCTTCGACTGCTCGTATGGCTTCCAACTTGAATGTGGAAGTGTGTTTACATGTAAAGGTTTTTTGCAAGGATATTCAAATGAATGATGTGCTGCTATCGCAGCGTGGAGCTTTGACTTCCAAATTGTGTGGACGGATATTAATGGTTCGGGTCAGTTTTTGGGTTAAATTTGGGTCAGATCGATAAATTTATACTATACTAAAATGGGTTGGGATGGGTTATGAGGTCGGATTATTTTCAACTCAAGCTAAACCCAATCCAAACCACTTGTACGATGGGCTTACTTTATTTGTCAACTCCTTTATGTGAAAATATACATTTGTTAATCATTATAGATATCTATGATAAAATACTGTTAATACCACAAAAAACCTCAAAGTGGTATATTTATGATAAATTTATCAAAAATTAATTTTTTTACTACCAAAAACCCTAAATTGGTACACTTGAGAAAAATTTACTTATCAAATTACTAAGTTAGATAACATGTGACAATTGACAAGTATATCAATTTGCATTTTTACCTTTTATTTATTACAGATGTACCAGTTTGTAATTTTCCATAGTATTAATCTAATTTAACAGAAATTAATAGATAGTTTAAAGTTTTTTTATGGTCAAATAATTAGTTAGAAGTACATTTGTCATGGTGTGGCAATCTAGAGTTTTTGGTGATTAAAAATTAGTTTTAGGCAAATTTATCGTAGATGTATCAATTTATAGTTTTTTATTATATTAACCCCCTTTTTTTAACATTTTTCGCCGGTATGGGTTATAGGCCTTCGATCGAAAGATTCTTCTGGATGTATTGAATAGGAACGACCAAATTTTTGGACATGAAATGTTTCTTAGATACTATGTGTATCTATCGTCAATTGGTGTACGTTTAAATTAATAGACATGAATACAATTCAATTTAAGGGTGCGTTTGTTTTAATGAAAGTAGTTTCTTGGAAAGTGTTTTTCGGACTTTTCATTGTTTTTGTTTTTCCAAAAATGATTTGGTCAATGGAAAATATTTTCCGGTCAACATTATTTTAGGAAAATGAATTTATGTGCATGAGAAGGGGAAAACACTTTCCATTTTTATCAAGTCTTTAGATCATTCCCTTTTATTAGGTCGTCTCTATTATTTTCTTTTACTCTTCAAAAGCTCTCTTTTTTTTTTTTTCCGGTCAACAAATGAGATAAGCCCTATAACTACGGCACAATTTGCAAGTGAGAGGCACATTAGTGTAAATTGTTAGTTTAAATGTTATTCAATCATTTTCCAAATGCGATCCAAATGCCTGAAAATATTTTCAATTACATATCATCAAACATAAGAAAATTAATCATTTTCATGGAAAATGATTTCCTAGAAAATATTTTCCAAAATAGTACGATTTCCACGAAACAAACGCACCCTAAATCCTCAAATTCTCTTTGCCCGAGATGAGATGAGAGTTATGTTTGCACGTAAATTCGAGGCCTGGGAATTCAAATCAGTAAATAACAGCAAAAGTCGGGCTTGTTCCGGATGATGAGACTACAATGTATCCAGTTCGAAAGTTCGATTTCCCGAAAGTTGGGGAATGACCAGGGAGACCGATCTTTGCTGACTCGTCATTACAACAAGCAAGATCAATCTACAAGCAACCAGATCAAGGGAAGGACAGTATCATCGTTCTGCCTTCTCGCAGCCTTATCCCTCCTCTATTGTATTTTTCTTTCTTTGGTGTTCTGGTACTTGTTACTAGACCCGTCAAATGGGTGGGTCGGGTCGGGTTTGGGTCAGATCGAAAATGGTCCGATCCATATTGACCCGTTTAACCCGTTTTGACCCAAATTCATATAATATAAATCTAATAACCCATACCCGACCCGGCCTGACCCACACCCGACTCGACCCGACTCGTATTGCTAAAAGCCATTATTATTGTAGAGAAACCTAAACTCACTCGAAGCTCTATGTTAAATGACTCACTCAACCCATATTTGACATATATTTAACTTTTACTTAATTCATATTTGACCAATATTTAATTTTCACTTGACACATATTTGACCCATTTAACTAAAAATGAGTAATAATATAGGTTTATGACCCATTTTGACACATTTACTTGTTACAATTAGATGACGTTTGTGTTGGGCTTTATTCCGCTAGCCTAATAGCAACAAATGTCTAATGGGGCAAAAGCACCAACGTTGATGGGGTCCAACTTTACGTACAAGAATGAATCCTAAAATTTGTATCGATCCGGCACTTTCAATTCCTAAACTTGCATTTCATGCATTTAAGTCACGAAACTTCTTGTTATCCTTCACCTTAGTCCGTTTGCTAGGTCCGTTAGCTTTTAGAGGGTGAGGCAAGGACTAGGAACATAAGTATCATCCAGAGGCTTTTGCCGTCATTCGGAATCTCTCGTACCATCCAAAAGATTTCTTCTACCTGCGGAGAGAATATGTGCCTGTAAACTTCCCCATTACTCCATTCTTTTCTTCTCGGGGTGATTTTCTTGCGTCGGTGGATATCGAATGTGCATTACCAGAGCAACGCCCAACTTTCTGAGCATCTATTCCTTTCCTCTCTTCTTTGCAAATCGCGGGTCAATATGTTTATAGCTTGTGTAACGCATCGGAAGTGAACTCTCGAGTCATTCTCATCCCAAGTTCCACTCTTCATAGTCTGAGTAGTGCAAAACCAATGGCCGAGTTTGCCATCTCGTCCGCAGTTCGGGCAATAGGAGAGTTGCTCGTCCCATTGTTATTTCATTCTTTTTCAGGCCCGTAGATGGACAACCACCACGTGAGATTCAGGGTTCCTGCTAGTCAAGATTTGGATGTGATCTCGTTCCGGTTGAGGGGACCAATCACGTATATGAGCACTACATGACAATGATCTGGGTGGACGAGAGGTTGATGCACTTGGTGCCGCACTACTTCAAAGCGTGGTTTGTGCGGGTCAGCGAGAATCTATTCAGACTGCTGTGAGGCTTTGATGGGCCACCCAGTGGAGGTCCTAGGGTAGCTGTCCGGGACCCCATGGACATAGACACCCTGATAGTACCATCACTAACTCAGATGGAATCTAATCTTGAGCCAGACTTAGAGTACTACCAGTTTTGGTAGGCATGGGGTGCATCACTTTTTTTGTAGTCACCCTCATAGTGTAGAGGAGCTGGGCTAACCCCCAACCCTTTTGTTTAACGTGAACTGGAAAGGTTCGCGTAGCAAACTGGTATATATTGAACTTCCAATGTATGTTCCTAATATTAATGATATGTGCGCTTGCGTTTAATCATACGATAAAATGAAAGGGTCGGTGACGCATTTAGGGATGTTGTAACTAAACGATGATTGCAAAGGAGAGCCGTGGGTTCAACGGGGTCAAGGCGTAACGGCTAACATGTCTATTAATACCTTTTTGGTACCTAAGAATCATTGTTTTACCCAACATATCCATGCGTGTCTTTTTAACATTTTCATACATTTATCACAAAAAAGGATGATCATACGTGGTTGGTCCATTTCATGCTTTCTATGCTATCTAACTAAAATGAGAAAAAAGGCAAATAATTTATTGAAATGACAAAATGAGTAAGTAAACACTCAAGCAGTTTAAAATAAAGCATGAAAGAAATTAAATTAGTCTAATAAGGCAAGGAATGAAAAGACCCGCAACTTATCGGGTATTTACACAACACATATAGGAAACCCAAGACATAAGTGGGGAATAAATTAATGGTACAAAGGATATAAGGTCGGATTGGACATCAACCCCACCACCATCTTCATATTTTTAGGATCACCATCTCAGACCTATTCTAATCCTAGGCTAATGCTTACAATAGAATTAACAGTTCATACAAACATGACATTCACACAAGATGCAATCAAACAAAACATCCAAAGAAACATCCATGAACCATGAATGGCCTAGGGGTCAGCCTTTGATTTTGGCATGCAACGTGCTATTACTAAAACACCTACCCCAATTCATTTTAAATGACTTATGATCGTTAGATATCATTTGTATTCACAAAATTCCAGATTTCTAAACTTCCTAGAATAGAGACATAGCTTGAGGGCAAAACAAATCATCACAGAACACGGCATCAAAGGATCAATCAATTGAAATATGATCCATGGTTCATTTGTCACGCCCTGGACCCCGAGCATGCGACAACCCTTTACCATGGTCAATTGAAAGCGACGTCTCAGGACTCGTCGATGACCATTCATTTTAATCTTTCATTATGCGCAAGCGGAAGACGAACCATTCTCAGACCAAACATACAATCAAATAATCAGTATCCTGAGCAACTGCAATAATCGAGTTCATTAAACAGCGATAGAGGGATGAATAGCAAGAACAACAACTACTCATTTATACATTTTACTGAATTAACCAATGGAAGCCCAACAAAAGGGCCGATCTATCCTCTAAGCCAGACTAAAAAGAAACTAAGTTAAGCTAATCCAATTATACAAAATGAATCATCGGGTTCAGCACCACGATCACTCGAATCCATTAGACTTAGGCTCCATCAAGTCGATCACTGGTGGAGCAAGGGCAGGATTCTCCACTATGGGTGCACCATTCTAGGGGCCTGAAAGTGGATATACAATAACAAGTGAGATAAAATATCAATGAGTTCTTTCCCTAAGCCTTGGTTAGTACACCAACTCAACCTAAGGTATCTCTCCAAAACTACCCTTCACACAACCCATAACCAACAACCAACAATCATATAGTCGAACAACAGACAGGGCAACCAACAATCATATATGTCGCGACTTAAATTTTTTTGAAAATAATAATATATAGGTTTAGGGGTATTGTTAATTTCGGGCCGACAACCCTCAATTAACTCGGGCTCTCCCAAGCCCATACCCCGCTCGACGTTGGGATATTCATAAAAACTTCAAACAAGGAGTCGACACTAGTCTATTGAGGTCAACTAGAAACCAAGCGAGACATGGGAGCGCGTCTCGTTTTTTTACGCAACCAGAGGGTCTGGGGTCGGGGACTTGATTACATTAGTTACGCGACTGACACCCTTTCGGTACTTAACTTGATTATATATTAACTAAGGTTATGGCAACACGTTCGAGAAACCCAAAGTTTATCCTAACCTTTCTAAGGAAATAACGTTTAAAAATCATGACAAATAAGGTGCGGGAATATAACATAAAATAAAAACTTATTGTAAAGCCCTAAAGGCTTATTCAATTTTGGGTGTTTTCTTCTTTTTAAGGGTTTTCTAATTTTTGCAATTTTTTAAATTTTTCTGAATTTTTCTGAATTTTTATGAAATTTTTATATTTTTTAATATTTTCGGATTTTCCAAAATTAAACAAAACAAATTTTCAAGATTTTAAAAATATTTTTTGACTTTTCTGAATTTTATTAATTGTTTTTGAAATTTTCTATTTTTTTCTAATTTTTGGAATTTTGGAATATTTGAAAAAGAAAGAAAGAAAAAATTAAATAAAATTAAAATAAACTTTTAAAACCTTTCTGAAAATTTAAGAAAATTTTTTTTTTTTTAATTTTTGATGATTTTTCGAAAAATTTTAAATTTTTTTTTTAAGATTTTTAATTTTCTGAAATTTTTTATTTTTCTAGATTTCTTTTTAATTTTTATTAAAACAAGTGATTCGGACTGGGTCGGGTGACCCGGCCCTACTAAACCGACCTGGACCCTATTGGTCTGGGCTGGGCTAAAAGAAAAACGGGCTGGCCGAATGGCCCGGTTGATTTTTTTTAAAATGGCCCACTAACAAAGAAATTAAACAGCCCATTAACAAAAGAGAATAAAATGGCCCATCAGTTAAAAAAATTAAAAAATCCATCTCCAATTCTAAAACATTTCAGCCCAAACTTATCCTAGGCCCATTCGAAAATAATAAACAGCCTAGCCCCCTTCTATTCAAACTTTCAGCCCGGCCCCTTTTTTTTCATTTTTCTTTTTCTCATTTTTTTTATTGGAATTTTCTGGTCTTCTTCTTTGCAAGGTTGAGGCACGCCGGAGGTTCACTAGAAACCTGCACGAGCTCCATCCATGCCACTGCCGACGTCGCCATAGATTCTCACCGGTCCAAAAAAAAGTATTTGCGTCTTCCAGTGTCAGTCGTTCTATCCGATTGACGATAGACGTCGCCGGCGATGACCTCCGGTGGTCCCAGAAACTCGCCCTCATCGGAAAAATAAAAACGTCTCTTTTCGACCCAAAAAAGCATGGAAATCTCGCAAAACTAGGTATAATACTAAGAGAAACACAAAATTAAACAATATACGGCAAAAATCCTAAGAAAACAGGTTACCGCGGATGGATTCAACCATGAAAGTTTCTGGGTCTCTTTTAGGCATTTCTACAAACATCTTGCGGGCATGAATAAAACAAGGATTCTTCGACTTGAGCCAGCTTGAGACGAGCCCGAGCTTCTATCTAACCATTCTAACATGCGCAGAGATGCAAATAGAGGATCAGCAGGGGCCGGGACTCGCACGAACTGGTCGGCGCAAGTTTCGGCCCGTCACCTGCAAAAACAGAACAGGAATGCGTTTCGGAGAAACCTACCTAGTTCAGACGGAGCTTCACGGCTGGAAACGACGGGTGGACAAACGGCCTCCGGCGACGGCTAAGCGTCTTTCGAGTCTCCTTCTTGCTTTCGGTTATCTCTCTCGGATCTCACTATCCCGGTGCCACCTCCTTGCTTTTTTTTTTCTTCTCTCTGTTTTCTGGCATCGGAGTTGCGACGTGGCGGGGAAACGTCGACGACGGATCAGGCGTGGCCGTCAGTCATTCTCCTCCCCCTGTTCACCCCTTTCTCCTCCTTCTTCTCTTCTTTTCTTTGTTTCTTTTTCTTTTCTTCCCTGACCAGAATCGCGGCTCCCCTGATCGTCAATCCTCCTGCACCCCATAACCGTTTCTGTCCTCCCCCCTATGGCCGCGTGACAGCACAGCAAGGTGCTGGCATCATGCGGCTGACATCAGGATCCGAGGAGACTCAGACGACGTCGTATGCTTCTTCATGCTCCCGTGCGTGTGGGGGAGGAGAGGAAAAGAGAATAGAGGGGGGGAAGAGGCCGGGTCAAGAGAGAGAAGAAAAATAGAGGGAGATGGGTCGAAGATAAATAAATGGGAAAAAGGCCCAAGAGAAAAAAAAAAAAAAAAAAAAAGCTAGGAGAGTGAACAAGTGGGCTAGGATGAATCAACCCATTCGGATTTTATTTTTTTACGATTTTTTTAATCTTTTTTATAAATTAATATATATTTATAAATGCAAAAACAAATGGGCATTTAAAACAAAGATAAACAAAAAAATTTCGGGTGTCGGCAAGCCGCCCTCTCTTTGAAAGAGAGCTTGGAGAGACTCATTTCAAAGACTAGATGACACCCGACTTTTACCGACGAGCCATGGAAGGGCGAATTTATTCCATTCATTTTTTGTCTTTTTTTTTTTTGAGGTCTCGACTCGTGCAAACGAATTTCGACCAAGTCAGAAAAGTCTCACCGTGTAACAACATGTTTGGACTGGGTTAGTGGAGTCTTACCGTGTAAGAACGGGCTTCGACTAGGTTAGTAGAGTCTTACCGTGTAAGAACGGGCTTCGACAGGGTTAGTAAAGTCTTACCATGTAAGAACATGCTTCGACTTGAAGGGAGGTCTTACTGTGTAAGAACGGGCTTCAACCGAATTGGTAAAGTCTTACCGTGTAAGAACGGGCTTCAACCAAATTGGTAAAGTCTTACCGTGTAAGAACGGGCTTCGACTTGGAGGGAGGTCTTACCGGGTAAGAACGAGCTTCAACTTTGAGGGGGTCTTACCGTGTAAGAACGGGCTTCCACCGAGTTGGTAAAGTCTTATCGTGTAAGAACGGGCTTCGACTTTGAGGGGGTCTTACCGTGTAAGAATGAGCTTCGACTAAAAAAACATGGTTTTAGGTTGACCATGAACCATATGGTTTTAAGGAAAACCCACAAACCCTGTTAGAAATTGCATAGTTTTAAGTTGACTATGAACCATTGGAAATTGCATGGTTTTTCGATTGACCATGAACCATGTTGTTTAAGGAAGACCCACGAACCATGTGGTTTTAAGGAAACCCACAAACCCTGTTGGAAATTGTATGGTTTTAGGTTGACCATGAACCATTGGAAATTGTATGGTTTTCCAATTGATCATAAACCATGTGGTTTAAGGAGGATTCATGAATCATGTGGTAATTGTATGGTTTTCCAGTTGACCATGAACCATGTGGTTTAAGGAGTACCCACGAATCATGTGGTTTTAAGGAAGACCCACAAACCCTATTAGAAATTGCATGGTTTTACGGTTGTACGAACCAAGTGTGGTTTAAGGAGGGCCACGAACACGTGTGGTTTTTAAAGAAAACCCACAAACCCTATTAGAAATCGCATTATTTTCCGGTTGACCATGAACCCTTGAAAATTGCATGGTTTCACTGAGTGAACTTGTCAAATTCAACTTGAGCAAATGTCATTAGAGATAGTATCAGAAAAATGCATTGACAATATTATAGCATTAATTGCATAAGCAAATCAAGCTAAGTCCGATCACATTGAAACCATTTGATTGGTTTTTTTTTTTTTTTGTGTCATGTACCGCAAAATTGTCATCAAGCTTTGTTTACACCTAAATTTTGGCGATTTGTTTTAGCATTTATTAATTGCATTGGAAAATTAGAGATTAGTTTCTAATCCCTTAACAAAAAATTCTTTCATTAAAATTACATTGCATATAGACATTAGGAGCATTTGCATCACTAGTTATAAAATTAATTAAAAAAATCGAAATTAAAAAAAAATAATAGAAATTTAAAAAAAGAAAAAAAGAAAAAGAAAAAAAGGAGGGTCCGGGCTGGGCCTGCCCGATCCCTTTCTTTTCCTTTTTCACCCGCATGGGCTGGCCCCTTTCCTTCTCTTTTTGGCGCCGACCCGGCCCCTTTCTTTTCTTCTTTTCCCGGTCCGGCCCGACCCATCCATCTTCTCTCCTTCTTCCTCGCGCAGAAGCGTGCACCTGCAAGGAAAATAAAAAGCAGCAAGTCAACAAAGCAGCAGGGGCAAGTCAGCAACGAAAGCAGAGCATAAGCGGCAGCAAGTCAGGAAGGCAGAAGGGCAGAAGCAGCAGAAGTGCAGAAGCAACAGCAGAAAGGGCAAAAGCAACAAGTCAGAGCACGCGGAAAACAGCAGAAAAGAGAAAGAAAAGAAGAAGCAAAGCCAGGAGGAAAAAAAAAGGGCAAAAGAAAGAAGAGGAGAAAAAGGAGAGCGAGAGAGACCCGAAAAAAAAATCAGAGGGGGAGCTCGAGAGAGAGAGAGGAGACGAACCCGGCGACCAGAGCGCGAGAGACAAAGTGAACTCGGGAGAGTGACCAGCCTTCGTCGGAGGAGCTTCCACCCGCAACCGTCCGTTGCGGCTCTTCTCCGAACGAGGTAAGTTTCCGAAACTTCAAGCGACCCATTCTTGGAAAACGCCGGGCCGAGGCTCGCGGCTGACCAGTTCACGCGAGCTTTGGCCCCCGGTGATCCCTCATCGACGTTATTGTGCATTCCGACTTGTTTCGTTTGAATCCGTAGCCCCTCGGTAGTGTCCTTTAGGTGTTCGGTGAAATGCCCCACTGAAAAACTAAACTCAACTCTCGACGGGAGCTCGGCTTTTGTTTTTTTTTTTTTTGCGTCGCTAGAAATTATACTGTTACCATGTACTGCTGTCGACGTTTTTCGGGCTGGTCAGCGGGTTTATCTGTGCTGCGTGTGTTGGTTTGGGCGTTCGTAGCTCGCCGGAGTCGCATTCGGTGACTCTCGGGATGCCGGCCGACCGGCAGCCGGTGACGCTCGATGTCGGTCGGACGGAACGACCGACGTCAGGCGATGGCAGGTGACCCCCCAAGGCCCAGCGAGGACTCGCCGTGGCGCCGGCGTCGGTTTGGCGGAATGGAGTTGCAGGAGCGTCGGACGAGCGGGCTGCAGCAGGAAGAAGACCAAGAAGAAAAAAATAAGGAAAATGAGAAAAAGAAAAATTGGAAAGAAAAGACAAAAAGAGAAGGTGGGGGAGTGTCAGGCTGCATGGGGAAAGCATGCAGAGGGCACGTGAAGAATAAAAAAGATTAAAGAATAAAAAGAAATAAAAAATAGAAATATCAGAAAAAGACAAAGAAAAGGCCGAAAATAAAAATAGGGGGCAAGGAGACGGGCTTCGCCGCGGGCCCGCTTCTGTCGGGCTGAATTTTTCACGGGCCGGTTTTTTCAGCTGGGCTAAAAAATAGAAATCAAGATTGGGCTTTTTAAGAAAAAATCCGTGTGGGCCTTTTTTGTTGTTTTTTTAGTGGGCTTAAGGCCAGCCCAGTTCCTTCAGCCTGACCCGGACCGACGACATCTGAATCGGGTCAGCAGGGCCGGGTTTCCTGACCCGGTCCGAATCACTTCCTTTAAAAAATATTTAAAAAAATCGAAAATTCAGAAAATCATAAAAAACATAAACAAATATTAAAAAAATCATAAAAAATTTCGGAATTTCAGAAAATGCATGGAAAATTCAGAAACCTGAAAATTCATAAAAATTTCAAAAAAAAAAATTTTAATTAAAAAAATCTAAAATATTAAAGTATTGAAAATTTCAAAAAAATTTCAAAAATCCCAAAAATTCCAAGATTGTTTTAGAGTTTCCTAAAAAGCTCTAAAATAATTCTTGGACCATTTTCTTAAAAAGTGTCGGAAAATCATCTGGCCTAAAATTGTCTCAAAATCAATGCTCTTACGCTTCTGGCAGGGTTTTAGTTATCCTTGTATACAATTGCCCTTGATAGCACTCTTAGGATGCGATGATTTTGGTTCCCCCTTAGTTTAATTAGGATTGTCATTTATTTATTTCTTAATGCTTGTGTTTATTTTCACTTGCAATTTATTTAATGCTTTCTTTAATTGCTTATTGCTATTTTGATGATTGCGTCCGCATTTATCACCTCACATGTTAGTGGCTAAGTCTAAAATCAATCCAAACTGCCCGGCTAAAATCTTTTGAAATGAACAAGATTAGGTACCGAAAGGGCACTAATTAGTTAATTAGTGTAATCAAGTCCCCGACCCAGAATCTCCGGGTTGCGTAGAAAGTAAGCGCACACTCCCATGCTCGCTTGGTTTCTAGCCGACCCCAATAAAGCTAGTGGCGACTCCTCATTTGAAGATTTTCATGAACATCCAAATAAATGCGCGGGTATGGGCTTAGGAGAGCACTATGTCGATGAGGGTCTTGGACCCACCCTTTGGACGATACCCCTAAACCTATTTATTCAGATATTCATTTCCCTCTTTGGGACGGAAAAAATAGGTTGCGACAAGCTTGAAAGACATCATTAATTATCAAATCCCTTTAAGAGAAAAATTATGTCAGAACGATCATATTCATGAAAGAAGTTCATTAAGCATGTCAAGCAAGAGCTTCTTAGTTAGAAAGAGCTTATCACATGCTCTCAAGAAGGGGTTATCTAATCCCATCCATTCATGTGGGAAGTGATTTGATCACTCAATTTACCTCACATTTCCAATGTCGAAGGATCTGAGAATCATTCGCAATAAGTACATATTGCCAATCCAAAAGGTCTTTCAAAGGGACCGTAATGCAGGTTTGGTCGTGGCTTTAGCAATGGATATGCATCATTGGTCATGAAATGAAACAATTATCTGCCAACATCTTTGCCAGGTTTACAAGTCAAGATGAGATAAGACAATTTTGCCCCTACCTCTTCGAGTGGTAGCTTCTTTGGAAAATCCTTATTCTCGCTTAAATCATTCCAATCTGAAGAGACTTCGGGAAGGATTGTAGTGTTGGTTTAGTTAAGACTCAAAAGGCTCAGAACTTTTCACAAAAAGGGATTTGAAAGTTGGTGATTATCATGGCACCATTGTTATATCATTCAATCTTTTGAAAGCACTTGACTTTTGAAATCCGATTTGTCTCGAAAGTCCTTTGACTAATCAAATAAGAGCTTTGTCCTTCTCAATTTTTTATTGCATTTGCAATGATTTTCCTTTTCATGCAGGCATTTTGAATTAAAAAAAAAAATTTACATAGGAGTTTTTCGCCCCCTAATGCAAATCTTCTTTTTTTTTTTTTCTTTACACGGGCATTAGCCTTGCTTTTACCGTGCACGCCTGCTTTTTCATGCCCTTTTTGCTCTTTTGAACTTTTTGAGCTTTTGGGACTTTCGAGATGCTTTCCGCCTTTTTTCACGTAAATGCCAATGTCCTTGGTCAATCAGGTGCCTTGCCCTAATATGGGGAGATAATCACCATTTGGATTTCAGAAATGAATGATTATGCTCAACTGGTTTAAGCAAAGGGTATTAGTGTTTGGATAGAGAAAATAATGCTCTTCTTCACCTTGGGTTGCTTCAAGCCTTCATAAGAATTCTCCTGAAATTACCACAAAAATATTAATGTAAGCGAAAGCAAAGAAGTCTTTCTCATCTTTTCACCATATCATGTCAACCAAAATCTCCAAATTTGTCACATTGTGGGTTGGTTCTTGACAGGGGTATTTTATGATTTCTCCGCATTTAAGGCTCAAAGGGGCTGACTATGGTCACCCGCAATGTATAAGATAGAGAAAATGAATGCCTCTTTTCATTTTGGTCCATGTACCAATTGCGAACGACGCATTTGTCCTTAAACGACATAGGTTTTCTTTTTCCGCTCAATTCTCACAGTGTTTGAAAGACGTGTTTGGAAATGGATTGCCTTTCATCATCCTAAGCATTTCCTGCTTAGCATGATTAAACATCTCAATTTCATTTAGTCGAGATCATCTAAGCAGATTAATCTCCATGGGGGGGGGGGATTTTTGATTCACAACGAGTGATCCATCAAGCAGACATACAATTTTGAGATAAAAAACAATGCTCAAAAACTTTGTGAAAAATTCGTTTTTTCAATTTTTATCTCCTCTTTTCTTTCTTTTTTTTTCTTTTTACTTGCTCCCAATAAAATGCTGAATTTTTTGGATGAAAATTCTCAATTTTGTCTTTCTTTTGATTTTGAGAAGAAGGGTACTTACTTGCAACATGGCGACTTAGTAACCCTATGAAGAAATAAAAAAGAAAGTTTTAGTGCAAGAATCCTTAGGGATTGAAAATTGGAAACGATACATTATTACCTTTCACTCGCATTTATCACTCAAGTGCCAACATCATCCTCTTGGATATTTGGCAATCCTGAATTACCCTTCACTTGCATCTTTTTTTTTTTTTTTGCATCTGATGTTTCCTATCAAAGGAAAAGGGGATCATGTTAGAGACCATATCAACATGAGCAATTGGAATCGATACAATTTACCCTTCACGTGCTTCTATTCTTCAAGTATGAGCATTTATGTTTTGACATTTTAGGGCATTGTCTCTCGAATGCTTTGCCCCATTTATCGTCTGTGAAGAAAGGATTGAGCATGTTATTTCCACACTCAATTGGAAATCATTTAGGAATGAAATACATCCTTTACGCCAAAATGGACAACTGGGCTTTAACATGCTTCTTTGGTAGAAAGCACTGCTCCCACAGTCAATGCGCACATTTTCGTACAAAAGATGGGACATGTTATTTGCACTCTACACTTGAATTGGACTAATTTAGGAACGGTACATCCTTTTTGGCGTCGAATTGATTGACTCCATTTCATCATGCTTCATGGGTGCGATTTACTATGCTTTGAGTGACTCGTGTCGGTGATCACCCTATGATAAAAGAAGATGAATTATGTTATCTCCCTACTTAGGAACGATACATCCTTTTGTAATGAATTTTTGCCCCAACACGCGTCATTGGTGAGGAAGAAGAGATATTGCCCTAGAGTCAAATGCTACTTCAATGTCTTTTTCAAGACAAGTAATTAAGCTTCATCATATCTTGTTCCGACACATGTTGAAACCTTGTGCCCTGCCATGCTTGTTTGATGGGTTTTTGTTTCGTTTGGATTTATCCTATAGCAAAGAAAAGGACATGCCATTTCCTTATACTAAAGAGTATCAAATTTAGGAAAGAAATACACCATTTTTCAAAGTCAGATGGCTCAGCATCCCAATGCATCTTTTGCAGAGAAAGGGGAAATATTGCCCCAATGCTCAAATGTGCGCCTTACGAAGTTAGAATAACTTTGCCACACATAGCTCTATCATGTTGGATTAGCGAATCTCCGCCTCGTTAGAATTTTCATCGCTCATGATAAACTAGGTTTAAGAATGCCTTGTTGCCTTGTTCGAACATTATAAAACTTGGTGCCCAAACTGTCTTCTTTTCGAATACTTAGCAATTCCCTTCCTTTATCTCATCATGCAAAGCGATCAATGGACTGGCTTGATATTTGAAGGTTTTGCCTCATTTCCTCACGAAAAAGCAGATAACAAAGCTGCATTTTGCATCACAAATCATGAGGGCTGCATTGATGGTCTCCAAACAAATTCGACGCCGAAAGAGTTTAAAACCATATTTAAACATTTTGTGTTTGTTGACTACACAACAAAGCTGAATAGGGAATGCTTCAAGTCTTCATGACTGGAAATTGAGATAATTAAAGTTCAACGGCTCTTGGTTGTGAAGTGAAACAAAACAAAGCACATCCAGTGCATTTTCAAAACTAAGATTGGCGCGGTCAATTGACGATAGATGACCTTCGATGTCTCTTAGCAAGGCGGCTTCGTATGGTTAATCTTCCCCATGACATAGTTCGAAGAAACACACAAATCTAATAGATGCGTTAGCGATGCCAATTCACGAGCAAGTGAGTCATCGATGGATAAAGCTCGTCAAAAGTCTAGTGATGGTGGCATCCGACCTCCAAATAAGAACTTCCTGGAATAGAACTTGGCTTCATTTAGCCTCTGTGGAAGATTGGCACCAGCAAAGCTTCAACACATGCTTGAGGCACTTCGGGTTCTCATCAAGGATTGATTTTCAGTTTCAAGGAGTGAGGAATCATGAACCTCCTATGTAACGTATTCTTCAATGGTCGCTTCTCAATTGATAGCACTGATCTGAGTATATTCATTTCCATCTATGGAAAGATCGTCTCGGTACATTAACCCTCTAGAAGTGGATGTCATTGTTGGCAACTACCATTCAAGAGGACACTGGATTTGTAATTGCACTAATCTTCTCCCGACCATGGGAACTTTTCCAACAATCATGTGTAAGATTATGAAGATAAAAGCCCAAAAATCCAACAAGCTATACCGAGTATAGAACTAGTGAGAAATGACTAGTGAGAAAAATTCTAAATTAGCGTGCAATGACTTTATCCAAATTCTAAATAGAACTAGTGAGAAAAATTCTTCTCTCATCGGGGACGTTAACATTGGATTGCATCTCAAAAGATCCATTCTTTGATGAGGCACGATGCTGTCTTGAGGCTTGAACAAGCTATGAGTCTCTAAGGCTATGAACTCCCGTCATAAGAAGCTGATCAAATGCAATCTAGCTAGTGATCTTTCTGACCCTTAATGCTATATATCTGATAGCTTCAAAGATTTGGGACATGATGGAAGGCGATGCGTCGGAAGTGTCGTTTGAATTCATGAGTGCGAGTTTCCGAAGAAATCAATGTCAAAGTTGGACTCTCATTCCTTTGAATTCCAAGATTAAGACTTGTGAGAGTATTTGCTTGTGATCTAATTCAAATACCAATGTCAAAATTGTTTAGTTTACTCCTGCAGGAAATAAATAAAAAAATCAATTTCAGAATAAATTGATTCCATTGGAACGATTACGATTTTACCATCCCAGATTATCTTTCTCGAGATTCCCTGCAAAGGATGAATACGTGAGAGAGACAAAATGTATTGACTTTCAAAAACTCATGAAAATTCAATAGAATATACTAACTTCTGAATTGCCCTCGAAGCCAACTGATGTTTATAAATTTAAAATTTCTTTACCCAAAAAAAATGAGTCACTTGAGTTTATGATCAACTTGGGATTGAATACATCATCCATAAAAAGAATAAAGACACAAAGGAAATACAACACACTCCTACGAGTAACAACAATTCTTATCCTAAATTTAAGGTCCACTTCTTGGCACATTCAAGTAAGAAAAGTTCGAAGAATGGTCATCACATATCTTGCAAGAAGAAGAAATAACGTCAATATGTGAATGAGAAAATGATCTTTCAATGAGGTCACCTCTTACAACGAAATCAAGGCGATAGTACATGCCCCAGAACTCCTATTACAGGATTTCGGGATTTTGCCTAGATTTAATTATGAGAGAAGACATCATTGAAAGATTAATCCGCGATTATCAATCAAATGGCCACTCTATTCCCAAAAGTTTCATATGCAAAATGTGGCATTAATTTTGAAAGGATGATTTGTGCTCTCACTATTACCAAAATGAGGTGATTTTTATTTTGAGAAATTTATACACAAAATGTGATTCGAATTTTCAATCTCAAAATATGAGGGAAAAAGAATTTGATTAAACGTGCGATTTCAATTTTTTTGTGCCCCAAAACATAATCATGAATTGGAAGAATTTTTTGGCGAGGTGTGATTTTAAGCCCATGATTGGAAACTTTAACAAAATCATCCATTGTGTAAGGCTAAATTAATGATTTTTGAAATTGACACTGAATGTTTTCTTATGAAGAGTAATTGCCAATTTTCTCAATTAGAAGCCTACACTGAGGGCATTCGATTGATCCCCGCAAATTTAAAAAAAAATGAAAGTTTCAATAAAAGATGAACAAATAGAAAGAGAAATCACACTTACCAATGGTGATGATTTTTTCTTTTTCCATTTTTTTTCAATCACATAGACATACACATGAGATTGTGGGTCAATTTCTACTCTAGACGGCTCAAATGAAGCCACGGGATTACCGGACTGAATCGACATGATCGCGGTTAGGTCGAGGTTCTCATGGCTCCGGCTTTGTCAAAGAGTCGACCCGTGCTGCGTGTTTGCAAGCCGGGGTGGAAGCTCTTGACGTCAAAAGAATTTCGGAATTGAGATGAGCGACTCGTACTACATGATGGTAGTCAAAGTGATATCCATTTCAACACCATCCTAAGTAATCCTAATGCGGCCCAGGTCCGGCGGCAGGTTCTGTGTGCTAAAGTATAGTGCCATGTAAGGGAGACATGCACAACGATTTATATAGCAGCCAACACTTCAAAATTTTAACTTACACTCATTCACATTCGCCACCCTACAAAACAAAGTGTTAGCAAACACTCCACCCCTTATTACTCCAATCCTACACCAACATTTAACACGAGATTATTGGACTTACCTCACCTTCTCAAATGCGCTGCCAAAGAAACTAATTAAATAACACACAATCAAGCAAAATAAGCCTAAATCCTCTAAGGTTTAGAACCACTCCCCAGTGGAGTCGCCAAGCTGTCGCGACCTAAAAATTTTCGAAATAATAATATATAGTTTTAGCGGTATTGTTAATTTCGGACTGACGGCCCTCAATTAACTTGGGCTTTCCCAAGCCCATATCCCGCACGATGTTGGGATATTCATAAAAACTTCAAACAAAGAGTCGCCACTACTCTATTGAGGTCAACTAGAAACCAAGCGAGACATGGGAGCGTGTCTCGCTTTTTTAGGGTCTGGGGTCGGGGACTTGATTACATTAGTTACACGACTAACACCATTTCGGTACCTAACTTGATTGTATATTAACTAAGGTTATCGCAACACGTTCGAGAAACCCAAGGTTTATCCTAACCTTTCTAAGGAAACAACATTTAAAAATCATGACAAATAAGGTGCATGAATATAACATAAAATAAAAACATATTGTAAAGCCCTAAAGGCTTATTCAATTTTGGGCGTTTTCTTCTTTTTAAGGGTTTTCTAATTTTTGCAATTTTTTTTAATTTTTCTGAATTTTTCTGAATTTTTATGAAATTTTTATATTTTTTAATATTTTTTAATATTTTTTAATATTTTCGCATTTTCCAAAATTAAACAAAACAAATTTTCAAGATTTTAAAATATTTTTTGACTTTTCTGAATTTTATTAATTGTTTTTGAAATTTTCTAATTTTTTCTAATTTTTTGGAATATTTGAAAAAGAAAGAAAGAAAAAATAAAATAAAAATAAAATAAACTTTTAAAACCTTTCTGAAAATTAAAGAAAAAAACATTTTTTAATTTTTGATGATTTTTCGAAAAATTTTAAGATTTTTTTAAATATTTTTAATTTTTGAAATTTCTGATTTTTCTAGATTTCTTTTTAATTTTTATTAAAAAGTGATTTGGACCAGGTTGGGTGACCCGGCCCTATTAAACTGACCCAGACCTTATTGGTCCGGGCTAGGCTAAAAGAAAAACGGGCTGGCCGAACGGCCCGGTTGAATTTTTTTTTAAAATGGCCCACTAACAAAGAAATTAAACAGCCCATTAACAAAAGAGAATAAAATGGCCCATCAGTTAAAAAAATAAAAAAACCCATCTCCAATTCTAAAACATTTCAGCCCAAACCTATCCTAGGCCATTCGAAAATAATAAACAGCCCAACCCCCTTCTATTCAAACTTTTGGCCTGACCCCTTTTTTTCAATTTTCTTTTTCTCGTTTTTTTTATTGGAATGTTTTGGTCTTCTTCTTCGCAAGGTTGAGGCGTGCCGGAGGTTCGTCGGAAACCTGCGCGAGCTCCATCCACGCCACTGCCGACACCGCCATAGATTCTCACCGGTCCTAAAAAAAGTATTTTCGTCTTCCAGCGTCGGTCGTTCTATCCAGCCGACGCCAGACGTCGCCGGTGATGACCTCTGGCAGTCCCAAAAACTCGCCCTCGTCGGAAAAATAAAAACGTCTCTTTTCGACCCAAAAAAGCACAGAAATCTCGCGAAACTAGGTATAATACTAAGAGAAACATAAAATTAAACAATATACGGCCAAAATCCTACGAAAACAGGTTATCGCGGATGGATTCAACCATGAAAGTTTCTGGGTCTCTTTTAGGCATTTCTACAAACATCTTGCGGGCATGAATAAAATATGGATTCTTCGACTTGAGTTAACTTGAGACCGAGCCCGAGCTTCTATCTAACCATTCTAAAATGCGCAGAGATGCAAATGGAGGATCAACAGGGGCCGGGACTCGCGCGAACTAGTTGGCGCGAGCTTTGGCCAGTCACCTGCGAAAACAGAACATGAATGCATTTCGGAGAAACCTACCTTGTTCAGACGGAGCTTCACGGCTGGAAACGACGGGCAGACAGACGGCTTCTGGTGGTGGCTAAGCATCTTTCGAGTCTCCTTCTTGCTTTCGGTTATCTCTCTCGGATCTCACTATCCTAGTGCCACCTTCTTGCTTTTTTTTTCTTCTCTCTATTTTCCAGCACCAGAGTTGCGGCGTGGCGGGGAAACGTCGACGACGGATCAGGCGTGGCCGTCAGTCATTCTCCTCCCCCCATTCGCCCCTTTCTCGTCCTTCTTCTCTTCTTTTTTTCGTTTCTTTTTCTTTTCTTCCCTGACCAGAATCGCTGCTCCCCTGATTGTCAATCCTCCTGCACCCCATAACCATTTCTATCCTCCCCCAATGGCCGCGTGACAGCACAGCAAGGTGTTGGCATCACGCGGTTGACGTCAGGATCCGAGGAGACTCGGACGACGTCGTATGCTTCTTCATGCTTCCATGCATGTGGGGGAGGAGAGGAAAAGAGAATAGAGGGGGGAAGAGGCCGGGCCGAGAGAGAGAGAAAAAAATAGAGGGAGATGGGCCGAAGATAAATAAATGGGAAAAAGGTCCAAGAGAAAAAAAGCTAGGAGAGTGAACAAGTGGGCTAGGATGAATCAACCCATTCAGATTTTTTGTTTTTTACGATTTTTTTTATCTTTTTTTATAAATTAATATATATTTATAAATGCAAAAACAAATGGGCATTTAAAACAAAGATAAACAAAAATTTCGGGTGTCAACAATATAATCGGTTCGCATGCAACCTTACCCAGTATGCTATACCCTGCACGTTAAATCTCATACAATGTAAGCAAGGAACATGGTCGTTAGATGATACAATTCATCAATCATATGCAAATCGCGTTACAAGCAATCTCACCTGGCAATTGCTACACCCTGTACGTTATTAATTCATCACAATATTAAGAGGCATGCAAATAATTAGAGCATTGCACACAGTATTCTCATATCTCATATCCACACATGCTCCGATTATTACAAACCCTCCCCCTCGGGCCACAGCACAACCTTATAGTTGGCGGTTTGTGGCCAAGCCAACTTCGACCTTTTTACCTCGAGGCACAGCGACATCAGGGGTCATCCCTTCCCACTGACGGCATTCCCGAAGGAGCATAGGACCCCCCCATTATCGCAGTCACACAAATAACAGGAGCGCAAGGCTCGCCCACTACTTGTCAGGCAACTGATAGAAGTCAGGACGATCAAACGGCCATGGCACAACCCCATAAGGATTGGCGGTCATCCGGTAACGCCGAGTTCTCAATGTAGTGTGACCAAACAACATCTCATCAAGCAATTCATTTATATCTTTGCTCTGTCGTGAATGCAACATCGCTCTTGCTCATGCGCAGGCCATTTCAAATAACCCACGTAATATGTCATGCAGTATCAATCGACAATTCCAAAATTCAATTCCAACCGGCATTCGATCACGCATTTCCTCATTATTCACGAGTAAAACTAACAACCGGCACTTCAATAAATTACAACAATTAAGAATAAATCCAATTATGAACAGTGATTGTGAATAGTAATCGTAAACAGTGTTCATGAACAATAATTTTCAGAATTCAAAAAAATTAAAACAGTAAATTCAGAAATTAAACAAAACATTAATTAAAATAATTAATCAGTCAATTTATACTAAACATGCTTAATTAATCACAAAACACCATTAATCAACAATTAAGCATAATTAAGCAAATAAATCAAGATTAAGCTAAGCTAATGTTAACTATATATCTAACAACCTATCTTAGGGCTAATACAACTTAATTAAACTTCCTAAATCAACATTAACACTAACTAACCCAACCCTAAGAAGGTTTAGCCACTAACAAGGGATTAGAGGCTAAACTCACTCGTTAAACGGGCCGGCGACACGGACGCCGCGGCGGCGGCGAAGAAGGCGACACCTGGGGACCTCTACCATAATGATCCAAGGTGATCTCAGGGTCAAAACAGCAGCAACAAACTTTGCTCCCCATGGCAACACTGAAAAACTGACTGCCGGAAAAGGAAATGGTTGAACGGAGCTGATCGGAGCTCCAACAAGCGGCGGCACCTGGGACTCGAGGGGGAATGGCTAGTGGCTGGGTTGGGTGGAGATGAGGTTGGAAAGGGAGGAAAACGGCTAAAATGGCAAAATTTGGCTGAACTATGCTATAGTAGGCAGTCAGGCCAGCGGTAGCTTCTGGCGAGTCGGCTAGCGGCTTCGACCGGAGAATGGCCGACGTGGGCCATACGGTCTGGGTCTCCTGAGCACAGTGGCAGGTGGCACAGGCTGTGATCAGCACGGGAAGGCCATTAACAACTCGGGTTTTTGGAGGAAGGTTAGAAGTAGAAGCAGAAAGAAGGAAAGGGAAACAAGGGGAGAGTGTGTGCGGTTTTTGTGAGGGCTGAAGGGGAGAGAGAGAGAGAGTGAAGTGAGGGCTGAAGTCAAGGCCTCATTAAGGCCATTAAAGCTTGCTTCAACTTCCCAAGCAAGTGACATCATTTTCTCTCTCTTCTTTTGTCATTTCTTCAAAATATTTAGGAGCAAACTGGTCATTTCCACCTTGCACATTTCCCAATCTGCCCTTGGACTGAAAATGAAGGGCAGACCTAAGAAACGGGCTAGAAAATGAATAGGAACGAGCTCCGGAATTGGTTGGACTCGAAACCGAGGCTCGGAAGGGTAAAACAGTTAGGTTGGGTCCAAATGGCTCACTTGCTTGTCTCGGGTTTACCACGGTGGTTGTCCCACCTTGGACGTGAGGCCCACACTGGTCTTGCTCGGCCCACGTACTTGTAGGCTCGTTTCCTCGATCCGAAAATCCCTTTTCCAAATACTCGACTTAACTGACACTATCGACTGTCACAAAAGTATTGCTCAAAAGTCCATCCCGGATGTTCTCGAAAATTCGAAGTCCAATATTGGATTCTTATGCTTTATCAATTTTGCCCAAATGCCATTTTGGTACAACTCACACTAACAGGCGGTTTTGAGGATTCACGCGTAACCGACTCGAGCCAATTCACATTCAAGACATCTCGACACATGGACATCATTGACTACATAAAATTGCGAATGATAGATTCTTATTTCAAAATACACGATGATCGACATAGGGTTGTTCGCGGGCTCGATAACAGTAAACGTAATCACCCGTCGTCCTATTATGTTCTGTCCGCGAATTGACTTCTAGTCATCCTTGAAATCGGTTTGCATATCTACAGGATCATCCTCACAAAAGTCTCATGGTCAATTCGTTTTCCCATGTCAAGTTCTTTAGTCGCACGAGTTCTCTCCTCATTAGCCTTCTCCCTCAATGTCAATATCTCAGGAGTGATCAATTCCGAGTGAGATCAACCAACAATGCATTAACGAATTTTACTATTCAAGCATTGTATGAGAAACAATTCTTATGAGCAAGCATTACAAGATTCCAAACAAGTGATTTTATAAAAATCAGAGAACACACAAAGGTCCATTAGGAGCAGGGTAAATCAGCAGAACAATTATGCATAGAAAGGGCGATCTACCCTAACAAATAAGGTCCAATAAATCTCAAATTATAACATAGCATAGTCATGCAAGTCACAAGCAATTTTTGTTAAGTACCTATTATAAGAATTCTTATGGGAAAATTCACTCAAAATTCACAGAGGGTCACATTCCAGACAAAAGTAGCTGGCAAATTTCAGGTCTGACTTTGAAAAAAATGGAAAGCATGATAAACGACGTGTAAATTGGGAAAAATTAATATCATTAGAAAGCTTAGGATGTATATTACGACTGCACAGAAGGTATCAAATCCTAGTTCAGCACACAAAATTTGCAAAAATTCATAAAAGCAGACAAGGTCAATGAGCCCTAAACATGCTAGCTAGGAACAAATTTCTAGAACTAATGTATTGACTTTGAGTGAGGTTTTAACCTAGCAAACAACCTTTAATTTGTACATGCCATATACCATTTCAAAGCTTGAAATGTCGTTTTCAAATGTCTAGAAGAAATCATACATGAATTACATCAATAAAGAGCTCAATTGAAGAGTTCTCTATAGAGAGGCAGATCAACAAACATTGCAACAAAACATGGCATGTAAAGATACGGATTTCTACCACTAAATGACATGATAAAAATCTGCAAATTTTTATGCCATTAGATCTAAATGTAAGGGTTCTAATCATGAAGGGTCTCAGGTCTAATTCCAATCACAAAATTCCATACAAAAATAGCAACAGAATAGGTCACAACATTAGAACACAACGCAACAAAATTATAGATCCTGACTTTGAGTTTAGACAAGCAATTGACGTATCAAACAACGTCTGATCGAGGCATACCATATGTCTGGAAAGCTAATAAAGTCAGCCATGACTTTCACGGAGACATCGAATCCAAAAGATATGAATAGGCAGCTTTTTCGAAGACAATCATACAAAGAGGTCATTTAAGGATCCGAAATTGCAGAAACATCACAAGCCAATCAATAAGCCATATCCTAGCCATCATAGCCTATTTACTTCAATCCTCAAGCATCATTAACATCCTCAAGCAACCATAGACATCATAGATCAGATCCTAAGGTGAGCTCCAGCCCTGGACACCTACCATGTCCCTGCTTCATCAAGCTTGAGGAAGATAGCCTACCTTTTAGCCTTTTTTGTATGATTCGAGCTTGATCGAGTTAGGATCAAGCTATCACAGTGACCATGGACATCGAGAAAGCTCCAAGGGAGGTTGAGGTCACTAAAAAGGATCAGAACAGCACCAGATCACCGTCGATTTGCTTCTGGATGGAGGATCAAGCTTTGGAAAGTGCCGGCAATGGAATATCGGCGCTAGTGGGATGATTGGACCGTCGTTTAAGGAGACCCCAACCACCTGTTGGTCGGAGATTGGCTGAGGAAGACTGTCGAGGGTGGTGTGCTACCAAGGATGCCAATTGGTCACCATGGGCGTGAGGAACTACGCCGGGCTAGGTACCGGCATTCACGTCAACCTTAGAGGCGAAGAGGAAAAGCAGCAGAGCAGGGAGCTTCGGCGAGTCTTTCGGCAATTGACAGCAAAGGTGGGATAGGAGGAAGGGTGGCGGACGTCGTAGACGGTGGAGCACTGTCGGTGCAAGCTCTAATGGATGGCAGTTTGAGCGGCGAACAGCGGAGGCTGAGAGGGAGAGAGGTTGGGGACGTGCGCGCGAGAGAGTGAGACAGAGACAGAGACAGAGAATTCAGTTAGAGAGAGAGTGCAGATCTGTGTTTGTGAAAAAATGGCCTCCTCTTTTGATTTTTGGAGGGAAAATACTATTTATAGGTCCAAGGGAGATGCAATCCTAGCCCTTGGATCGATCCAAGGCCTAGGGATTGATCTCCCTAACTTGATTAGCTTGATTAGGCACTAAACTTGTCTATGATGATATTTGATTGTGCACATGTTCAAATTGAACGGTCATGATGTGCCTAGGATGAACGGTTGTGATGAAACGTGCAATTATGGCTTAATAGAAGGGCATTTTTGTAATTTTTGCAAAATCCGGGGTAAAAATCATAAATTCGAAACTTAGGGGCATGATCATGTTGGTAATAAGGAGGGCCACCTCATAGTGGCCAATTGGACCGATTGAACCGATTTGAACCGGTTTTGACGGGTTCAGCCTTCCTTCACAATTTCATGCAGGGACCTAATTGAAAAGAATTTTTCTCTATTGAAGGGACAAAACGGACTAATTTGTGTAATTACCTTACCAAAAATGCAAGTTGATCGAATTTGAAGTTAATCGAGGTCACATGATGTCGACTCATCCAATTGTCCATGCTTACAATGACCTATTGAGTTCAAATTGACATTAAAATGATAGCACGACCTTTATGTCAAAATTGAATTAAGGACCAATAACAAAATTGAATCTTAATTCATTAAATTAAACCTTATTCTCAAATGGGTCAATGTGAATTTCATTGATCAGAGTTCATTAGCCTAACTTTCTTAACTTCTAGTAAGCTAAATACTCAAATTGAAGAGTTCCCAAGTGAATTTTACAAAATTGAACCCGGATTCGGACTTATCTCACAAAAACCATGGAATGGAAGTGTCCGTTTGCAAATCATGTAGAATAGATTTGGACCCCCTAATTAGGTCTAAAAATAAGAATTCATGTTTCAACATGCCTGATCTCAAGATTGGTCAAATGAGCGAATGGTAATGATTTCTAGATCAAATGTCATAAAGGGAACTAAATTTAAAGGGAGCTAAATTTAAATGTGACTAGAATGAAAGAATTTTATTTTTGGTCAATTTTGAACCTAAAACTGAAAAAATCAGAAAATGAGGTTGTGAATCGATTTTTGTAAAATTTTCAATGCTAAAGCCAAATTGGAGCTAAAAGGAATCTTTTTGTGCAAGAAGCTAACTTTTGACTTGGGAATTGACTTTTGGTCAAAAATTCGAAAGTTAACAGTTTGATTTTTCAGGTTTTTGATGAAAATGATTAGGAAATTATCTAAAAATGATAGTTCAAAGAAATAGAAATGAAAATTGACGCTTTTTGTTCGAGAAATAGGTCTCGTCGCGATCGGAAACCCTAAGATCGAGTTTTTACCTTTAACAATGTGTCGGCTAAACATTAGGTATCAACATCTCCCTACGCAACCACAGTTGGATGACTTCAACAAGAAAGCATCGTACTCATGATTGCTGTCTAGCAAACTCACGATTCCTCCTTCAAACAATACGCAACCACAGTTGGATGACTTCAACAAGAAATCATCGTATTCGTGATTGCTGTCAAGCAAACTCACGATTCCTCCTTCAAACAAGAAAGCCTTTATACCTTCTTAGATATTGTTGTCATAACATTCTTGACAAGTTTGATTACATTCTGTTGGGACTCCCCATAATCCAAAGCCTTCATAATGGTAATATCCGAGAGTGTCCATAGGAAATCTCGTTGGACCCATGTTTACGTAAAAGTTTTAGTCATTCAATTGAGTGCCAAGTAGGAGTTATCAATTGTTTTTTTTTTTTAAAGCTCTAGACATGCAATGCAGAATTTCTTCATTCACACAACTCTCGCTTGTGTATACGATGCATTTTATGCAAGATAATGTGATTGACTATTTAATCAATGGCGGTAATATCTTGGAGCATCCGTAATTGTAGCTACAATTCATTTCTTCTACCAGCGGAGAGAATATACACCTATAATTTCCCCATGACTCCATTCTTTTCTTCTTGGGGTGCTTTTCTTGCATCGGTGGATATAGAATATGTTTTAACAACGCAATTAGAAGTGAATTGTAAGTACTTTGTAGGTACTTATTCCTTTCCTCTCTTCTCCGCGACTTGCAGGCCTATATGTTCACAGCTTGCTAATGCATCAGAAGTGAATTGTCAAGTCATTCTCTGCCATAATCTCCACTGATCAAAGTCTAAGTAGAGCAATACCAATGGCCAAGTCCGTTGTTTCGTCCGTGGGGCAGACAATAGGAAAGCTGCTCGTCGATGAGTCCAAATTCTTGTGGAGCGTAGAGGACAAGGTCAAGAACTTGCAAACAGAGCTGAACCTGATCCGATGCTTGCTGAGGAATGATGATGCGAGGCGAGATCACGACCAAGTTCTTGGAGAATTTTTCACAGAACTCCAACACATTGCCTATGATGCCGAGGATGTCATCGATCAACACATCCTTAGAGTAGCGCTGAAGAAGGAACAAAACATCATCAAGGCGTATGCTTGCTTTGTGGCAAAGTGCAAGTGCGTGCAGGCTCATGTGGTGGGGACAAAAATTGATGGCTTAAACGTCAGAATCTCCATTCTGAAAGCCAATATTGAGGTATTTAAGATACGAATGGTGGATGTGCGCGAACGTGAACCCGTGAGAGCTTCCACGCTGAAACGGACTTACGCCCATTTGGAGGAGGATTTTGTTGGGAGGGAAGATAGTATTAAGGAGTTGGTCCAAGAGCTGTTGAAGGAACATTATAGAGTTATTTCTATATGGGGAATAGATGGTTTGGGTAAAACCTCACTCGTTAGGAAAGTACTCGCTCAGGACAAAGTGAAGAAACATTTTGATGGTTTCGCTTTGGTTTGCATATCTCAAGAATACCGTGTGAACGATATCTTGGTGGAAATTCTTGTTAAGTTGATCCCTAATCAAAGAGAGAGGGTTATGAAGATGATGGATCGGGAATTGTTTGAAACTCTACACCAGATTCAACAAGAGAGGAGATGCATTGTGGTTCTTGACAATATTTGGACCAAACGGGCATGGGACAATCTTCGAGCCTTATTCTTGCCCAAGAACACAAGAAGCAAGCTACTAATAACGACCAGCGATGAAGACGTAGCAAAGTATATCAATCCTCAAGGTCTTTTCCATCCACTTCGGCGCTTATCAGACCAAGAGAGCTGGGATATGCTGAAGAGGGTGTTTCCTGAAACGGAAGGTGAGGCTTTTTTAAGGTTATTATCCTAACATACAGTAGCTTCAAGAGATTATAATGCTTGTTTGATTCCGATTTATGGTGCTTCTGTTATTATTGCAAAATAAGCTGTTGAACCTTCTTTTGTTGGACTTGAAGTTGGTCAAGGTATTGCTGTGGGCCAAGCTATAGAAGGTCTCACAAGAGAGTCGGAAATGGATGGACATATACCAGGTACTTCATTGCTCAATTTGTTCTTTCGAAAGCTTTGGCAATTTATGAATCGATAGTAGGGGTGTGCAATCTACTGGTTCTACCCAAGAAATGAACCAGATCACCTAAAAAAAGGCCCGGGAACCGGTTCCCATTGGAATCGGTTCGAGAACAGGTTCCAAATTTTTAAAGCCGGTAGTAACCAGTCCAAAAAAAAGTTCCAAGTGAACAGTCACCCTAGAATTAGACAGGACTTCCCTGTTTTGGAACTAGTTTTATGAGATAAAACCCTAATTTTTTCCTCTAAATTCTAACATCAACACTCCTTGGTCCTCACTCCTTCCTCGGAGCTCCTCACTAATCTTTCTTCTTCCCCTAAATTTTTAAGGATGAATGGGAAGTGAAGTTTTATCATTTATGTTATATGTTACGTGTTTGAACTTTTTATTATTTATAATTATACGTGATCATGTATTCATCTTATAGATTGTTGTGCTTTTTACAGATTAGGATTTTTGTTGTTTATCTTTTACTTTGAATTGTTTTGTTACTCATAGCCTCATATGATATTTTTTTTTTGTAAAAATTGAACCAAAAAAATGAACAATAAAATAAAATATGTTCTTGGGTAGACCCTAGAACCGTATCGGAAAAATAGGGTAGGTTCCAAAATTTCAATTTGTGGGAAATTAGATTGTACCTCTAAATCAACATAAAAAATTCTTGCTCTTCCTTTATTCTAATGAGGATAAATATCAAAGGGGCTTTTATATGGCCCACATAATAAGCAATTTTCATAGGATTTATGAAGTAATGTGAACCCTAGCTATGTTACTTCTTCCATAGGCTTCATCTCAGGTCCACCTTTGTTGCATTTGCGGATAGTTGGCTTAACAATAAGATTTGGGATTGTTAGGAAAATCGTCAATCTTTATGCAACAAAATAAAGCGGCAACATGAAGATTTCATTAGAATTTGTGTGGAAGATTAGTAGCACACTTAAGTCATGGGAGCTTACTAGCACACTCGAGTTATCTTTACGTTGTTTTCATTTTTTCTTCATCAAGTAGGATTGTTGTCGTTATACATTTGCTTGAGTCAATTAAATCCAGGGATAACAAAAACATTACATTCCATTTGTTAATTTAGGGTTCTTGATCTTTCAGGCGTAAATGGAAACATATATAGGAGTTTTCTTGTGGTCCCTGTAGTCTTTCCCCTTGCAAAAGCATAAATGAACCGGGGAATATAAAGATTTATAGCTTTTTAATTATATATCTAAAAGCATATTTTCGTCCTTGAAGTTATTATCTTATGACAGTTGCATCTTTCTATGGCTGCTGAGTTGCAATTTATTGCCTGCTATTGTGCAGAAATCACTAAAGTCCTTAAGAAGTGTGAAGGATTACCCTTGGTTGTCTTGGTGCTCGGTGGACTTTTGGCAATCAAGGAGTGGAAGATAGTGTATGAAAAGATCAATTTGCTAGGTGATGAGAACAATGCATTAAAAGTATTGGCTTTAAGCTATGACAATCTACCATGGCATCTAAGGCCATGCCTCCTCTATTTAAGTAGCTTTCCGAAGGATGTAGAAATCCCTGCAAAAAAGATTATTCACATGTGGATTGCTGAAGGCTTTGTATCATCAAATGAAAATGACGAAGTGGAATATGTAGCAAACCAATATTTAAAGGAGTTGGTTTACAGGAGGATGGTTCAAGTACGACTTGACTTGAGTGGAAATATCAAAACTTGCCACCTCCACAACTTGATGCGAGACTTATGCATCTCTAAGGCTAAGCAAGAGAGTTTTTTAAGCATTCGTAACATTCAGCAGGATAATGAGATGGAGGATTGTTATTCTTCAATGGCAATAGAAGACAAGAAAACTCGCGAAACACGAAGGCTTTCTCTACACGCGAGTGCTGAAGTAAACATTATTCCGAGCATAAAATCAATAGGAAGGACTATGCTCCACCTTCGA